>CAWUFW010009034.1:0-600000 GCA_963921515.1 Calotriton arnoldi
TTGCTCGTTCAGTTACGTATTGTTGACATGTACTGTGTGATGGGTGTGTGACACACTCATTGAATGTGCTCCTGTTCTGTCTCCCACCCCTAGGTCCCTACAGGCCCTCCGGATTCCATTTCCATGCCACGCATCAGGTGCCTTTCCGCCCAAGGTGGCCGTTGTATTCCGTACAATAAAGACACAGGGCACAAACAGCAGTTAGTGAAAAAGGTGCATTTATTACAAACTGTGACATGTGATTGTGTGTAAGGTGATGACAAAAGTGGTGCGTGCAGTGACAATGAGCTGTCGGTCATGGCTGCGTGATGATCAGGGTGTACCCACTGGTTCTATGTCCATAGTCCAACACACACATGCCATCCAGATGGCTGTGTGGAGTGGGATCGTAGAGCAAGTCAATGCAGTGGCTGGTCAAGGAAGGCTGGCGGAAGGCTGGCTGGCTGCCTCACTTGCGACTGGAGCGTGCGAAGTCCTCCCGGGAGATCTGTTTCCTCTTCGGACGGCCCCTTCCACGTTTGGGAGGGGGTGTGTGGTGGCGACCTGCTGGTGGTGGGTGAGGTGTGCTCACTGGCTGTGGACGCAGGGGAAGTGGACACTGCTGCCCGAGCCTGCGCCCTAGCAGGTGGTGGCGGAGGTGGTGTTGCTGGCCTTGCCTGTGACCCCACCGCCACCACCAGCTGGCCCATGAGGTCCACGAGTTGGTCCATACGGGACACGAATTGGCCCATATGGGCGTCCATGGACCTCAGCACCCCCAGCACCTCCCGCGTGTCAGTAGCAGACCTGGCCCATTGTCCTTGGGCCTCTTCATAGGCCCCAAGGACTCTGGCCATTTGAGGCAGGGCATGGCTCCCAGGGAGGCTGGCGTTTCCCTGACCCTGCTCCTCCTACCAGTCCTGCTGCCACCGGCCCTGCCCACTAGCCACATTGCTCACCACGGTCCTCGCTGTGGCTCCCAGGGTGGATCCAGTCGGCTGGGCCACCACCTGCGCTGGGGCTGGTGCCAGCGAAGACGTGGTGGTGGTGGAGGCGGTGGTGGTCGGTGCGGCGATGGTGGCGGTTGCGGCAGTGGTAGTGGCCGCAATGACCGTGGGTGTGGCCGCAACGACAGTGGCAGCAGGGGACTGGGACTGTTCAGCATCCCTGGATGATGGGTTGGTGGGTAGGAGGGGTCCTGGGGAGCGGCTGGGCCCTGCCACGCCAGATGGGCCAGCTTGGTGGCCCGTGTCCGAAGAGGTGGACAGATCCTCCATATCCGTGTGTCCTCGTTGGGGGCTTGTAGGCTGGCTGTGCTGGCTGCTGTCTCCATCCCCAGCGTCCAGCAGTTCGTCACCTGTGGAGAGAATGAGATTTGTTATTGTGTTGCACCTGGCGAAGTATGTATTAGTCGTCTGACATTGGCAGTTCGTGCAATCTCGTACATGGGTTTCCCGGAGGCGAGTGTGTGGCTGTGGCATCTGTAGGTGTGTGTGCTAGGCAATGGGACTGTGTGCTGTGCACATGTGGCATGGGACGGATTGGCCATGCCGATGGGTGTGTTGCTTTGCCCCTACTCATTGTGACTCTGGTGTATGCGGGCTCCTGGCCCATCCTGGGTCTGGTTTGTACTTTGCTTTTGGAGTTCAAATGGAACGCTTAGGAACGCATATGGCAACATGGGGGCCATGCCCCAGATTCGCATTTGGGAGGGAATATGCTTTTGGGGTTCAAATGGAACGCTTAGGAACGCATATGGCAACATGGGGGCCATGCCCCAGATTCGCATTTGGGAGGGTATATGCTTTTGGGGTACATGCTGTGAGCCATGGGTGCCGAACGTGACATGTGTTGTGGCAGCATGACAGTGCATGGTCTGAGGTGTGTGCATGCCTGACATGCCCTGCATATTTGCTGTCTGTTGTGGTTACTGGACATGGCATTGGACGCATCGTTATGAGTGAGTGATAGTTGTGTGCCAGCCAACGTATTGCAGTTGTCCCATCTCCTTGGTGTGCGTGCTGCCCTGTGCCATGTGCATCACTGCAGTGCTCGGGGGGGTGTGGCCCATGTTGTGTGTTGTTGCTCACAGTGTGTCGTGCGCTTAATTGACTTCTGGCACATGGTTGGGCATGGGCATGTGTCTTAGCGTGACTGCTGTATGTGTGGCAGCTGTGCGGATGACATGCCTTTCATGAGACTGGGGCTGACGGATGGGATGGATGGTATGTTGTATGTGCATGGTGTGTCTGTGTGTTTGATGGGTTCAGTGGTGTTCGTGTGCATTTATGTTGTTCCGCTCTGTTGCGTCTAGTGTTGTTTGTCTTACATAGGCGTAGTTGTGGGGTGTGTGGTTGACAGGCAGTAGGGGCTACATGGACAGGACTTCAATGGTGTTTCGGTTGTGTGTGATGAGTTGCACAGTGGCTGCCGTGTGGGACTATATTCAGTGTGGCTTGTGCATGCAGACGTGGCTCCTTGGGTGTTGCTATGTCTGTGATGGGTCATGTGGGGTGTGAGTCTGCTGTTCATGTCCGTGTGCACATTGTTCACTTGTTCGTGACGGTGGGCGGTGCTGCGTGTTCGTGTGCTACGTGACATGTCCCATGTGTTGGTGGTGTTATGGTCCTCATGCCTCCAGTAATCCAGCCCTGTCCAGTTTCCCACCTGCAAGTTGTTCGTGCGTGCACTGTACTGGATGCCACATGGCTCTTAGCGGGGGTGCTCCATGTTGCAGGTCTGTGGGGGTGGGGGGGTGTAGTGGGTCGTGGGGGTGGCTGTACACCCACTGACACCGATTGCTGTGGACCGTGATGTCTGCCTTTCGGCTGTCGTTGTGCACTGCGGTGGCTGACACGTGGGTGTGGGGTGTGGGGGATGCTCCTCCTTGCTGTGCTGTGGGACTGGGGACTGGTGTGTGTTGTACTTGGGCTGTCCCCCTCCGACCCACTGCACTTTGTGTTCCTGCCACTTACCTGTTACTTGTCGGTTGGTGCAGCTGTGCCTGACACATGGGTGTGGGGAGTGCTCCACCTTGCTGGTCTGTGGGAGTGGGGGCCTGGTGGGTGTTGTACTTCAGCTGTCCCCCTCCGACCCACTGCACTTTGTGTTCCTGCCACTTACCTGTTACTTGTCGGTTGGTGCAGCTGTGCCTGACACATGGGTGTGGGGAGTGCTCCACCTTGCTGGTCTGTGGGAGTGGGGGCCTGGTGGGTGTTGTACTTCAGCTGTCCCCCTCCGACCCACTGCACTTCGTGTTCCTGCCACTTACCTGTTACTTGTCGGTTAGTGCAGCTGTGGCGGACACATGGGTGTGGTGGGTGCTCGTTGTGGCGCTTCTGGCATATTTGGGGACCTGTTGGTGGTTACGTGGCTGGCTTAGTGTACACATGTCCCCACGCATCTTACAGTTGTTCGGTTTGGCCTGTGTGTGGTAGTGTCTGTTGCATGTGCGTGTGATGTGTTGTGTATTGTGTGCTGGACATGGGGGTGTTTGTCCCTGGGAGCTGTGGCATGGTGGTTGCGCATGTGTGTACATAGCGGTGTGCTGGTATACATTAGTTTGTACTTACCAGCCTCCACTCCCCCTGCTAATCCGGCGAGGATCTCCGGATGGATTACGACTCGCACCTTCTCCTCCCACGCTTTGATGGTCTTAAAGAGCGCGGGATTCCCTCCGCCAGTGACGGCAGCCAGCTCTCTGTTTTTGCCCTCCTTCTTCTTGACCAGGCTCTTTACGTCATTCCAACGTTTGTTTATCTCGGTTCTGTTCCTGGGCAGGGTCCCGACTGCATTGACCTGGTCTACGATCCGGGTCCACATTCTGTTTCTGGTGGCTAGTGGTGTGTGCTGGACCATGTTCCCATAGATTTGTGGGTACACCTTGATGATCTCGTCGACCATGACCGTCAGCTCCATGGGCGTGAACTTGGGCATCCTTTGTGGTGCCATGGTGTTTGTGGTGCTGGTGCGGTGTGTGTTGTGTAATGTGCAGGGGGTTTGTGGTGCAGGTGTTTGGTGGTGGTGGTGGTGGTTGTGATGTGTGCGTTTCTGTGGTGTGCTGCTGTCCTTGCTGTGTCACTGTGTCCTCTCCTCTCCTCTCTGGTTTGCAATGTAGCAAGGGGTTGTGGTCTGTGGGAGTGCTGCTTTTGTACTCACCTATGTGGGTGTGTCCTCATGGTCTGTTGTTTTCAGGTGTGTTGTGTCTGGGGTTCTGGCCTTTGTATTTTTTGTTTGTCCGGGGGGTGTTTTCGGGATGTGTACTGTGCTTGTGTATTTGTGCGTGCCTTGATGTGTGGACTTGTTGGCCATGTTGTGTGCTATTGGTTTTGTGTGCGGATGGTTTCTGTGCAGGTACGTGGGCGCCATGGCTTCTGCCGTGTCGATTCTCATCGGCGTTGTTTGCGCTGGCGGGCGGTATATTTGTTGTTTTTCCGCGCTCATGGCGGTGCGATCGTAATTTCACGTGCGGTGTGTCGGCCGTGTGGGCGGGCGGTTTTGTGTTGTCGTGCGTGTTTCCGTCCGTGGCGGGCGGTTTGACTCCGACTCGGACGATGGCGGGCGGTATTTTGTATGATTTTTCCGCCGATGGCGGTTTTCAGTTTGTGTACTCATAATGGCGTGGTCGGTGTTCAGGCGGTGTGTGCGGGTGGATTTTTGCCGCTTCCATGCCTGGCGGATTTTTTTACGCCGGGTATCGTAATGTGCCCCTAAATCATTATTTATTTATAAAAATTAATTTAATTATAAGTATGTTAATTTTAACCCCTACGCTATCCAACACTTTCCCTACTGTTGCACTCACTGGAGTGGGAATAGTAATTTGTACCCCTACGCTATCCAACACTTTCCCTACTGTTGCACTCACTGGAGTGGGAATAGTAATTTTTACCCCTCCGCTATCCAATTCTTTCCCTACTGTTGCACTCACTGGAGTGGGAATAGTAATTTTTACCCCTACGCTATCCAACACTTTCCCTACTGTTGCACTCTTTGGAGTGGGAGTAGTAATTGTTACCCCTACGCTATCCAACACTTTCCCTACTGTTGCACTCTTTGGAGTGGGAATATTAATTTTTACCTCTACGCTATCCCACACTTTCCCTACTGTTGCACTCACTGGAGTGGGAATAGTAATTTTTACCCCTACGCTATCCAACACTTTCCCTACTGTTGCACTGACTGGAGTGGGAATAGTAATTTTTACCCCTACGCTAGCCAACACCTTCCCTACTGTTGCACTCATTGGAGTGGGAATAGTAATTTTAACACCTACGCTATCCAACATTTACCCTACTGTTGCACTGTTTGGAGTTGGAATAGTAATTTTATTCCCTCCACTATTTAATATTTTTTGTATTATTTTAGCTAATGTAGTATATAATTAATTTTAAAAATAATTTTAATTTTTTTAATTTGTTACATATATTTATTTAATTTTTATTTATGTTATTGTTTTATGTGTATAGATGTATTTATAATTTATAAGATTTTCTTAATTTATAAGTTATTAAAATAATTATTAAAACATAATAAGTAAGTGTATATATTATATGTTATATGTATATATTAAATGTATTTATAAATTAGATATATTTAATTTATAATTGTTAAACATTTTAAAATATTTTTAACTATGTTTATTTTAATTATATGTATTATTTACTTTATTTTACAATACTTTTTTTAACTAAAAAAAAACGATATTTTTAACAACAATATTTTTGACAATATATTTTTTTCCATATTTTTGTACTTACCATAATGTAGATAGGATGTCGATATTCTTGACTTCGATATTCTTGCTGCGATATTTTTGTAGGTCGATATTCTGTCCTTCGATATTCTGTCAGTGATTCCCTCTCCTAGCATATGGGGGTCACTGGATCACTCCTGCACATGGGCAACAACCCAATCGGTGCACAACTGTTTCCTCACACCTCGCTCAGGGAGTCGTCTCAGTAGGGCTCCCCACTGGACCTTGCTCCTGCCATCGTACTTGTCTTCCTCACAAGACACACTGGTCTTGGCAAGCAGGCAGGAGCTGGTGCTCCAGGGCACTGGTCTTGGATCCCCTGGGTGATATCACTGCACCGAGCTAGGAGACTAGCAGGCCTTAGCCCCCAGTTCTGGTCACAGGCAGTAGTCTTGCAGAGGTTCCCCTTCTCACACAGCCCGTCTGGCTGCTTCACAGATGACAACGTTCATGATCTCAACCTCCCCTTTTTATAGTCCATTTCCAGATATCAAATGTGAATTAGGTTCTGAGTCTTTGAGATTTTATGTTGGAGCTCTTTTTATTTTGAAGTGTACACTTCAATTTCTCTTCTTTCCTCTTGAAATCCTGGGTTCCCACCCCCACTCTTTATGATCCCCCTATCATCCCCATCTCCTTCCTGAGATGTGTCCAGGTCCCTTCCTTGTGATCTATCATTGAATCACAGAGCAACCTTTTGAAGTGTAAAGCGGGAGTCTCTTTCTTCCTTGCTCCATTGTGTGCCCCACCCATTTCAAAAGAATGCAGCAATACACAAATCTGTCTGGGGGTATTCCTCTACTCCTCTTGTATTCACCAGGCAGGCCTGGGCTTCCCAAATTGGAACCCAGGGTTCACCATGTGATGTACCATTGCACGCACACTTGCACTCAGTGTACTTTGACAGCACACATACTTTCCAGTAGTGTTACTTTCATGCATTGTGTCATTACAGACACACATGCATTCAGCACACACATTCAATCTGCATGCTCTGTATTGTACCAAGGAGTTCTATTTGCAAATGCACACCGCCAGCACACACACTCACCATATGAACGCTATACAACACTTCTCTCTTCATTTATTGTATTTTTCGCAAGCATACATTCACCTATCTCATGTTTTTCATTGCACACACACCTCACAGCACTACATCTTTCATGCAAGGTATTCCTCACAGGCATACATACACTCAGCCATGCACTAATTCCACATGTGCTACACAGTAATGCTCTACCTCTGTACTGCACCTTTCCTAGGCACACGTACATCCAGTGCAGAGTGACTACTCCTGTGCTGCGCAGCACTCTACATCTACCTGATGTAGGCCATGGGTGAGTTAATCACATAGCAGCAGAACTTTATAAAGGTGAGTGAGCCAATAAGCCTCACTCCAGTGACACAGTGTAAGATGGACCTGTTCGCTCCTAGTGATAGGTACACAGTATGCTGTCACCACAGCGCTTGTGCTGCCTAACTCTTGGTGAAGGTGGTAGCCTTCCCCCACTATGATTAGCGCTTTGAGCTTCCCTCCAGGTCCAACAAGACAGCAATCCATGATACAGACATATGTCATGGCACACCCGCATTTCTGTGTTTGCGTATGAAAAGAAATCAGCATTAGGGATCCAGACAACAGTACAGTTGGGCACTCAGGGCAGGGGTACATGTCTTTTACCATGCAGATGACATTTCTGTGCCAACAAGATGTGAATTCATTTAAGGTACTTTCAGAGAGAACAACTGAGGAGAGTGTTCATGTTGTGGTAATTTAACCACAAAGTGATCAAACAACTCAAGGAGGCACAGCAGATCAGTTGTGTGAAAATTGCCATTCCATTGTAGTTTTCCCATACGGGTTCCTTAGTCTTTTTTTAAGAAATTAGACAGTGTCATAGGCAGTTTCATTTGGGCTTATAGGCTTGCCAGGAGGGCTCTCAAGTTTATGAAATTACCATATGTACGAGGGGGTTTTAAGCTTCCAGATTTTAAGCTCTATTACTGGGCTTCCTTCGTTGGTCGGATTCGTGGGTTGCTCTGCGGGCTGGACGCTGGCCCAACTTTGCTATGTTATCAGTTAGCCTGCGGCTCATCGGTGGGGTTTACGCTGTATAAAACTTCTGATCCTAATTACTACAAGCGGGTGAAGTTTAAGATAGTTAAAGATATTATTCGGATTTGGTTAGACATCTGTAAGCAATACTCGCTTCCGGTGCTGCATCAATACACGGAGTTATGGGGTAATCCTATGCTGCCCAATATATTTCAGGACTTTATTGGAAAAGACTGGCAATGTAAGGGCATTACCCGGCTGGGTCAACTGTATCAAGGACAGGGGTTCCGCTCTTTTGCTGCGCTTAAAGATAAGTTTGGTCTTTTGCAAAATACGCTCTTCAAGTATTTACAGGTTAGGGACTTTTTCATACGAGGGAAAAAGTTATTATCAATGCCGAACCCGTCGGGAATACTGTCCGGAATATATATGTGCTCTGGCCGAGGGGCTATTGGTCTAGACTATCAGAAATTCCTGGCCAGCGCCAGTGACAATAGTTTACAGATCGCGGTTAAATTAAGTTGGGTCCTTTGGGCTGAAATAACAGTAGAGGATATACAGGAGTCCATGGGTGTTTTAGACAGAGGGGTAACATTGGTTAATTTAAAGCTGCAACAGCATTGGACAAGACAAATTTTATGTTGACTGCAATAATTTAACAGGGACATCTGATATATAAGGACATTTAGGGGCCGATTCTGATGCGGGTTGAAAAAGCTTCCCGACCGAATCGGTTGGGAAATGGTGTCCGACCCACTCGGATCGGGAAAGTCCAACCGGCGGAGTAGGATGCATCCGGATGCTTCCAGATACGATTTGGTTGAACTCCCATTGACTTCAATGGGAACATTTGTTCCTAACCGCATCAGAATTGGGCCCTCGGTCGGGAAGACACGTTCCCGATCCGATTTGGAAGGAGCAAATGCCGTTAGGAGGCCTTCTTAACCGCATCAGAATCAGGCCCTCGGTCAGGAAGCTTTTCCAACCCGCATCAGAATCGGGCCCTTAGTCTGTTTGATAACAGCGTGTGCAGGGGTAAAGTCTTTTGTGTATAGGTTGGATCTGGTTCATGGTCCAACAGGAGGGTTCAGGGTGTGTATTTCCCTCACCTACTTGCACCGCACGGAATTTTGTCGACACACTTAACGCTTACTAAGGAGGCGCCATATCCACACTTAAATATAAAACCACCCCACCGGTGAATTTGCAACAGCATTGGGTAGTATATATGTTGTACTATACACCAGAGATAATATCTAAGTGGGCCTCTCAATCTTCCGAAAAATCATTTTGTCCGAAATGCCAACTGTATGCTGCAGACCTCAGGCATATGTTTGTTGACTGTCCAAGGCTCAATAGGTTTTGGAGTGGGGTCTCCAGTATTCTCAGCTCGCTTCTCGGCCCAAACTTTCAGCCTACTGAGAAATAAATATTTCTGGGGGCTAAAAGTGAGGCGGCAGGCGATATGAATTTGTTGGCAACTATTATCATTGAATGTGCCCGTTTATGCATCTACAGAGTCTGGATAGATAATGTCAGCCCTAGTGTTAATGAGTTCTGGGTCTTACTCAGACAGGTCTATGAGATGGAACTTGATTTGGCTAAAGCTAGAGGGCCGTGCTCTTGGCTTAAATTTAATCGGATCTAGACCGGTCTCCAATGGGAGTAACGAGGCACTGCTCATTTATAATATGCTCTGTCACGCCCCTATGACAAATGCTTTTTTCATTTTCTTTTTTATTGGTTTTTTTCTCTCTGGGAAAACGTTCTTGTTTCTTAAATTATGTCTAGGATTGTTCTCTTCCACACCTGATTTAATTGTTGCCTCCTTTTCCTGACTACTGTCTGAGTTAAAAATACAGATTTATGTTTTGTTAACACTTCTAATGTATTTATGTGATGTTTGTCTTACTTTTGGCTAAATAAAATCTATATAAAAAATAAAACAAAAGTCGTTTTCCCCTGACACATTTTGCCAGGAAAAGCCTGGCAAATATATATTGGGGAAAATACCAATATCATATTTCAATGTCAAGCCAGGGCTATAATTCGTTATGGATGGTAATTATTACACCTAGGAAATACTTCACTCTAGGCTTATTTATCAGGTGTGAATACCCTGCAAGTTATGCCCAACGTATAACCAGGCAGTAAGTGAGATACCCATGTGTTAAAATCCCATTCGAGCTCCATGTCAACTGGATTTAATGCAACACGGCAGATTCTATCAGCCAGTTCATTTGTAAATCTGCCATGTGGCCCAAGCGGGCAATAAATTGCAGCCAGTGTTGCTGCCAAAGTGGATGAAGGAGCGAATGAAACCATAACTGATCCATAATTCAATATATGGGGTTTTTCAAACGTTAGGTATGTGTACCGAGATTTAGCTAGAATTGAAACTTCTCCTTTTTATGAAGGGCAATTGTGACAAGCTATGAAGAAGGCTGTGATGAAGGGGCTCATCCCAGATCAGGCCAGCTACTTCATTAAGCCAAGTTTCACTGACTATAGAAAAAACTATATTTTCTAGGTCCCAAAAAAGATAAAAAATTATGACTTGTTTGTTTATTGAGGTTAATAAGAACGTAGCAATATTGTAACTAGGCCAATTCTTTGCTGCTGAAGAGATCCAGTTTTGTTGCAGATTAGGTTCATTCACTGTTGAAATAACAGACAAAAAAGGAAGTGACACAAAGTGATACAGTACATTTAGAATAAGAAGATATTCAGTTTCCTATGTGAATATTTGAAAGTAGAAAAATGCATCCATAACCCTGTATAGCACACTTCCAGTTAACCCTATTGCCTACACTTCAATGACAACAAGCACACTTTATTTTTAAGGTGTTGGTCTAAAATGCAGCAGTTTAACTGGATGGAGTTATACAGAGGGGTGTTAACGATGACTAAGATTCATGACAGCCTATAGCAGCCTATAGCAGTTAAAAATATGCTACCTCCTGTAGGAAAAAATAAGCTGCCAACTGTAATGACAACCTAAGCAGCAGAAATAGGATAGGTGTTGTACAAGAAGCGATTCTATATTTATAAATAATAATAAAAAGATGATTCCCATATTTTCTCGAAAAGAAATGTAGTAGTTCATATAGGAACTGTAATCATATAT
Organism: Calotriton arnoldi; assembly: GCA_963921515.1. Taxonomy (NCBI): domain Eukaryota; kingdom Metazoa; phylum Chordata; class Amphibia; order Caudata; family Salamandridae; genus Calotriton; species Calotriton arnoldi. The sequence continues at coordinate 10,918 of CAWUFW010009034.1, forward strand.
GTACTAGTTGGCAATAATAATCTTTAAAAAATGATTAATCCTTGATGCACATCAAACTAAAGCACAGTGTAATGTATCGGAGCTAGCAAATTTCACAGTGTGTGCGAGTCTCTTAGGGTACAATCTCAGGGGGAATTCGATGCAGAGGCACATGAATAAATGTAATGTTTATGTAAACCTCGAATCCTTGGAATACTGCGATATTTGCAATTTCGCATCTTGGTATCTATTCCCTCTTAAAATGGCGTTATTAATTTTTTTTACTCTTAGGGCCCGATTGCGATGCGTCAGGAAGGGCTTCGACCATCGGTTGGAGCCCTCCTGCCCACATCGTAATCACCGATTCGGATTCCCTTCCAATCGAGCCATTTTGATGGGCTCGGTCGGAGGGGATTCCAAATCAGTCTTCCGAATCGCTTAAGACCGTCGCTTAAGACCGTCCGCCATTTGGAAGGCCCACAGTAATCCCACAGTAATCCCCTGTTTGGGTCTTCCCGGTCAGAGTGCGTGGTCAGTCAATGGCAATGCCTCCTCCGGGCCGCTCAGGGTGGTCCGTGCGGGTGAATTTGTAGCCATCGTGGATGGTGATGGCGATGTCCGGAGCAGAGGTTGGTCCAGGTGTCTGTGAAGAAGGCGATGTCTGAAGAGGTGGCGTCGAGGAGGTCCCAGATTTCTGTTGCGTGTTTGTGGAGGGACCGCACATTAAGGAGGATGCAGTTGAGCTGGTCGGCTGCGCTGTTGGTCAGCAGTGTGGTAGGAGGCGCTGTTGTGCTGATGTGGCAGAAGGTGCATTGGCACTTTCAACAGGCAGAGGGTGCAAGAGAATTCTACAGTGTTGCTAGATGGCAGGCGGTGTGGTGTCCAAGGTTGATAGCGAGGAGGGTGCTGGCATCGTAGCGTTGGAGTGTCCGAGAGGAAGGGTCCTTGGTGCTAGGCGCGGTCCAGGGGCAGACGGATGCAGACGGGCTTGCCTTTGGTGCACCAGTCGTACGCCCGCTGCGCATGGGCGTACCAAAGGCATTGGGAAACAGCTTTGGGGGCGCCCAGCAGGGCCTCCATTGGTGCAACCTAGGGGGCACCTATGGTGCCTCCCTGTTGATCCCTGCACTCGGTGGCAGGCACCTTGAGGTGCCTGCCACGGGGTGCAGGGATCAACTGCACCCCTGCTCTTTGCTATGAGAGCATGCATTCCATTCGGAATGCATGGTCTCATAGCAAAGTATAGGATTGCGACCGAACAGGATTTGGTCGCATCCTAATTCCTGGGCTGGAACCGATGACTGGAGGTCATTCGGTTCCAGTTCCAGAACAATGCTGGATGGACTCGGGGTCCGTCCGGCATCGTAATCGGCCCCTAAGACTCATATGGATGCTAAATGTCTCTGGGTACATACTTACACTCACCTATGACACCATAGTTGGGCCACTATTTAGGATCTATTAGGATTAGCTAGGATCATGTCTAGCTATGATGTGAAACACTTCCGGAGTTTATTTGTATGTGAAACACTCCACTGATCTTGTTGTATTAATAAGTAAAAATGAATAAACACCATGGGGCAGATTTACAAAAACAGTGCAATGCAGAACAGCAGCTGAAGTTGCTGTACTGCATTGCACTAGATGGAGAGAGCAGCACAGAACACTATTTGCAAATATGGCCTGCTACAGCTCTTTTACTAGATATGGCCTGGTGCTCGAGAATATTGAGACTGAGTAATAGTTGGTTGTTTTTTCTTGTTGGGTGTTTAGATGTATAGTGTGCACCCTTATAGAGATTTATTAGACTGATAACATGGTTGGATTAGAATTAACACACTTAGCCTTAGTTTGTCAATTGGGTTTGTGGAATTATATTTTGCTAAGATCTTCTACATGTCATGAGTTGCGTTGAGTAATTTTATATACACACATGTTTTGATTGCAGAAGTAAGCCCCTTGGGAGATTTTATTTTATTTGTTCTTTAGCCTATTTTATAGGTTCAGGTGCGGAGTGCAGACCTTTTACAGATTAGTCTGTTTTCCGTTGTTCCCGATTATAAAGACGGGACAGGGTGTTTAGTCCGTGTAGTTTCAGGGCATATCACCTTTTGAGTCTATCGTCCATGTTTATTGACTCGCCGGCACGTGATTGGGTGCACGTGACATCCGACTGTTGAAGTATAGGCTTGCGCCTGGCTGTAACCACCATATGTGGATCCCGAGGCGGAGAGCACACAGAGCTATTGAAGTGGCATACTGTTCAACCGGAGGTAGCGAGGACCGTTGAATATGGGACAGGGGGACTTCAGCAGAATAAGAAAGCTAGGGTGTGGAATAGTATCATTGACACCTGATATGTGTGTTTATTTGCTTCCGTTAGGAGTGGACAGAACACAATTTATTTCTTGGTGTAAATGGGAAACGGAGGCCCGGGTGGACCAGTTGACATGCATTGTTTAAGGTAACTGCCACACTCGGACGCATTTGGTATAGTACTGGAGCCCCGTTGCCGGAGTCTCCGAGTATGATTTTAAAAGCGTCTTGAACCTTGCTTTGATTTTCCATTGTTCCCTAATATACAGGTAGCACCATCAAGAGTGCTAGCGCCAGAATGTTGAGGGGGTCCAAACTCGAGGATCGGTACCGACTTTGACTCACCTGGGAGAATGCATTGCCCCACACTCCAATCAAATATCCCACAAAGATCCACAACCCTGGGTCATGCTGAGTGAAGCACAGGGACACACATGGGACTTGTAGCAAAACTAACCCCAGGATAACACTGTCAGCCATCTTGTCAGCACAGGCACACAACCCCACAGGGAAGCAGAGTCAAAAGGAAGGAAGCATGGGCATGCTGGGAAGGGGGGTGGAGGCAATAGCATGATGGGAGTCGTAGTCACAGCTCTACATCCCCCACCACATGGCCCAGCAAGCTCACACTCACGCATGCACATCCCACAGAGAGTGGAAAGGCCCATCAAAGATGTCTGACACTGTTGCTGTGTCGTGGGGAGCACAAGGGCATGCTGGGAACTGCACACCAACCAACAGCAGGACACCACTGTCAGCCATCTTGCCATTGCTCACACACCCACACATACTGAACTCGCCACAAAAGCAAGTAAGTTTGCGAATGCTGGCAAGTGGGGTGGAGGCAATAGCATGATGGGAGTGGCAGTCACTGATATTGGTCACCCCCACAACTGTCCCATCAACACCACCCTGAACCATGCTCACATCACAGGGAGTGGAGAAGGACTCACAAGATGGCTGACACTGGCTACTGCTGTGGGGAGCACAAGGCCCTGCTGGCAACTGTGCACCAACAAACAGCAGGACACCACTGACTGACATCCTGAGAGACAACTTCCACTCCCTGCAATGCAAGCACGTTCCATGGTGGGATATCTGGCTGGCTGGGTGGGAAGGAGGACTTGCAGCACTGACCATAGTCACAAGCACCTCCCCTCACACCCCCCCCTCAACACAACTCCACAGAACCCACCTGGTAGAATGCAATGTCTCCCATCCTAACTCAAGATCCCACAAAGAACCACCACCCTGGGTTATGTTGTGTGAAGCACAGGGACACTCTTGGGACTTGTAGCCAAACAACTGCCAGGACAACACTCCCAGCCATCCTGTCAGCACAGCCAGCCCACCCCACAGGGAAGCAGAGTCAAAAGGAAGGAAGCATGGGGATGCTGGGAAGGGGGTGGAGGCAATAGCATGATGGGAGTGGCAGTCACTGATATTGGTCACCCCCACAACTGTCCCATCAACACCACCCTGAACCATGCTCACATCACAGGGAGTGGAGAAGGACTCACAAGATGGCTGACACTGGCTACTGCTGTGGGGAGCACAAGGCCCTGCTGGCAACTGTGCACCAACAAACAGCAGGACACCACTGACTGACATCCTGAGAGACAACTTCCACTCCCTGCAATGCAAGCACAGTCCATGGTGGGATAACTGACTGGCTGGGTGGGTGGGAAGGAGGGCCGGCTGTCAACCAAACACAACCAATGCAGACCATGTTCACACCCCAACAAATACATAGAAATGCCCAAATAATGCAGGACAATGTGCCACACCAATATCAACCCCTGACTGTGACGACTTAGGACAATGCAATGTACAGGCCCGCACCCAGAGGCACAGTCACAACTGTCATGTGTGTCAACCATTGATGCCTGCAGAAACATAACATACATTGTGTGTGTCTCCCAAAAACAGGTGATGATGGGGACACAGCAGCAGACGCTGAGGAGTCCCAGTCCCAGGCTCAAGAGGATGCGGAGCTCACTGGTGTCGTACAGCCTCTGCCCTCCTCGGACGAAGAAGACCAACCTGGCACATCCGGTGCAAGTCTACATGCAGCACCAGCAAGACCACCAGCTGCACCCCCTGCACCCACCCCTCCAACGACTGTCAACACAAATACCATCCCTGCCGACATGGACAGAACAAGGAGCAACACCAGCACAGGGACCCTGGACCAACCTGGGGCCATGGACACCACCAACACCACCAACCCCCAAGGTGGACCAGGGTCATCTGTGCGTGCCACTGCACACACTGCACATGTCAGCAGGGGTGGTGGGATGGGTGGGAGACAGAGGTCGCTGCTTGCAGAGGTTGCTGGTGTGCATGATGACCCACAACTGGTACGCATAGCTGATGCGTACCAGTCCAGCACCGGAGACCTCAGCCAGGTAGTGGGGCTCCTCAGAGACATGAAACAGCAGCAGGCTGCCCATCATGCTCGCTTGGACTCTCACATGTCCCACGTGGAGTCACACATGTCCCGCGTGGACTCACACATGTCCCGCGTGGAGTCCAAGTGGGATGCACTGCATGAGATGACGGCGGTGCACAGGGACATTTTACAATGCCTCCGCCAGATGAACAGCAACCAGTCCACACCTCCCTGTGTGCCAACAACATCTGGTGCTGCCCAAACTGCAACTGCCACAGGGAAGGAGGATGACTCTGGCGGAGAGTCCCCTGCACCGCAGCAGCCTGTACTTGAGGGGCCCCAAGAAGAGGGGTCATCCGAAGAGGGGAAAGTGAGAGGCCGATGGCCAAGCGCAACTCCCAGGAAGCCTGAACCTGTTCTGGATGTTCACCTTTGTGCACAGACTGTTCACCCTGTTGACGGCAACACTACTCCCACACATTGCATGGGGAGTACAAGTTGGACCAATGTGTCAGACAACTGTGGCCCCGATACTGGGGATTCTGTCTACCAGGACTTTCAATTCACCTAGGAACTTTTGATTGCAAGATTTATGTACAGCACTACCCATCCTATGCACACAAATGTAGACAATAAACACATGAATACACCATACTTGCCTCTGTTGTGATTCCAACGTGGGTGCTGTTATGGGGATGATGAACTGCAAAATTACACTGTGTATGCGAACTGCAACAGCAAGTACAACACAGGCATGTGAGTAAAGGCAACGTGACACATATGAGGGAGACACACCACCAGGGCTACACAACACATACACACCTAGGCCATCTGACTCATTGCCTACACTGATGTTGCCAGGGAAGACGGTGCAATGCACAGACACCACACCCATTCCCAGTTGTAGTCAAGTAGCCCATAGGTGCAGTAAGCAAATGGCAGTCAAATGTGTGACCACAGACAACGCACATCACAAAGTGAAGCACAGGTTTATTACACAGTTGCAACATGTCGTAACCACTACAGATGCAAGGTAAGCCCACCTGGCAGCGGGCACACAGTCAACAACTGTAGACGGAAGGAAGTCCATGGGTGTGGCGCACATCACCTGTAGGGACACAACATCTACCAGCCTGGAAGTGCAATCACGTCGTCGGTGGACACAGTTGACCAAACGAATCTGAAAGTACCCTGTGAAGGACAGAAATGACACACAGTCAAAAGCAATGGAGTACAGGACAGAACAGCAAAACTCATGCACAATACATGTTACAAGATACCCACCCAGAACCAAGTTAGCATGTCAACACTGTTGGGGAGTACAGCCCACCTGTAAGCACACATCGCAACACACATCCAGTCAAGTAGCCCATGGACACACTCCAACAGCACCAGAGCACCACCTACACATATCATGCCAACTCACATCATTAACATGACACCTCAGGATACTCACATTCAGCTAAAGAAGTTGGTGATGAGCTGTGTGCGGACATCACCCTCATCATCATCATCATCATCGTCACTGGCATCGTGGTCCAGGCCAGGATCCTCCACAGGTGGCGGATGTTGGTCATTGTCATCCTGGATGAGAGGCAACTCCTTCCGCACTGCCAGGTTGTGGAGCATGCAGCAGACGATGATAATCTTGCACACTTTCGCAGGGGCATATGGGAGGGACCCTCCGGTCTTGTCCAGGCAGCGGAAGCGGCTCTTCAGGAGACCAAATGTCCGCTCAATAACTCTCCTGGTCCGACCATGTGCCTCATTGTAGCGCATCTGGGCTGGTGTCACAGGGTTCCTGAGGGGTGTCAGCAACCACGGCATGTTGGGGTATCCCGAGTCACCTACGGACAGACAAGTGCACATTAGCTGACTTGGAAAAGTGGGCGGAATACTACAGATCAGATCACACACAATGGCACAAAGTCAGTACACACCGACAAGCCAGGCACGCTGGTTCTGCATCTGTGCCATCATCCTGGGGATGCGACTACTCCTCATCACAAAGGCATCGTGTGCTGAACCAGGGAAACGGGCCGACACGTGTGTGATGGTCATGTCTGCAAGACACACCACCAGTGCATTGACCGAGTGGTAGTGCTTGCGGTTCCTGTAGGCCTGCTCCTGGGCCTGTGGTGGTACCAAAGCCACATGTGTCCCATCAATGGAGCCAATGACATGCGGCATCCTCCCCAGGGCATAAAAGTCACTCTTCACGTCAGTGAGTCGTCGCATGATCTAGGGAAATAGATGTACCGGTTCAGGAATAGCAACATTGCCGCCAAAACATCGCGGAGCACACGGCTCAACATGGTCTGTGACATCCCACCAGCAGTCGCCACAGTATGTTGGAAGGTACCGGTGGCAAAGAAGTGTAGGGCTGCCATCACCTTCACCTTGGGGGTCAGCGCTGTAGGATACGGCCGGCCAGGCTGCAAATGTGGGGACAACTGCACTGCCAAATCCTCAATCAGCTGCCTGGTGAAGCGGTACCGTCGGATGCTGTCCCGTTCCACCATCGTTGCCAGGTCTGGGAATGGTCGATGGACAGCAGGAGCCCTGCAGTGCAGAGGAGAAGTAAGCAAGATTGTCAGTCAGCCCACATATGCAGCATTGAACACACTCAATATCCCAACATACATCATTATGAGGCACAACTACATGAAGTGTGCAGTTCCGTAAGGACATGTATGGTACATACATGGCCAACATCTGTCAACACGGTCCAACAAGTGGCATCAATTAGTTCCAGGTTGGCCCATTGGATATCATGAGGCCGTGTCACAGTTCCCATCTCCTGCTGCTGTGTCACAATCACCCCCACAGTGACATGTGAGGACAGATGTGCCCCAGGCACCACAGCTCAACGACAGGTACATTCCCTGGGACCCTGTATTGCCACATGGACACTGGCATTACATGGAGTATCATGTATACACCACAGCAAAACAACCATGACCCCCACAGGTAGTGGTCCCACTTGCCACGGCAGGACAGACATGGACGTCTGTGACACACACACGCACAACATCAAAGTCCATGCACACACAACGTGGATGTGGAGACTGTCTCCCATTGTGCACATGAAATCAGAGACATTGTAAACACTACATGCACAAAGACTGTGGAGGACCATCACTATTGTGCCACTGGGACACCCTGGCTCAAACATACCGTCCCACATGGGACTCACGGGGTATGTGACATGACATACACATACACCACCGTGAAATGTGACCATGGCACATGCACAGATATGAACAGTTGCACATCACAGTGGTCATGTACACGTAACACCCAGGATCCTGTCCCCATGAACACGTGCACAGCCTGGGGGTGGCTGCCCACAGGTGACACCCACAGGACAACATGTACACCAACATACACACAATAGGAAATGCAGCCTTACATGCCTTATGATAAAGTTTGGACAGGCTGTCGTGATGAAGGTGTGCCCCTCACTCCCTGGGAGCTATCTGTGGCTGGCATATGTCCATCTGAGACAGGCATGCTGACATATGCCAGTCACATGTACAGTGATGCGTTGAACAGCAATGGACCGATCGGTGCCCCCGGCCGGCCCATTCCATTCTATGTGTGCGGGTGCAGCGTTGTACCCCTGTACGCGTTGAACTGCAATGGACTGATCGGTGCCCCGGCCGGCCCATTGCATTCAATGTGTGCGAGTGCAGCGTTGTACCCCTTTACGCGTTGTACTGCAATGGACCGATCGGTGCCCCGGCCGGCCCATTGCATTCAATGTGTGCGGGTGCAGCGTTGTACCCCTGTACGCGTTGTACTGCAATGGACCGATCGGTGCCCCGGCCGGCCCATTGCATTCAATGTGTGCGAGTGCAGCGTTGTACCCCTATGCGCGTTGTACTGCAATGGACCGAACTGTGCCCCCGGCCGGCCCATTGCATTCAATGTGTGCGGGTATGCGTTGTACCCTATGCAGCGTTGTACTGCAATGGACCGATCGGTGCCCCGGCCGGCCCATTGCATTCAATGTGTGCGGGTGCAGCGTTGTACCCCTGTACGCGTTGAACTGCAATGGACCGATCGGTGCCCCCAGCCGGCCCATTGCATTCAATGTGTGCGGGTACGCGTTGTATCCCTGTACGCGTTGAACTGCAATGGACCGATCGGTGCCCCCGGCCGGCCCATTGCATTCAATGGTGCGGGTGCGCGTTGTACCCCTGTACGCGTTGTACCGCAATGGACCGATCGGTGCGCACCCATTGACAATGGCCTTGCCTGGCAACGGACGCGTTTTCGAATTTCGAGCGAGTCGGTTGCTGGAAATTCAGTTGGTCACCCACCACAATGTTGCAAAATCATGTATGTCATGAAGTTGAAGATTTGAAGGATGCTGTGGGCGTGTTTTGGTGCTGCTATTCCATGGATTGGCCAGATTCAGAAGATGCAAACGACTTGGACCTATCACTTTGGACACAAGGGACAGTATCTGCCTCTCCAGCACATATATATTGCTGGCTGTTCCCCTGAGAGCTCACTTGCCTGCACTACATGCTCCAGGACGACATCTGCCACTGCACTGCTGCTGGCTCTGCCCTTCTGGACCCTGCAATGGCACGTACTGTGGAGAGAGCCCCAGCCTTCAGCCTTGAGGAGAACCAGGCCCTGCTGGACAGCCTACTTCCACAGTACAGCAAGCTGTATGGGACACCAGGGGAGCAGGTGAGTGTTCTGTGCACTGCCTTTCTGAATGTGCATATTGTCTGACTAGCAAGGCTGAAAGTCTGCACGCCACTGGCTAGCAGGCTCACTGAGTAGTTGTCACCCCCATAGTGTGTAGTGACATGCACTGGACAGGTATGGTGCAGTGACAGTGCATTTGAACAAGGTTTTACTTCCCATGCAATGATACCATGTAGTGACGTCTGGCAAACTGTCCATGGGCAGCTTTGCACTGCCTGTGTACATCATGTGCCCCTGTGATTGAGACATGTATATACAACTGTGTCATGCACGGATATGTTGCATGTATTGTAATGGCCTTTTCACTTTGTCATCCTGACAGGTTAATGCCCATCGGAAGAAGGAGATCTGGAAGGACATCGTCCGGGCTGTCCGGTCCGTGGGGTTCTACAAGCGCCGGATCCGCAACTGCCAGAAGAGGTGGCAGGACCTTCGGGGCTGGACCCGGAGGATTGCACAGGTCCAGCTGAAGCTGTCGCCTCCTCGCAGGAGGGCGGAACACGGACCCTGACCCCCACATGCTCCAGATCCTGGCAGTGGTGTTTCCAGACCTGGATGGGCAGCTGAAGGCCAGACAGCAGCAAGGAGGGGTGAGTCAAAGACTGCACTGTGAACTATGTATTACATGCTTTGTGCCCTCCTCTGGCCTGGTTCAACTGCCACAGTGCAGCAGTCATGTTGTCCAGGAGCCATGTCCCTCTATTGTGCACTGCCCACTGCTCATCTGATACCCAGGTGTGGCCCTTACATTCAGGGAATTGTGTCACTTGGGACTGTGTCCTTGCAGTTTGCTTCACTAAAGGTGGGGGACAGCATCTGTTTCCCTAACTCTGTTGTGGGCATCATGGGTGGGTCCATTGTTCACACTACGCCTGTGTTCGGACATGTAATCTGCGTGTTGCTTTGATATGCGGTCCACTTGCTGAGCTGAGCCACCACATGTGCCTGGGGTATGTGGCACACGCCCATGCAGCGGGTGGGAACAATGTTTGGGCCCCAGGAGTGTGCAGATTACGTGTGTCACACATACATAGCCAGCTATCCACTGTCCAGGGCTCATCCCTCATTCATGTGGGGCAGGACAGTCATGCCTACTCCAGGCCATGCAATGCACTCTGTACTCCCACTCCCGTGTATCAGCTGACACATTGTGTGCAGTGATTTGAACCCTCAGGTGTCTGCCTCTGTGTCAGTGTGCTGTGGATTAGTTGCCAGGACTGCTGGGGTGTTTCTTGGTAGGGGCTCAGCATGCCCCTGGAGATGTGACCATAGGAGACGATACTTGTGTGTCACATAGGTGTTTGATCAGCTGCCCGTGCAGACTGAGGGGCTCAGGTTCAGAGTGTAGTGTCACAGGTCTCCCATATGTCCAATAGGTATGACCTGGACAGATGAGGGTTAAGATGATGTGTTGTGTGGGGGATGTACATGTGCACTTGTGCAGCTCCAGGACTTGCATTCCCCATGACCTACTATTGTGACACAGTGCAGAGTGTTGTTGTCTGGCTGCCAAGTCATACATCACTGAGACAGTGATGTATGACTTAGCAGTCATGCCTCCACCATGGCATGTGTCTACTTATTGGTGATCCTGCAGGGGAGTGACATGTGCTACATGCACACCATTGTGGCGATGGCTATCAGGACATGGGTGCATCATGGTGTCTGTCGCTGGTATGCATCACATGCATTTCCTATTTGACTCTGGGCATCACTTTCATCCGGAAACCTGTACTGACTCAGTGGCAAGAGCTGTGATGTGTGCATGTCCACATGCCACACCGTGTCCTCTGCACTGTCCAACTACTGTGTACTTGGTGCATGTGTCCACACTGGGGTGTTGCAATCCAACAGACACCAGACAGATGGGTGCAAGGCCATGTGGGATGTGAGTGCCATGGTTGGCATCAGACTGACAATTGGCTTCTCCTGTTCAGTTAGGGCACTTTTAGCGATGTACAAATAATGATGCCAGGGCTTGCTCTGTAATGTGCTGTGCTCACAGTGGTGTGTGCGTTTGGTGCAGGTGACTGATGTCTGTCTGTTTCCCCATTGTTTGCAGATACATCCACGGCCACGGAAGGGGACAGCTCCATGGACCAGGAGGAGCCGGAGAGCCAGACTGGGTCAGCAGCCGAGGAGTGGTCGGAGGGACCCAGTGGCACGGAGGGCGAGGGAGCCACACCGAGGAGTCCTCAGCACCATCCACCTCAGCTGAGGACCAGAGCAACTCGGAGGATGACTCCCTTATGGAGGCGGGTGTCAGCAGCCACCACACCCCAGCTAGTGTTGCTGTCCCCGCCACCACCAGCACCACCACCGCCCTCCCATCGGCTCCCATTCCCCAGGTCCGTGGAGGCTTCCATGTTCGGGAGCGTGTCTCCTTTGGGCCAGGCACTGCACCCCTGCCCCTGTGTTCCCTGCTGCCCTGAGTGAGGAGTCTGTGTACCTCCTTCGCCAGCTCCATGTAGGGCAGACAGCCATGCTGAGTGTCCTCCATGCGCACACCGCTCTGTTGACTCAGCTGGTGTCGTTCATGGAGGGCATCTCATCGGGCATGTCTGACCTACAGAGGGGCAATAGGTCCATGGACTCCTCCCTGACGGCAGCAGTGTCCCTCCTCAGACAGTCCCTCACCCCTCCTGCCTCTGCTCCATCCACACTCCCCAGCACCTTACCCGTCCCAAGCACACACACACCGGCACAGGCGCACACCAGCACACACACATCCAGCACACAGACACACACGCCACAAACAAAACGCACACGCACGCACAGTCAGGGGACTGAAACCAGACTCACAGGGGATGGGGCCTTGGTACACACACACTCATCCACGAGCACTGCGCAGTCCTCAGTTGCTTCTCCCTCCAAAACACCCTCCCTTGCCTCACCTGCAACCCCAAAGACCCAGCGCCTCTTCCTCAGTGACCTCGGCCTCTTCCCCTCCGATCCAGCTGCTCCAGCATCCAGGGGAAGAGGAAGCCCCCACACGGAGCAGAGTGCCCCTCGCCCCCGGACACCCTCCCCCAGGCGCAGACAGACAGAGGCCCCCACCCGCAAGTCCCCCGGAGTCGTAAGAGCAAGACCCCGCCGCCGCCCTGCAGCTCAGGCACCAGGTCTCCTTCCTCCATCCCTCAGGCCCCCACTCCACAGGTGCCCCCACCACACCCTGCCCCAGGTTCCCCCACCCACAGATATACCATCCCCAAGAGGATCCGGCCTTCTCCCCTGCCACTTGCTCTCCCGGCACCACACCCCCCGCTGCGCTTGTCTGTGCCACTGATGTGGTGAGGGTGTCCTCCCCCTCTGTCCAGCCCACCTTGCCTGTTCCCCATTCTCCTCCCCTGGTGGTAGGCACTGCAGTGGAGTCCACTACCACCCTGTCTGACTTGCGCACTGCAGTGGCGGACCTGTCCACTCCATCTGCAGGGTCCACTGCAGTCGTGCCGGCACCCACAACATCTGAGTCATGCCCCCCAGTTGTGCCGGCACACACCATGTCAGACACCTCCACTGCAGTTGTCAGTGGCACTCCAGCACCCACCACCCCTTCCCTGCTTCCTCCTGGTGAGCCCTGATCCTGTCCCTGCGGTGCCTGGCCTACCCCCGGTTGCCCCTCCTAGTGGATTGTCCCTGGTTTTGTGCAGGCATGCGTAGGGTGACATCTGCCACTGTCACCCTGTTTGGACTTTTACAATGGACTGGCCATTGGCCTTTGTGTTTTTTCTGGACTTTGTTTTCATTCCACACATATGCTGAATAAAGCAACTTTCTGTTCTCTAGTGCTTATGCTTCTGATGTACATGTTGTTGATGATGCTAACCATGCCCTTGCTGCAGTGATGGTGATATTTGGTCTCATGATAATGAAGTGTTACTGTGCAGGAACCCATGTGGTCCAGGGGAATGTGTCCTATCCTGTGGTGTATCCATGTCATCCATAGCAGCTTCTGAGGGTGTCATGTGTTCAGTATTTGGCAATGGGATTTCCTACTTAGATTAGCTATTTCACATCTGTGGCTTCCACCCCTGCACATCTGTTGTGCCTGCCATTGTTCAATTCGTCTACTTCCCTGACCGTGTGGCCATCTCCACTGGACATGCAGGTTTGGGCATCAATGGGGAAGGACTCATCTGTGTTGTCAGTGCAACATTGCTATACAAGTGTGTTGGATCTGTGCTGATGATTCCGTTGGCACTTCCATGACCAGGCTGATGTGACGGGAGCCCTCATTTGGTGCTAATTGTTGATTGTGTGACCAAGTGCTCAGCTGACATGATGGGGCCCTACTGAGGCAACATATGGCACAGCTTTCCTCACACAGGAGTGGAGTCCCCTCATGGCAGTGTGTACTCCTGTGACATTGCCTGCGCCCAAGGTGTGTGTTGTATGTGCATGTCTGTCTGTTCACTTCCGTTTAGCTGTGCATGCTGTGATCCCTAGTGTTGTACCTGTTTGTGATGCTAGCTGAGTTGACCTATGTTCGCCCAAAGTCTTCTCCCTGGGTTCTCTGTGATGTGGGTGCATGGCACATTACTGGTCATCAGGGTGTCACCCATAGGTGTGTTTGCTGTCAGGGCTGAGTTTGCGTGCAGACGCAGATGGGTCACAGTCAGGTTTCCCCTTAGCACTTGTTGTTTGCCCCTGTCATGTGATTTCCAGTTTGTGTTATCTTTCAGTGATTGTGACACGTTGTGTGTGTGACTGCTGGCACTCCTCAGGGTCCGGGCTGCAATGTTGGTTGTTGTCTATGTGTGTTCTTTGTGGGTGACCTTGGCTTCTTCATTGGTGTGTGACTGTGGCTGGGATCCCATTGGTTGGTGTGGTATTGCCGTCATGTCCATGTACAGCGTAGTGTGCAGTGTGTCAGACATTCAGGAGTCTTGTTGAGTGGCCATGTGTGATGTGTTTCTGCACCTTGGTTCCCACCCACCACCCTGGAATAGTCATGGGTGCATGTGCAATGTCACCAGTGCATGTGTACTTCACTGATGCACATTGTTGGAGGTCGAGGGTGTGGTGTTGAGTGTGTGCAGATGAGAGTTGTTGCCCGGCTAGGCCCCTGCCTCCATGTTGGCCTTGGCTTACTGGCCATGCTGATTGATTTGTGCTTGTGTAGGTGTGATGGTATTTAGTTGCTCAGGACACATGACTGTGGTTCACAGTGTGAACCACATTTAGCTTTGTCATCACAGTGGGATTGTAATGCAGCCCAGGGTCACCACATTGTGGGGGCCCTGGGGGTGGTGTTGTGGTGTGTCTGTGTCTTGCTGTGTCAGTTGCTGTCCCTACGTGCCTGTGTAACATGTGTGATTTGTGCTCCCTCTCATCTGACAATGCCTGCTTGCCCACATAGGGGATTTGGATCCATGAGTTACCCTTGTGTGGCACTGTATGCACATCTGTATGATTGGTATTCAGGTCTCCTCATGTGTTGTGTGGTTGCCTGGGGACACTGGCACCCCCTCACCTGTTGTGTATGATGTGCAGTGTGGGTCTGCCTGTTTGTGTTTGTGCATCTGCACCACTGCATTGGCATATCTTGGGTGTGCCATTGGCTGTATGTAGTTTGGTGGGTTTCCCCTGCTGTCCCTGGGACTCCTAGGTCATCGGTCAGCACAATGATCATGGTTTGTGTGTCCCATTGCTGCCATGGTATGGTATCTGTTCACCTCACATCTGCAGTCTCCACAGGGTATCTGCATTTGTGTGCCCATTGGTGCAAATATGTGGGTCTGCATTCTGATGGTCACTTCTGTCATTGTGTCATTGATGAATGTTGACGGTGTCAGCCCCCATGGGTGTTGTTTGTCTGCACATGGCCAAAGGTATGTCTTATTTGCACTGCAGTATTTGGCTCACCCAATTTATGTTGCAATGGTACACATACACTACTTTGCCACTGATGTGTTTTTTGTTCTGTGACCAGGAATCATCCATGCAGTTTGGCAGTTGCGCCTCTTTCTTTGTCAACACTTACCTTTTGGTCACTGTGATGATGGGGGTTTAGACCCCATTGCCACAATGTTCAATATGTGCTTCAGCTATGGACCCCACACTTACATTTTGCTCACTGTGATGATGGGGGTTTAGACCCCATTGCCACAATGTTCAAAATGTGCTTCAGCTATGGACCCCACACTTACATTTTGGTCACTGTGATGTTGGGGGTTTAGACCCCATTGCCACAATGTTCAAAATGTGCTTCAGCTATGGACCCCACACTTACATTTTGGTCACTGTGATGATGGGGTTTGGACCCCATTGCCACAATGGTCATGGCCTGCTTGCATTGTGGGTGCCACACACATATATGTGTGGCACATGTGCTAGGGGTCACATTGTATGTTCAAAGTCATGTTCGGTGTTGTAGGCATTTGACACAGTCTACACACGCTTGTCATGGTGTTGGGGGGATGTCTTTTTCTTGCATTCCCTAGGTTGTGGTGTGCTGGTTGTGTCATGCATTGTCCATCCTATGAGTGGGGGTGGTAGTAGTGGTAGGCATCCAGCCCCCCTGGGTGAGGGTGGTAGTAGTGGTAGGCATCCAGCCCCCTGGCTAAGGGTGGTAGTAGTGGTAGGCATCCAGCCCCCCTGGGTGAGGGTGGTAGTAGTGGTAGGCATCCAGCCCCCCTGGCTAAGGGTGGTAGTAGTGGTAGGCATCCAGCCCCCTGGCTAAGGGTGGTGGTAGGCATCCAGCCCCCCTGGCTCAGGGTGGTAGTAGTGGTAGGCATCCAGCCCCCTGGCTAAGGGTGGTGGTAGGCATCCAGCCCCCCTGGGTGAGGGTGGTAGTAGTGGTAGGCATCCAGCCCCCCTGGCTAAGGGTGGTAGTAGTGGTAGGCATCCAGCCCCCCTGGGTGAGGGTGGTAGTAGTGGTAGGCATCCAGCCCCCTGGGTGAGGGTGGTAGTAGTGGTGAGGCCTCTGGCACCCCCTGGCTAAGGGTGGTAGTAGTGGTAGGCATCCAGCCCCCCTGGGTGAGGGTGGTAGTAGTGGTAGGCATCCAGCCCCCCTGGCTCAGGGTGGTAGTAGTGGTAGGCATCCAGCCCCCTGGCTAAGGGTGGTGGTAGGCATCCAGCCCCCCTGGCTCAGGGTGGTAGTAGTGGTAGGCATCCAGCCCCCCGGCTAAGGGTGGTAGTAGTGGTAGGCATCCAGCCCCCTGGCTAAGGGTGGTAGTAGTGGTAGGCATCTGGCACCCCCATGGCTAAGGGTGATAGTGGTGGTGGGCATCTGGCACCACCCTGGCTAAGGGTGGTAGTAGTGGTAGGCATCCAGCCCCCTGGGTGAGGGTGGTAGTAGTGGTAGGCATCCAGCCCCCTGGCTAAGGGTGGTAGTAGTGGTAGGCATCCAGCCCCCCTGGCTAAGGGTGGTGGTAGAGCATCCAGCCCCCCTGGCTCAGGGTGGTAGTAGTGGTGGGCATCCAGCCCCCTGGGTGAGGGTGGTAGTAGTGGTAGGCATCCATCCCCCCTGGCTAAGGGTGGTGGTAGGCATCCAGCCCCCCTGGCTCAGGGTGGTAGTAGTGGTGGGCATCCAGCCCCCTGGGTGAGGGTGGTAGTAGTGGTAGGCATCCAGCCCCCCTGGCTCAGGGTGGTAGTAGTGGTAGGCATCCAGCCCTCCTGGCTAAGGGTGGTGGTAGGCATCCAGCCCCCCTGGGTGAGGGTGGTAGTAGTGGTAGGCATCCAGCCCCCTGGCTAAGGGTGGGGGTAGGCATCCAGCCCCCTGGGTGAGGGTGGTAGTAGTGGTAGGCATCCAGCCCCCCTGGCTAAGGGTGGTAGTAGTGGTGGGCATCCAGCCCCCTGGGTGAGGGTGGTAGTAGTGGTAGGCATCCAGCCCCCTGCCTAAGGGTGGTAGTAGTGGTAGGCATCCATCCCCCTGGCTAAGGGTGGTAGTAGTGGTAGGCATCCAGCTCCCCCTGGCTCAGGGTGGTAGTAGTGGTAGGCATCCAGCCCCCCTGGCTAAGGGTGGTAGTAGTGGTAGGCATCCAGCCCCCTGGGTGAGGGCGGTAGTAGTGGTAGGCATCCAGCCCCCCTGGCTAAGGGTGGTAGTAGTGGTAGGCATCCAGCCCCCCTGGGTGAGGGTGGTAGTAGTGGTAGGCATCCAGCCCCCTGGGTGAGGGTGGTAGTAGTGGTAGGCATCTGGCACCCCCTGGCTAAGGGTGGTAGTAGTGGTAGGCATCCAGCCCCCTGGGTGAGGGTGGTAGTAGTGGTAGGCATCCAGCCCCCCTGGCTCAGGGTGGTAGTAGTGGTAGGCATCCAGCCCCCCTGGCTAAGGGTGGTGGTGAGGCATCCAGCCCCCCTGGCTCAGGGTGGTAGTAGTGGTAGGCATCCAGCCCCCTGGCTAAGGGTGGTAGTAGTGGTAGGCATCCAGCCCCCTGGCTAAGGGTGGTAGTAGTGGTAGGCATCTGGCACCCCCATGGCTAAGGGTGGTAGTGGTGGTGGGCATCTGGCACCACCCTGGCTAAGGGTGGTAGTAGTGGTAGGCATCCAGCCCCCCTGGGTGAGGGTGGTAGTAGTGGTAGGCATCCAGCCCCCTGGCTAAGGGTGGTAGTAGTGGTAGGCATCCAGCCCCCCTGGCTAAGGGTGGTGGTAGGCATCCAGCCCCCCTGGCTCAGGGTGGTAGTAGTGGTAGGCATCCAGCCCCCTGGCTAAGGGTGGTGGTAGGCATCCAGCCCCCCTGGGTGAGGGTGGTAGTAGTGGTAGGCATCCAGCCCCCTGGCTAAGGGTGGTAGTAGTGGTAGGCATCCAGCCCCCTGGGTGAGGGTGGTAGTAGTGGTAGGCATCCAGCCCCCTGGGTGAGGGTGGTAGTAGTGGTAGGCATCTGGCACCCCCTGGCTAAGGGTGGTAGTAGTGGTAGGCATCCAGCCCCCTGGGTGAGGGTGGTAGTAGTGGTAGGCATCCAGCCCCCTGGCTCAGGGTGGTAGTAGTGGTAGGCATCCAGCCCCCTGGCTAAGGGTGGTGGTAGGCATCCAGCCCCCCTGGCTCAGGGTGGTAGTAGTGGTAGGCATCCAGCCCCCGGCTAAGGGTGGTAGTAGTGGTAGGCATCCAGCCCCCTGGCTAAGGGTGGTAGTAGTGGTAGGCATCTGGCACCCCCATGGCTAAGGGTGGTAGTGGTGGTGGGCATCTGGCACCACCCTGGCTAAGGGTGGTAGTAGTGGTAGGCATCCAGCCCCCCTGGGTGAGGGTGGTAGTAGTGGTAGGCATCCAGCCCCCCTGGCTAAGGGTGGTAGTAGTGGTAGGCATCCAGCCCCCTGGCTAAGGGTGGTGGTAGGCATCCAGCCCCCCTGGCTCAGGGTGGTAGTAGTGGTGGGCATCCAGCCCCCTGGGTGAGGGTGGTAGTAGTGGTAGGCATCCAGCCCCCTGGCTAAGGGTGGTGGTAGGCATCCAGCCCCCTGGCTCAGGGTGGTAGTAGTGGTGGGCATCCAGCCCCCTGGGTGAGGGTGGTAGTAGTGGTAGGCATCCAGCCCCCCTGGCTCAGGGTGGTAGTAGTGGTAGGCATCCAGCCCTCCCTGGCTAAGGGTGGTGGTAGGCATCCAGCCCCCTGGGTGAGGGTGGTAGTAGTGGTAGGCATCCAGCCCCCTGGCTAAGGGTGGGGGTAGGCATCCAGCCCCCCTGGGTGAGGGTGGTAGTAGTGGTAGGCATCCAGCCCCCTGGCTAAGGGTGGTAGTAGTAGTGGGCATCCAGCCCCCTGGGTGAGGGTGGTAGTAGTGGTAGGCATCCAGCCCCCTGCCTAAGGGTGGTAGTAGTGGTAGGCATCCAGCCCCCCCTGGCTAAGGGTGGTAGTAGTGGTAGGCATCCAGCTCCACCTGGCTCAGGGTGGTAGTAGTGGTAGGCATCCAGCCCCCCCTGGCTAAGGGTGGTAGTAGTGGTAGGCATCCAGCCCCCCCTGGGTGAGGGTGGTAGTAGTGGTAGGCATCCAGCCCCCTGGCTAAGGGTGGTAGTAGTGGTAGGCATCCAGCCCCCCTGGGTGAGGGTGGTAGTAGTGGTAGGCATCCAGCCCCCTGGGTGAGGGTGGTAGTAGTGGTAGGCATCTGGCACCCCCTGGCTAAGGGTGGTAGTAGTGGTAGGCATCCAGCCCCCTGGGTGAGGGTGGTAGTAGTGGTAGGCATCCAGCCCCCTGGCTAAGGGTGGTAGTAGTGGTAGGCATCCAGCCCCCCTGGCTAAGGGTGGTGGTAGAGCATCCAGCCCCCCTGGCTCAGGGTGGTAGTAGTGGTAGGCATCCAGCCCCCTGGCTAAGGGTGGTGGTAGGCATCCAGCCCCCCTGGGTGAGGGTGGTAGTAGTGGTAGGCATCCAGCCCCCCTGGCTAAGGGTGGTAGTAGTGGTAGGCATCCAGCCCCCTGGGTGAGGGTGGTAGTAGTGGTAGGCATCCAGCCCCCCTGGGTGAGGGTGGTAGTAGTGGTAGGCATCTGGCACCCCCTGGCTAAGGGTGGTAGTAGTGGTAGGCATCCAGCCCCCTGGGTGAGGGTGGTAGTAGTGGTAGGCATCCAGCCCCCTGGCTCAGGGTGGTAGTAGTGGTAGGCATCCAGCCCCCTGGCTAAGGGTGGTGGTAGGCATCCAGCCCCCTGGCTCAGGGTGGTAGTAGTGGTAGGCATCCAGCCCCCCGGCTAAGGGTGGTAGTAGTGGTAGGCATCCAGCCCCCCTGGCTAAGGGTGGTAGTAGTGGTAGGCATCTGGCACCCCATGGCTAAGGGTGGTAGTGGTGGTGGGCATCTGGCACCACCCTGGCTAAGGGTGGTAGTAGTGGTAGGCATCCAGCCCCCCTGGGTGAGGGTGGTAGTAGTGGTAGGCATCCAGCCCCCCTGGCTAAGGGTGGTAGTAGTGGTAGGCATCCAGCCCCCCTGGCTAAGGGTGGTGGTAGGCATCCAGCCCCCCTGGCTCAGGGTGGTAGTAGTGGTGGGCATCCAGCCCCCCTGGGTGAGGGTGGTAGTAGTGGTAGGCATCCAGCCCCCTGGCTAAGGGTGGTGGTAGGCATCCAGCCCCCTGGCTCGGGGTGGTAGTAGTGGTGGGCATCCAGCCCCCCTGGGTGAGGGTGGTAGTAGTGGTAGGCATCCAGCCCCCCTGGCTCAGGGTGGTAGTAGTGGTAGGCATCCAGCCCTCCCTGGCTAAGGGTGGTGGTAGGCATCCAGCCCCCCCTGGGTGAGGGTGGTAGTAGTGGTAGGCATCCAGCCCCCCTGGCTAAGGGTGGGGGTAGGCATCCAGCCCCCTGGGTGAGGGTGGTAGTAGTGGTAGGCATCCAGCCCCCTGGCTAAGGGTGGTAGTAGTGGTGGGCATCCAGCCCCCTGGGTGAGGGTGGTAGTAGTGGTAGGCATCCAGCCCCCCTGCCTAAGGGTGGTAGTAGTGGTAGGCATCCAGCCCCCCTGGCTAAGGGTGGTAGTAGTGGTAGGCATCCAGCTCCCCTGGCTCAGGGTGGTAGTAGTGGTAGGCATCCAGCCCCCTGGCTAAGGGTGGTAGTAGTGGTAGGCATCCAGCCCCCTGGGTGAGGGTGGTAGTAGTGGTAGGCATCCAGCCCCCTGGCTAAGGGTGGTAGTAGTGGTAGGCATCCAGCCCCCCTGGGTGAGGGTGGTAGTAGTGGTAGGCATCCAGCCCCCCTGGGTGAGGGTGGTAGTAGTGGTAGGCATCTGGCACCCCCTGGCTAAGGGTGGTAGTAGTGGTAGGCATCCAGCCCCCCCTGGGTGAGGGTGGTAGTAGTGGTAGGCATCCAGCCCCCCCTGGCTCAGGGTGGTAGTAGTGGTAGGCATCCAGCCCCCCCTGGCTAAGGGTGGTGGTAGGCATCCAGCCCCCCCTGGCTCAGGGTGGTAGTAGTGGTAGGCATCCAGCCCCCCCTGGCTAAGGGTGGTAGTAGTGGTAGGCATCCAGTCCCCCCTGGCTAAGGGTGGTAGTAGTGGTAGGCATCTGGCACCCCCATGGCTAAGGGTGGTAGTGGTGGTGGGCATCTGGCACCACCCTGGCTAAGGGTGGTAGTAGTGGTAGGCATCCAGCCCCCCTGGGTGAGGGTGGTAGTAGTGGTAGGCATCCAGCCCCCTGGCTAAGGGTGGTAGTAGTGGTAGGCATCCAGCCCCCCTGGCTAAGGGTGGTGGTAGGCATCCAGCCCCCCTGGCTCAGGGTGGTAGTAGTGGTGGGCATCCAGTCCCCCTGGGTGAGGGTGGTAGTAGTGGTAGGCATCCAGCCCCCCTGGCTAAGGGTGGTGGTAGGCATCCAGCCCCCCTGGATCAGGGTGGTAGTAGTGGTGGGCATCCAGCCCCCCTGGGTGAGGGTGGTAGTAGTGGTAGGCATCCAGCCCCCCCTGGCTCAGGGTGGTAGTAGTGGTAGGCATCCAGCCCTCCCTGGCTAAGGGTGGTGGTAGGCATCCAGCCCCCCCTGGGTGAGGGTGGTAGTAGTGGTAGGCATCCAGCCCCCCCTGGCTAAGGGTGGGGGTAGGCATCCAGCCCCCCCTGGGTGAGGGTGGTAGTAGTGGTAGGCATCCAGCCCCCCTGGCTAAGGGTGGTAGTAGTGGTGGGCATCCAGCCCCCCTGGGTGAGGGTGGTAGTAGTGGTAGGCATCCAGCCCCCTGCCTAAGGGTGGTAGTAGTGGTAGGCATCCAGCCCCCTGGCTAAGGGTGGTAGTAGTGGTAGGCATCCAGCTCCCCTGGCTCAGGGTGGTAGTAGTGGTAGGCATCCAGCCCCCCTGGCTAAGGGTGGTAGTAGTGGTAGGCATCCAGCCCCCCCTGGGTGAGGGTGGTAGTAGAGGTAGGCATCCAGCCCCCCCTGGGTGAGGGTGGTAGTAGTGGTAGGCATCCAGCCCCCCCTGGGTGAGAGTGGTAGTAGTGGTAGGCATCCTGCCCCCCTGGGTAGGGGTGGTGGTGCGCATTCAGGCCCCTGTGTGCATATGTGGCATTGGTGATGGGCATCCCGCCCCTATGGTGCTGCTGTTGCTGGTGTAAGTTTATTCTGCATCCCTCTGTGTGTGTGTGATGTGTCGTGTACGTGTTGTATGTGTTTTGTGGTTGGTGTCTGACTTACCTTCTGCGCTGTACGCGTCCGTGCCTGTTCCGGTAGTAAATGTAGAATATTGGTATGATCGGGACGAAGGGATTCATGGTTGGTTCGTGTCGTTCGTCCTTCTCGTTGCTTCGCGTCGTCCTCGTCACTTCGCGTCGTCCTCGTCGCTTCGCCTCGTCCTCGTCGCTTGCGTGTTCGTCTCGTAGCCGTGGATCGTGTTGTGGCGCGAATCGGAGCTTATGTGCGCCTTTCCCGGATGCTTTGACGTGCCGTGCGTAGCGACGGGTTCGGCGCGTACGGGAAGCGCATCGTACTTGTTCGGCCGGACGGAGCTGCATTTTCCCTTCCGTGCGACTCGATTCAGCGTTTCCGGATTCGCCTCGGTCGGGGAACAGGACCTGGTTTGGGTGAGTACGGCTCGGCCGGGTTCTGTGCTGTTGTGCGCATCGTACTTACTCGTTCGGTGTGCTGTACGGATCGGTCGGGAAACAGGCTTTCGCATGGCTTTTTTCCCGACCGAATGGTATTGGGTGCGCCTCCGACCGGAATCGGAATCGGCCCCAACTGTGTGGTGTACAGTACATTACAATGCAATGTGTGAAATATAAGGAGAAATAGAAACTGTTAGCCCTGGCAACCTTGGTGTGGTTTTTCCCCTAACGTTTGACTACATAAATCCTGTTTTGCTGACTTTGTTTTTGCTGGCTGTAGGACTCTGCACACTTTACCACTGCTGACCAGTGCTAAATTGCTTGTGCTCTCTCCTTAAACATGGTAAAATTGGCGCGTACCCAACTGGCATATTTAATTTATTTGTACATCCCTGGAAAGGTGGCACTACCATGCCCAGGGCCTGTTAATTAAAAGCTGCTAGTGGGCCTGCAGCACTGAGTGTGCCACCTACTTAAGTATCACTTTAAACATGCCTCAGGCCTGTTTGTGGAGTTTTAAACTGCCATTTCAAACTGTCAAAAACTTTGCCAAGCCCAAACCTTCCTTTTTAATACATATAGGTCACCCATAGGGTAGCCACTGGACAGCCAGGAGCTCAGTGTGCAGTGTATTTAAAAAGTTGGATATGTACTATTACGTGTCCTGGTAGTTAAAAACTCTTTAATACATTTTCACTACTGCAAGGCCTACCTCTCCTTTAGCATAACATTGAAGTTATATTATGACATTTAATATGCTGTAATTTACAAATGAGAGCAGGTAACCAGTTCATGTTGTGTGTCTTTGGAAGTGAATTGAAAAATCCTAATTTATGGTGAAGTCGGATTTTAAATTACAATCCGGATGCTACTTTTAGAAAATTGCCATTTTCCTGCCTTAGCCATTGAGTGCCTGCAGGCTGTATCTGGGTCACATGACAGGGTGTATTTGGCAGTCCGGCTTTATGTATTCCTCCTAGAAAGTCACGCACAATAGAGAGCTTAGGTGGATGGGCCATTACTGACAGGATGGGAAGGAGGAGCTGGGCACAGCCCTACTTATACTTAAATTGGCTTTGTCCTGCCTCCACACAAAGGGCTGCACACCCCCTGTAGTTAGTCTGGAGACAGGACAGGGAAGACAGGATTCTTGGGGACTTCAAAGGGAATTCTAGAAGCTTTTCCCAATTTCTAGCGGAAGGGCACTAGGTTTAAATATTGGACCTCAGACACCAAATCTTCAGTTCACTTTTGACCTGTGGATACTTTGCCAGGAAGAAGGACTGCTGTGCTGCTGAAAGGACTGACACTCTGCTGGACAGCTGCTCCTAAGGACTGCTACTCTGATGAACTGCTGTCCTGCTGTGCCCACCAGCTGCCTGCTTCCCTCTTGCCTAGTTGAGAAAGATTGGACCTGCAACTCTGAACCCAGGATGCCAGAGTGACTCCAATGGCTAGTTGCTGGCCTCCTGATCAGAACCCTCAGGGACATAACAGGCTTCCAACAACCTTGGACCGAGCACCTGGACTCTGTCATCTGTGACTACAGCCCCCTCAAGTGTTGCACCCCAGTCCTGGACCCTTGAAAGTAGGCCTGAAGGTTCTCTGCCAAGCCCAGCTGTGGTCCCCATCGGAACTGATGCAAAGTGGCATGAAGCCTCACTGCACAGCTGCCAGCCTCTTCGGAATCAATGCCGAAGGATGTAAAGTCCTGCAAAACCTTGCCACCCAGCTGCTAGCTCCATCGTAACTGATACTAAGTGACACACAGCCCCGCCAAGCTACCAGAGGTTTGAGCACATGTTAATTGGGGGTTTGCTTGTTCCTCACCCTGACAAAGATTGTGATTCCAGCTTGAGTAGGGTTTCACCTGCTCAACCAGTAACCCAATTTCTCACAGAACCATTTCTCTTGCTTTGTGCCTGCCTTAAGGACTCATTATTTTATACAAAAACTGGTCCGACAATGTTATTAGACAGGGCTTTGGTCAAACACTATGGATGGTTGCCCTGGAATGGCCAAGTATAACCTATGCAATGTCCCCTAAATGCAACCTAGAGCAAAGAAGTGCAAAGCAGAACGCTAATAAAAAGGTCACTTTTGCAGCTCAAAAAGTTGATGCACAGGAAATTAAAACACCCTATCAAAGCTCTGAGCATCTTTGCATGATGGATTTTGGAACCGTGCTTTGCTAACAACTACCTAAGTGTTCATTTGTTCCACTTCGTTCAACAACAGTACCCTGTTACTAATACCAAAAGCTAGAAAATAAAATAGAAAGGCTAAAATTAGTGAATAACCCAAAGAAAAATATTGGTCAATTTTCACAATGCTATTCAAAAATGCTAGCACGTTTGTTTGCTGTGATGCAATTTACAGAGCTTTGTCATTTATGTTACCGAAATTCTATAACTCACCCGGTCTTCAAATAGGCTCACTGAACATCAATGCGAAATCACTGCCCTCCAGCATAGTATGCAGTTTTCACATCAATAAGCACGTTTTCGTCATTTCCTACTGATCTTGAGTGCACCTTAGATAAACCAGCAACGAGTCCCTGGGGCATATGTACAAGGAGTTAACGCTGCCATACCATCAATTTTTTGATGTTACGGCGCCTTTTTTTTTTATCGCCGTATTCACAAGTTGCCGTTAACCGCAGTTAGAGCCGGTTTTCCGGCGCAAACGTGAATTTTTCGGATCGCCACTTCTGTTAGCAGGATTTAACGAAAATGAGATGCAAGGTAGGCGTTCCCGTGCAAAAACTGCTGCTAACCCCAATTTGCGATATTTACAAGGAATTCCTTGTATAGTGCAAAATCAAAAATCTGCTGCTAACTCCAGTTAGAGGTAGTTTTTTAAGGCCGGAAAATAGCTGGTCTTAAAAATGGTGCAAACACTTGGGGCCTCATTTCAGAAGGTTTTGGTGCTGGACAGCGCTGCAAGGAATGTTGCTGTGCAGCAAAACTACAGGGCAGGAATGCACACCATCAATAAGATAGGGCACATTCCTGGGCCTCATTCATGAAAAGTGTTGCAACGCTGCGACAAAACAGCGTTGCAATACTTTTCACTATGGCCTTCTTGCGCCACCATGGAAGCGCTGTATTCACTGTAAGGCGCTCGATGTTGCAATTAATGACAGATATGTCTGGAATCCTGACGTATCTGTCAGTGCTAAAGTCACGCATTGCTGCAGTTCTGTCACAAGCATGACGCAACTCCAGCAATGCATTGGGCCAGCCTATCCCTGTGGCACTGTGTCACCCTTACGCCTGCCATGAGGCAGGCGTAAGGTACTGACGCAGTGGCGTCCTACAATTGATGCAGTGAAATCTGATGGATTTCACTGCACCACTCCTATGAGGCTTTGTTGCGTGGGAACGCCCACCCTGCATATATCCTACCTGATGCAGGTATAATGTGGCACAGGGCTTCACAAGATCACGCATATGCCTAGATACGTCACTTTGCAAATACGGCGCAATGTGGTGCAAGAATCATGCTGCAAGTACATCAAGAAAATGACGCACCGGCAGGGTGAAACTGTCAGAAGGGGCTCATTAATAAACCCCAATGTTTTTTTCCCCTACGTTGTCGCACAATGACTGCCATGCTCCAATGCAGGCACCCTTGCGCCATGGTGCAAGGGTGACTGTGTTGCGGAGTTGATTGATGTTGTGGCTCCATCTCTTCTCGAGACGTCTGCAGGTGGGGCTGGACTAGGGGAGGTCAGGAGGGAACCAGTTGGCCTTCTTGAAGTGTTGTGTGCCTGGTATTTTCTTGAGGGGTGACAGGGTGTCTGCACAGTTGGAGATCCATCGGTGGAGGTTGCGCGCTGCGGTGTTGGCATCTGTAAGCATTGGAGGAGTGGTAGTGCTGAGGGAGTTGACAGGAAGTTCTTCTGTGGCCTTGATTCAGCTGCGACGGGGGGCAATGATGGCGATGGTGTACGGTGGGTGTGGGAAAGGCATGATGTAAACAATGATGGTCGGTACAGGAGAGTCCTGTGGTGTGGCTGTAGTTGAAGTTCCCGCTGGTGGAGAAGATGGGCTCGATCGTGTGTCAGGCTATGTGGGTTGGTGCATTGACTAGCTGCTTGAGTCCGATGTTGGTGAGGTTCCCCAGGAGGGGGATGGTGTTCTGGTCACTGGGGTTGTCCAGGTGGAGCTTGAGGTCTCCGAGTAGGATGTAGTTGGTGGATGGGAGAGCCTGGGGTGTGATGAGGTCTACAATGGCATCGGTGAATGGGGGTTCAAGGCCCGGGGGCCTGTAGATGAGGGTGCCGTGGAGGGTGGTGTTGGGGTTGGTCCAGATCTGGAAGTGGAGGTGTTCCATGGTCACCGTCGGGTCATTAGAGTGCATGGTCATTCAGAGTGTGTGTTTCAGACAATTTGCAATGCCTCCTCCTGGCCGCTCAGGGTGGTCCGTGCGGGAGAATTTGTAGCTGTAATGGATGGTGATGTCCGGAGCAGAGGTTGGTCCAGGTTTCTGTGAAGAAGGCGATGTCTGAAGAGGTGGCATCGAGGAGGTCCCACATTTCTGCTGCGTGTTTGTGGACGGACCGCACATTAAGGAGGATGCAGTTGAGCCGGTCGGCTGCGCTGTTGGTCAGCTGGGTGGTAGGAGGCGCTGGTGTGCTGATGTGACAGAAGGTGCATTTGAAGTTTCAACGGGCAGAAGGTGCAAGAGAATTCTACAGTGTTGCTAGATGGCAGGCGGTGTCGTGTCCAGGGTTGATGGCGAGGAGGGTGCTGATGTCCTAGTGTCGGAGTGGCCGAGAGGAAAGGTCCTTGGTGCTGGGCGTGGTCCAGGGGCGGACGGACACAGACAGGCTTGCCTTTGGCACATCAGTGGTACGCCCGCTGCATATGGCCGCACAGCAGCTACCATTCTGTAGTACTGCGGGCGGACTGGACAGCTGGGATGTGGGAAACGAGGGAAAGGACACAGGAGGGGGCGGTGACGCAGGGGGAACGGAGCTTGTAAATATATTTTAAAAGAATTCTTACCTCGAGGCTGGGTCCGGCGTCTTCTGTGCTCCTGCTCTCCTGGGTCTGCTTCCAGGAATAGGAAGCAGGCAGCCAGGTTCCCTCCCCTAAGCCAATCACAATGCTGCAATGCGGCGTTGTGATTGTTCTTGAGCGCCATGACAAGGCGTTCAGCCAGGGGCTGCAGGGGCTAGAGGGGTTAGAGGGGTGGGCATGTTCTCCATGCAGGCTGTAATGCAGCCTGCATTGTGAACAGGGATGTGCGCATGACTGCTTTTGGCAGCCTGAGAGGCCACTTGAATGGGCATACCACTCCTCCCCTGCCCTACTCTGTGTGTAGAGCAGCCACACCCACCCACCCGCCTGCAAAGGAAACCTAGCATGAGTACATCAGAAATTTATCATCATGTTATGTTTCCTTTTCTTGCACTGCTTGAAAGCAGTGGGGCGACGCTCTTCCGCCATAGCAGATGAGCCGCCACTGGGTGTGCATCACCCACAGTTGCTAGGCATGGGCCCGACTTGACCCTCGGGCCTTCTCCGCTACACGTACCACCTTCTCCTCACCTGGATATTGACACTGTGATGCAATCCGCTGCACTCTCTCCAAATCTGTGACTTAGCCAGCAGAAGCTGGAGCAGGAGCCTCGGCCTGGTGGGATTTCACAAGCCTGGGTACAGCAGTCACCGCCAGGTCCACTGGGGAACCTCCCGATGAAGGTGATGCAACATGGCCCCCTTAGGCATGAAGTTGCAGTGCTCCCACCACACAAGTTTGGCGCAGCTCAGGAGCCTCACTCTCCACAGCATCTGGCTAGCGCAAAATCCTCTGGCCTGTGATACAGAGAGGCGTGGCCCACCATTGGTAATCTCCTCTGTGCACCCCGGTGTAGTGGTGGCGCATGGTATGCGATGTAGTCGTCCCAACGTTGGTGCGCAGGAGTGCCTCTACCGTTCACAGCTCCAAGGGGCACCAGGAGGTCTTCTCGCACAGGTCACCAACGTGTCTCCATGCAACCTGGCAGACTTCACCACCAGGTAAGGGTGATCACTGATGCCTCAATGTCTACCGCCATGGCCCAGTAACTCCACAGCACCCCCGCATCCCCCTCCGGGTCCCAGACGCAGGCCCAGTGAGGCCTCCAGGCCCTAGGGACTGTCCGGGTTTTCAAGGTTTTGGATGCCATGGTGTTGCAAGGAGTGCGCAATGATAAGTGAGTCATCACTGGTTTTGCCCAGCGATGTGCCTCTTTTCATGATTGTAGCCCTGAATTTCTTCTTCTCCTGGGACTCTGACTGGTCATCCTGGCTGTTGGGGGACTTGGGGGGGTTGTTGATCTGTGCTGCACTTGGCCCTGGATGCTCCATTCAGCATTCCATTGGTTTTGTTTCCTATTTTTCATTGGGGGTGGACTTATAGGCTATTTTTTCCTCCAGAGGCAAAAAAAAGTCTTGTTGGGCTGAATAACGTGAGTTTTTTTGCCGCTAATGGGCCTTTTGTCAGTTTTTGCCCACTAACATCAGAATTTGTATCGCCTTCACGCCAACGTTAGCGGCAGTTTTCACCGCAACTACCTGAAACTATCGCCATGTAGCGACGTCTTGTAAATACATCGCTAACAGGGCGATAGTTTTTGGTGATAGGCTGCGTTAAGAAAACTGCTGCTAACTAGCGTTTGCGTTAGTTAGCGGCAGTTCTTGTACATATACCCCCCAGTGTCTTACTGCCAGAACAGAGAAGGCTCAGCCACCTGCTCTGGTTTTCCTGAACCGAGGTAAAGAGGTCAGTCATAGAACTGCAGTTCGTAAAGTTTTATTAAAATCATCAAAATTAAACTTCTTATAAATGAGCAATGCGGCTGTTTTGTACACTGCCGAGCTATGCACATGACTTTAAAGGTATACGTAACCAAGTGAGTGGCTTCTGGCTGGTGGTACATGCCTACAATGTATGAGATGTCAAAGGGTGAATGCTGTGTGTTTTGCATGTGCTGTTGTCCCTGGATAGAATATACTAGTAGCAAATATAGTATATCTTGCAGTTCAATCTGATAAGACTAGTGCTTTGCTGCATGACTAACTTAAGAGTGAACAAAGCTTCCCTTGAAAGTAAAGTTTTATGTAGAGTGATTTATTTTTGGATGAATACGCTTGCCTTAAGTTCCGGTCCAATTAAAAATGAAAAAATTCCAGACATCCAGTCGAAACTTCTAATTTTGTTTCATAGCTGCATTACTATTTATGGACTTAATGACATCAGCCCGGCTGAGATCTTTCAATGAAGCTGTGGTGCTACACAGTAAAGCAATTTTCTTTATGTTAATTAGAACACTTTCATGTCAGAAAAGATATATGCTTTTATCTTTTTATATGCCTTTGCTTGTGTGAAGAAATTGAAAGCCAGTACAGTGACTAGTTTTTCAAAACATTCTAATATGATGATCTCAGTTTCCATCAGAATAGTAAGTTCCTATTTAAAATGCCTAAAATTATGTTACACTATTCATGTGCAGGTATCTATCTGTCTGTCTATCGATCTATCTATCTATCTATCTATCTATCTATCTATCTATCTATCTATCTATCTATCTACCGATCTATCCAGTCGCCCGCTGTCTGTCTGTAGATCAATCTATTTATCTAGCAGCTATATCTATCATTCTCTCTGCCTGTCTGCCTATCTATCTAGTTGGCTATCTAGATGTCTGCCCAAATGTCTGTTTTCCTGGCACAGTTTGGGCCTGATTCACAAAGGTAGAGTTAGACCAAATGTCTAACTTAGACCAAAAGTCTGACTTTACTACTTCTCAGGTATTCACAAAGGTAAAGTTAGACCAAAAGTCTAGCTTAGATCAAAAGTGTAACTTTACTTGTAGTAACTTATCTTTGTGAATACCGAAAGGTAGTAAAGTTAGACTTTTGGTCTAACTTTACCTATGTGAATCGGGCCCACAGTGTCTTCTTGTCTGTTTGTTCTTTCTGCTTATGTACCACATTATTTATTAACAAAAACACTTTTAACACTTGTCTTTCATGATGCAGGATCCCCTTCAAATGATTTTAACATTTTCTCATTTGCATGTTAAAGATATATTAAAAATGAAAGTTGTATGCTTTAGAGTAAAATGTTTATCTTTTTCATACCTAGTAGACATGCAAATTGCCCTGTACAGATTTATGTTTAGGTCATCCGAAATGGGCGTTTTCAATCAGCTGTTATGAATGTGTCATAGACAAGATGATGGCTCAGGTCAGCTCAGGAAATAAGGAAATAAACATATTATATAATGTGAAGGCTGCCACATTTTTTAATTGGGTTTGTTCACTCATGCATACAACGCATCTCTAGCATCTGTCCAAACCTCTATACTGTAGGAAATTGGATTATTATTTGGGGCGGGTGACTGCCAAACTAAAGGAACAATCATAACCTTTGTCAGGGTGAATCCTCAAAGTTATTAAATTACCCTGAACTCAACCCTCTGGTAGCTATGATACAGAGCAGACAAGCTTAACTTAGGGCAATGTGTTAGGTATTTATGCAGCATCAAGACAGTAATAAAGCCAAAATATCAAGCAATAATAATCTCAAACCAAATTTGAAAACATAGAATACAATTTAACTAACAAAACAATATCAAAACAACAAAAAAACAATAAAGGGAACTAGAGATATGATTCTTTAAAGTTTTAAGTAAAAATAGCACCAAAAAGCACAAAGTGCCAATGATAATTATTGGTCGCAGTAGACCGGGACCTAGTTAAGATTTTAAGCCGATTGCGATGAAGTGTGAGTCGGATACCCCAACCAGGTTTGTCCTTGTCAAAGATTTTACCTTCTAACTCACTCTTTTAAGTACCAACCAATCAAAGGAGTGTAATTCTAAGGCCCCCAGAAAGGACATATAGAGACTATCATTGAATTATGAAGAGGCCAACAGCAAAGTCCAGTCCAAGTCCAGTTGCCACTGTTCAGTTGGGAATTTCCAGGAAAAGGCATCTTGCAGCTTGTTGTCTACCTCTAGCCACACAGGAGTTCAGGCAACTGATGCTTGGAGTCAACTTTTTGTCCTGAGTACAATAGGGAGCAGGTTCAGCCCTTCAGAGATCCTGTCAGGTCACAGACATCCAGCCCAGTCTTCTTCTGATCTTCCACAGACCCCAAAAGAGTTCTACTTAGATGCCTTGGGGTGTCCCATTAATGTCTAGCACCAGCTAGTGGGTGGAGTCCACTCCTGGATACTCCCTAACCAATTAGGAAAAAGTTCCCTAGGTAAGCTAACCTATATCTCACTAGTTCTTGTTTACCTTACTGCAGACAGGTCTTCGGCCACACTAAACATGGGCTCTGAGACCTGGGTGTGTGTGTGGGAGTCTCATAGGAAAATTACCAGTGTCATCCCACATGTACCATTAAAATCCAATTTGAAGCAGGTACTGTACCCACAACAAACCCAGGGACAGTATGCCGGTAGGACAAAGGTATGATCCTTCAGCAACCAGACAAGGGATACACAAGAATTGTCTTGGCATTCAGTTTTCTCCCTTTCACCAAAGGGTGACATGTGTCTCAATAGACCTCTCAAGCAGGATTTGACACTGTAGTGTCAAAATGTTGCCCACAGACCCCTCCTTTCATAGCCTGCTGAGGTCAGAGGAGTCATCTCTCTTTGTTCAGGTAAACCTATTGATAACTCTTTGGAAGCATTTTGCATCTCTTTTACACCTATTAAAGGCTGAGCACAGTTTGTGAGCTGGCAGATGCTAATGCTAGTTAGCCTTCTGAAAGCTCAGGCAAGTAAAGGGTAACTTTCTAAAGGTTACTTTTCCTTAACATTTATTAAACATTCAACTTCACCATTGAATTATATAGGATAGTGGTTTAATTATTTTTCTTGGTGGTGCATTTTTGAGCTAGCAGTATTAGCATTTTAATCTACACTGTGCTTTTCTAGATAGGACAGCTAGGCCTCTCACAATGAAAATAGCTTTTTGAGGCTTGTCACTACAGGGACATGGCATTCTTACTACATGACACACTTTTAATTACCATGCAGCCTACCTTGTGCACTGCAAGTCTTACAAAGGTGTGACTTGCTAATAGTTAAGAGGGAGGCTTTCACCTGTCAAAAAGGTTATTTTAACAGGGCACACTGCCAATTGTACACTACAGCAGTCAGGCCACACAGGGTATGCCTGTAGCCATATTTGCACTGCCAATGTTGTGAATGGAGCAATAGGTGCTGAAATCCACAAGTGGCATTTAATTTTCAGACCCTGAGTGCACTTTCTACATCATATACTAAGGACTTGCAGACAAGTTAAATGTGGCAATTAGAAATAAGCCATTTTTACCATGTTTAGAGGGGGAGCACACGCATTTTACTCCTGGTAGCAGGGGTAACGTGCACAGAGTTTTAAAACCAGCAATAACAGGATACAGCAGCAAAAGGGGAAAAATATAGGGTGACCACACACAAAAGGAGAATTTCCTAAACACATACCATAAACAGCTCTTCCACCTGAAGCACTGTTACCCCTTAAGTGCTGAAGACAGCCCCCCCCCATCCTTAGTGTTGGGCCCTTTTTCGATATTTGGGACAGGTTGAGTGTAAGCTTTCATTCCTTTTTCTAAACAAAATATATCCAAACTAAGTTTAGTCCCTTTCTTTCCACATTCTTAATTGTTGTCAATTCTCCTGGGGAAAACTGAAAAAATAGCCAAATTGTAGCAAACAAACAAATTTATTTTATTTTGAAACACTGCAAAAAGTGCAAATAAAGAAAGTGCATATTTTATCTCTAAAAACGATATCAGTAAAATATTTGCAGTGTTTCCATCACCCTCATCGCAGCTTTCTGAAACAGGAATAATTTATTTTACAAATATTTTCCAATTATGTTTTTTAGTCCTCATCACATTTAAATTCAACGTCCAATTTTCTGACTGCGCTTTTTCTTGAAGGACATTACTCACATCCGTGTTTACATCGTGTGAGAGACAATTTAGCCTTATTCACAGTAATGAAGGGTGAGACCAGTTAGCCCACCAACATTATGAATGAGTTTGGGCTAACAGGTGTTTCATTGGACTCATTTATGCTTGGAATGGAGCCATTCTACCATTGGCAGCCAGAAATCGTGTTTTATTCTTGTATACTCCTTATTTATCTCTCTTGTATGTTATATATACCTCAGTGATCCAATCCTTAATTTGAGAAGGTGTGGGGGTCAATTCATCTTCCACATATTTGAGGTCTTGCTAGTAGCATCAAATGAAACATGACATTTTTTATATTTTTTGACATAGCTCCTTTCTCAGTATTGTGTCTCAAATTAGATTAAAGTAGAGGTTACCTTGATGTGCTATTTATTCACTTCTGAAATTACCAGACCTACATCTCACCAAAAGGTACACAATTCGGGCATTCTGTAAACATATGTAGGCTGATTGGGTCTCAGTACTCACATTTCTTTGACCCGACCTCTTGTTATGTTAGATTGGATCAAAGGAAACACAAGGAGATGATAGACGGAGCGCTGAAACTTTTCAGACACTCACCCCCAGTCACAGATCTGGGTTGAATCCATCATCGTTCTTTAGCTCACTTCACCACCCCAGTTCAGACCCAGCCATATGCAAATCAGTCTTGGCCCTGTGCCTCATGCGAACAGTCCAGCCCAAATTGCCAAGCCAGGTCTTCCCTGGACCGGAACCAAGCATCCTGGGACCTGTTTCGGGGTAACACCCCTCATCAGCCAAGCTAGCTTGAATCCAGTGACAAAGTGAGCAAGGGACCCACGTCTGGGCATACCCTGCCAACTTAGAGCAAACAACGCAAACACAAGGAGATGATGAACAGAGCACTGAAACTTTTCAAACGCTCAACCCCAGTCACAGATCTGGATTAAATCCATCATCATTCTTTAGCTCACTTCGCCACCCCAGTTCAGACCCAGCCATATGCAAATCAGTCTTGGCCCTGTGCCTCATAGGAACAGTCCAGCTTTGTTTGCTTTGTTCGACCTACATTGGCAGTGTATGCCCAGACGTGGGTGGAGGTGTCCTTTGATCAGCCTGGCATAACATTCCCTTCCACTTTGCCACCTCTTTTGTTAGGTTTGTGTTTATAACATTTGTTTCAATATCTGTAGTCACTTTCAAATTGTGTGTATGTGCTGTTGTCCAAGACAATAGCCAGAGACACTATAGTACTCTAGGATTGCTGGTGCATTGGAAGCATTCCATGAGATGTGATGTTAGCCGTGAAGTCAAGTTTGGAATGCTGATATTTGAAGGGAGTTACAGTTGAGCCTAATCCTTTATGTGGTGCTTGTTGGCAGCTCCACTCATAATAAATACCCACATAATATCATCCCTTATTTGTGTAGCGTTTTAATGAAAAGGGATTACCACATCATTTGTTAATAACGAGTTTCAAGCGGAGCTATTACAGAACCCAGAACTATATTTTGAAACATGCAGAAGCCATCTACAAGAAGACGTGTCTGATAAGATAAGAGTTGTATTAAGGTAACTAGACTTTACTCAACCGCGGCGAAATCCCAATCTGTAAAGTATTTTGTTTGATCCTATACGGACATTGTGGCCTACTCACCAGACTTGCCCTGTGTGTGTAGCATTCCATTGCATCTATTCGGTGCGACCAATGGCCATCATTATTGTGCGCTTCAAGTGACACACATTAAATACTTTGAATGCATTTTGGCCTCCATTTTTGATTGGAAAGTGTTACAGCTTAGCCATGGACCATTGCGTTTTTCATGCCTTGGATGTGGACAATCTCGAAATGAAATTGAAACAGTTTTGTTGACAGTTAAGCTATACGAGGAGTTTGATCTTTGATCTTATCTCCACTTAATATTGTCACCAAAGGCTTGTGATCGGTCTTAACAATAAATTTCATTCCCCACACATAGGGTTTACATTTTTGAATGTTCCACCAACAAGCCAATAGTTCTTTTTCAATAGTAGAAAAGAGTGCTTCCTGATCCCTGAGTGTCCTGGATGCACTCTACTCCTGCATCGCACTGGGTGAATACTGCCCCAGACCATGATTATTAGCATCTACAGTTATACAACAAGGTAACATGGGATCAAAAGGTTTAAGAACTTTAGAGCTTGCCACCTGTTTTTAAATCCACTCAAAAGCCTCTTGACATTTGTAATCTCAAACAAAAGATACATTTTTCTTTAACAATCCAGTCAGGGCCTTTATATGAGATGCGTAATCAGGGCTGAAACAGGTATAAAATTTGCATAACCCAATGAATAATTAGAGGCTTTTTTTGTCTGTAGGTGCCATTTCACTGATAATGGCATCGACCAAACCTAGTCTTGGTTCGATGCCATCGCCTGATACCACATGACTTAAGTACTCTACTTTGCTTCTTCAGCAACTCATACTTATCCATTTTAAGGACCACACCTTTTTCCTGCTAAATACTCAGAACCTGGTTGAGAATGGTGTCATGTTCCTCTATGGCTGCTGCAAAAATTAAAACATCATCTTGAAATGCAGCCCCTCCATTTATTCCCTTAAACAACTGGAACATAATTCTTTGGACAACCGAAGCAACCGAAGTAAGACCAAATGGCATTCTACAATATTTAAATGTGCCCAGGTGAAACAAATGATGGATAATGTTTGTATAATGTCTGGACTCTGGTTCCAAAACCACCTGGTGGTACACGGAGGCTTTGAGTCTTTTTGAACAGCACGGACAGTACATATATTTAAGGCACTCAGGAGTACCAGGAAAATCCCAAAAAGGAGCAAATTCCACATAATATGGGATCCCCCTTCTAACTCTTAAGCTCATCAAAATGTTAACCATTGTTTCTAGGATCTTTAATCATACCTTTTTTTAAGAACGTCTGGTCTCCAGACTTATAGAGACATCCTGCAGAGGTTCCATTAGCCTCAGTCATTGATATCCACATATTGTCCTTATCAGCTTCAGTAGACATTGTTAAAAGTGACCTTGTTGTTATATAACTAAATATCCGGTAGCTGGAGAACCCCCATCTAATTTTCGGAGGATTTTCTTCCCCTTGCAGCCCTTATAAAATTATTGTTATCAGATTGTATTTTATGAACATTTTTATCATCAAAGGTACGTGGGATATTATCTAAGGAAAAATGCAAATTTTAATTAGATTCACTATGTCATAAATAGTTAGAGGTATGTTCTGCCATTTCTTTCTTGTTTTTTTGATCTCATTTGAAATCCTAGCTCAATTACTTTTAGATGTTATGTCAATGTTACGATTATCAAAATGCCTAAGTTTCTCAGCTCGTCTTTTACTAGATTATTTTGGTAGTCATAATTCCACACCATGATGTCTGTCTTGCTCCTGTTTTTTTTGTATCCTGATAGAGTTCCAGATATTTAGCCAGATATTCGAATCTCCATAAAGTCTTTTTAGCATTTGTGGTATATAATATTAAATCATTAGCATAAAGATCTGTTTTCTTTGCTAACCCTTTTACCATGAAAGGATGCAACACACACACACACAGAGTAAAACAATGAAAACACCACAAAACAACTTGACACTGGTTTGGGAAAAAAGGGAATAATTTTATAAATAAATCAACACCAAAAATGACAAAAAACAAATAAATATGAGTTTTAGCACTTAGAACCAATAAGCACCAATGTGGGTTATCTGGTTGCTCTGGACTGGGGCAAAATCAACAGTTGAATCTGACCACGATAGAGCACATGCCGGGGACAAGAGCCACACAGGCCCGGTGAACAGAGTACCTTGATCCTGGTTGCAACAGCGAGATGCGGGGTGCAGACGAGCAATGGATCACTGACAAAATATCGAAGGTCAAAAAATCGACCTACAAAAATATCGGAGCAAGAATATCGATGTCAACAATATCGATATCCTATCTACAACATGGTAAGTACAAAAATATCGAGAAAAAAAATATCGATGTCAAAAATATCGTTATCAAAAATATCGGGGTTTTTTTGTTAAAAAAAATATGTAAAATAAACTAAATAATACTTATAAATAAAATAAACATAGTTAAAAATATTTTATAATGTTTAAAATTTATAAGTAATATATATAATTTAATAAAACATTAATTAAACATATACATATAATATATAATATATATACTTACTTAATAATCAGTTTTAATAATAATTTTAATAAATTATAAATTAATACAAAATATTATAAATTACAAATACATCTATACACATAAAACAATAACATAAATAAAAATTAAATAATTATGTATAACAAATTAAAAAAATTTAATTTACTTTTACTATTTTTAAAATTAATTATATACTACATTAACTAAAATAATACAAAAAATATTAAATAGCGGAGGGAATAAAACTACTATTTCAACTCCCAAAAAAACAACAGTAAGAAAAATGTTGGATAGCGTAGAGGTTAAAATTACTATTCCCACTCTAGAGAGTGCAACAGTAGAGAAAGTATTG
The DNA here is from genome assembly GCA_963921515.1 of Calotriton arnoldi. Classification (NCBI taxonomy): domain Eukaryota; kingdom Metazoa; phylum Chordata; class Amphibia; order Caudata; family Salamandridae; genus Calotriton; species Calotriton arnoldi. The sequence goes on from CAWUFW010009034.1 coordinate 49,223, forward strand.
GATAGCGTAGGGGTAAAAATTACTATTCCCACTCCAGGTAGCGCAACAATAGGGAAAACGTTGGATAGCGAGAGGGTAAAAATTAATATTCCCACTCCAGTGAGTGCAACCGTAGGGAAAGCGTTGGATAGCGTAAGGGTAAAAATTACTATTCCCACTCCAGTGAGTGCAACAGTAGGGAAAGTGTTGGATAGCGTAGGGGTAAAAATTACTATTCCCACTCCAGGGAGTGCAACAGTAGGGAAAGCGTTGGATAGTGGGAGGGTAAAAATGAATATTCCCACTCCAGTGAGTGCAACAGTAGGGAAAGTGTTGGATAGCGTAGGGGTAAAAATTACTATTCCAACTCCAGAGAGTGCAACAGTAGGGAAAGTGTTGGATAGGGTAGGGGTAGAAATTACTATTCCCACTCCAGGGAGTGCAACAGTAGGGAAAGCGTTGGATAGCGTGAGGGTAAAAATGACTATTCCCACTCCAGTGAGTGCAACAGTAGGGAAAGTGTTGGATAGCGTAGGGGTAAAAATTACTATTCCAACTCCAGAGAGTGCAACAGTAGGGAAAGTGTTGTATAGCGTAGGGGTAAAAATTACTAGTCCAACTCCAGAGAGTGCAACAGTAGGGAAAGTGTTGGATAGCGTAGAAGTTACACATAACATACTTATAAATAAAATAATTTTTGTAAATAATTAATGAATTATTAAATAACTGTAAACTATTTACCAATACCAATAAATAATAATTAAAAACATAATTACCAATAGAAAATTTATTAACAATAAATTAATAATAAATACCAATAAATAATAATTAATAAATATTAATTACTAAATAATAAATATTGAACAATAACATATTTTTAATAACAAAAAACATATAAATTATTAAAACTTAATTACCAATTAACTAATATTGAACAATTAAATGCTTTGTTATACCAAAAATAATAATAATTAAACATTAATTATCAATTAATAATTACTTCTTTATATATTAATTAAATTTATCAATAAATAATATTTAATAATATTTAATTACCAATTGATGATAAAACAACAATAAATTAATTTTTAGAACCAAACAATTCTAATTAAAAAAAAATACCAATTAATAATTAATGTCCAATAAATTAATTATCAATACCCAAAAATAAATTTAATAATTACTTAATTAGATTTCAATTACTTCCAAAAGTATTCCCCTATAAACGCACAACACACTCCAATAATAAAATAATACACTTAACATAATGATCAATTAATCAATTAATAAAAATTAATAACCAATTAATAAAAATTAATTACCAATTATTAATTAATTAACAATAATATAATTATCAATACCAATTAATTAAAATCAATTATAACTTAATTACAATTAAATGACATGATCAATTAATCAATTAAAAAAATTAATAACTAATTAATATAAATTAATTACCAATTATTAATTAATTAGCAATATTATAATTATCAATACCAATTAATTAAAATAAATTATAACTTAATTACAATTAAATTACTGCCCACCCTATTCCCCTATAAACCCACAACCCGCTACAGAACTTAAACGCAAAAAGTAATTTATAATTCCTAAAAATTAATAATTAATTTAGTATAATTAAATTACTTCCCACCCTATTCCCCTATAAACCCACAAACCACTACGGTACAAAAAAAAACAATAACTTAAAAAAAACATTATTAACATATAAAAATTGTATACATATTTTTTTAGACAAGTAGAACACTTAACAAAAACACATATAACACATACATATTAAAAACATAACAAAATACATAACAATAATACAAATATCGATATTAGTAACATCGATATTAGTAACATCGATATATTTGATTTCGATATTACTAACTTCGATATTACTTACATCGATATAAAAAAATCGATATTACTTACCTTAGGGTCGATATTCTGTCCATCGATATTCTTAACATCGATATTCTGTCCCTTCGATATTGTGACTTCGATATTAGTGTATGTCGATATTTTATTTTCGATATTTTGACTGCTCACCACGAGCAATGCATCAATGTCGAGCCCACAGTCGGGGTGATACATTGATTTTCTTCACGTAGTGGCGGCGATGCGTTGGGTCAGTTGAGTGAAGCGCCTGTTCTGAGTGCTGCGGTTCCAAAGGTGATGCTATGGGTTCATCCACGCTGGAGGAAGATGCATCAATCTTCTCCACGCAGGGGTGGTGAGAAGTTGGTTCTGAAGTGGTGGTTCTGGATGGGATGCAGCTGTACCGAGTGCAATGTGCTGCTTCTACTCCAACAACAGGGTTGATGCGCTGGTTCTTCTACACACAGAATGGAGATGCATCGATTTATTTGGTCCAAGTATCTGGGTCCACTTCCAGTGAACCAGGCACAGGAGCAGATGTAGTGATTTTGATAGCTCTGAGTCTCAAGCAACAGGAGGCAAGCCAACAAGCCCTTGGAGGTCACTTAAGTTGCAAGGCAGAGTCCAGCTCTCCCTCAGCAGAGTCAGAGAGCAGTAGGCAGCAGGGCAGCACAACAGAGAAACACGCCTTCCCGACCAGCAGTCCAGCAGAGTGACAGTTCTTGATACAGCACAGCAGTTCTCTGACAGAGTCCAGCTGCAGGTCCAGTAGTAGGGGTGGGCGGAGTTCAAGGAGTCCTACGACGTTGAATTCCGTGGAGTCGAAAAAAACTCCACCGAGTTCTGCCTGCGGGCAGAGGTTGACGGCGCGCCTGTTCGCATTGCGTTGGGAATGTGGAGTGCGCCCATGCGCTCCAAAATCATGCGTAAACAGCACTACATGGTTCTCAAGTGTTTTTGCGCGTTCTAAATCGCAAGCAAACAGGACCATGCAGTCCGCAAGGGCGCAGCTATCTTGTTTGTATGCTCTCTATTATGGTGCTCGGCCTAAATTTTCTCTGTATTTAATCTTTGTAATCCTCCTCCTTTATTACTTTTCTACCCCTAATTTTTATTTTTTATAACAGTGTGTGCCTTTCTGTTTGTGTATTTTGTGTTTTTGTGACTTTTTGACTTTATTTCCCCTTCTTTCCTTATTTCTTTCTTCTTTACTTTACTTTCCCTTCCTTTTCCTTCTTATTATTTCTACCCCACCCAGTGCCATGGCAGAGGGGCAACTTCCTTGCGGGTGGTGCCGCCGCCCAGGTGTGCAGCCCAGGGCGATCTTTGGGGGGGGGAGGAGGTGGCAGCACTAGTTTTTTTTGTGCAGCACCACCTTCCCTCTATGCTGGCAGCAGACGGCAGGCCTGGTAGCGGCTACCCCCTGTGGGAGCGTCGGCGGTGCTGGGCATTGATGCGCCGGTGCGTGCAGTGCACCAGCCAGGTTTTGTACACCCCCCAGCAGCTGAAGCACCGCTGGTTGGACATTCTGGACCAGGAACAAGACCTGCTCGACCTGCTAGGCGGCGAGATTCCGGGGCTCGTGAGTATTATTTGTTGTGTTTGTGTTCTATAATGCTAAAAACAAATCTGAATAGCATTCTGCTCACACTCAGAGGTAAGTTATGTTTAGTTTACCTTGGTATATTATTGTGTGATCCAGTTTCTAGTTTCTGCTAGGCAGGTGCTCAGCATTACCTAATCGCACTCATCAGGCGCTCGCTTTGGCTGATTAATTAAGAAGCCAGTGCAGACTGTTCTCCTGTCACTATAGTGAATCACTGTGTAGCGCGTTCTCTCTGTGACTTTGTTTATGTAGCTAGTACAGGTCCAAATTATTTAATTGAATTCACAGTGACGTGAAGTATGCATCTATGCATTGCAAAAAAAGGAGACTGAGTTGGCTTACAAGGGAGTTGAGAAATGGGAATAGATAGAATGCAAGATCATTCACTGCAATACATTAGTTCCAAATGTAGTTTCGTTAAGGAAATTTGGAATATGGATTTAACGACAGTCGATAGATTCGAGTCGAAACAAGTAGTACTACAGGTGATCTTTTTTTGCAACTGCATTTGCTTTTCATAAAACATTTTGCGGAGATTATTAACTGAATCACTAATCTATTTTTATTTATCTTCTTAATTTCTTTAATCAGCACCCAAGGGTGAGAAGAGTGACATTTCTGAGGATCCGGGAGAAGCTGGTCAGCCGACGCTGACCACCAGCGCCACTGCCATGGGCTCTGCTGATATCAGTAAGTCCTTTTCTGATTGTTGTGGACTTCTTGGGGTAGAATCTTGGGGTATTGGAATGTTGGTGCTGTCTATCGTGAAGATTCAGATAGCAGGTGCAAGTAAGCTAGTATTTCAAATAAAAATCACCATGTATGTTTATTGAGAAGGCTTTCCTTTTCCTGCTTATGCCTATCTCTAACACAGTTCAGTTCATGAGAGAGTGGCCATGGTCAACATGGACCACTCCCACCCCCCAATGTAGTGTGCTGCCGACTTGTTCATTTATAGTTACAGTATACCAGCAGTTTCCCATGACTGTGCAGCAAGGCTGGAAAAAAGTATGAGGCCCCACTGCCATTGCATTTGCCAATCAACACCATATATCTTTCATTGACCATTATTCCATGCCTAACTTTGTGAACCACCCAATCAAATGCTCAGAGTGATATTTGGAAGACACTGACGTGCTAACTGAGCTGTAGTGCTGCATTGCAATTGTATTTGTGGTTGCGTATCTAGGATCTAAATTATGTACAATGTTTTATTCCAGCCAAACAGAACATTGGTGATGCCTGCTCCAGTGCCGCTGCAGGAGGTGATGGGTCATTTGGAGGGGGAGAAGCGGCAGCAGGGACGGGCACTGGTAAGACACATAATTTCTTTCAATTACTATGCTCACTAGCTATTGCCATGGTGCCACTCGTTGTCAGCAAAATTTACCGTGAAGTGAAACCCCCCCACCAGTTATTATGGCCTCTTCTATCTGCAGCGCAGCAAAATCTCACATAATAAGCTTTGATGGCTTGTTGAGGGAGACATGAAAGAACGTAAGGGAACTTTAAAGAAAGGAAATGGTATATGAGTGAAAGTGTGGGTGGGTGAAAGGGTTCGCGGTGGATAAAGGGATGGATGGGCAAAAGGATGGTTTGAAGAAAGGGTTGCTATTGAATGCGTGGATAATGTATTGGACATTTTAGTGAAAGACTGGATGGGAGAAAGTAAAGCTTAATTATGGTAGCTATGGGTGAATTAGAATGAAAGGATGAATGAATATTTGGATTGTTTGGATGAATAAGCTAGGCAGCTCTTCTTCTCATGAGGAGCATTCTGCTCACCTACTCTGTTTACTTGGTTTATGTAGGGTTATCAATATAATTCAAAGCTATGGTTCTAAGTGGGGGTTATTTATTTGTATTCTTTGTTCTACTCCCTTGACTCGCTGTATTTGTTAAGTGAGCCAGATCTATCTTACCTATCATTCATCATCCCTCCTCCCCGCCCATGGCATTTTGCCAACTATGACCTGCAGTAGAGAAAATAACATTTCCTTTCCTTGGTTACTGCCCAGTAAATGAATTTGTTGGAAATACATGGTGGCGGGTGAGGCCAGAGATTAAAGTGGGAGTAAGTGCATGATTTGATGTCAAGTTTGGCGTATGGGATACACAGTGATGAATGTGCCAAATAAAATCTATATAGCCCGTTCCTTTACCTGTAGTGCAGTCCATTAGATTTGATTTCCTCAATGTCTACTTACATCAGGCAGGATAATGTATATATTAATATCCGTGTTTCACACATGAGGTGTGTGACGTAGTATCTTATTTATCATTCATCTGCCTCTTTGGAGACAGGGTAGAAAGAGAAATGCATTTGGCAAAGCTTAGGGCCATTGGAATTAAAAATAGATAATTGTCAACTACAATTGCAGACAGTAGCTAACTAGCCGAGGCGCTGGCTAGCAATGAGCATGGCTTCATTATTTTAGCACCACACACAACTTGTACTCCATATAGTGCATAATGCCGTACTCATTAATGACAAGTCATTTATTTTTCAACTCAAATTGTCTGACTCTGTTTATAGTTACTTGAAAAGCCTTTATAAGAAAAGCCCTAATCAAATCACTGTCTTTTTTTAATCCTGTGATGTTATTCCCTGCCTGTTAATACTTTTCTGCCACACAGTCAGTGCGTTTTTATGTTTGGTAACATGTGTAGGTAAAACATAAAATTGGCCTTGTGACTCTCCTAATCATAATCACATCAAATAAATTCCGATGGCCCTAGGGGACCCCCAATGTACTGCTAATGTACCACCCAGTAATTTAAAACTTTTGTTTGCACAGAGCATTATTTACAATGAGTCTTTTTTGTTTTTTTCAATACTGCTCCTGCTGGCCCAGCAGGAGAGAGCAGCCTGTTTGCGCCGGCAGAGGCTGGAGCATATCCAGATGGAATACCGGCAGGTGTGTGGTCCTGGAAGAGGAGGTGGAGGAAGTGTACACACAACAACTGGGCCCCAGTGCAGCCGGTCCCTCTCTGCCTCTAGCCTCCTGGCCATCCCATTGCCAGTGCCGCAGCCAGCCAACTGCTGCCACCCCCCACCACATTGAAAACAGGCCATTGCTGCACCACATCCTGCAGCGGCTGGACAGCATCGAGGGCCGGCTCACCACGATGGAGCAGAGCCTGGACCAACCCCAGACCAACATCCATAACGCCCTCTCCTAGCACTTTTTTAAATTGTTTGTTTTGGTGGGAGGGATTTGTTGCTTGCTGGGGCTGGGTGGAGAGGGTAGGAAGAGAGTTGGGACTGGAAAGACTTTTTCTTAGACATTTTGAGTTTTGGGGCTTGGGACAGTTTTGTTTGGGGAGAGGGGTGGGCATGTTGTTTGGGTAGAGAGGGTGGGCTTCTTTTCAAATAAATAAAGGGGAAAACTATTTTATTCAATCTAAATTTATGACTGAAGTAGTTTCTTTTACTTTTACTTTGCACTGCTGCCTTCAAGTAGTTTTACACAGCCTGTTTATGTGCTTGTAACTTAGGAGAGAGAGTAGCACTTAGTTATAGGGTCTAGGCTTATACTTCTCTAACTATCTTGACCATTATGGTGAATGCTGCCATAATGACCTATATTGTGTACAACTATCTAGATAAATAGCAATAGCAGTGAGTTACTTTCTTACAAAGTTAAATTTCATCCATACTAGTTGTCTTACCTGAAAATACATACAGCAATAACAGAGGAGGCATCACAATTTCACAAGCGAGGTCCCACTTCAAGTCCTCCCAGGTGAGCTCCAACTGTAGGATTGATCTGAATGATTGATTGATTATCCATCCTAGGCAACGCAATGAAAGTGGAAATACTGAGTTAGTTGGTTATATAATTATCAAAGATTTACAAAGAATTGACACCATCTGAGTACTACGTGATGACTCAATGAGAAGGCCTGATTGTGTTAAAATAGAAAAAATAGCAATGCTAGTAAGTTTTGGCTGATGTGAAGCTAGCAGTATTATTTGTGAAGTCAAATCCTCAAGTTATAAAAAAGGGACTCAAAGTCTTGAGTGGACAAGCTTAGGTTAGGCATTTATGGGTAGGCAACCCAAGTTCTGAATAATGATGCTGACGACTGATGTTCTTCATTCTATATCTAAAATATGGATTTTTAATGCACGGGTTGGTAATAGGTTGGTGTGGGCTACTGCTTAGAAGATTCTACAGTAAGTTGGTGTTGCTTTCACCACATCCCCCCCACCAAGTGTGTGATCCAGTAAGGCTACTTAATCTATTTTAAACTTGCACAATTCAGGAGTATTGTCGATTTTAAAAGCTATTTTTAAAGCTTCTTGTCACTTTGATTTGTATTGCACTCACTGACCGCATTTCACCGCCCTCCGCATTTCTCCTTGGTCCACCGCGGGTTCCCCGTTTGCGTGGAGGGAGATAGCGGAAACAGTTTCTCTCACTTCCCGGCTGATTGGAGGTTAGCAGTCTAGCTGCTCTCCCCCACTATATAAACTCATGCCTGACACAACGCGCAGCGGACGAGCTCCAGTAAGGCTGCTTAATCTATTTTAAACTTGCACAATCCAGGAGTTTTGTCGATTTTAAAAGCTTCTTGTCACTTTAATTTGTATTGCACTCACTGTTGGACTGCATTTTACTGCTCTCCGCATTGCTCCTTGGTCTACCGCGGGTTCCCCGTTTGAGTGGAGGGAGATAGCGGAAACAGTTGCCCTAATTTCCGGGCTGATTGGAGGTTAGCAGTCTAGCTGCTCTCCTCCACTATATAAACTCATGCCTGACACGACACGCAGCGGGCGCGCCACTGGCACGCCGAAGGTGCGCCAAAGGCAAGCCCGTCTGCCCCCATCTGTGCCCGGCCGTCACCAGGAGCCAGGACCCCTGTATGTTTTACATCAGAACTAGGAATCAGGCAGAAACACACTTACACAAACCTGGAACTCCTCGATATTAGACGAGGCAGTTCGGCTAAATGCACTTACCATACATATGAAACGCATAGGGCTCTCCTGGTTATGGAGGGGCCATTCACGTGCAGGTCCTGCCAATTTCAGAGCCGGAAGCTGGAACAGAAGCACATAGGCCTTATGAAATCTGACCCAGGCAAGAGTAAACACAGCCTCAATGTAGATACCCATTCCCAGACTCCTTCAGGAAATCATATGGGCAAATCCGCTCAAAGTTGGAACGGCTTTCTAAGCAATGTCAGATCCCTGCCTAAGCACGCATTCAAAATCTGGAATCTACTTACCTCCAAGAACCCCGATATTGGATTCCTAACAGAAACCTGGCTTAAACCCAGCTCCACCCCCGCTATAGCAGTGGCACTCCAGGAGGGCTATCGCATTCAAAGGCTGGATAGACAACCCAAGGTGGGTGGGGGTAGTGGCCAGCATTCATAAAGATTCTATCAAAGTATCCATACTTGATCAACGCTGCAATAATAAAATTAAAATCTTAGGGGCTTATTTACAAGGCCCTTGCGCCACTTTTGCGTCACTTTTCCTATGTTAAAAATGACGCAAAAGTGGCGCAAGGGCCTTGTAAATCTGCCCCTTAGTCTTTAGAATTGACCTGCTACCCCAATATAGCTGGAAAGGTGCCCTCGTATACCGGCCCCCAGGCCCCCTTTCAGATTTCTCGCTCCAACTAATGGAATCAATCGCCTCCCATGTCATCTCTACTAAAAATGTCTTGCTCTTGGGAGACTTTAACGTACATAGTGAGAACACTGCAAATCAGGATGACTCCGCGATCCTGGCAGATTTAGCCACTCTAGAACTAGGTAAGATCAACGACGGTCCCACACACTCAGCTGGACATACGTTAGATCTTATTTTCACCAACTCTACCAAAATTTTCTGTGAAGCTCCCTGTCCACTTACATGGATCGACCACTCATTAATTAACTTTCAAATCAGGGGCCCCAGGGTACACGACGTTCCCCCTTTGGCCCCCCATAGCCCTCACAGACAGTGGCATAAAATCACTCCTGATCACTTCCAGGATATTATCCCAGCACTCTGGAACCTTGAATCAGATAATGTGGAGGAATGCCTGGCTCCCTATAATTCCACAATTAAAATGGCCATTGATCACCTGGCTCCTTTGAAACAGTGCCCTAGTTTGGCTAGGCACCCCCAGACACCGTGGTTCTCCTCTAACCTACGGATGGAAAAACGTCTTTGTAAAAATCTGGAAAGGCACTGGCGATATTCCCATGATACACAGGACAAAGAGAGATATAAGATCGCTCTGGCTCAATATCACAAAAATATAAAAACTGCACGCAGAGCCCATATTGAGCTGCAACTTAATAAGGCAGGGAATGCCCCCAAAGTTTTATACCAAATCCTTCTCAAACCCGAAGGCATGTAACAATGAGGCAGCTCCCTCCCAAGCACTTTGAGATAAAATAGCAATACATGTCACACAGAAAATTGAGCTGATCTACGATAAAATCACCTCAGTCGGGAACCTTCAGCATGATTCTGTATCCTGCTACTCTCCAGCCCCGACTAATGTGCAGATGTTGGAAAACTTCCCCCCTCTTACTGCTGGGGACATGGAGTCATTACTGAACACAGTCAAATCAGGCTCCCCTCTGGATATTATTCCAGCCAAAACCACCACATTGCTCTCCAAACAGCTATCCTCCCAAATTTGCTCTATCCTCATTCTCTCGATGAGAGAGGGCCAACTTCCCACTGAATGGAAGGCGGCACAAATAATTCCCATCCGTAAGAACATCAAGGCCCCCATGGAGGACTTATCCAACTATCGCCCAATTTCTCTGTTACCTCTCCTGAGTAAAATATTGGAAAAACATATCAGCAAACATCTACCTGACCATGTCGAAGCCACAGGATGCCTTGATCCATCTCAGTCTGGATTTGGGCCAAGGCACAGCACCGAGTCAGCTTTGACTGCTGTTACCGACAATATTAGGCAGTCCCTGGACAACGGACAAGCAATACTACTTGTACTGCTCGATCTGTCGGCTGCCTTCGACACAGTCTCTCATGAGATTCTGCTCAGGAGACTTAATGAAATTGGAATCCAAGGACAAGCCTTTCAATGGATGTCGAGTATTCTCTTTCTTTGAACTCAGACTATCAACTTAGGCCCCTTCCATTCGAAGACTGTGGGACTGACTAAGGGAGTACCCCAGGGCTCCTGTCTCAGTCCCACTTTATTCAACATTTATGTTGTCCATTAGCGGTTTTACTTAGGAAATTGGGTTTCACACCGATCTCGTATGCTGATGACACTCAGCTTCTACTTTCCTTTCACAAACACACTCCCAACGCCCAGTCTACCTTAGCGGAAGGCATCATGGCTATTGCTAGCTGGCTGAGGAATAATTTCCTCCATCTCGATGCGGGGAAAACCGAGATCATGCTATTTGAAGATGCCCCAGTGCTGTGGTCTCCAAGTTGGTGGCCAGAAGACCTAGGCGACACCCCGCTCCCAAGACTGTGGCTCCCAAGACTGTGGTCAAAAACCTTGGCATATGCTTGGACCAGAAACTGACAATGAAGGAGCACTTTGCAACCACAGCAGGCTCCTGCTTCCATGCGCTAAGCCTTCTACAGAGGGTATTTCCCTTCCTCCCTCTGACCACTCAGAAAACACTCATTCAGGCATAAGTGCTGAGCCGCCAGGACTACTGTAACGCCCTTCTGATCTCAGCAAATGAGTCATCACTGAGCAGACTACAAGTAGTCCAAAACATCGCGGCCCGCCTTGTCTTGAATGCCCCCCCCCAGAACTGCCTCTCTTCCGCCCCTACAACAACTTCATTGGCTTCCGGTACGTAAACGGATCAAATTTAAGATATGCTGCATTGTTCATAAAACACTGAATGGCAAAGGTCCCAGCTATCTTGCAGGAAAACTCATTCAATACCTGCCACCCAGGTCCCTACGCTCAGGAACTAAATCTCTACTACTTGTACCACATTTCAAAAAATCACGCTTGGGTAAAAAAGCTTTCTTTCACCTAGCCCTCTTCTATTGGAATCAACTCCCTATCCATCTTTGGCAATGCCCTGATCACCTTCAATTCAGAAGGCTCCTTAAAACTACACTGTTTTAATCTTGTCTCTCCTCTCGGCCTGCTACAGCTCATCCACAGCGCGGAGATACCCTTTCGGGGGTGATTCGGGCGCTTCATAAATTAATAAATATCAAATATGCATTGATGGTGTAATTTAAGCCACACCTCAATCAATCACACAGCTGGGGGGAAGAGGATTAGAGGTTTGATGAATGGATGGGTAAGGGGAGTTGGGGAAAGGTTTTACAGAGACAAACACTACCACACAAGGACAACATTCATCTCAGCAATAAGCAGCAGCACATCATTCACCATCTATCTGTTGTTAGAAGGAAACAAAGGAATGAGTATGGCAGAGCACAGATAAATGCATTGCAAAAAGTCCTTCTGCCCCCGAGACCCAAGCTATCAGACATCTAAATGTTCTGTCTTCTAGGTTGAGGAGTGAACCCACCCACCCACTTCTCTTAGTTAATACGATTGTTAAAAAAAATTATACTAGATTGCAAAATTGGGTGGTGCATCTGCATTCTCCTCGGGAATGTCCACTCTTTGGGGCCTGTATGCACTGGTCCGGTAGGTAAGCAGGAGTGTTGCTGAGCTCAGATAGCTTTCGCCTTTCGTTTGTAAAGGAGACTAGAAGAAGGCCTGCAGGTTGTAAAAGAGAAACTGTATTTTAGAATCAAGGAGAAGGGCAGAAGGAAGGTAAGCTTCATGAGGAGTCTATCAAGAAGACTCAGAGGCAGAACAAAAAAAACAAAAGGGGTCTCGGAGTTTCACTTTTGCCACAAGTCCAACACACACACATGCACTGCAGCATTTCACAAACGCACTTCACTCTCAGACTCTTGGTTTATCTTTGAACTGAAATTGATACTCGATAACTTCTTGCTTCTAGCTGTTGATGAGGTAGTTCTGCAGCTCCTGCCCTGAGATCTTCCATGATCCTCCTCCTGACTCCGAGTAACACCGTCCCAGACCAGTCATCATCATCATTATGAACCACGATGACCCGAGCAAGATAGACGTGGAGTGCACTGCTGTTGAAGAACAAGTAGAGCAACAGAATTGCAGTATTTTGCATAGGTTTTTGTTTGTTAACTAAAGTGATTGTTGTGGTTCCTGAAGAACCAGAAAAAGGAGAACATCCTGCAATTAAATCTGGCTAGGTGTGAAAGGGGTGATCACATACAGGGAGAAAAAAATTGAGCATCCATCACTCAAGCCACAAACATTGTAAATCAATAATCATCTCAATAAATTTCATATATTACAGTTCAACACACCCTTCCTCACTTTCTGCCTCCACATCAATCATCACTCACAGTCACTTGATAATCTGATCACTTATTGGTACAATGGTTACCTGTTCTACTCCAAGCATGGTGATAGGTAAACTTTCTCCCCTTTAATGCTAGCAGCAAATTGGAATTTGGCAGTCTTGTAAATAAAATGATTGTCTGGGGCAGCCATCCTAGATGATGAAAAAAAAACAGAAGGATCATAGGAGCGGACCATGCAGGTTAATACATTTTTGCTAAGTAAGTTTGTGAAGGCCAAACATCTCCAGGGGAACAATGATCACCCCCCACTCAGGCCCCAAACATTGCAAATGAGTCATCTCATGTAAGTTCCCACATTACAGTTCAACACCTTCCCTCACTGTCTGCCACCACATGAATCATCAATCAACTTAAATCATCAGTCATGCAATCAGTCACTCACCATTGAAGTAGTTGAAGTTACCTCTTCCAATCTAAGCACAGGTAGTTTAAGTATTAGGTATTCAATCATCTTTGATGCAATGAAACACATTGGAATTTTGTATTGGCAGGCAGTCTTGTAGATAATAAATGATTGTATGGGGCAGCCCTTCTAGTGCTAAGTGATGCAAAAAGGGATAGGCATTAGGCAACAGGCATGCGAGGGGGGCAGGCAGTGTCCCCAATGTCATGAAGGAGTTGTAGAGGCTTCTTCAATGCACACTGGTCCAACTGCAATCCTGCAATATATAATGTGATGAATAAAATAGGTGGGACAGTATAAATCTGAAACAAAAATAATAATGTTCCTCTAGCTAACTTTTTTTGTTTGTTTTTTTGCAAAGAAAGAACTATGTTCAATGAGAAAAAATTTAAAAGTTCTATGGGGGGACTGGTATACTTAGTTTGGGAAGCAGAGTTTGTCCTCAAACTCACATTTTTTAACCAGAAGTTGGTCAGCTAACACATTTGATTCAATTTCAGACCAATCACACTCCTCCTCCTCCTGTGCTGCTGTTTCAGGAAAGGTGTAATTGTGTGGTATAAAATGTTGGTTCATTTTGATCACATTCAAACTCTCCATGTTTTGAGGCGAGAGACTGGTCCTTATCACTGTGACAACTGCACCAGCTGCACTGAACGCTCATTCAGCAGACACACTGGCATCAGGACAAGTCAGGTACTTTATTACCAGCTTTCTGTGCATATTCCCATACCAATACATCAACGGATTTTGATCCACATAGACCTATTTTGGATCATCCAGATACTCCTGGAATATCCTGTGGATGGTCATTGGTGCTGCCACTTGCTCAATCTGTTTCGCCTCTGCACTGTACTTGAGCCCTGCCAATTGAAACCAATAGAATGCAGAGGTTGGGTCTGGTCCTTTTGTTGCCTTTTGTTGCTGGTGTTCCGGTTGATGGTGTAGTTGGCTGCTGTGAGACAAGACTGCCCTCTCTGGAAGTTGAAGGTGACACCCCAGAACTGCAGGGTGGGACTCGAAGATCCAACCATTCTTCTTCCAAGTCTCCGGCTTGCTCTACAATCCACCTCTTGTATTTTAAAACATCCCCTTCAGAAAAAGGAATGAAAGTGGGTAGATTTTCTTTGTACCATGGATCAAGTAGTGTGGCACAGTAGTGTGGACTCTATGATGTCATATTGCAGCCTTCTATTAGAAGACAAGCATAGGACTAAGGTCTCAACCAAGGTTTGTGCCTCTGTGCTGAAAGGTTCACACCTGCGGGAGTGAACCTTTCAGACACCTTCTTTACCTGGTCTTATAGGAGATGTAACAACGGGATGGCTTGACCCATCGTACTGTCCTCCTTGCTAACTTCCTGTGTGAAAATCTCAAAAGGGAGTTGCATCTGTGCCAGGCATTTGACTAGTCCTGATTTGTCCGCATCCATGGTCATAGCTTTCCCAACTGCATTCCCTCCTCTTTGAATGACATAGTGATTGATATGTTTGTATTGCTCAAACAGGCAATGCAACATGTAAAAGGTGAAATTCTAATGTGTTGGTACCTCCTGTATCAGGGCTTTAACTGGTGCTCTATTATTACGCTGAATAATCTGCAGCAGCAGGCTTTAAAAGAATGGCTGAAATAAGTGCAGATTCTTCTGCAGGTGGTCAATATGTTGCTGACAATGTCTTCCTTTTTGAGGAAGTCTTACATCACCAGGTTGATGCAATGGGCCACACACAGAACCCTGAAATAGCCTCTGTCTGACATGGCCTTGACTATGATACTGCCATTGTCTGTGGCAACAAATCCAATTCTAAGACCTCTGGGTCACAGCCATTCATACACCTTGCAGTTAATTCCTCCAAGATGTTTATAGCTGTATGTGATTTCTCCATCAGGAACATGGCCACTGTCGCATGTCGCGGAATAATCTTAAAACTTTCTTCAGGGCCAAGACATGAAGATATCTTTTGATTTACCCCTGCAAAAGAGATCCGGTGTGCAGTAATGCACATGTAATCAGTCACCTGACAACTGGTCCACATGTCTGTCATCAGGTGGATGCTGTGAACAACACTTTGCTGCAAAGCTTGTCCAACCAACTGCAGCACATCATGATGCAACGCTGGAACAAGTAGGTCCTACTTGGTACCTTACATTTTGGACAGATGGCTGCCAAAAATTCTAAGAATCCCACTCCTTCCACAAAAGAAAAAGGGAGGAGGTCCAGCGCTAACATTTTTGCCAGCTTACCATTATACAAACGTGCATTTGGGTGGTTTCACTCGTAAGGCCCCTCCTACCTAAATATACACATAATAGTAGCCAGGATTTTATTCTTTTCTTGGGGCACTGACACAGGCATCTTGTGAGAAGTAGATGCTAGTGATAGACTCAATGTGCGTTGTGGTGGTGGGGCAGTCACTGTATGCTGTGCCGTGCCATTTCACTTTGAGTCTTCTTGTGCCATTGTGAAGTCGCTGAGGTGGGTGAATATGCTGGCATGCTGCTGGGGACAGGGCTGCTTTGTGTGAAGATGTCACGCTCTTCTTCCTCACCATCACCTTAAACCGTGATTGGACTTGCAGCTGATGTTCCTCAGGTATCCCCACCACTACAATCACGTACAGCAATTTTTTTAAGGTGCTTCTCCCACTTGATTGTGTGGTGTTGTTCATACAGGCTGTCTGGCCTCCAGTACCATAATGTGTACCAGGCTTACCTCAACAAACACTTGGGTGGCAAATGGTGCATACTGCAATGTGCTCCCCCTCTTTGCTAACTGTAAAAAAGTCTCAAACTGGGGAGGAGTACTTTTTTACTGGGCCACTGCCAATGCCTGAAGAAGAACTGGAGGTAGGTGGGCATGTCATTGATTGCCCCTCTGCTTCTCCTGAGGCAGGGGTTGGTGCAGGTCTCAGCTGGGGCTTTGCAAATATGGGAGCTGGTGGCAGTGCTGCCTGTGCCGCATCCTTTGGAGCTGGTTGAATAGCAATGTCAGATTCCTCTGTGTCACCTTCCACCATGACTACCTCGTCATCCTCCTCATCATCCCCTTCCATAAGTCTAAGTCTTTCTGGAATTTTTCTTTTCCCTTGCCTCTCCTGTTGTCTCCTGGTCTGTCAGGGTCCACTCCATGCCCATATCATCATCATCAGAAGTGGTGCTTGGAGAAGATGGTGCAGTAGTACCCTTCCTTTTCCTTGCTGGAGATCTGGGAGCCAATGATTCTAAAAGAAGAGGTCAATTTCTTGCTCAGAAGGAAGCTCAACCTCCTGTTCTGCCCCAACATCAGACAAATGTACTATTGCTGGCTGCGGCTTCTGTCCAGTGTGCTGTGTTTCCTGAAATTATTGTGTACTACTTTGCGAAAGGGACAAATCCAGTGCAACATCACTACTCGTAGGCGTTGACATGATTGCACTGGCTGCCTCACTGACAGACATGGTCCTGGGCTTAGGTTGGAGGGGTGGTTCTGTTGATGTGTTAGAATTGAAATGTATTAGTACCATATTACTCGCATTTTATCAGATACTATGTTAGCATTTATGTAGCTAATTCATTATATATTCTCGCTGTGTGCATACGTAATCAGAAAGTGCAGACGTTATGTTAGTTAGGTTGACATCTGTGCCACAGTTTTAGCTCTCAAAGACGCCATTTTGTATTATTATCGAAACTGTTATTTGATCATTTACGAGAAATGGCCCTTGCTAAGTTTAGTTTCTTCAATGTCGAATCTTGCTCATTAACGCATGCCTTTTCTATTACATGGAGGCCTTCTCCCACCTGTCTAGTAGGGAGGATAAGCCAGACGACCTATGGCAGTAGATAGCTTGTGCCAGGCTGCGGAATCGAAACTTGTGCTCTGTACCCCCATTGCATTACGACAGCTGCCAGTATTTTTCCATAGTAGGCAGGTGTTTGTGGGCTCCGCAATCTACATAATGTAACTGCATGTTTGTTAAAGTCAGTCCCTCATCAGCCATCATAGGAGGCTGGTCAGACTGGACTCCACTGCAGTGTACTTTGTGAATCAACTAGTGTGTTTGTGTTCTCTACTGCGTCACCGACTCTTCATTGAATGGAAGGCTAGAGGAGGTCGAGAGTGACCCGGGTGGCCCTAATCGGGTCACTTCCTTCAGTTGGCTCCCAAACAGGGACACCACCAGATGGCCCATCCCGCCCGTAGTCGGGTTGTGGGGTCGGCATTGTGTCTGGTCAGATGGGCGGATCGGGGATCCCCATACAATAGAGCTTGGTTCTTGTGGCTGCCCCGCCTGTCTGATCGGGTGGCTCCTCGTCTAGTGGTCATCTTGGCTGGGGTCCTGAAAAGTCGAAACCGTTGGATCTGACCATTTTGGTCTGAAGAGTCGGCAGTGAAGAATAATATTGTTTGACCTGTGTGCACCAGGTGAGTTCATTGTGATCTCTGGTAAGAGTGGCGCCGTCTTGATTAACTTGGTGGGTCTGTGGACCCTTGTGATACGGAACGTTGGTGAATGTTCCACCAGGCCGCTAGTTGAATTTGGTTTATTCTTGAAAAGGCCTGGGGCTAGAGCCTATCTTGTCTTGGTTCAGTCTGAGGATTGACTTGTCTTGGTGCAGTTTACGGACTGTTTTTGAGAGCTCTTTGTTTGTGTGTGTTTTTATTGCGTGTGTGTGTGTTGATTGAGTGGATAGTGAATGTGTCTGATGCTAAGATGTCTTGCTGGAGTAAAATGTGGTGCTTGGGGTGTCGCTGTTGCTCTGCTGAGCATCGACTGGAGGAAAGGCAGCCTGCACCTCCAGAAGGCACTCCCAGTTTTGAGATGTTTGTGAAGCACGGTATTGACCCTATTATGTTTCGTACATTATGGCACAATTATACGAGGGACAAGGCTGAGCTTCAGTGGCCATTGGATGGTACTTTTGATGAACAAAAATTGAATTATTTGCAGGACAAATTATTCGCTAGAAGAAGTAGGCAGTCGATGTTCGACACTTTGCAGGTATGGCAGAAGGAAGCTAAGCAGAGGCGTATACGAGCCGAGAAGGAGTCTAGGAAGAAGGCGATGCAAACGGGGGTCAGAAAGCGGAATCTTATGATAAAGAACAAACAGAAAAGGGTATTGAGTGTGCAGATAGGAAGTTTTGATTACAATGTAATAAGTCTTATGTTGTTCGAGAGGATGAGGATCCTTTTATGGAGGATCTGCTGGAAACTCGCCCCCCACCTCCCTATGCCCCGCAGAGAATATATCCTGTTGTTCCATCGTCTCAGTCCTCTGTTGTTCTTTCGCCTTCCTCTGGTTTTTCTGCAGACTCAACGGCTCCAGCCCTATCTGTCTCCTCTCCGGTTTCGCAACCTACGATCGTGGTGACTGCGGGCACCCATGCAGTGTCTGCTGTTTCTGTTCATGTTTCTCCTCCTTCTCTTACACCTACAACACAGTCATTATTGACACTGTCACCTGCGTCTGTATCCCTTATGTCTTCCCCAAATGTTTCATCTTTAGTGTTGTCTAGTGTTGGGACACCGGCGCGAGGATCAGATGGAGGGAATTGGGCGGCAGCGCGAGAGCGAATGGAGCGGGCACTGATTCGATCTGATGTGGGTGAAGAGGAAAAAAGGATGGTTGCAAATCAAGCAGCGCAATGGGCTCGGGCTCCGATTTATAGTGTGGAGGATATATGGAGTGTGATGAAAGATTTTGATCCGTTTGTACAACAGCATGCCCTTCAGCATATGTCGGCTGCATTGATTAGTTTGTGGGAACAGTGTATTGGAGGCACAGCTCCTCAAATTATTTATGATTTTTGAGATCGTGTATATTCAGCTGGTATGGCCCCTACAGAAGTTCTTAGTAATGTTGGGATGCTACTCGGTTATCGAGAACGATTACATCACCGTACCCCAACTAGTGTGTCCCAATTTCCGATGAGGGAGGTGCATCCTATTTTTCATCCTGAGATCCCAGAGCAGCGTAACCAGAGGGGAGAAGTGGTTGAACATCGGGTGGCGGCTCATTGTCAGGAGCAGTGGGTTTATACCCTGTGGAAAAGAAGTGAGGTGTTAACTCTTAAGAGTCAGTTACCGGATCCTAGGAAAAACCCTACGGCGAATTATAAAGAGTTAACAGAGGCCGCCTCCTCGTCGGCTTTGACATTAGCAGATATTGAGATGTTTTTTGGGCTGTTGGTGCCGGTGGATATATGGAGACAGGTGCATACTCAGGATCACAGGGCAGAATTGGGAGGTTCTTGGGATGAGATTAAGGCATGAGATAAGGAGCGGAAGCCCAGTGAAAAACCTAGGGCTGAGATTCTGGCTTTGCCAGGTTGTATTATCACTTATATGCATTCTCTTATCCCACCTAGATGAGTAGATTGGGATAAGCTGACGGCGTGTCGTCAAAAGAAGGAGGAAAGTGTGTCTGATTTTTTTACTCGGTTTGAAGGGGTGTTCTTGGATTTTAGTGGACAGGATTTGTCAGTTGAAGGAGGTGTTTGTTTGTTTGTTAATAGGTTTGTCACAAATTTGCTCCCGGAGATTGCAGCTCAGATACAGGCTTCAGAGAGCACTTGGACTACCTCTTCCCCTTCTGTGATATTGAGTATGGCACAGTACTATGAACATCGAGAAAACGAAGAAAAAGACAAGGTAGAAAAGAAGAGTAAGGATTTGAAAACAAGGGTGTTGCTACAGCAGGTTGCAAGGGGGTCTGAGAGGGGAAGGGGCACTGGTCTAGCTCAGGGGTCACGAGGTGCTGGTAGAGGTGGTGCACCCCTAGGGCTGAATCAGTGTGCGTATTGTAAAAAGGAGGGACATTGGCGAAGCGAGTGTCCAGATTTGTTACAGAAAATTGCAGTACCTAGAGGGCGGGGTTCGAGTGGAAGGGGCCGTTATGAGGTTGGTCGGGATGAGGCTCAAGCAGACGCATCCTCGGGGGGTCGTTCTGATCAGAATTATTTTGATGTCCCCCGGGGAAGGCAGTACTATCATGATGATTATGATATGGGTGATGCTGCAGGGATGTCCTATGGTTAGGACAGCCAGGTACATGGAAAGGGACTAGTCCACATTTCTGTGGATCAGCGTGGTCCTTATGTTACAGCAGATTTGTATGGTTCGGCACAGACATTTTTTATGGATACAGGTGCAATGAACAGCTCTGTTTCTCATTCGCTGGTCCCCGGGGCAGCCCTGTCTGGCCGTGTTAATGTTTCAGTAGGTTTTTCAGGCGTACCGGTTGTGAGCCCCATTTCCAAACCTCTTGCTTTGACTGTTGGTCCTTCTAGTGTGGATTCTCCATTTTTGTTAATGGCAAATTGTGGGGAAAATTTATTAGGGTTTAATTTGTTGAAAAAGTTATATGCTACCATTTATTGCTCCCTGGATGGTGTTTACATGACTCTTGGACCTAATGTGGTTAGCACAAAACAGTGTCTAGCAAAGGATGCGCTGCTTCCTGTTGAATTCAAAGATGTGCCGTTCTCATTGTGGGCCACAGGGGATACGGATGTGGGGTTATTACAGATACCACCGGTTTCCATAAAGGTCAAGGAGAACGCTGTGCTCCCTCGTATTCCCCAGTATAAAATATCACAAGCTGGGGAACAGGCTTTGATGCAGATTATACAGGACCTGATTAAATCAGGGGTGGTTGAGGAGACAGTAGCGAATGTATGCAATAGCCCCATTCTTCCTATTCTTAAGAAGGCACCCTTGGATTCCCCTGATGCACATCCTGATGTTTATCGTTTTGTGATTGATCTCTGGGAAATTAATAAGATTGTAGTTCCTCAGTTCCCGGTGGTCCCAGATATTACTGTTCTCTTGACGATGATTCCATACACAGTCAAATTCTTTTCTGTGATCGATTTGAAAAATGCTTTTTTAGTATCCCTATTCATCCAGACAGTAGGTATCTTTTTGGATTCGCTTTGGTTGGTAGAAGTTTCCAATTCTGTCGAGCTCCTCAGGGGTATACTGAAAGTCCCAGTATTTACAGTCAGGCTTTGAAACGTCAATTGGACTCTCTCTCGCTTCCCGCAGGTAATGTATTATTGCAGTACGTGGACGACATTTTGATAGCCTCCGATACCGAAGAGGGTTGTCGGGATGCTACGGTTAAATTATTGAAGCATTTGGCAAACAAAGGGCATAAAGTGTCCCTTTCTAAATTCCAATATTGCCAACAGCAGGTCACCTATTTAGGTCACCTGCTGTCGAAGAAGGGTCGGAGGCTAACACCTGAATGAGTTGATGCCATTGTTAAGATGCCTATCCTTGTGACTCAGAGGGATGTGCTTGCCTTTATAGGCATCACCTCGTATTGTAGTCACTGGATTCCCGCTTATTCTTTATTAAAACAGCCCTTACTTCGCCTAACAACTAAAGATGTGCATGAATCCTTGCCCTGGACGCATGAATGCCATCATGCTTTTGAGCAATTAAAAGTTGAGCTGTGCTCTGCACCTGTGCTTGGTACGCCTGATTATAAGAAGCCTTTCGTGTTGTATGTACACGAAATGGCTGGGTGTGCACTTTCGGTGTTAACACAAGCCTTTGGAGGTAAGCAGAGGCCGTGTGCTTATTTTTCTGCTACGCTTGACCCTGTCGCCAGAGCCCTCCCGAGTTGTTTAAGAGTCGCGGCGGCTGCGGCAGTCTCTATTCGACAATTGTCAGGGCTCGTTCTTAATCATGATCTCACAGTAATGGTACCTCATGCTGTGGATGTACTTTTGAACAAGACAAAGATGCAGCACCTTACCAGTGCTCGTCCGGCTGGTTATGAATTGACTTTATTTGCACCCCATATTACTATCAAAAGATGTGCCGTTCTGAACCCAGCCACGTTACTACCCCTCCCTTCGGAAGAAAAGGAACTAGATGTCCATGATTGTTTGTTTTGTACAGAAGAGGAGACGAAGGGACAGGTAGATTTGACTGATGTTCCCTTATCTGACCCACAAGGGGAAATATATGTTGATGGTTCTTGTTTTAAATTGTCAGATGGCACTACTACAGCGGCGTATGCTATTACCACACTGCGCACTGTAGTCGAGACATTACGTATTCCTTACAAATCTGCTCAAGCTACAGAGTTGATAGCTCTTTTGTGAACATGTGAATTAAGTGAAGGACTAGCTGTCAATATCTACACTGACAGCAAGTTTGTCTTCGGGGTGGCCCATAATTTTGGACGCCTCTGGGCAGAGAGAGGATTCTTGACTTCGCATGGTACTAAGATTCAGAATGGTCCGCTGATAGAAAGACTTTTGACAGCTTTGACCTTTCCCAAACGATTGGCAATAGTGAAGTGTAGTGCCCATAAAGCAATCACTGATGATGTAGGGAAAGGAAATGCCTTTGCAGATCAGACAGCAAAAGAGACAGCCAGGTCAAAAATGACAAAAATGTTTGTGGCAGGACCTGCTAGATGGGTACCAGATGTTACCATGTTTAAAAATTCACTAGAAGGTGTCAGGGAAATACAGTCTGAGGCAACAGTTGAGGAGTTGGCAGTGTGGCAGGACAGTACAGGGCGTTTAGATGAAGAAGGGTGCTGGACTGATAAAACCGAGAAGCAGAGATGGATGTTACCCGATGCATATGTTTTCCCCATAGTTACAATGGCACATGGTCCGGCTCATATTAGCGCGAAGGGAATCTGTATGCTATTGGATCCAGTGTGGTAAAATGGCAACATCTCAAAGGTTGCTGCTCATCTTGTGAAACATTGTATGATTTGTATGAAGCACAATCCTGGAAAGGGTACCCCTACACCTTCTGGTAATTTCACACCATCTTCTCTCCCTTTTGAGGTACTCCATATGGACTATATTGAGATGCAGCAAGTTAATAATTTGAAATATGTGCTAGTGGTTGTTTGTGCATTTAGTAAATGGATTGAGGCCTACCCAACGAAAGAATATACAGCCATGGCGACGGCGAAGGCTCTTATTAAAGAGTTTTTCCCACGCTACGGCTTGCCCCGTTTGATTTGGAGTGACAACGGAAGTTACTTTAATGCAAAAGTGATCCAATTGGTGTGCGATGGTCTGCACATCAAGCAAAAATTTCATGCAACAAACCATCCTCAGTCAGCAGGTTTAGTTGAGAAGAACAATGGAACCCTCAAGCTAAAATTGGCTAAGATTAAGGAAAGTACTGGGTTGCAATGGCCAAATGCATTACCCCTTGCTCTATTGTCCACCAGAATGACAGCCCATTCTCGAACAGGATTATCGCCATATGAGGTGGTCTTTGGCCTTCCCGCAAATGTGTGGGGTGTCCCTAGACCGAAAATGTTTTCTGAAATTGATTATCCTTTGTTAGTCGATTATTTATATGATCTTACTAAAAGTTTACATTCTATTCATCAACAGATACATGAAGCTTTGCCTCCAGCACCAGAGGGGCCCGGGCACACCATAATGCCTGGAGACTACGTATTTATTAAGAATTTCCAGAGATGGGACAGTCTGGAACCCAGATGGAAAGGACCATATTTGGTTCTTATCACGACAAGGACGGCAGTAAGAGTGGATGGTCGGAAGCATTGGGTCCACACCTCTCATTGTCGATGAGTGCCGCTTCCCCTCCCCTATGATGAATGGATTCGCCAGGAGATAGGGGACCACGAGACGGAGAAGGTTCCACGTTTTGTTCCCTTTTCTGACGCCCAGCTGAGACGGACGAAGAGAGTGAGGCGATTCTGAACGAGGCAGTTCCTCCAGAAATTAAGGCTGCCCAGGCTTCCTTTTTACCTGACCAACAGGAGCCTGAGCCTCGCTCTAAGACACCCCCTGAGTTTCAGATTCCTTTACAAGATGAGACAGAGCCAGGAGTAGCCAGGTATGATTTGCGTCCTCGACGGAAGGATAGTGCACCAGAAGAGAAGTAAGTGTAGCAGGGATGGACTTCTTGGATAAGATTAGTAAACTTCTTTTGTTCCTGTTTTTCCTGTTGGACTATGGATCAGAAAATTGGTGCACTGCCTGTGACGCAGGACAGGATAAGATGAGGGTATTTTCCCAGGAGGGAGAGTGCCCTAACTTGAAGAACCTGAACATTTGCTGATGAGCTGCAATAGTGCGGCTACACTGTATAGTGCTGAATAGTACCACCGAGGATTGAACAATAGAAGCCTGCCAGGGAGGCTTGGAACGGACCCTGAATTTTTCTTAACGTTTGATTTTTTCTTTTTGTGTCTTTTCCATCATTGGTTCCATTATGTGACGTCTCTTTCTCTGGTGATTCTATTTGTGTTAAAAAAAAAAAATCAGAATAAAAATGTATCTGTTTGGTCGTCCTATTGTAGAAGCTGAACAGCCTTTTGCTGCTCTGCGACCGGGGCAGCTTGGTTTTGATTGGTTGCTCAGAAAGAAGGTGTTCTGTGTTACTTTCATATTACTGTTTTTATTGGTGGGAGGGGGGTGTTCTGGGGTGTTCTGGTAATACACCATCATATACTTTATATCAGATTGTCTCTTCAGATCGTAGCAAAAGAAATATACAAAGTAATGTTTTCTTAGATACGCACAGGAAGTTTTTGGAGATAACACAGCTTGTTATCCCACTGATTCTGTTACAGGTTTATGGACTGCTTACCCATTATCATTGGTGAATTATACATATGTTCGTCCTCCACATTTTACAGTGGCAAAAGGTGAATTTGGTATGGGATATCCAGGCCCTTGTTTGTATTACAGAAAACCCAGAGGGACAGGGTACCCAGGTTGCATGCCTGAAATGTATTGCGATAATTTGTATAACAATAAAAGAAATATCACTCTGAAAGGTTGGCATTATCAAGATCTGACCGTCACTCAAGAGGCAGGTATTTATCCTGCATGTTGCCCAATAATAAACAGTACTGATGTTTATTTGTACCTCAATTGCTTTGGATCAATAGTGTATAAAAATATATTGCGTTTAGGGAAGAAGGATGACCCTAGTATGGAGGGTATGAATACTAGATATGCTCCAATGGATTATCAAGGTCCGCTTTATGCACACCCAGGTTTTTATTTTTTGTCAAACGGCACCTATTCTAATATGTATAACGGCACAGAGGATGTGGCCCTGGGAATGGTGTTACCACTTGGAGTACCTTGCAAATATAGTGAACCACATACAAGATGGGTGAAAAGAACGCTGACTAAAGAATTTTGTGAGGGAGTTACTGATTTGGAAGTCAATAATTACAGTAATGGTATCACTTTTGGATATATACTTTCCTCTATTATCACATTTGGTGGCACTGCTATGGTCAGGGGTGAACGAGCTAGAGAGTATTATGGGTGCAAACTGCAGATTCTGTCCAATTCTACAGTGGCAGCTTTACGTGACATCACCACCCAGTTAGAAAGGATGCGCATATACTCTGAGCAAACGAGATATGCGGTCGATTTTATTTTAGCCAAGAGTGGTGGTGCATTCGTGGTAAATGGAGAGCAGTGTGTAGTCGGTTTCACGAATATGGAGAGAAATATCACTAAACATATTTTAGACATTTTGGAAAACGTTCGAGGAATGGAGAGTGGCAACTGGAGCTGGTCATTATTTGGGGTTGTATTCTAGAAAAGGTGATATATTTCATTGTCCTTTTAATATGTTGCTGTGTCTGTATTCAGTGTCTTCCCTAATGCTGCTCATACTGTGCTACTTATCTTTCTCCCAAAATAATTTCAACTCACGACACTAATGCAAAGATAATGCTCCAACAGGAGCTTGATACTATCATGCAAATAGATGAGGGTGTTTTTGGTTCAACTATTTCTCTTGCAGGATCTGTTCCTGATGTTCCTTGTGCTGATAATGATTAGTGTTATTTCCTTCCATATGTTTGGCTATGCATATATACGTGTATACATCCGCATTTGACATATTATTGTTTTTTTATATTTTCTCTACTGTTAGAATTGTAAAGACCCTTACCTGATAGCACGAATAAAGATGTCCATATTAGCTTATAAATGCTAAAAGGAGGGTCTGATAGAATTGAAATGTATTAGTACCATAATACTCGCATTTTATCAGATACTATGTTAGCATTTATGTAGCTAATTCAATATATTTTCTCATTGTGTGGATACGTAATCAGAAAGTGCAGATGTTATGTTAGTTAGGTTGACATCTGTGCCACCATTTTAGCTCTCGAAGACGCCATTTTGTATTATAATCGAAACTGTTACTTGATCATTTACGAGAAATGGCCTTTGCTAAGTTTTGTTTCTTCAATGTCGAATCTTGCTCATTAACGCATGCCTTTTCTATTACATGGAGGCCTTCTCCCACCTGTCTAGTAGGGAGGATAAGCCAAACAACCGTGGGCAGTAGATAGCTTGTGCCAGGCTGCGGAATCGAAACTTGTGCTCTGTATCCCCATTGTATTATGACAGCTACAAGTATTTTTCCATGGTAGGTGGGTCTTTGTGGGCTCCGCAACCTACATAATGTAACTGTATGTTTGTTAGAGTCATTCCCTCGTCAGCCATCATAGGAGGCTGGTCAGACTGGACTCCACTGCAGTGTACTTTGTGAATAAACTAGTGTGCTTGTGTTCTCTACTGCGTCACCGATTCTTCATTGAATGGAAGGCTAGAGGAGGTCGAGAGTGACCCAGGTGGCCCTAATCAGGTCACTTCCTTCAGTTGCAGGAGTGCTGCTCTCATTTTGCTCACCGGACTCTGGTGCGACATGCACAACTTTCCTGAAAAAGGTTGCGGTTGGCACATCAGTGGTGGAAATCTGCTTCTTCTCCTCCCCACTAGCCACTTTCTTGGCAGTACCTTTCTTTGGGGCTGTCTTGAAGCTGTCAGTTGGCAGTGACACTGAGCTTCACAACAAACTGAAGAGATGACTGTGTTGTGTAGTCAGTTACCCAACACATTGTGCGCATGACTTCTGTCTGGCAGTACTGTGGGTGATGTCTCTTCTCTTGTGCACCTAAAAGCAAACAAGCCAGAAGAACATCAGTGAAGCGTGGCATTGTTGCAGTTCAAGTTGTAGTACAAACAAACAATATCATTTAGTGTGGTGACTTAGCAATAATACAGTCTAACTATCCATTCGTAAAACTACACCAACAAACTTTCATTGTGTGCAGTACACTCAGGAAGGATCAGAAAGAGCAACAACAAACAGATGTAACTTTTTGCTTTTTGTGCATCACATTGAAATGTGGCATACAGGGGGTGCAGGTGACAATGGAATAATACTTAGACAATGAATGCTGCTGGTGGAGAAGTGTGGCTCAATGGTTAGAGCGGCAGACCCTGATGCAGAGATCTGGCCCGGGACCAGGGTTCAATTCCCGCCTCGGCGGGTCTTGGGCTCAATTTCCTCGGACCTGATAATTCTCGCCTCGGTGCCTATTCTAATCATGGGTCCCACTCTGCAACTCTGGGCAATAGCTTGCTTAATCTCCACAACGGCCCCAACAGCGCTGGGATGCCTGGCTTCACCCTGGGGGTGCCCAGGAGTGGACATTTCACAGGGAAAAGCCAGGAAGGGTTCCACAGCGGTATGCGTACAGCGCCTGGACACCCCTTTGGGGGTATGGGTGCGCTTTACAAGTACAAATTTCATTTCATTGCTGTGCAGTGCACCTATTTCAGTCATGGGGTTGATGCCAGACGATAGGAAAATGGGAAACAAAATGATCAAAATAAAAAAATGTAAATAAGAAAATAACAATTTTTGTAGAAGAAAATGTAAAAAAATTCACAAAATAAAAAAAAAGAATTAAAATAAAAAAATGTAAATTAAAAAAATAAAATACATTATTTAAAAAAAATATAATAAAAAAATCCCAAAATTACAATAAAAAATACAAATAAAAAAGATTTTAAATTAAAAAACCAAAATACAAGAAATTGAAATAAAAAAATTAAAGAAAAGTGAACATATCTGCAAGCATATTAATTTATTAAACTGCTATCATTGTCAAGTATCCATGCAAGCCTATGGCAAAAGGCCAAACTGGCTGGATGCACAAAATGACTGCCAGCCAGTGCAACACGGTCACCAACAACAACTAACACTGAGCAAGGTGGCATGTCCACAAACAAAGAAGACATGCAGGCCTATGGGGAAAGCAAACTGGCTGGCTACACAAAATGGCTGCCAGCCACATGGTCACAACAACAACAACCAGCAAGAAGGCATGGCCACAAACAAAGAAGACATCCAGGCCTATGGTGAAAGCACACTGGCTGGCTACACAAAATGGCTGCCAGCTCCATGGTCAGAACAACAACAACCAGCAAGAAGGCATGGCCACAAACAAGGAAGACATGCAGGCCTATGGGGAAAGCACACTGGCTGGCTATACAAAATGGCCGCCAGCCACATGGTTACAACAACCAGCAAGAAGGCATGGCCACAAACAGAGAAGACATGCAGGCCTATGAAGAAAGCATAGCACAATGGCTGGCTACACAAAATGGCCTCCAGCCACATGGTCGGAACAACAATAACCAGCAAGAAGTCATGGCCACAAACAGAGAAGACATGCAGGCCCATGGCAAAAGCACACTGGCTTGCTACACAAAATGGCCACCAACCACATGGTCGCAACAACAAGCAGGAGGCCTGGAAAGCAAAGAACACATGCAGGCCTAGAGTGGACACTGACTTTACACAATGGCCCCTGTCCACATGGCATGGGGAACAACAAAGGCAAATGGTGGCCTATGGCAAACACACATACATACACACTGGCCAGATAAAAGAGGCATAGTAACACAGAGAACACAGCATTAATTCAGCAATGCCAAAAATGAAAATTAATAGGGCTAAAAATCTTTACAGCAACACACATCCTCCAAAGCCATTACCCCACCTATGCAATGTTTGCAGGAAACAAAAGTGAAATACCACTAAACAAAACACATTTTGTATTTTAATCCAATGTCATCCATGGCCTAAATGATGTTTCAATTCAACAGACACCACAGAAACAGTTGTTTCATATAACCATGAATAGTACAGGGCCTACTGGTTGGAAGGCCCATTAGCAGGCTAGGGGACAAAGTGAATTAAATCAATATTGCAAATTTAATAAAAAATGGGGAGAAAATGTAGTAAACTGTGCAACATTTTCTTTCACAAAAAGAAGAAAAATGAAATGCAAAAAAATGCCTAGGCCCCTACTAAAACTGCAGGCCACCCTCCACAATAAATTTAAAAAACTCAAATAAAAGTACAAATAAATCTAGGAACATAACATAACATGTGTATTTGTAAAGCGCACGTTCACCCGGAGGCATCTTGGCGCTGAATAACAGATGTTTATTGTGCCCCTAGTCAAACAAACAACACCCTTATACACCAGTTTTACAACTTACTTGTGATATCTCAAAGACAAAGTCCTTAAATCCAATGGTATATATGCAGCAGACAAGGAGAGTGATCCTTCCAGCTCCAAATCCCAATGAAAAGAGACCAGGAGAGGGACAAAGAACTGGGAGGTGCCTGCTAGACAGGTACAGGAAGTTGGAGTCTCTGGGGCACTTCCTTCTGGTTTGAGAAAAAAAGTTTTCAAAAATTGCTCCTCATGCAAAAAAAAACAACTCAGTGGCCAGTTTGAGAAGAAATTCCACTCCAAATGCCTCTCCGCTGCATTCTCAAGCAGAAAAGCTGCTGGACCTCTAAGTTTGCGATCACAATCGGCACTAAGAATACTAGATTGGCACCATCGCAGCCGGAAGCCATGCGAGTGAGCACACGAATGGAAAAAAAAACTCCGCCTGAATGCTGGAATTCAGGAATTCTGCGCTCCTCTGTGGAGCGTGGAGTAGGCCTGGGCGGTAAATTCCATTCTGCTCGTGGAATTTGCGAAATTTGGGTAATTATGCGTTCCACAGAGAACGCGGAATTACCAAAAATTCCGCGATCACCGGCTTCGCAGAATTTTTTGCTTGTTCGCGCTTTCAAAATGCGTGTTCGCGAGATGTTTCTCCCCGAGCACGCAAACAGCGTTCGCGAACAGGAAAAAAGCATCGCGAACGGGTGGAACAAGCAATTCCACGTGTTCGCGGAACTTTTGCGTGCTCGCAGAGATTTTTTACCGTTTCGCGGAGCTTTGCGTAGCGCGACTACGCAAATTCCGCCCACCCCTAGCGTGGAGTGCCCAAATCCTGCAAATTCCACGAGCGGAGTGGAGTTTACCAACCGGGTGTCTGATTTGGTGGGGTCAAAGCCCCAGCACTTATACCCAGTTGTGCCTTTGAAGTTGAGGTGACTTCAAAGAAGGGTCTTTGAAGTGCACGGAAGCCCTTTCTTCCCAGTCCTGGCTCCAGACTAGCTGTGGGGGGTAATCAGTCCTTTGTTTGGGGACAGGACACTGCCTCTTTATGTGTTTTAGCCCCTCCCTCCCTTCCTGCCCAGGAAGAGCCATCAGAATGCAGATGAGTACTCAGACACACCTAACCTTCCTGTGTTTGTGGCTGTCTAGCGGGAATGCACAAAATATAGCTGTCACCCACCCGAGATGTGTATTGGAGACAGGCTGCAGGAACACGGAGCTGTATGAGCAGAGAAATGTCCACTTTCTAAAAGTGGCATTTCTAAAACAGTAATGTTAAATCCAACTTTACCAGTAAAGAGGATTTATAATTACCATTCCAAAGATATAACACACGACACAGCTACTCCTTTCTAATCAGCAAATACAGCTTAAAAGTATATTTAGGAATTCCCAATGTTAACATATGAGAGGAGTAAGTAAGTAAGTAAGTAATTTTTTATTGTTTTTGTTTAATTAAAACCATTACAAAAATACACGTTAATAAAATTCATATATATTAAAAAGGTGTATTTCTAAGAACTAATAAGTCTCTAGTGTAAAAAGCGCCCTTGTTCGGCTTCTTCTGAAGAGGTTCCAGGGGCTATGCTCAAGGATTCCAATTGCGTAAGCTAAAATTTCCTTATGTATTTTTTGTGTTTGCACGGGGTGCAGCTTTTCCTTGCTTAGATTCTACTAATAACAGGAATTTTGCTAGCTTCCCATTTAGCTGAGGATCCTTGGGGTCGAAGCATGCAATCACAGCCTGTCTCCGAGTTCGGATCCCTCGTTCGTTAAAATGCGCTTTGAGTAGTCCTACCCTTTACTCTTTTAATTTGGTGCAGGAGCATATTAAATGTTCCATGTCCTCAGTACCGTTCCCACATAGCCTGCATGAGTTTCCACATTTCTCTCTCTGCCAGGGAGGAAGGTGCGGTATAGCTGGCAGGATTCCTAGTCTGTATTTTAAAAATTGCTCTTTGGTCTTCCTTGAGTACCCCAATTTGAAGTATGCCTGAGGAGTAGGCATCACAGTAGTGAAAAATGAATTTAGGTTTCCAACCTTATACTTACACAACACCCTGACCTAGGGCCTACCTTAGGGGTAACGTATGTGTAATAAAAAGGGAGTTTAAGGCTTGGCAGAGGGTGTTAAATGCCAAGTCAATGTGGCAGTAAAACTGCACACATAGGCTCAGTAGTGACAGACCTGAGACATGTTTAAAGGGCTATTTCTGTGGGTGGCACAATCAGTGCTGCAGGCCAACTAGTTAATTTACAGGCCCTGGTTATATGGTATACCATTTCACAAGAGACTTACAATTAAATTAACTATGCCAATTGAAGATAAGCCAATGTTACCACATTTTAATTACAGAACATATGCACTTTATTTAGCACTGGATAGCAGTGCTAAAGTGCTCAGAGTCCTAAAACCAACAACAACAAGTTCTGAAAAATGGGAGAAGGAAGGCATTTTTAAGCCCTTGGAGGGGGGCCTGTGTGCTCCACTCCATTTTATTATTAAATCCTGCATGCCCCCGGGACTTGGCCCTTCAGGGGGCTACAATTAGAACAAGTGTGGGAGCCCGTGCTTGTTTTTTTTAATTCACGGCGATATTCGCATATATTTAGCAAAAATTACTGTCAATTAAAAAAATCCTTTTTTGCCGTGGCAGAGTCCCAAGGGCACCCCGTGACCAAGGCATGGGTGTCAGATAGTCCGACCTTGCCCACTTTTCTTTTTTCATGTTTGTTTGGGGACTCGGCTGAAGCTGAATGCCAAGATGGCTGTCAGCACTTTCTGGTTGAGGTGTTGGCAGCCAATCAGAGCTCTGCAAAAGCTAGTTATTATTTTCGAATTAGCCACGGTCATAGATTAACAAATTTTAATTTCCTTACATTTCTCAACAACTATTGAATGGATTTACACCAAATAACTGAAAGTTTGAACTGCAAACCAAAATCTACCTTTCTGCCAAATTTGTTGTAATTCCAACCAGTGGTTCAGGCTGGAGGCGTGTCTAAAGATTCTATGGGAATTAACATGGGAAACACACTTTTTTGACCCCCCCCTATATCTCAGCCCCCGCTTGAAGGATCACCCTGAAATTTTTCATGCGGAACAAGATTACCGGGGCACTTATTTTTAAAGATTTCGTGAAGATTCGTCAAACCTTACTATAGTTATAGGCAAGTCAAAAAATGTCCTAACTATAACTATCTACGGGAAATGACCTTAACAACGCGGTCAAAACACCACAGTACATTTAGATCACTGCTTTTACAACGCAAGTCGTTACCACGACTTGCACTGGAGGGCGCTCTAGACTAAGGAATAGTGTGATTTACTATTCCAACACCTTCCCTACTGTACGTAGGCTGGAGTTGGAATAGTAAATCATACTATTCCTAAGTCCAGCGCCCTACAGCGCAAGTCATGGTAACGACTTGCGTTGTAAAAACAGAGATGTAATGTACCGCGATCTAAACGATCGCGTTGTTACATCATACATCCCTATCTACGAGTGACCGCCAGAAGGTAATATGTATATTACCTACTGGCGTTGCCAGTAGACAGTTACAGTTAGGACCTAGGTTCCATTGGAAAAGTGTTTTTTTGTTTTGCCAATAACTTTGACTCCGTTCGACGAATCTTCATGACATTTTCAAAATTAGTTTGACACTCAGCTCAGTTGAAAGTTTCAGAGTGATCTGTCAAGTGGGGGCTGAGAAAAGGGGGCATTCTAAAAATCGTTTTGCCCATTCAATTTCAAAATTGAACACAACTCCAGCCCAAACCGCTGAACGGAATTACACCAAAATTAGCAGAAAGGTAGCTCTTGGTCCCAAAAGAGCCCTTTTTGTTATTTGGTGTAAATCCATTCAGTTGTTTTTGAGATAATAATGGGAAAACAAATTTGTATATCTAGAGGGATGAACACTTTGCGAATACTTCACAAATCCATGCGCCAACTGCAATGCTGTGATTGGCTAGCCGCAACCTGTGTAGAAAGTTGTGGCCACCTTTTTATGTAACAGGAATTTTTTTTTTCTTCATATGTGATATTCACGAATCAGTCATGACTCACAACACAACCCCCTGTGAAACTCTGCGACGGATTTGTGACTATCACTGGAAATAGTTTTTTAAAAGTACATTCATACACTCACTCAGACACTAATGTACTCACTCACAGACTCCTCATACTGTCTTATACCCATTCACATAGCCACTCAGAGAGAGATGCACCCAGTCACAGACCCACTCAGAGAGTCGTGCTCTCTCTCACAGATCCACTCAAAAACACACTCATCTACTCACAGACTCACACTGACCCTCACATACCCACTCACTCACCCACTCAAAAACACATGCACCCACTCACAAACCCACTCAGAGACTCATGCACTCACTCACAGACCCACTCAAACACTCATGTACTCACTCACAGACCCATTCAGACACTAATGTCCCTACTCACAGGCTCAGTCAGACACTTATGTATCCACTCACTGAACCACTGAGAGACTTACACACCCACTCACAGACCCACTCAGACACTAGTGCACCTACTCACAGACCCACTCAGACACATGCACTCACTCATAGACAGACTTAGGCACTCATGGTCTTATTCGCAAATACACTCATAGACTCATCCACCCACTGATAGACCCAAACAGATACTTGTGTATCCATTCACAGATCTACTCGGAGACTCATGCACCTACTCACATACCTACTCAGACAATCACACACCCACTCACAGACCTCTCAGAGACATATGCACCCGTTCACAGATCCACTCAAACACTCATGTACCCATTCAGACACTCATGTACCCACTCACGGACCCATTCAGAGATACATGCACCAACTCACAAACTCACTCAGACAGTCATGAACCCAATCATAGACTGACTTAGAGACTCAAACACTGACTCTCAGAGTGACCCACGCAGACACTCATGTACTCACTCACAGACCCACTCAGAGATACACACATCTACTCACAGACCCGCTCATGTACCCATTCAAAGGCCCACTCAGAGACTCATGTATGTGCTCACAAGCCCACTCAGAGACTCATGCACTGACTCACAGACCCACTCACACATTCATGCACCAATTCACAGACCCACACTGGGAAACATGCACCCACTCATAGACCCAGTCTGACACTCATGCTCCCACTCACATACCTACTTAGAAATTCATGCTCCCACTGACAGAGCCACAGAGACACCCACACCCACTAACAGACCCACTCAGACACTCATACACCTGCTCAAAGACACAGTCAGACACTCATTCACCCACTCATAGACCCAATCAGACACTGAGGCTCTCACTCATAGACTCACTCAGACACTCATGCACCACTCACACACCAACTCACAAATTCAGTCAGTCACTCATGCACCCACTTACAGAGCCAATCAGACACATACACCTCCCTCACAGACCCACTCAGACAATCACTAACCCACTCACACACATATGCACTTACTTATCAACCCACTCAGAGACACATGCACCCACTAATAGACCCCCTCAGAGACTCACGCTCCCACTCACAGACCTACTTGGAAACTGATGCACCCACTCACAGGTCTACTCAGACACTGACGTTCCCACTCACAAAGCCACTCAGAGACACATATATCCACTCACAGAGTGACTCAGACACTCATGCATTCACTCATAAACCCACTCAGAGACACATGCTCCCACTCAAAGACCCACTCAGATGTTCATGCACATACTCATATACCTACTCAGAGACTCATGCACTCACTCATAGAGTGATCCACTCACACTCATGCAGTCCCATTCACAGAGCAACTCAGAGACACATGCACCCACTGATAGACCCTCTTAGAGACTCACGCTTCCACTCACAGACCCACTTGGAAACTGATACACCCACTCACAGGTCCACTTAGGCACTGATGTTCCCACTCACAAAGCCACTCAGTGACACATACACCCACTCATAGACTCACTTATGCAACAACTACCATACCCACTCAGATACTCATGCATTGACTCACAGAGTGACTCAGACACTCATGCATTCACTCATAAACCCACTCAGAGACACATTCTCCCTCTCAGATTCTCATGCTCATACTTAATACCCACTCAGAGCCTCATGCACTCACTCACAGAGTGATCCACTCACACTCATGCAGTCACTCACAGACCCACTCAGGGATACACACATCCACTCAAATACCCACTCATCCACCCACTCATAGACCCAGTCTGACACTCCTGCTTCCACTCACAGACCCACTCAGGCACTCATGCTCCCATTCACAGACCCATTTAGACACTGAGGCTCCCATTCACAGACTCACTAAGACACTCATGCACCCACTCAATCACTCATGCACCCACTCACAGAGCCACTCAGAGATACACATTCCCACTCAGACAATCATTCACACACTCACAGACCCACTTAGACAATTATTCACCCACTAATTGACCCACTCTGACACTCATGCTCTTACTCACAGAGCTACTCAGAGACACATATACCTACTCAGTAACCCTCTCAGACACTCATGTACCCACTCTCATACCCACTCAGAGACTTATGCACTTACTGACTGATTGACTCAAACACTCATGTACTCACTCACAGACCCACTCAGAGACACACACATCCACTCAAAAACCCACTCAGACACTCATGCACACACTCACATACCCACTCAGAGACTGGTGCACTCACAAAGTGACCCACTCAGATACTCATTCACTCATTCAAAGACCCACTCAGAGACACATGCATCTACTCACAGACCCACTCAGTCACTCATGCACCCACTAACAGACACAGTCTGACATTCATGCAAACACTAAAAGACTCACTCAGACACTCATGCTCTTACTCACAGAACTCCTTAGAGACATACACCCCTACCCACAGAAACACTCAGACACTCATGCGCCGACTCACAGGTCCACTCAGATACTCACACACCCACTCACAGACCCACTCAGAGACACATGCACTTATTCACAGACCCACTCAGACGCTCATGCACCTACTCACGATCTACTCAGAAACATGTTTATCCACTCACAGACCCAGTCAGACACTCATGTACCTACTCACAGACCCATTCAGAGACTCCCGTTCCTACTCACAGAGCCTTTAAGACAAACACACCCATTCACAGACCCCCTCAGACACTCATGCAACCACTCACAGACCTATTCAGATACTGAAGCTCCCACTCACAGACTCATTCAGACACTCATGTACCCACTCACAGAGTCACTCAGACACTCATGCTCCCACCCACAAAGCCACTCAGACACACACACTCACTCATAGACCCACTTAGACACTCATGCACCCACTCACAGACCAACTCAGACAGCTATATACACACTCAAACAATTACTCAGAGACTCATGCACCCACTCATATACCTGGTCAGATACTCATGTACCTACTCACAGACCCACTCAGACACAGAGACTACTACTCACTGACTTACTGAGACACTCATTCACCCACTCACAGACCCACTCAGTCACTCATGCACCCACTCACAGAGCCACTCAGAGACACACATACCCATTCAGACAATCACGCACCCACTCACAGACCCACTCATACACTCACTTACTAACTCACACTCATGTTCCCACTCACAGAGCCACTCAGAGATACATACACCTACTCAGAGACCCACTCAAACACTCATGTACCCATTCCCATACCCACCCAGACAATCATCCACTGACTCAAGGTCTGACTCCAACACTCATGCACTCACTCAGAGACCCACTCAGAGACATACATATCCACTCAAAGACCCACTCAGATACTTATGGACCCACTCACAGTCCCATTCAGATACTCTCACCCCTACTCAAAGACCCATTTAGTCACTTAAGCACACACTCACATGCCCACTCAATGACATGCACAGCCACTCACAGACATACTCAGACACTCATGCACCCACTAACAGACCGACTCAGACACTCATGCACCCACTCACAAGCCCACTCAGAGACTCATGCACTGACTCACAGAACCACTCAGACATTCATGCACCCACTCACATACCTACTCAGAGACATATATACCCACTCACAGATGCAGTCAGACACTCATGTACCCACTCTCATACCCACTCAGAGACTTATGCACTTACTGACTGATTGACTCAAACACTCATGTACTCACTCACAGACCCACTCAGAGACACACACATCCACTCAAAAACCCACTCAGCCACTCATGCACACACTCACATACCCACTCAGAGACTGGTGCACTCATAAAGTGACCCACTCAGATACTCATTCACTCATTCAAAGACCCACTCAGAGACACATGCATCTACTCACAGACCTATTCAGACACTCATGCGCCCACTCACAGTCTTACTCAGACACTCATGTTCCCACTCAAAGACCCACTCAGTCACTCATGCACCCACTAACAGACACAGTCTGACATTCATGCAGCCACTAAAAGACTCACTCAGACACTCATGCTCTTACTCACAGAACTCCTTAGAGACATACACCCCTACCCACAGACACACTCAGACACTCATGCGCCGACTCACAGGTCCACTTAGATACTCACACACCCACTCACAGACCCACTCAGAGACACATGCACTTATTCACAGACCCACTCAGACGCTCATGCACCTACTCACGATCTACTTAGAAACATGTTTATCCACTCACAGACCCAGTCAAACACTCATGTACCTACTCACAGACCCATTCAGAGACTCCTGTTCCTACTCACAGAGCCTTTAAGACAAACACACCCATTCACAGACCCCCTCAGACACTCATGCAACCACTCACAGACCTATTCAGATACTGAAGCTCCCACTCACAGACTCATTCAGACACTCATGTACCCACTCACAGAGTCACTCAGACACTCATGCTCCCACCCACAAAGCCACTCAGACACACACACCCACTCATAGACCCACTTAGACACTCATGCACCCACTCACAGACCAACTCAGACAGCTATATACACACTCAAACAATTACTCAGAGACTCATGCACCCACTCATATACCTGGTCAGATACTCATGTACCTACTCACAGACCCACTCAGACACAGAGACTACTACTCACTGACTTACTGAGACACTCATGCACCCACTCACAGACCCACTCAGTCACTCATGCACCCACTCACAGAGCCACTCAGAGACACACATACCCATTCAGACAATCACGCACCCACTCACAGACCCACTCAGACACTCATACACTCACTTACTAACTCACACTCATGTTCCCACTCACA
This sequence comes from Calotriton arnoldi, assembly GCA_963921515.1. Lineage (NCBI taxonomy): Eukaryota > Metazoa > Chordata > Amphibia > Caudata > Salamandridae > Calotriton > Calotriton arnoldi. Next base: position 88,072 of record CAWUFW010009034.1, read on the forward strand.
GAGCCACTCAGAGATGCATACACCTACTCAGAGACCCACTCAAACACTCATGTACCCATTCCCATACCCCCCCAGAGAATCATCCACTGACTCAAGGTCTGACTCCAACACTCATGCACTCACTCAGAGACCCACTCAGAGACATACATATCCACTCAAAGACCCACTCAGATACTTATGGACCCACTCACAGTCCCATTCAGATACTCTCACTCCTACTCAAAGACCCATTTTGTCACTTAAGACAACACTCACATGCCCACTCAATGACATGCACACCCACTCACAGACATACTCAGACACTCATGCACCCACTAACAGACTGACTCAGACACTCATGCACCCACTCACAAGCCCACTCAGAGACTCATGCACTGACTCACAGAACCACTCAGACATTCATGCACCCACTCACATACCTACTCAGAGACATATATACCCACTCACAGATGCAGTCAGACACTCATGTACCTGCTCACAGTCCCACTCAAAGACTCCCACTCCCACTCACAGACCCACTCAGATACTGATGCTCCCACTCACAGACCTACTCGGAGACTCGTGCACCCACTCACAGACCCACTCAGGTAGCTACATACAAACACAGAACCACTCAGACACTCATGCATCCACTCATAGACCCACTCAGAGACACATGCACCCACTCAAAGACACACACTGACACTTATACACCCACTCACTCATCCACTCAGACACTCATGCACCCACTCACAGACCTACTCATAGACATATGCACCCCCTCACAGACCCACTCAGACACTCACGCAGCCTCTCATAGACCCACTCAGATACTCATGCTCCCACTCACAGAGCTACTCAGAGACACATGCAGCCACTGATAGACCCAATCAGGGACTCACGCTCCCAATCACAGACCTACTCAGACACTGATGCACCCACTCATAGACCCATTCAGACACTCATGCATCCACTCACAGACCCACTCAGACACTCACACAACCAATCACAAAACTACTCAGAGACTCTCCCACCCATGCACATACCAACTTAGACACTCAGACAGCTACTCCCAGAGCCATTGACAGATGCACAGAGTCAAACCAGAGTTACGAATCCTAAATGTTCTGTTGTATATTGAATGTGTGCTTTTCCTTTGCAATTTCGCAATGGATTCTCAAATTCCCAAAATATATTAAAAAAGGGATTTAAAAAGAAAATGAGGCAGTGTTTGGAAAAAGGGGCAGATCGGAAAAGAGCCTTTGTGTATTAATATGTGTAGATTATTACTACACATAATACAGGATGCAGTCTTTCAAGTTGTTAAGGAACACTCTGCTGCCTTTCTCTGTGAGGTGAACTCCATCACTTCTATATGTATCCTCCATGTCAAAGTATAATTTGTTTTTGTAGATGGAGCCCATGTTATGTTCTCTGTGGTATGCAGAAGCAATTTTATTCACATGTTTCCTGGCTTTGTCTATCTGTGGACAGAATTCGGTTGACCACTCCCATTTCTGCCTTTGGCAAATGTTGGAGAACAACCATGGCAGACAAAGGGAAAAGTACCATTAATTGACCAAAAGTATCTTTCATTCGGATTTGCAGTCCTACACCAGTAAGTGTGCCTAAATCATTGCCACCATAGAACACAAACATGAACTCAGGATGTTGGCAAACCAGAATGCTTTTAACCAGTCATATCCTCCCAGATTAAGTATGCTTCCTACAGTGGTGGGAAAAACACACAGTTTGTTTAAATACCCCTCACACAACAAAAGGGCCCTTGGTGTCATGCTTCATCATAGGGGTCTTCCCGCCCCTCTACGGGACGGGGAGTGCTACGACCTATGATTACGCGGGAGCACTGTTGTTGTGAGACGATTATGTGTCGTGTAGGAGTGTGAGTGGAAGGGTCAGGAGTGAATGGAAAGGTGAGGTTAAAAAATACCTGGCTCGTTGGTCAAAAAAACTTTAATATACATTTGAGCTGGTATTGTTAAAATATGGGGAAAGAGGTGTATTGCCTCAATGAGCTGTGCCTCCTATGTCAGTCAACATATTTCGAAGCCCCCCCTGGCTTCTTCTTCAGGACCAAAAGGATCCCTTCTACACTCACTGTATATGTGGTGTGTTTATTTCACTAATCCTTCTTATGAAATGTGTTTGTGTAAATAAATATACGGCGCATGTGAATTATCACTGCACATATACGATACCTAAATAGGTATCTGTCATCGTTATCTGGAAGAGAAAACGGCATAATATTAAAATGCAAGACAAAGGCATCATCAATCATGACATATAGTGACCTGAAAAAGAAGTGTAATGTGTGACCATATACTCCTTATCGTTATTCACAGTGAAGATTGATGGTGATGTGTCCCGCTGTTATAGGAGGAAAAAATGACATTTACAAAGACAAACACACATAGAACAAAAGGCACACTCTCTATACCAAAGGACTCGGTCTACTTGGTCCGAAGAGTATTGTCACATCTACCTGATACCACACGTGTGTAGAGTGTATATCAAGGAAAAGTACATCTAGGTAGCAGAAAGTTAACCTACTTGATTTCAGATGCAAAAAATCCCCATGAGCCTGTAATGGGTGGGAGGGGTGCCTGTATTTGCAATGTAGAGAAATAGATAGGCAATGTATTTTAAAGTAATAGTTTCACCTTGAAACACACTCAACAGCATGACTGATCCCCGGCTATGCCGTACTCACTGCTCCTGGGACACTGCCCCGCCGTGTCTGGCCTCCCCGCGGCTCCGCTGAACAATGGAGCTAGTTCGGGGAGGTTCTTAAATAGGGCTCTTAATTGTTGTTCCCGCTCCGAGTTGAGAACGTTAATAGTTACACCTGTGTTTCACCGGAAGATCCCTTGGTCCCCGTGTGTTAGAGCGCCAACCTCGGATGTCACCCGGAAGTGATTCCGTTGTAGCGAGGTGGACGCTGTGCTCCTCCGTATTGCAGCGTCTAATTGTCTTGGCCGGGTGCAACTATAGAAGCACCCGGAATTGGATAAAGTAGTGAAGGTTGAGGTTAAGCCTAGACTGTCAAACTCCTTCCCGCTTCATTCCGGAATCCAAGATGTTGATGTAATATATAGTGGGCGGTATGCCGTCCACTAAATTAAAGATAGGGCATTGCATCTTCAGATGGAGAACAGATAAGTTGATGACATAAGACTTCTGAAAAAGTAGACATTCACAGCAGAGGTTTAAGTTTAAACACATGCATGACCGTCCATTAAATTAAAGGTTAGGGCACATTGGTTATTGCATCCTCAGATGGAGAACAGATAAGTTGATGTCATGAGACCTCTGTAAAAGTGGACATACACGGCAGAGGTTTAAGTTTAAACACATGCATGACCTCATCTCTTTCATTATGGCGTGTGCCTAGTCATGTATCCCTAAAGCCCTCTCTCTATCAATTTTCATGTAGATTCAGAAGGTACTGATTGAGTGTGTTAAAACAGGATCTTGGTGTCCAGGTTGGATGTATCAGAACGAGAAATTAGTGTCCAGGGGCCACCGACATAGGGGGTTATTTGCACAGATTGTACGTGCATTTATTAATGCCGGGGATCCCATATGGCCTACAGCCCAGCTGTATTGGCTATAGTGAGACCGATGGACAGGTTTGTCGCAGGGGCTCTGTTTTAGGAGTGAAGGTTATCTATATTCAGGTCAGAGGAGGTTCTTTATGTAAATTGGCTCCATGGTATTTCATCATTGAGCCCGTCGGTGTGTGTTCCCAGACGGAACACCCACCGCTGTTCTTTTTCAAACAGGCCATACTCGCAATCCAGTTGTTCAAGTCCCCCATCCCGTGATTGTTGGTCAGGTAGTGGGTCGCCATCTTGGTAGTGCTCCTCCCGCAACGAATGTTGCTCCTATGTTCCCCAATGCGAACCTTGATAGGTCTGGTGGTCATTCCTATGTATTCCAGGCCACATGGGCAGGTGATCATATATACAACGCTTCTGCTGTTGCAATTCGTGAAACCTCTTTGCTCCCACTCATTACCATTTCTGAATCTTAAGTGCCTACTCCTGCAAGTCAGGTGGCATGTGCTACAATTGCCACACGGATGGTGTCCTTGCACTGGTGGTAATAGTAGGCCCGTTGGTCTTGTCGGTGGGGATTTCCTTGGTCTAGTGTGGACAAGCATGTCCTTCAAATTTCTCCCTCTCCTGTGGGCGAACATAGGTTTAGGGAAGTTCAGTTGGCAGCTGTTGAGGAGTCTCCAGTGCTTGTTGACAATCTTGGTGATCTGATTCGAATGAGTGTTAAAAGTGGTAACACAGATAGGTCGTTCCTCTTGTTCAACGGTAACCCTGTCTTCCAACAGCGACTCCCTGTTGTTGTTTCTTGCCCTCTTCATTGCCTTGTTGATGACTCTTTTGGGGTAATTCTGTTTCAATAGTTTAGTTTGTAGGTCAGATGCCTGACTCCTAAAATCCTTTAGTTCTGTGCAATTCCTCCGGAGGCGGAGGAATTGTCCATAGGGAAGGTTCTCCCTGAGATGGCGGGATGAAAGCTATTATACAGGAGTAGGCAGTTCTTTGCTGTTGGTTTGAAATGTGTTGTTGTTTTCAATGTACCTTCATCTGGGTATATGTGGAGGTCCAGAAATACCAATTTGTTTTTTGAGGTGGTATTCGTGAATTTTAGAAAATTGTTCTGCTCATTTAGCCATGCCACGAAGGCATCAGTGGATGGAATGTCCCCTTCCCAAATCACCAGTATATCGTCAATATACCGTTTCCAAGTCTTTATTAACCCTGGGCAAAGCACTATGCTACGCTCGCGTAGTTTGCGAAGTTTGCGCTACTTCGCACAACGCGGTGCACGTAGCACAGTGCAAACACGCGTAGCGTAGCGTAGCGTAGTGCAGCGGTCATTTTTTGCTTACTCGCGGTCCTCAACGTCAAGTTGGCGACCGCGAGCAAGCAAATGACATCCCGGCGAGACTTTTCCTCGTTCGCGATCAGCAACATCAAGTTGCCGATCGCGAACGTGGAAAATAAACCTCCCGGCGAGATTCTCAACGCGGGGAGGTCAGGTTTCTCATTGCGAGTGGTCGCGTATCCTCGCGACCGCTCGCGATGAGAAACTACCAGTCCGCGTTGAGAAAGCTGCTGCTCGAGTAAAAATCTACTCGAGCGGCAGTAAAAGACAGCTCGCACTTTGCAAGATGCCGTTTTCAATGATTGCACAGTGCGGACAAGCATCCGGCACTGTGCAATCATTGCGAACAGTGCACTACGCAGTTCGCGTAGTGCTACGCGTAGCTCGCGTAGTGCGAACTGCACTTTGCGTAGCTTCGCGTAGCGCTACTTCGTGAACTACGCCCAGGCTTAGTCTTTATATGGCGGTGGAAGGGGTTGTCGGTATTCAGGATTTTCTTTGACTCGAGATGATACACGTAGAGACCAGCTAGACTGGGAGCAAAAGTGCTCCCCATGCTGGTCCCGTGCTTCTGTAAGTAGTAGGTGTCCTCGTACATGAAGTAATTTCTCGTGAGTGCTAGTGAAACGCACTCCATTACCACATTTCGTGGTGTTTGATATTCCCATTCAGTGGAGAATAATACTTCCTCAATAATGGTCAATGTCTCATCATGTGGGAGACTCATATACAGGCTCTCCACATCGAGTCCTATGAGGAGGTTCTTTTCGGGGTCAAACTCAATATCCTTGAGTAGTTGTAGTACCTCCTTGGTGTCTTTCAGGTAGGTTTCCGTTGCTTGGACCAATGGGGGAGAAACGCATCTGCGAATTTAGACAGAGGTTCCAAAATGGAGTCTATCCCTGAGACAATCGGGCGCCCTGGTGGTTGCCCAAGATTCTTGTGAATCTTGGGTATGGTGTAGAGGTACGGGACTCTAGAGGATTTTGTTCTAAGGAATTCCGCCTCTTTCTTAGATATCCAATTGTGTGCCCCTGCCTCTTCTACCATACTGGCTATCTGAATTCTAATGGATTCAGTGGGATCGTCGCGGATGGTCTCATAGTTTCTGCGGTCATCGAGGAGTTTCCTGCGTTCGTTATCATAGGCGGTAGCTGTCTGTATAACGATAGCCCCGCCTTTGTCAGCCGGTTTTATAATGATGTTTGCATTGAGTGACAATTGACGTATCGCTTCCTTCTCTTCCTTTGAGGTATTCTGGAAGGTTGTGTTCTCTACTACGGAGATGGTCTGCATTTCCTCCATCACAGCTTTTACAAATGCTAGTAGTTCCACGAGGAGTGTAGAATCTGGGGATCAAATGTCCTAAAAGGTCCTAAAATCCTTTAGTTCCGTGCAATTCCTCCGGAGGCGGAGGAATTGTCCATAGGGAAGGTTCTCCCTGAGATGGCGTGGATGAAGGCCTACGGGTGAAATCGACCTTTGTCCCACCAGATTCTACACTCCCCGTGGAACTACTAGCATTTGAAACAGCTGTGATGGAGGAAATGCAGAACATCTCCGAAGTAGAGAACACAACCTTCCAGAATACCTCAAAGGAAGAGAAGGAAGCGATACGCCAATTGTCACTCAATGCAAACATCATTATAAAACCGGCTGACAAAGGCGGGGCTATCGTTATACAGACAGCTACCGCCTATGATAACGAACGCAGGAAACTCCTCGATGACCGCAGGAACTATGAGACCCTCCGCGACGATCCCACTGAATCCATTAGAATTCAGATAGCCACTATGGTAGAGGAGGCAGGGGCACACAATTGGATATCTAAGAAAGAGGCAGAATTTCTTACAAAAAAATCCCCTAGAGTCCCGTACTTCTACACCATACCCAAGATTCACAAGAATCTTGGGCAACCACCATGGCGCCCGATTGTCTCAGGGATAGACTCCATTTTGGAACCTCTTTCTAAATTCGCAGATGCGTTTCTCCGCCCATTGGTCCAAGCAACGGAAACCTACCTGAAAGACACCAAGGCGGAACTACAACTACTCAAGGATATGGAGTTTGACCCCGAAAAGAACCTCCTCATAGGACTCGTTGTGGAGAGCCTGTATACGAGTCTCCCACATGATGAGACATTGACCATTATTGAGGAAGTATTATTCTCCACTGAATGGGAATATCAAACACCACGAAATGTGGTAATGGAGTGCGTTTCACTAGCACTCACGAGAAATTACTTCATGTACGAGGACACCTACTACTTACAGAAGCACGGGACCAGCATGGGGAACACTTTTGCTCCCAGTCTAGCTGGTCTCTACATGTATCATCTCGAGTCAAAGAAAATCCTGAATACCGACAACCCCTTCCACCGCCATATAAAGACTTGGAAACGGTATATTGACGATATACTGGTGATTTGGGAAGGGGACATTCCATCCACTGAAGCCTTCGTGGCATGGCTAAATGAGCAGAACAATTTTCTAAAATTCACGAGTACCACCTCAAAAAACAACTTGGTATTTCTGGACCTCAACATATACCCAGATGAAGGGACATTGAAAACAACGACACATTTCAAACCAACAGCAAAGAACTGCCTACTCCTGTATAATAGCTTTTATCCCCGCCATCTCAGGGAGAACCTTCCCTATGGACAATTCCTCCGCCTCCAGAGGAATTGCACGGAACTAAAGGATTTTAGGAGTCAGGCATCTGACCTACAAACTAAACTATTGAAACGGAATTACCCCAAAAGAGTCATCGACAAGGCTATGAAGAGGGCAAGAAACAACAACAGGGAGTCGCTGTTGGAAGACAGGGTTACCGTTGAACAAGAGGAATGACCTATCTGTGTTACCACTTTTAACACTCATTCGAATCAGATCACCAAGATTGTCAACAAGCACTGGAGACTCCTCAACAGCTGCCAACTGAACTTCCCTAAACCTATGTTCGCCCACAGGAGAGAGAGAAATTTGAAGGACATGCTTGTCCACACTAGACCAAGGAAATCCCCACCGACAAGACCAACGGGCCTACTATTACCACCAGTGCAAGGACATCATCCGTGTGGCAATTGTAGCACATGCCACCAGACTTGCAGGAGTAGGCACTTAAGATTCAGAAATGGTAGTGAGTGGGAGCAAAGAGGTTTCACGAATTGCAACAGCAGAAATGTTGTATATATGATCACCTGCCCATGTGGCCTGGAATACATAGGAATGACCACCAGACCTATCAAGGTTCGCATTGGGGAACATAGGAGCAACATTCGTTGCGGGAGGAGCACGACCAAGATGGCGACCCACTACCTGACCAACATGGGGGACTTGAGGTGGACCACGATTGAACAACTGGATGGCGAGAATGGCCTGTTTGAAAAAGAACAGCAGTGGGTGTTCCATCTGGGAACACACACCGACGGGCTCAATGATGAAATACCATGGAGCCAATTTACATAAAGAACCTCCTCTGACCTGAATATAGATAACCTTCACTCCTAAAACAGAGCCCCTGCGACAAACCTGTCCATTGGTCTCACTATAGCCAATACAGCTGGGCTGTAGACCATATGGGATACCCGGCATTAATAAATGCACGTACAATCTGTGCAAATAACCCCCTATGTCGGTGGCCCCTGGACACTAATTTCTCGTTCTGATACATCCAACCTGGACACCAAGATCCTGTTTTAACACACTCAATCAGTACCTTCTGAATCTACACGAAAATTGATAGAGAGAGGGCTTTAGGGATACATGACTAGGCACACACCATAATGAAAGAGATGAGGTCATGCATGTGTTTAAACTTAAACCTCTGCTGTGTATGTCCACTTTTACAGAGGTCTCATGACATCAACTTATCTATTCTCCATTTGAGGATGCAATAACCAATGTGCCCTAACCTTTAATTTAATGGACGGTCATGCATGTGTCATCAACTTATCTGTTCTCCATCTGAGGATGCAATGCCCCGATCTTTAATTTAATGGACGGCATACCGCCCACTATATATTACATCAACATCCTGGATCCCGGAATGAAGCAGGAAGGAGTTTGACAGTCTAGTCTTAACCTCAACCTTCACTACTTTATCCACTTCCGGGTGCTTCTATAGTTGCACCCGGCCATGACGATTAGACGCTGCAATATGGAGGAGCACAGCGTCCACCTCGCTACAACGGAATCACTTCCGGGTGACATCCGAGGTTGGAGCTCTAACACACGGGGACCAAGGGATCTTCCGGCGAAACACAGGTGTAATTATTAACGCTCTCAACTTGGAGCGGGAACAACAATTAAGAGCCCTATTTAAGAACCTCCCCAAACTAGCTCCATTGTTCTGCGGAGCCGCGGGGAGGCCAGACACGGCGGGGCAGTGTCCCAGGAGCAGTGAGTACGGCATAGCCGGGGATCAGTCATGCTGTTGAGTGTGTTTCAAGGCGAAACCCTTTCTTTAAAATACATTGCCTATCTATTTCTCTAGATTGCAATACAGGCACCCCTCCCACCCGTTACAGGCTCATGGGGCTTCTTTGCATCTGAAATCAAGTAGGTTAACTTTCTACTACCTAGATGTACTTTTCCCTGATATACACTCTAAACACGTGTGGTATCGGGTAGATGTGAAAATACTCTTCGGACCAAGTAGACCGAGTCCTTTGGTATAGAGAGTGTGCTTTTTGTTCTATGTGTGTTTGTCTTTGTAAATGTCATTTTTTCCTCCTATAACAGCGGGACACATCACCATCAATCTTCACTGTGAATAACGATAAGGAGTATATGGTCACACATTACACTTCTTTTTCAGGTCACTATATGTCACGATGGATGATGCCTTTGTCTTGCATTTTAATATTATGCCGTTTTTCTCTTCCAGATAACGATGACAGATACCTATTTAGGTATCGTATATGTGCAGTGATAACATGCGCCGTATATTTATTTACACGAGCACATTTCATAAGAAGGATTAGTGAAATAAACACACCACATATACAGTGAGTGTAGAAGGGATCCTTTTGGTCCTGAAGAAGAAGCCAGGGGGGGCTTTGAAACATGTTGACTGACATAGGAGGCACAGCTCATTGAGGCAATACACCTCTTTCCCCATATTTTAACAATACCAGCTCAAAGGTATATTAAAGTTTTTTTGACCAACGAGCCAGGTATTTTTTAACCTCACCTTTCCATTCACTCCTAACCCTTCCACTTACACTCCTACACGACACATAATCGTCTCACACCAACAGTGCTCCCGCGTAATCGTAGGTCGTAGCACGCCCCGTCCCTTAGAGGGGCGGGAAGACCCCTATGATGAAGCATGACACCAAGGGCCCTTTTTTGTGTGTGAGGGATATTTAAACAAACTGTGTGTTTTCCCACCACTGTATGAAGCATACTTAATCTGGGAGGATATGGCTTTTGAAACTATCTGAGGGTGGATCTTTGTGTTTAGTATCTGTAGACTGAAGGAGGGCGTATCCACCTCCACTGCTTGTGTCAAGCAGTACCTCTTTACTCCCCCCTTTGTTTTTCTGCTTTTAACCAGTGGCAACAATTGATGCCACTCTGACCCTCTCTGGCCAACCCAATGTTGCAAAGTGGAATATTATGGGGTATGGCTGGGAGGCATTACCATGAAATATTCTCACAATACACAGAGATGATCCTTGGATTCAACAACAATAATCCTTAGCTCAGTCCTAGTAGTGTGGCAAAGAGCAGTCAGGCATTACTCGAGGAACATGTGTAAAGCATTTTGCAGTATCATTATGGTGCATAAGTAATTGAGGTGACACAAAAGAAATCCAACACCAATATATAAAAATAGTGTGTATTTTTATATAAAATGGACATTGTAATAAAATTTGTATCAATTCTTGTCAAGCAGCACATCGATTTTCCTGCAGCTTGCAGGGGACTGGTCCCACCAATCCAAGGGAGCCTGCTTCAGTTTCTGGCATACAGTAGAGTCCATCTTGCTGGGAGCAATGAACTTTTGCCACATACACATGTTGAACACACAGTTCCAGTATATGGTCTCTTCAGGGTACTTAAGTGTCCTTTCTTTGCGCTGCAGCAGTGTCCAAAGTCCTTTTGTCGGTGACGGCATCTTCTTTGTGGCTCTTCTCAGATTTAAAGTCAGAACTGAGGTTCTCATGTCAGGGGAACCCCATAAATCCTAGTTTATGGGGCCTTAAGGGTGTGTGGGACAGTGGTCAACAGGCTTCTGGTCCCTGCAGCTAACCCGCCCCTGAGGTGACAACATCCTGTGGGTGTACATCACTGCTTTACCCAAAGTCTCCTAATTTCGGATCTTCCAACATGGCAGAACCCTTACTTGGCTGTACAGACCTCCTAGTCCACCCTAAAGGTGTGGCTAGCCTTTTGGAGGTGTACGCTGCCTGAATAACTAATTTTACAACTGTTTGGCTGGGCAGGGCAGGAAGGGCTTTGTCCTTGAGTGGGTGACAAGTAATTACACATCAAGAGTGGTGAAAGCCTTTGAGGCTCACTCCCTTGATGACTGTACACACTAGCCATCCTGGGAGGGAGGACATGTGACCTCTTTCTTGCCCAGGTCATTGTCTCCATCCTGGGGAAGTGCTAGTACATCCCACCGGGAGGGCAGACTCTTCCTTGGTGGCAAATGGCTCTGGGAAGCCTACCAAGGCACTGGGTCACTGCATCCTAGGGGGGCATCTACTCAGGGTGGCACTCCTGTGCATGCCAGCTCACCCTCAACATGAGAATCATGTTGGCGGTGAAAAAGCACAGTGTTTGACACAAAACACAACACAATTTGGTTGTACCATAATGGAGATGGATAATGCTCATTTTCTCAGTAGCTAGCCCATGTTACTCAATGGACTGCCAGTCCCTTATAGTAAAACCTTGTTTTACAGGGTTACTGTAGGGATATATATGTATAAACATATATATCCACACCTTTAATTTGATGCACTCTACATCCTGGGCTTAGGAGGACAACCTTAAGAGTGATTTACTTCCATTAAGGCATGGTATGGCTCTGCAGCATGTGGTGTGTGCAGAGTCACTCTCAAGCAGACAGGCTACTCGTGCAGGGCTGTAATGGTAGACCTGCAGACACACTTTCTTGGGTCACACAGGTTGGCACAACCAGTGCTGCAGTCCTGGTAACCCTTTTACCAACCTTGCCCTGGGTACTACTGGTACCATATACTAGGGACTTATAAAGGGGCAAAGTACCTTGCCAATTGGGTGTACCAATTCACATCACTATTAGGGGAAAGAGCATGGGCACTGGGGCCTGGTTAGCAGGTCCCAGTGCACTAACAGAATCAAAAAACAGCATCAAGCAGTTTTAGTGGGGGCAAAAAGAGGGGGCATCTGCAAAGATGTCCAGTTTCCAACACCCAAGTAATGTCCACATTGGACACATTAAAGTCCCTGTCAATGCCACTCTTTTTAGCACACTCTCCGGCCTAAAACACAAAGCTATGACCCACAATCCAAACATTTTTAAGGCAAGGAGGAGTAGTACTCAGGAGAAGGCTGGAGCTGAATGACACAGATTTCAACATGAAAGGCAGTTAAAATAGAGGACAGGACCTAGTTTCAGAAAAGGGCATGTTTGATCAGATGGTGTAAATATCCAGTTAGCTAAAATTAGGTAGTGATTTTTAAGGAAAATTACGTAGATCTGGGATTGGCTATGGTCAAAATAATAAAATGCAATGCAATACAGGATATGCTCTTAATTTCAAACAGCCGACCAAACCTGATGCAGTTGATTTTGAAGCTAGTATGGTGGTTCTAGAATGTGTTGTGAACTTCTGACCTACTGGATCAAGAGAGTGTTTCAAAGGGGGTTACCATGAAAACTCAGCTAAGAGACTGAAGGGGAAGGGTATTAAACAGACTGCATTGTTAGTTAAAATTAGAGTAGTTTAGACTTATTGCTTATTAAGGAGGGTTTATTTTCTTATTCAGAACTATCTTATAAAGTGCGTTTTAGTTGTAAAGTATTAAGAGTACAATGCTAAATACTTTTTTGGACTCCCGTGAATATTCGTGAAACTGTCACGAAGTTACATGGGGACCCCCGCTGGGCGTCGCAACAGATTCACGAATCTGCCTAAAAACACTACCAGATTGAGTTTATTTCCAGAAGTGCAAGAAATGGTTAAGAAACACTGATCATTGAGAAGTGGACTACCAAAAGTAAAATATGAAATGGACGTTATGATATGGTAACTATGTCAGTATCACTGAGAGCAAATTTGAAAAGGCTGCCATTAATGGTTGCTTTGTATGAGATTTGTGTACCATTCCTATGGTTAGATTTCACATTTTCTGTGAGAGGAGAGTGTAACTGATATTGTCAAAATAATTTACAGACCAACAAAATCATTTAGCAGGTATGTGAATTAGAGTGTAGTTTTGTAAAAAAAAGTGATTGAAAAGGAATGTGTGAATATGAGGTGGGCGAAGTTGATTATGATATAACCAAATGTATAGACAGTGTATGTGGAGAACTGTGAGTGGATGTGTGAGTATTTATGTGGGTTTGTGAATGGGTGTGTAAGTGTCTCTGTGGGTGTGTGAGGGGGTATATGAGTGTCTCTTTGGGTCCGAGAGTAGGGGTATGAGTAGTTCTTTAAACATGTGTTGGGACTGCTACTGTAGAATGTGTGTGTAGTTCTCCTGCCAGGTCGAGGTGGCATTTAAAACTGCCTGCCAAGCTTTAAACTTCATTTTTACAACATACTAGTCACACCTAAGGTAGGGTGTAGGTAAGCCTTTGTGCGGTGTGTTATGTGCTTAGAAGGTAAGACATGCAGTTTGAAGTCTCAACGATCCACATGTGTATTTGCAGAACCATAGGCACAGTTAAACATCCAGTCTTCCACCCATACTGCAACTCACATATATATTTACAAAAGCAGAGTCACTTACCTAGCAAGTGAAATGGAGACAGAGTCATTTAGCCACTTAGTTAAATGCCCATACAGCACTTATGTATCAAGCAGCAAGAGAGCCAGTTGTTCACACAGTTATAAAACCCAACACTCAGTAATAGAGGCAGTAAGTAATATATACAGCCAGTTACATACACCTATAGAGATCCATAGAGGTACTAAGACAGCTAGTCATATGGCCTTATAGTTACTTACACAACCAGTGACACACCCAGAGAGGGACCAATACACTTATTTAGGTATTTACTGAAGTACTGATGCCCCTAGTCAGCTATCTAGACAAGTATCCCTTTTAGCATGCCTTGGGCCTGCTACTGAAGAGGTTGTCTTTACAGGTTTACTGCCAGGTCGATTTGGCAGCGAAACCCCTTGCTATGCCTTAAACTCCCCTTTTTCTTTATATAAGTCACCCCTAAGGTAGGCCATAGGTAGACCATAGAACATGGTGCTATGTGCGTAAAAGTAAAGACGTACTTTTAAGTTTAGTGAGTTACACATGCCGCAATTGAGACTGGAGACTTGAGACCTGGTGGAGAGGAGAGGACACAGGTGCTGTGTGGGAGGACTTCATCTCCCAGTCTCCCTTGCATTGGATTCACGCATTTAAGTGCGCCGTGCCCCGCAGGTGCTGTAGCCGCCATCGAGACCTGAGACTTGGTGGAGAGGAAAGGACGTGGGTGCCGTGTGGGAGAAGTTAATCTCCCAGTCTCCCTTGCAGTGGATTTGCGCATTTAAGCGCGCCGTGCCCCGCAGGCGCTGTAGCTGCCATCGAGACCAGAGACCTGAGACCTGGTGGAGAGGAGAGGACGCGGGTGCCGTGTGAGAGGACTTCATCTCCCGGTCTCCTTTGCAGTGGATTCGTGCATTTAAGGGCGCCGTGCCCCACAGGCACTGTAGCCGCCATCGAGAACGGAGACCTGATACCTGAGACCTAGTGGAGAGGAGAGGACGCGGGTGCCGTGTGGGAGGACTTCATCTCCCAGTCTCCCTTGCAGTGGATTCACGCCTTTAAGTGCACCATGCCCCGCAGACGTGGGATGTGCGCAGGGACACGCCCGTGCCAAGGGCGGGCCCGTCCACGCCCGTCGGAGCCCAGAGGAGGCTGGGCTTGGCCCCCCCTCTGACATCTGATTGCGGGACTTTTAAGACTCTCTCCCTAAGGTAGCGTGTCATTACCATTTTCTATTATCTATCATAAAGCATACTCCTAACAACAATGGGTAAGCGTAAGGGTCTCAGTCAGTACGCGGGAAGTGGACTAGTGGGAACACTTGACGCATTCCTAACGAGGGCTTAGTCTGTCCTCACCCACAAGATTGAACTAACAGAGCGGCGTCTTTCTTTGGACTCTCTGATCTCGCAGAAGCACTCCTTTCTCTGCAGTAACACCACTAATAGCACCCCTTTGATCCCGCCTCCAGTTCCCTCCACAGCCCATTCGATGCCTTTTGTACATGTGTCTCCTTCCCCCGAGAATAAAACCGGGCCTTAAATAGTCACTAGGGGCCAGGCTGGGAAAACTCATCTAGATAACAACAATGAGCCGCCAGTGAAAAGAAGAAGGGGCTGTGGACTCCAAAAACAAAAGCCTCTGAAAACTGCCTGAATTGGTAAATTAAGAGGGAACGGAGATTCAGAACCTGGACTAAGCTCCATTTTGTGCACTACTGACACTGCTACACCGTCTGCCCGGGTGAATGATGACGACATTTGGAAAAGACTAGATACATTGGTCACTGTACTCTTGAACCCCCTGTTAATTAAACTAACTCAAATTGAAGAGAGACTCTCACATATCGAGGGTTTGGGCACAAGTAGTCTCCCCCTTTCCAATGCTCACATCCTGGAACAGGCTCTGGGCCTCCATCTCATTCCGGGGCGGGGGTTCGTCAGAGGGAATGTAATAATGAGGGGCACCACCCACGCCATCCAAATAATAATGTGAGCAATTCTGAATCCATTTCTTGCCCTCACCATCAAATGCCCCTTTCACAAGCTAATGAGCATTCTGCTAACCTGGGGGGGAGACACAATTTCACAACCACATTCTAGCAGCATTCCAAATAGGACTGTCACTAACACATGGGCATTTTTGCCAGGGGGGTGGAGGGAGGGAGGCCCCATTAAGACAGCAAAGATCTAATCCGGGGCAGTCCGCTACTGTATATAAGTCCCTGCACCTTCCACCGGCTTCATCCCCTCTTGTATTGATTTTAGGGTAATGTCCCAACTTTGAGGGAGGACCAGGTTGAAACAACAACCCAACTAATGGATAAATTCCTCCATTGGCTGTCCTGTCATACAACCTGTATGGGCAAAGGGGGTGCTCCACTGGCCAGCCAAATCATCATGGCTAGAAGGGTGGACTGGTTGGGTTCATCCACAAAATCATTGGAAGGCGATTGTGTGATTATAAACTTTACAATCATCACGTAGTAAGATCTCTCCTAGCCCAACTATATAGAGATCCACCTAAGGGTACACAAATCATAGCATTACCCTTTGAGCATTTTTATAGGTCTCTTCCTGTGTTGGCCTGAAAAACTAGAGCTTTTTCTAGGGGAGGCCCAATGAGGCCTAATATAGTAGATAATATAGGTGACGTGGGGATAACTCTTGAGAATAGATTCGCCCCACTTTCTGATCTGGAACTCTGCGACTGACTATACCCATCTGCTAACGAGGGGCCTGCCACAGTGGATGCCCCATCCCTCGATATCCAAGCAATCCCTGAATGCATTGAAATTAGGAAAGGGCAAAACAATGTATTTACAATAACATCTTAGAACGTGGTGGGTATCACAAATAAGCTGGATAACGAACACTGGTTAAAACTCTGGGAAGCTCAAGATATCTCTTGCTTGCAGGAGACATGGGCAACCGAATTCATCTTTATAAATGGCTACCGTTCCTTTTAGACAAGGGCAACCCCGTCAGTATCAGGGGGCCTCCTAACGCTAATCCCTAATACATTGGCAATGAAAGTTAAGAAGTTTGTGGGTACTAGCCCCTACTTCCATCTTCTCATCTTTGAGATGGCCAATGAAGGTATTTGGTTTGTAATAAACTATTATAACAACAACCTCAGGGCAAATATGCATCTAGTTGTAGATGAGGTAAATAGGGCAATCGATGAGGCCTTAAGTTCAACAAGGAAAAACGAGGCTCTAAGTATCATCTGGGTGGAAGACTTTAATATCCATCCATGTAAGTTCAGTCAAGACCGTGTCTGTGGCCTGGAAGACTTGGTAGGAAACCTGGTTTACCACTTTTCCCATAGCAATGATGGAAATAGTCTCAATAGGACACTATTTACCAGGAACATGACAATAGTTATTAACTCAAATACCCCAACGGACTCCCCAAAGAAAACCTTTCGCCGAGATGCCCACGAATCAACAATTGATTTTATAATGGCCTCCAACTCTCTTAAGTTTAGTTTTAATCATGTAGATGCTCAATTCACGAGCTTAAGCGACCATGCCATGTTAACTTGCGAGATAATTTTGACTCCCAGGGGCATGACCAACCATCAGAAAATAGGACGCCCACTACTGGATAGGAAAAATGGTTATCAACTAAAGTGGGCCCAAATTGACAAGCTCAAGCTGATTCCTGATATAATAATGAATTCTCAGGATAACATCAATAACTGCTTAGAGTTAGAAACACCTTCAGCAGCTTTGGTTTCGTCTTTTAGAGAATTGCTAGAACAAATAAAGGTGGCACTTAACCGGTATAAATCAGATAAAACTGCAAAGAGCAAAGGCTGGTTTGATTCCCCCTGCTCAAAAAGTAGGAAGGCTCTTATCAAAGCTCTGAGACTCCAACCTAGAAATGTGGCCCAAATTGCCTCACTTTGTACTGAATACAAACCAGCAAGAAGGAAAAGGGAGAGGCTTCTGAGGGAGGAGACTTGGGCTAAACTTGAGTATGCAACAACCACGGGCAATAGCAGAGAGTTCTGGGAGATAATTAAATCTCCTTATTTCTAAACCAATAGAGACCCCACTTTAGATACTAATGTAGGTGAAGAGGAAAAGATGGCTCACTTTGTAAACATCTTTTCTCCCACCTCTTCCCCTGTTTTACCTCCCGCTACCATTCATTCTAGCACCCAGAATACATTATCCTTCTCGCTCGCAGAAGTGAGTAGTGGGCTAGCAGGTGGTAGTACTGGGAAGGCCCCGGGCCCTGATGGGGAGCCGATAGACATTTTTCAAGACAATGTAGATCTCTGGGTCACTCTATTGACCAACGTTTTTAATAATATAGCCTTAGTAGGCCCCCCTCCCTCTTGGAAAACCAGCATAATCGTCCCAATACATAAAAAAGGTGATTAGGGAAGTCCTAAGAACTATAGGCCAATTTTGCTCTTAGATACAACAGCCAAACTTATGGGCCGAATTCTCTTATCTATGCAAAAAAAAAAATGCAAAAAAAAACAATTGATGGACGGAATGCTGGACAATGCAAACATTCACCCCCAGTCACAAGGATCTGGGTTTTATCCATCATTCTTTTGCTCACCAAACCACCCCAGTTTGGACCCAGCCATATGCAAATCAGTCTTGACCCTGTTCCTTGTGGGAACATTCCAGCCCGAACTGACAAGCCAGGTCCTCCCTGGACCGGAAACAAGTATCCTGGGACCGGTTTCAGGGCATCACCCTTCATCAGCCAGGCTAGCTTGAATCCAGTGGTGTAATGAGCACGGGACCCACGTTTGGGCATACCCTTCCAACTTAGGGCAACATATGCAAAAAAAACAATTGATGGACGGCATGCTGGACAATGCAAACATTCACCCCCAGTCACAAGGATCTGGGTTGAATCCATCATTCTTTTGCTCACCACACCACCCCAGTTTGGACCCAGCCATATGCAAATCAGTCTTGACCCTGTTCCTTGTGGGAACAGTCCAGCCCGAACTGACAAGCCAGGTCCTCCCTGGACTGGAAACAAGCATCTTGGGACCGGTTTCAGAGCATAACCCTTCATCAGCCAAGTTAGCTTGAATCTAGTGGTGTAGTGAGCATGGGACCCATGTCTGGGCATACCCTTCCCACTTAGGGCAACATATGTAAAAAAAAAAAAATGGCCGGAATGCTGGACAATGCAAACATTCACCCCCAGTCACAAGGATCTGGGTTTAATCCATCATTCTTTTGCTCACCACACCACCCCAGTTTGGACCCAGCCATATGCAAATCAGTCTGGACCCTGTTCCTTGTGGGAACAGTCCAGCCCGAACTGCTAAGCCAGGTCCTCCCTGGGCCGGAAACAAGCATCCTGGGACCGGTTTCAGGGCATCACCCTTCATCAGCCAGGCTAGCTTGAATCCAGTGGTGTAGTGAGCATGGGACCCATGTCTGGGAATACCCTTCTCACTTAGGGCAACATATACAAAAAAAACTATTGATGGACGGAATGCTGGACAATGCAAACATTCACCCCCAGTCACAAGGATCTGGGTTTAATCCATCATTCTTTTGCTCACCACACCACCCCAGTCTCTTATCTAGGCTGGAGTACTGGGCGCAGGAGAGGAACATTCTAATGCAGCTACAATACGGGTTCCAGCCGGGAAAAGGCACTGTAGATCATTGCTTGAATCTCTCATTAATCATGGACAAATATACTAGAGCGAAGGGTGGGAAAATCTATCTTGCATTTATGGATCTTTCAGCAGCATTTGACTGCATGTCCCACTCCAAGCTCTGGTATATAATGGAAGAGATGGGGTTTGAATTGGCTATAATTGATTTTATTCGCCAATTATATACCAATGCTTCTGCATGCGTCCGCTATGGGAAAAACGGGGAATGCACCCGCCCTTTCAAGATCTTAAGGGGTGGAAAGCAGGGTTGCGTCCTCGCCCCGTTCCTTTTTTCTATTTACACGAACGGCGTTGAAAAGGCGCTCACGGGCGCAACCTTGGATGTTCCTGTGTCCGATTCCCATCGGCTACTAATTCTGGCCTATGCTGACGACACCGTACTGATCTCCAGAACAGGGCTAGGCCTCCAATCTCTCATATCAGCTTACGCGGCCTTCATGGACTCATTGGACCTGAAAATCAATCAGACAAAATCATTTGTAATTATAGCTGGGGCAGATAAACGAGATAAAACCCCGTATCTCCACATGGATTCAAGAAAAATTGAGGTGGTGGACTCCTTCCCTTACTAGGGGTACTCTTTGACAAAAACCAAACATGGTCTCTGCTGGTTGAGGGAAGGGTTTTGGGAATGGAGAGGAGCCTAACAGCGATAAACTCCTTTTCCAATAGGTTGGGCACAAAGCCACTAGTTCCCATTAAACAGATCTATCACGCTAAAACAAACTCTGCGGCAACATATGGGGCAGGCGTTTGGGGTATGGCACCGATTGACTCACTTCAAACAACTGAGAATAGTTCCTTCAAGTCCCTGGTGTCTCTTCCGCAATCCCACTCAAATTACATATTACACATAGAATTGGACCTACCCTACATCACAGACTTAATCAGACTAGCCCCGATCCTACTATGGCTCTCCATATGGCATAGGGATACAGTGACCCTAACCCAAACTATAATAAGAAATTGCCTAAAACTGGAGAACTACAGCAGGATCAGATGGTTGAACTATGTAGAACGGGAGCTGACTGCTATGGGGCGGAAAGAACTATTTAAGGACCCAACTGCCTGTAGAAAAATGTCAAGGCAGAGCCTGGTTGACATATTTATCCAGAGGGCTCACTATATCCGAAGGGCGAGGAATTATAATAAACAGTCGGTCCTTGCCTATCAATTAACTCCACCAATGTTAGAGGGAGGGTACTCCTACATAGCGGATATCCCAACATCACAGCACAAATTTATTTTACTGAGATTTCTCTTGAACCTGATACCGCTGATGTTATGGTTCCCGGCGAAAAGATTTAAGCACTCAGAACTGTCTCGGTGTCCATATGATAGGCAATCTCCCCAGACTGATCTTCATCTATTATTTTTTTGCGGGTTATATCAGAAGGAAAGGAAGGAATATATTGCTCTTATTTTAAAGCGGTATAGTTTTAAACAATGTCGGGTTGCACTAAATTTCCGAAAATCATTGTCTGACACTTTAGTCTGCTTTGCGGTAGCGACATTTCTGTGGGCATGTATGAAAAAAAGGAAATAATTGGGCGCATAACTGGCTATGGACTTTTCTCATAATTTTCCTGTCATAATTTTAATATCAGACAAATTGTATTTTATCTTACATTTTAAGTGGTTGTATGTGTATATGTATTTGGAATTTTTATAATTAACTTTTTACTCTGGCTTTTCTCTTAACCAATATGAACTGGGATTGTATGCTCACTGCTGTAGTTTTTTGCAGTTTTCTGTTTTTATGTACTTTTGTGATCTTAAATGGAAAGATCTAATAAAGTTTGTAAAGTAAAAGTAAAAGAGTTACACATGCAATTGCAGATCCATACGCGCAGTTATGCATCCAGTCTCCCACCCATGTTGAGACTCACATATTTATTTTCAAAAGGATAGAGTCACTAATCACCAAGTCAGACAGTGACAGACCCACCTAGACATCCACTCACACAGCACTTATGTATCCAGCAGTAACAGAGCCTGTTGCACACACAGTTACATACCCCAACACTGACTAACACAGCCAGTAAGCCACTTGCATACAGATTTACAGATCCATAGAGTTACTAGAGAGCCACTCTTATACCGATATAGTTACATACTCAAACAGTCGCACACCCATCGAGGGACTGATACACTCACTCTGATATGTACTCAAGTACTGACACAACCAAGTCACCCATCAGACAAGTAGCCCTTTAAACATGTCTAAGGCCTGCTACTGCAGAGCCCGTGTGTGCAGTTTTACTGTCAGGTTGACTTGGCATTCAAAACCCCTTGCCAAGCCTTAAACTCCCTTTTTTCTATATAAGCCACTGCTAAGGTAGGCTGTAGGTAGGCCATAGGGCAGAATGCTATTAGGTTAAAATGTAAGACATGTACTTTTAAGTTTCAGTGAGTTGCACAAGCACTTACAGATCAATAGGTGCAGTTATACATCTAGTCCCCCACCCATACTTCGACTCACACACCTAAAACCAAGTCACCCATCCAGACAAGTTTCCTTTTAAACATGTCTTAGGTCTGTTACTACAGAGCCCGTATGTGCAGTTTTACTGCCAGGCTGACTTCCCACTTTAAACTCCTTCCAAGCCTCACTTCCCCTTTTACTACATATAAGTCACTGGTAAGGTATGCTGTAGATAGGCCATAGGGCAGAGTGCTATATGCTTCACATGTAAGGCATGTACTTTGAAGGTTCACTGAGTTATTTGCATACTTACAGGCCCATACACCCAGTTATAAATCTGGTCTCCCACCCATACTGCAACTTACAAACCTATGTTCAAACGTATAAAGCCACTATCACACCCAGTCAGCGACTGGGGTACTTACACATTCAATCACACACCCACACAGCAGAAATGTATCCAGCAGTAACAGAGACAGTTCCACACACAGTTACATACCCATACAGTCACTAATACAGCTAGTAAGCTATACATACAGCCAGTTACATACACAGACCCACAGAGATACTAAGCCAGTCAGTGAAACACCTTCATAGTTACTTACACATCCAGTGATACACTTAGAGAGGGACTGATACACTTATTTAGGTATGTATTCAAGTACTGACACGCTAAGTCACACATACAGAGAAGTAGCCCTTTAAACATGCCTCAGGCCTGCTACTTCACAGCCTGTGTGTGCAGTTATACTGCCAGGTGGAGTAGACATTTAAAATCACTTGCCAAGCCTTAAAATCTGTTTTTTGTACATGTAAGTCACTGCTAAAATTTGTCTGTAGACATACACTGATGCATAGACTAACACACCCAGAATCATACAAATGCATACACTGACAAGCCTAAGAACATACTCATGCATACACCAACACACTCAGGGATATAATCATACATGCACTGACTCACTCGGGCACACTTTCATGCATACACTAACATAGGCAGGCACATACTATTGCATACACTAACATACTCATGCACAGACTGATGCATATACTGACACACCCAGCCACACACTTATGCACACACTGACACACAGGCACGTACTGATGCACACACTAACACACCCAGTGAAACACTGACCTATTCAGTAAGAAACTCAGGCACACACATTTCATATACTGACACAACCAGATGGACAGTGATGCAAATGCTGACACACTTAGATACACTCTGATGCATACAGTAGTACACCCAGGCACACACTGATATATACACATACACACCCAAGCAGACAGTGATAGATACACTGACACACCCAGGAACACACTCATGCATAACCTAACAAATCAAATGACACACTTATGCATACACTGACACACCCATTCACACACTGATACATACACTAAGATACCCAAGCACACACATATACATACAGTGACACATTCAGGCACACACTGATGCATATGCTGACACACCCAGGCATAAACTGATGCATACACTGACACATCCCACTACACACTCATGCATACAATAACACAGCTAGGTACGCACCGACACACACACTAACACACCCAGTGACACACTGACCCATTCGGTAAGAAACCCAGGCACACACTGATCCATATACTGACACACCCAGGTAGACAGTGATGCAGATGCTGACACATCCAGATACACTCTGATGCATACAGTAGTACAGCCAGGCACACACTGATATATATATACACATATACACCCAAGCAGATAGTAGTGGTGGCTACACTGACACCCAGGCATACACTCATGCATACACTAACTCACTAAATGACACACTTGTGTATACACTGACACACCCAGTCACACACTGATCCATACACTATCACACCCAGGCACACACTTATACATACACTGACACACCCAGGCACACATTGACACATATTCTGAGACACCCAGGCACACACTGATCCATATGGTGATACATCCAGGTACACACTGATGAATGCAGTGTTACACCCAGGCACACACTATACGCTGACACAGGCAGGCCCACACTGATTTAAACATGAAAAGGAACAGACTTAGAGCGGCTATAATATAGTGACATAACTGTTTATAAAGGTACTTAAATGCTTACAATATGTAATGTAATAGTATAGTATGAAAACCTAAATGTATTGATTTGTGTCTTCTTTCCAGACATCTACTTATACTATCTCCTTACAGCAGAAAAATAAAAGGGGCAAAATGTGGACAATGTGGTTAAAGAAAAAACAGTTGCCTGTAAGAAAACTAAAACGTTTATTAAAATAGTATATGGAAAAATGTGAGTAAAACCATGCAAATAAAAAGGAAGGTTTCAAATTCACTCACATGCCCACTCACTAAGCCATAAAGCCAGACACACAGTCACACATTCACCCACCCAGCCACTCACACAACCACTTATTTACCCATACACCCAGTCACACACCCACTCACTCAGCCATACAACCACTCACACAGTCAAACATTCACTCATACAACCACTCACATAGTCACTCATCCATTCAGACACTCACACATCCATTCATACACTCATATAGCCACTCACATACCCACTCACTAATCTATATAGCCACACACACCCTCTCACTCACCCATACAGCCACAAACATACCCACTCACTAACCCATACAGCCACTGATTTGCCCACTCACACATTGATACAGCCATTCATACACCCAGTCATACAGCCATGCAGATACTCACACACACACTCATACACCCATAAAGGTACTCACATGCACTCAATCACCAATACAGCCACTCACTCAAACAATTACACATCCACATAATCATTCACTCACCCACTCACCCACTAACACAAGAATTCACTGACTCATACACTTTCTTATACATATAGACACACCTAGTTTTCCTTTTTTAAACCAAGTAAGGTGTTTCAAATGAGGGCCTTTGTTTTTTGTGACTTTTCTGAACCTTTTTTTGGAGTTTTTTACATTTTTTTTTTTTTGGTGGGGTCCAAACAAAATGGCAACTTGTAAAAGTTTTAATACAAAAAACTGAAAACTGGGGAAACAAGTGTCATTCTAAAATAAAATACAAAACAAATTAACACTTTTTGCTGCTTCCAAAACTGCAGCAAAAGATTGTTCCCCAACTGTAAGTACTTTTTTACAGTCTAAACAAAAAGTGTCAATCCTCTCTAGCTCCGGTGCTCTTTCCGGAAGCAGTTTCTGGACCTCAGGTGGAAGAGAATCTCCAGGAGCAATTGGTTATGCTGCAGAGATAGATCTTCTGCGCTGCACTGCCTCTCGCTGCGGCCAAGTGCTTTCCATTGTATGTCTTGAGTTGCTTCGGCATACTTGTAGTCACACATGAGAATGTATTTGTAGTTCCCCTGGAGAGGATGTTCTCATATAAAGTGCACTTTACGTGCTTTGCAACCACTTTTTTTCCTGAAGGGATGGTAAAAAGTCCCACGCGATCGATTGTCAATTCACCAGGGGTTCTTCCTGTCATCAATGTGGTATGGCTGCTGTTCCTCATTGTCAACAGATGCCATTTTATTGAAAAGAATTTCCAAAAATGCCCAACATTTTATTGGACTATCAAAACTGGAACTGCTAAAATCACAACCTTCAATTCCAGCACTGGAAGATAAAAGAAAAGAAACCTGTGTGGGGACTTCCTTTCTCGGATAATGAAAAGCTTTTTGATCCAATGAAATCCCTTTATTCTGTAGTCATGTGATATTCATGAATGCCAACGTATTCGTCGGTGCCGACATGTTTGTGAATGCCAATGTATTTGTGATTACGGGAAATGTAATAAAACAATGTAGACCAATAAAATTACTTAAGAAAATCGAACCTTATATGTCCTATTAGTAAACTACTGACCACAAACTTTAATTAGATAACATGTATATATGTTTTTTAGAGTTTCTAAAAATCATGCCAATTTCACGAATAACCGCTGTACAGGAATGTACTTATCACATTTTTTCGTGACAAATTCGTGAATATAAAAAAAAGGCTTCTGGGCACATTTGTTTCTTGCAAGATAGAATATTTTGGTACATTTCAAAGGACCCTAACTACCTGTGCCCGGTGAAGGAAAAGTAGGTGTGTTTTCTGAGCAAATCTGAATTAAAAAATGCTTTGTAATGCTTGCACAACATGAATGCATCATTCATCTATCAGAGTGTAATTTGTAGTGAATGTAACAAGTGGGTTCTTTGTCGTCCTCTCCTACTGAGAGGAGAATACGTGGTTCTCGATTTACATTATTGCAAGAATGCAAATTTGCAAAATCTCCAGAAGGCATTGCCTGTTTGCCCCTGCCCCATCCAGCTTAGTAGTACGGAATGATAATTCCCACTTTTTGCCAGGATGATGGACTGCTAAGTGAACAGTCCCCCAGCATATTTTCTTTAGATTTTAGAGGCGAGTCTTGAAGCAGAAGAATATGAGGGCATCTCCAGCAAACAAAAATCCACTTACTGTATATAAATAGAGGAAGTACCCTTGTTTGGGGGAGATACACCTACTTGTAGTCTTGTTGTCTTGTCAATAGGAGGATTCATGTTATCACACATTGCTGGGTAAAGATCCACGAGGAACAACCACATTGCTGAAATGCACACAAGGTCTCAGGAGACTTTTCATCCTGGTCCATTATGCAGCTGTAATATAGAATATGGACTAGACATTTATACAATGAGATAGGACTTAATAATTAACCAATAGAAAGTTGGGCAGTTCTTAATTTGAGCTGGTGGTTTCCATTGCTCGGCACCAGCATTTAATTGTCAACACCGGCACTTGATGACCACAACTACAGTCAATTAATAATTCAATACACATTACAAAATGACTATTACCTGCTGCCTGAGCTATTCTTTTAGCTGTGGGGGCCTGAAACAGTCCAAATTGTCACACTTGTATGAGAGTGTGATGGTTAATAGTTTTGTTGTTACTCTCATTGGCAGCATCACTCATGACATGGTCAGTGACATCACTGATGACATCTCAAATGACATCACTGATGACATCATCCATATAACCACTCACACGCCCGCTCACACTCCCATACAACCTCTCATTCATCCCACATACCCACACAACCACTTACATACCCATTCACAAACTCATACAGCCACTCTCACACCCACTCACTGATCCATAGAGTGACTCACAACCCACCCATACAGCCACTCTAACACTCACTCATTCACCCATACAGTCATTCATACACCCACTCACTCACCCATATACCACTCATGCACCCACTCACTCACCCTTATAGTCACTCATGTACCCTGTCACTCAACTATACACCACTGACACACCCACTCATTCACCCACACAGCTACACACACACTCACTCACTCACCCATACAGCCACTCACATAACCACTCACTCGCCCATACAGCCACTAACATACCCACTAACTCACCAATATACCACTCACACAATCACTCACTCACCCATACAACCACTCACACACCCACTTATACACGCATAGAGCCACTCAGACACCTACCCGCACAAGTATACACACAATCAGACAGCCGCTCACATAATATATGATACAAATAGTATCACTCATTAGTAGTACACAAAGTATACTAATGTAACTTTCAAGGTATCTTGGTATATATGTTTAACAATCATACACTTTTAGAAAACACTCAGAATCACTGGATGATGTCATCAGTGATCTCATCTGAAATGTCATCAGTGATGTCACTGACAATGTCATGAGTGATGTAATATGTGAGGTCTTAAACGGATCATTGTGGGGACATAAGTTAACTGCAGAATTTCTTTGGTTTTGTATGAGTGAAATCTGAGCCTAACTTTAACGTCCCTGCAACCTTTGGTTTATTCAAGGAATTTCTAGGGGTTTTTAA
Organism: Calotriton arnoldi; assembly: GCA_963921515.1. Classification (NCBI taxonomy): domain Eukaryota; kingdom Metazoa; phylum Chordata; class Amphibia; order Caudata; family Salamandridae; genus Calotriton; species Calotriton arnoldi. Next base: position 115,891 of record CAWUFW010009034.1, read on the forward strand.
TTCTATTTCATAAGTATAACATCCCTGTAACCTTTGGTTTTGTCAGTGAATTTCTAAGGTTTTTTTAAATCAACTCCCTAATTATAACGTCCCTGTAACCTTTGTTATTTTAAGTGAATGTCAACATGTTTTATATTTTTAATTTTACTTCCTAACTCTAAACTGTTGAGGTTTCATTTCTTTGAAATGAACATCACGGAAGAATGAATCCTGCAAAGCATATTTATCCAAGAAGAAGCCATTGTTTTGTGCAACACCTCTGCCCAATGGGAGACCTTTCTACTGGCTACTTAGTAAGTGGTACAAACATGTTGGGTAAATGTATAGTACATCTCCTACACTACAGCTGTGTAAAAAAAGCAGAGGAAATGTCTCCAGTGACCTTGTGTGTCTGTAACTTCGCCAATGTGACTGTTGCTTAAGCGTCTACAACAGATAACTTTACATGATGGAACTGTAGAGAAAACACACTTGGATGATTTTTACTTTACAGAACCTCTTTGTTTGATGGAGATGCAATCATATTCCTAGGCATCAAGAACCTGTCTCCAAAATTAGCAGGAAATGCCCTCAGTGGCCTTTTAGTAAGCTGTCCATCATCCTCGGAAAATTGCGGGAAGACATTGCATGCCGCTAACGTATATGGGGCGGGACCAAAAGTGCGGGGCTTCTAGACAAGCTTACATACTTTTAGTTTTTAAAAGTTTAGAACACAGTCTCTGATCTCATCAGCAGATTACAAGAAAGAACCCCTTCATCACAACAACTACGTGAGATATTGTGCTTGAGAAAAGCAAGGATGCAAACACCTCCATCACTAATTACAGATAACTTTGCGGTGGAAATGCAAATGAAACACATTTGCTTTGCCTTGGCCTTGTGTACAAAGTTAGGATGATTAGTACTTTACAGAAGTGGAGCTTCAACATGGGCACCTGCTTTGTTTATATCTGTAGGTGCTTCCAGTTGAGGTTTCATTTCTGTTAAATAAGCATCATGCCAGAATTAATCCTGCCCTGTGTATTTATCAAAGACACTACCATTTTGTGCAACACCTCTATCCAACTAGAGTTACTGATATAATGTCTACAGTGACCTTGTTATCTGTAACTTTGCCAATGCAATTGCTGCTCGAGTGACTTCAGCAGATAACTTTACAGGGTGGAACTTCAGAGAAAACACACTTGGATTATTTCTCTTTTTTTTACTATGGGGATGGGGCATGTGGCCCCCCTCCCTGGTCCGATTTCAGCCAGGGACCCCATCCCCCGTGGTCTGGCCATGGAACCTGCATGCCTCCAGGGCACCCAGTGTGCAATGGGACTGGAGGGAGAGCCTCAATACCCCCACGGTCCCAACTGGCTCCCTGCCTCCTGCGGGAGCTAGCATTGCTCTGACAGACAGGGGGCTGCTGAAAAGCAGCTCCCTGTCTGTCGGATCAAATGTTTTCATCTGTTTCCATGCACGCATATTTGCACACAAGGAAACAGATAAAGCTCCACTTTCTGCATCCCGGAGATGTTTGACAACTCCTGCTTGCAGAAAGCAGAGTTATGTTTGCTTTTGCTTGGTGGGAGCTGCCAGCTCCCACCAAGCAAAAGCAAATGGATACCTCCTGAGGGTGGGCACCTAGGGAGATAGGAGGAGCTGGCCCTGGGGGGTGATGGTCCCCAGGGCCATAAATGGCTCCACAAGGGGGGCCCTGTCACCCCCTCCATCGTACAATTTAGCTCTGTGGAGATGGTGGTCCCCTGGGGTCCACAACGGACCCCTACATTAATTTATTTCAGCCCCGGGGAGGTGGGGGTCCCCGGGGCTGCAGGGGAGGCCCTATGTTTTTTAATTAATTGATGTATGTTCCCCGGGGAGGTGGTGGTCCTGGGGCTCCTCTGCATTGTTTTTTTAATTAATTGATGAATGTGCCCCAGGGAGGTGTTCGTCCTCGGGCCAGCGGGGGAACTGTATGGCTCCCCCGCATATTCTTACTGCTCCGGGGAGGTGACGGTCCCCAGGGCTGTGGGAGAGGCTTAGGGCCTCCCCAGCACTGTTGTTTAATTAATTGATTTATGTGCCCCAGGGAGGTGGCGGTCCCCAGGACAGCAGGGATGCAGAGCGGCCCCCTTGTATTTATAGCATTCAGTGCCCCGGGGAGGTGGCGATCCCCAGAGCTTAACAAAAGCCTAGGAGGGGGCCCCGTGTGCCCCCTGATTCATTAATTTCATGCCCCCGGGACCTGGCCCAGCCGGGTATTATTCTTGCTTTTTTTTTTGCCATGGACTTGCAGATCCACCCACGAGTTTACTGCAAAATTTAAAGAAAAATGCTTTTAACTCTGGCAGGGGCCAAAAATTTAAAGAAAAATGCTTTTAACTCTGAGCGACCCCCCCCCCACTTTATCTGGGCGGTCAGGCTTTTCATACCCTGCCCCCTTTTCTTTCTTTTTACCTTTTTTCTGGGACTCGGCTTCAAGCAGATTCCCAAAATGGGTGTCAACACTTCCTGGTTGTGGTTTTGACAGCCAATCAAATTTTAGTAGGATCCACAAGTCCACTGCAAGGACTCGCGTTCCCAGATATCTAAATTTTTTTAAGTTAGATATGTCAAAACTACTAAACGGATTAACACCAAATTAGAAAAATCATGCTTTCTGGACAATAATCTAGCTTTCAATGTTGATGAAGGCGCTTGCCGTAACACGTCCATTGTACCAGTAACCCGTACAATAAAGCCGGGTTATTTTCCTCCCCGTGAGTGCTGTCTCTTCTTTGGAAGTATTTGGGCTACATATATATATATATTATCCTGCCATGAAAAAGAAATAAAAAATTACCAGCACGAAAGTGGTGTCCGTGTCCCATTATCAGCTGGCAGCGCTGTGGGAAACCTGTTGGAATATATATATATATATAACTTCACAAATGCCTGTTTGTAGAATAAAAACAAGCTCCAGCACGCTCGGGTATTCACTTTTCGAAACGGTTTATTCGGACTCACACTGGTGACGCATTTCAACCCCAGTTTTCCTCAAACCAAATTCCGTCGCCATTTTCAAAATCATTTATACATGTTCCCGGGAGTGAAAAACCCACTTAAAGTGAAAGTGCAACAATACAAATTTAAAATGACAAGTGCAGTTTTGAAAACCGGAACTCTATCCCAGCATTGTAAACAATCCAAAAGTTTGTGATTTAAGTGACAAGTGCCTACCATACATATTTCAAGAACCATAATTCATCTAGCAGGTATGTTTGGCTGCTGCAGCAATTATTAAGAAGTGCAATTTCAACCCAGTACAGTGCCATGCTAACTGGGCTGCGAGAGTGAATGCTGATTAATGCTGCTAAACACAGATTTTAAATTTTCTTTTTAAATTCAATTCCACTCTAATAAGCTTCAGCTCGAGTTCACTCATATTCACTCTCACTGCCCAATAGTAATAGGTACCAAAGGATCAAGGGCAAGTGCCCATACTACCTCAGCATAATTGCACACTTAAATTGGGTTCCCCACACACTTAAATTGCTGCTTATACAAATTACAAACTGTTCAATGATAAAGTGCAATATCTAATAAATCTCCGGGAATAACATAGTTAAACATTTACAAATTCAATGTAGAGTGGAACAACGCAACAGGAGTTTAAAGAGACAAATACCCCCAGATACAGTGCTAGAAACAGACATGGGCTTTCCAACTTCACTAAAAATTAAATTATAAACTGGCTGCAAGAATTACAGATGGACATGTAAATCTTCCTCGATATTCAGGCCATTAGGAATCTTTGAATTAAAACGTAAAATGTACCTCGATTCCAATTGCCTCAAGCATCTCTCCCTATCGCCACCCCTCAATTTCTTTGGCACTTGATCCAATACAAAGTACTCAAGACTATTGATGTTGCTATTATGCACCAGCTCAAAGTGTCTTGCCACCGGATATGATTGATCATTATTCTTAATCGCTCTGATGTGCTGTAGAATGCGCTGATGGGCCCGTAATATAGTGCTACTGTGGTGTCCTGAATGTCTCTCAGGCCTACATTTCTGTTGTTCTAGAATGTGGGGTGTGTTGCCAAGTGCTGGGTTGAACTGCTTTTGTGGCAGTTAAGCTGGCTGTCTGACTGGATGGGGTCTCATCTACATTGTGTCCTAATAAACCTTCTTCAACAGCTACTTTTGTCCACTATATCATCATTATTGAAGAGAGTCACCTCTACATTTTGACGACGACCTACCCACGCTCTACAATCAACATCTCTTAAGAAGCTGACACATGCTAAGAGACCCCAACAGTTATCATCTTTAATAATCTAAGAAGCGACACGCAGTGAGTCATAATTTTTACTACTCACCTTCTTTGAAACGTCTGATGGATCGTCGTCCTTCTTCTGGTTAAAACAAGTAAGGAGGAACGGGGGTTGCCTGGACTCTTCCTCTCTTTGACGCATCTCTGCTGGGAACGGGGGCTGACAGGATCCTTCCCCTCATTACTTTGATTTGTGTTTCTGTCACGCCGTATTAACTAAATTTTGGGAGCCCCCGAGCGCTGCCAGAGGGATCACGACCACGAGATCCTAGCGCGAGCTTGCCGTGCGATCAAGCACGAGACCTCTCCTGTGCGCGTGTTTGTCTCCAGCTGCCTCATACATCACTGCCTGACCTGCCTGATGCTTCCCTCACGCTGCGTAACCAAGCAGTCGGTGGCCATTTTGGGGACTTTGTCAGAGTAATAACAGTGTTGTCTTGACGACGTTCGCCACCTCGCAGCGCACAGCTGATTTATTCGTCGCTGATGCGCACAGCCATTAACAAATCTTAAAGCGTTGTGAAATCCACTACTGATGGTTACAGCACACAGCTGATTTTCTTTTGCTGATGCGCACAGCTATCAACAAGTGTGAAAGTTTTTGCGCACTTCTCTGATGCGCACAGCTGTCTGTCGTGGACTTTATTAATGATGCTTGCAGTGCACAGCCAATTTATTCTTCGCTGATGCGCACAGCTGTTAACAAGGGTGAAAGTGTTGCGCACAGCTAATTCACACTTCGCGGATGCGCACAGCTGCTAACATGTGTGAAAGTGTTGCACACACCTCAGTTAGTATTCGCTGATGCGCACAGCTACTGATAAGCACAAAAGTGTCGCGCGCAGGTGATTGCTTGTTCGCTGATGCACACAGCTGTTTAAAGGTTTATCGTCAACATATCAAGTTTGTGCATGGGTCGCTGATGTGCACAGCTTGTTGTCATCTTACTGTGTGCACGTTTTCAAAACGCTGACACGTACTGTCAACTTAATCGTCACTGACACACACAGTAATGCACTGTACCTTTTAAAAATTGATCTTACTTTTAAAATTGCCAGCTGTTTGTATTATTCATATATGCACAGTTTCAACGTCACTTCAATTTATATTTCAACAAAGGTGTGTTATTTGTTGTTGTTTTATTTATTTTGCGCTTCTCTTCATTAACCCTTTTGCCATGCAGAATGTTACTGCTCTTCCATTCTTTCTGACCACCCCTGGTGATCCACCACTTTCCTGGCTCAAATGGAAGAAAGTATTTTCACATTATGCCCGCGTTTGTGGTACTTCCTTGAGTGCGGAGAGACGCACTTCTTTATTACTACATTGTTTGGGGTCAGAAGGACAAGAAATCTTTGAATATCTTCCAGATTTATCTAATGATGATGCTGCCTCACTAAATGAATATGAGATTTGCATAAAGAAGTTAGACCTGAAATCTCTTCCTAAAGTAAGCACAGTTCTAGAACACTACCACTTCAGAAGAAGAATGCAAAGGCATGATGAAACAGTTGAACAATACATAACAATTTTACGCAAATTAGCTTCCACCTGCAACTTTGGCTCAACTTTGGAAGAACGTTTGAGAGACCAATTCATGTTGGGATGTACATTAGACAAAGCAAGAGATGCTTTGTGGCAAAAAGATTCTCCTTCACTTCAAGAAGTTCTCACTATAGCCAAGACGCATGAACATTCTAAGGCTTGTATTGATACTATACGTAAGGGCTCCTCGAATGATAAGAAAGAGAATACTGACGTTAAAGTAGTTGTGGATAGTTCCACTAAACCCAAACTTTTTTTCCACTCAGAAGACACTGTCTCCAAAAACCTTTCAAGGAAAGTGCTTCAGGTGTGGTAACCCTGGTCACTTAGCGAATTTTAAAGGATGTCCAGGATTCAAAGCCATTTGCAAGGTTTGTGGAAAAAAAGGACAGGTCTCTAAATGTTGTTGTTCAAGCAAGGGTCATAAGAAAGTCAGTGAGGTTGACCTTTACGACGAAGATTTGGAGGAAGTTGAAATTCTCCAAATTACAGGTGATGCTAGTGACGGTCCACATGAAGTTGTTTTGGTCAACAACGCTCCTGTAAAAATGCTCTTTGACTCTGGAACAAAAATTACACTTGTACCAAAAGTCTTTTATGAAAGTAATCTTTTGGGCAAGGTTGTCGTTTTAAAGCCAGACATTAGACCGAAAGGATACAGGGGAGTAACTATACAACTACTTGGCTACTTTTGGGGTACAATTGACTTCAAGGGAAGGGTTATTCCTGGCAAAGTTTATGTTTCAATGAAGGGTGATTCGCTCATAAGCTGGTTCCATCAAAGAGATTTGCATGTGGTTCTTGATCCGAATGAATGTCCTTCAGTTTGTTTGAAAGAAGTACCTCCTGTGAGGATGGTGGACAATTCAAATCGTGACTGGGTCAAGGAATTTCCCTCTGTTTTTGCAAGTGATCTTGGTTGCTTAAAGAACTATATGCATCATATAAGGATAAAGTCTGGTGCCATTCCCAAGGTTGCCAAAGTAAGAAATGTGCCTCTATTGGTTAGAGAGAGCATGAAGAACGAGTTGGATAAACTCTTAGCCAAAGGGATAATTCAAGAAGTTGAAGCAACAGAGTGGGTCTCTCCAGTGGTAACAGCCCGTAAGACCAATGGTGAGGCCCGGCTCTGTGTGGATTTAAGAGAACTCAATCGAGCTGTCATCGTTGATCACTACCCTTTGCCTAATATAACTGAGATGTTGTGTTCACTTGAAGGGGCAAAACATTTCAGTTCATTAGATCTTACCTCTGCTTACCACCAGGTCAAGCTGCACCCTACTTCCCAAGATATGATGACCTTTGTCACACCCTTTGGCACTTTTAGATTTCTGAGAATGCCCTTTGGCCTCATTTCTGCTGCGGCAGTGTTTCAGAGAGCAATGTAGGGCATTCTTAGAGGCATCCATGGTGTCAAGGTGTACCAAGATGACGTTCTCATCTTTGGTGTGTATTTAGAACAACATGACACGAGGCTTAAGTCAGTTTTGAAAAAACTTCATGATGCAGGTCTCACTCTTAGAGCTGACAAGTGCAAATTTGATGTGAAAGAAATAGAATATCTTGGTCACTCTGTTTCTTCTACAGGTATTAAGCCTAAAGCGTCCTTGGTGAGTTCTATCAACAGTCTGCGGGCTCCAGCGAATAAGGAAGAACTGGTGAAATTTCTATCACAAATGTGTTCCAATTTTGCAGGGAAAACGTTGGGTCTAAGAACACTGTTGAAGAAGGGATGCAAATTTGTTTGGTCAAAGTCTTGTGAGGAGGAATTTCTTTGTATCAAGGAACACCTCAACAATGCCTCTTGTCTTATTAGTTTTGACCCCATGAAAGTTTCTTATATTACGACTGATGCGAGTGCGATTGGTTTGGGTGCTGTGCTGTTGCAGAAGGTGGATGGAGAGGAGAAAACTGTTTTGTTTATCTCCAGACCTTTGCGTGGTGCGGAATGTAGTTATTCTGTAGCGGAGAAGGAGGCACTTGGTGTATACTGGGCTGTGCGTAAACTGAGGAAGTTTTTGTGGGGGAAGAAATTTAATATTCTTACTGACCACAAACCTCTCAAGGATGTCTTCTCAAAGAAGGGGATTGACTTTGTTTCCCATCACATTAGGAAATGGGTGGTGGCTTTACAAGAGTTTGATTTCGACATTTCATCATCAAATAGCTTTATTCGACGTTTTCAGTCATAAAAGCACACAGTTATACACAAAACATTAGAAACAATAAAACACCATTAGATAATGCATAAAACATTTCGTACTTGCCTGGTTCTAGCAACGTTTTGGCGGACTGCCTTTCTAGGCTGGGTGGTGAAGATGGTGATTTGACGGATGAAGTTGAGTGTTTTGGTGGTGAGGAGTTTGAAGAGGAAGTCAATGTGTGTGTAATCAGTGAGGGGCTTATTTCCAAGAGTCTTTGGAGAGAAAGTTTGGCAGGAGATGCTGTTTTGCAGAGAGTAATTTCCTTTGTCAGTGGTGGTTGGTGTGAGAAGAAGGACTGTGAGGAAGAGCTCAAGGGTTTTTGGAATGTTAGAGAGGACCTTTCTGTTGTAGACGGTCTCCTCATGCCTGGTAGCAAAGTCATGCCACCACATGTCTTAAGAGACAAGTTGATTGAAAGTGCTCATGCGTCTCACATGGGTATTGCAAAAACAAAAGAAAGAATCACAGAGGCATACTGGTGGCCAGCTGTGGATGTGCATCTGGAGAGATTGGTACATGCATGTGCAGAGTGTGCATTTTCTGACAGGGTTCTGAAATGTAGAACACATCCCATGGTCATTAGGGAACAAGCCTCTGGTCCATGGACAGACATTTCCATAGACATTTTAGGTCCCGTGCGACTTAAGACTCAGGACCGCTATGTCATTGTATGCATTGACATGTTTTCTCAGTGGCCTGACATTAAAATTGTTAATTCGGTCGAGTCTTCAGTGGTAGTTGAGTTCCTAGAAGAACTTTTTGAACGTGAAGGGTTTCCATTAACACTGTTGTCAGACAACGGCGTTCAATTCACCTCAAGGCTCATGGAAGAGTTCTTAAGTTCAAAGGGAATTAAGCACAAGAGAGCTGCCCTTTACCACCCAAAATGCAACGGTGTCGTAGAGAGGTTTATAAAAGTTCTCAAAGAGACCATGCAACAAGCCGTTGCTTGTGGTGAAAGCTGAGAGTTGGCAATTAAGAAAAAAGTGCGTGAGTATAGGTTAACCTCCCATTCTTCCACTGGGGTAGCACCCTTTTCCTTGTTTAAAGGAAGGGTTCCAAACATTGAAGTTGTCCCATTGTTGGTTACCACAAAGAGGTTGCTAGTGGATGGTGGAGCAGGAAGGACTGAAGGCTGGAAGGAAAAAGAAAGAGAAGTTATGAATAAAAGGAAAGTCTGGTATGATGAGAGAAAGGGTGTGAAGAGTACTGTTGTCAATGTGGGTGATTGGGTCAAAATTAAGTCTCCCAGGAAAAGTAGTGGTACTTCCAAATTCAGTAGACCTTTTGAAGTAATCAAAGTTTTCAAAAATGCGATAAAGAACAGTGACCATAAAATCTGGACTTTGGGAAGAGTGGCGAAATGTCCCATTAAGTCCACCACTGTCAGTGCATCTACTGCTCGTGCTGGGAATCAAAATTTGGTTCCAGAAGATGCCATTGTGAATAAAAGAGGTGGCAGGCCTTGTCGTTTGAAGCGCACTCCTCGCCATCTGCAAGATTATGTTTCTCAAGTCTTTTGCCCTATGCGTTCTATGGTCATGCATTTTGGCTGTAGTGTTTTACTTATTTCTTGATATGCTGTTTTAGTTTGCTCAGACTTGTATAAAGTTATTAACCTTATTTTGGATGGTAAAGGGGGGAGGAAGTGTGGTGTCCTGAATGTCTCTCAGGCCTACATTTCTGTTGTTCTAGAATGTGGGGTGCGTTGCCAGGCGCCGGGTTGAACTGCTTTTCTGGCAGTTAAGCTGGCTGTCTGACTGGATGGGGTCTCATCGACATTGTGTCCTAAGAAACCTTCTTCAACAACTACTTTTTTCCACTATATCATCATTATTGAAGAGAGTCACCTCTACAGCTACCTACATAAATTTTACTACAGCTACATCTGAGCACATAAATGGCAAATTCACTTCGACAGGTAAGTGGCTTCATGATCTGCCATTTCCGATCTGAGAACGGCAGTGGTACCTCTGTTGTGTTTGTACCATATTTGCATGCCTTACATTTCGAACAAAGTCTGAAGCCTTTGCTTCCACTGAGCCATGTTTCTTGTTGTACCACCCCCGGGCTATTGACCACCAAATCCTGCCTCATGGATCGTGCCCTACGAAAGGTCATCAGTGGTTTCTTGTGTATTTTGGATTCTAACACAGGATCACTGCATAATATGTGCCAGTGTTTTTGAAAGATGGCTCGAATTCTCTGATGTTGTACATTAAAACTCGTAATAAAGCGGAATTTCTGCCCATTAGTATCTGAAGATTTGGGTCTGTTGATGTCTGTAAAAATGAGTTGCTCCCTGGGTTTCAGATTTGCTTTTCCCTTTGCTTGATCGAGGATAGATCTGTTACAGCCTCTTGCTTTAAATCTCTCTGACAATTCTGATTGGGCAATTTGTAATTGCTGAGGATTTCTACAGTTCCTTCTCATATGAAGGTGTTCAGCGTATGGAATAATATTTTAAAATTTAGTGGGGTGAAAACTCCAAGCATGCAGTACCGTATTGCCTACAGTGATCTTTCTGAATGTTTTGGTTTGTATTTTTCCATCCACCACATAAATAGTTAGATCTAGAAACTGTACTTCTGTGTCACTGAGATGGGAGGTAAAATGTAAGTTTAGATCATTGACATTGAGTCTACTTACAAAGTCTTCTGCTTATGATTTGCTGCCACACCATAAGACAAATAAATCGTCAATATAGGGTGACCAGAGTATCACGTTGTCATTCATTTCCTTGCCATAGTCGTTGGCCAGCACGTGCTCCTCCCACCAGCCCATATGCAAATTCACATAGCTGAGGGCGAAGCAGGTGCCCATGGCAGTACCTCTCATTTGCTGATATAAATCTGATTCAAACAGAAATATATTATTGCGTAGGTACCAGCCTAACATGTCTACCAACATTTCTGTATGTTTAAGAAGTGACAGAGTTCGAGAACTTAAAAAAAATGTTTAACTGCCCTGATACCATCTGAATGCGGGATACTTGTATAAAGGGAAGACACATCTAATGTAATCATAAGATAGTCTGATTCTCAGTCAACTTCATAAATTTTCTTCAGGAAATCTCCTGTGTCCTTGGTGTAGGAACTCAGGATTTTTACCGGATCCTGAAGAAAGTAATCTAAATATTTGGAAGTGTGTTCAAATAGACTGCCAATGGCCGATATATTTGGGTGACCGGGTGGCATACTGATATTCTTATGTACCTTTGGAAAAGATACAAGATGGGAGTGATAGGTGAGCTCACTTTGAGAAATTTGAATTCTGATTGAGTTAGGAGTCCTAACGCTTTCCACTGTGTTAACTCTTGATGGAACTTCATTGTCACCTCATCTAAGGTCCCTTTGTCGATTTTCTTGTAATATTGCTCGTTACTCAGCTGTCTCATTGCCTCATCCCGATACATGGTGAGTGGCCAAAGAACTATATTTCTACCTTTGTCAGCTTGTCTCACCACTATATCGGGGCGGGAGCGTAACTTTGCTACCAAACTTCTATACCCTATTGTGGACGACTCTAGTGTAGATCCATACTCAAAATTGGCTTGGAGTTCTTTCAGATCTTGTACAAGATCAGAGAATAGATCTACAGAATCTCTTGGGACAATGGTCGAAAAAACAGACCTGGGTTTAAACGGTGTTATAGGTCTCCCATACACATTCAAATCATAATTCTTAATTAACATATCATCATTTGTACTGCTGTTATCATCGCTCATGAGACTGTCTAGATCACATAAAACAGTGAAATCAGATACCACCAAATTAACATCATTGTCATTTGATTCTTATTGTTGCTGCGTAGGTGTTGTACTATTCGCAAAGTACTTGGCCAACCTTAATTTACGAGTGAACTTGTAGCAATCAATGCGTGTCTGAACATAATCCATATTCTCTGAGGCACAGTACGATAATCCTTCAGATAGAGTTTTGACTTCTGCCTCACTCAGTTCAAGATTGGTCAAATTCACTATGCTGTTGTCTATGTATTCACTGCTTACTTGTTCTTCTTGTAAGCCCCCTTGTTGCTTCCTCTGTTGGCGGTTTGTTCTCCTTGCCCGCCTATTTTTCCTGCGCCTCTTCCGCCGCCTCAAAATATCCTTTCCTGGCCTCTTTGAGGTCTCAAGTTTGTATTCCTGTCCCAGCGTAAAAAACGATGTTCGTCCTCCACTGACGGTATCAATGTTGTGGGTCTTGAATCTTCGTTATCCGTATCTACTTCTGAACTTAAATCAGAGCCTGTCTCATCGTTCTTCTGCATCGTGCCACCTTGCAGGCTTTGAGAGAATTGCTGTCGCCAGATATTTTCAAACCTTTTTGAGAAAGTAAAAATCTGGCCTCTTTGGTAATCAAGTTTATCACGCCTGAATTTGACCGCTTTCCTGTCTTTGATCACCTGCTTGTATTTTTTCACCCTCTCCTGCTTTTCAGCCTGCATTTTTTTAATAGCTTCTTGGTCTGGCAGTTTTTTCAACTCCTCACTCAAAGAGTCGATCTCTTTCAGAAGTGCTTGTCGGTCAATGTCTGCATATTTAACCCCTTCAGTGCTCATGACGAGCTGGACTCGTCATGGCACACAGTGGGCGTGTGCTCATGACGAGTCCAGCTCGTCATGGCACCCACGGGGGAAGCGCTGGTGCTCCCCCCGTGGGACGCCGATCTGGCTGTTTTTACCGGGGAAGGCAGGGGAAGCCCTTCCCCTGCCTCCCTCCGCCCCCCCCGCACACGTCATCAATGACGTCAGCGCGCGAGGTGCGCTGACGTTATTGGAGGTTTCCCTTTCTTCCACGACGCGCTGGAAGCCATTTGCTTTCAGCGCGTCGCGGAAGAAAGAGGTAAGTTTTGGCTCTGGGGAGGGGGGCATTCAAACAAAAGAGGCATCGGGGGAAAGGAAAAGGTTTTCCTTTCCCCGATGCCTCTTTGTGCATTCCTGCTGCACGATCGTGTGATCGTGCAGCAGGAATGCCCACTAGACGCCAGGGATTTTTTTTTTTTTTAAATGGACAACTGTTTGGGGGGAGCGGCCCCTTAGGCAAGGGTCGCTCCCCCTTTTGGGGCAATGATTTTTGCCTACTGGACACAGCTGCTAAGGTTTCAGGTTGCAATGTGTGTTCATTTCATAAAATCAGTGTAATTATGAGTGACATTTCAACCACTATGAGTGACACTTTTTCACTAGCAAAATCAAGCAGTAAAGACGAGGAAAACCTAAATAAATATCAGAAATGAAACCCATTTGAGCAACAAGAAACTCTAAGAAAATCTTAAACCTGCTGCATAGCACCAGAAATCTAGTGCCCTTGTAAATGAATGGTAGTTTTGGGAATATGCGTTGCATCATTGGTACAGTCGAGTGCTTTCAACAGGGATATTTAACCCCTCCTCAGTGTGACATTATTGTGGTAGCCTTAATTTAATAATACCTTTTTATAAAGTTTTATATAGCGCTAGCTAGACCTGTGGGTATCAGAGCGCTTTACATACACAAAGGAGAAGAAAAGGAATTACAAAACATCGATGCATAAAACCAAAAGCAAAGAACTTATGTATCCAGAGAGGGGACAGGGACTCAGGTGGCTGACACAGTCATCCGGGACGACGGGAGACCACAACAGGTTCTTGGCGCGTTACGCTCTCATACCAAAGTCTGACAGAGGAGCAAACTCCTCCCGAGCCCCGATCAGCTATTTAAACTCGACCACAGTGTCCTTTATCATATGTGTCCGCAAGCACGTAGACAAGCAGTCCACACACCTTAGCGCGTGTGTAGGTACTAATTTTTATTGTTTTCACTTCTCACGTGGCACTACATTTTTTGCCACTCACCACTTCTCACGGTCCTGAAGATAGCCCCTCCTACATTCTCCTGCGGGCTGAAACATGTAGACCCATCACATAGTCAACTACAAGATAATTACTTCTTTTTTAGTTGCATCACACATAATTTTTAATCATATCCTGAGCCACCAGTAATAAAAATAGAGAGGCAAGGATTCTCAGAGATATTTTTAATTCACTTCACATCACATTTTTGCACCACACCAGCTCCGCTGTAATCAGGCATCGCAGCACAACCGGGGGGAATTCGGCCACCCGTTTGGGACCCCAATGATGAACCATGACACCAACCAGGTTGGTGTGTGAGGGGTCTTTTAACAAACCCAGTGGGTTCCAAACACTGCCTACTAGTGATTGTGCCACACATAGTTTGGGTTCGTCCATAATTGTTTAACAACAGTCAGAGAACCACCATCCTAGAAGGCCTTGTGTCTAGTAAAGTCACAACACTACACTGCTGCTCCTAGGTGGGGAAGAAAAAGTAATGCAGCTGCCGATGTCCTTGAGAAGTGTCTCTGTGTTTGTTACACTCACTGGCTCAGCCAACTGCATACACTCAGCTGCTGTACAGTAGCCAAGTCAGTCAGTCCGTCCCCAGTCATGATGCTTGTGGTGAGGAGCTCTCGATGATGCAGAACGGGTCATAGTGGCACTGCTCGGCTAATGTGAGAGGTGGGCCTGCCCTAAACACCGCCTGCTCAGCCTCTCCCCGACTCAGAGCACGTGTTGAAGGAGAGTTCTAGTGTTGTCAGCCGACAACAACAATTACTGGCCCACTAGACCACCAGGGATTTGTTTGTGGGGAGTTGCCCCTTGGGCAAGGGTCGCTCCCCTTTGGGGAGCATTAATTTGGCCATTTCTGCCCCCCTGGGTGGGCAGATCGGCTGATTTTTTTTTTGTATGGCCACTAGGCCACCAGGGTTTTTTTTTAATGTTGGGGAGCGGCCCCATGGACAAGGGTCGCTCCCCTTTATGGGAGGATGATTGTGGCCATTTCTGCCCTCTTTGGGTGGCAGAATAGCAGTATGTTTTTAGGCCCATCTGCCCCCAAGGGGGCAGAAGCCACTAGACACCAGGGTTTTTTAATTTTTGTGTTGGGGAGTGGCCTCAAGGGCAAGGGTTGCTCCCTTTTACGGCGGTGAATATTTTATTTATACTCTTAGGCCCACCTACCCCATAGCTTGGCTGGTGGATTGTGTGTGGACTGGTGCATTATTTGCATATGTGATTGTAATGTTTTTTTCTCCTTTTTATTCTAGTGTAAAGCTTTCGATTCCTGTTTGCGGTTTCGACAGTGGTTGTTCTGCAGTTTTGCGTAGTTGCATTTTTTTTGGTAAGAAAAACATTTTTGTTGTATTTACTCCAAATGAGTATTATTGTCATGTATGAATGAATTATTTTGTAAGTGGTGTCATAATGGCAGCATATTTACTTAGTGTTTTGAGCATGAAAATCTTTGCGATGTGTTTTGCATTGTCTTATGTGTAATTTTCTTTTCTCTTTCTTTTTTAGTGGGATATTGTTGATCCATACTGTGTCTGTGCAGAGTAGGTGGTGGTGACTTTAGCTGCTTCTGGCAAGTGAGTGGTATTGTTTTGTAGTATATAGGTATTTCTGATAAAGGTGCATTTTGTTTATTACTTATTTTACAAAGTGTTTGTTGTTGTTGACTTGTTTGACAAGTTACCTTTATTAGTAAGCATTATGGCTAGCCGTAGAATGACTGCTCAGCAGGTGGTTGGTATGCTTCTTGAATCTTCCTCTGAGCAGGATTATGAGACTGACAGTGCGTCTGAGGGAGAGGAGGGAGGGGAAGATTCAGGCAGTGAGTTTTCTCTCCAGATGGAATCATCGGATGATGAAGGTACTCTCAGTGCGGATGATCTGCCTGTTTTTGGGGAGGATACTGCTGTGCCGATGGTGCAAGAGGCATCTGGATTGCAGCCTGAGGCTGCTAGGCTTCCTACTGGAAGTGCTGGACTCTGGGTTGATCCAAACATGGTGCAGCCGGTGTTGCCTGCCTTTGGTGGTGATGCAGGGTGTAGAGTGGATTGTGAACATTTTTTGCCTATACAGTTTTTTCAGTTGTTTATGGATGATGTATTTTTGGGTGAGATTGTTGAGCAGACTAATTTGTATGCTGAACAGTTTTTGAGGGACATCAGTGACAAATTTAGGCCCCACTCTAGAGCTACCCGGTGGACTCCCACAAATCTGGAAGAGATGAAGAAGTTTTTGGGTTTGACTTTATTGATGGGTTTGATAAGGAAGCCGTCCATGGCTTCATATTGGTCTACCAGTCCCTTGATGGCAACGGCCATATTTCCTGCAGTTATGACTCGTGATCGGTATTTACTTTTGCTACGGATGCTGCATTTTGTTGATAATTCTTTGGCGTTGTCACAAGATCACCCTGACTGTGACCGTCTTTTTAAGATTCGGCCTGTTCTTGATCACTTTGTAGATTGATTTTCAGAGATCTATACTCCAGGGAAAGAAATATCAATCAATCGAATACTTTATTTCGGCCACTTGGGCCATAAAAGTGCATCAAGAAAACAAACAATCAATACATCTATCTTTAAAAACAATCGATAAATACTCGCATAAAAATTCATATACATTAATCAACCCTCAATAAAAAAATGGGAGCACAAACACATAACACATGCCTCATAGGGGCGGCAGGGATGGAGATTATCTATATAAAACATAAACAATTGTGATACAACCAACCGGATAAAAAACACTAAAAAAATCACATCAATATACATAAAAATATCCAAGCGATAAAATCTTGTACTAAGATCTTATAAAAATAGAGCAGTAGGGCTATAGTAGAGGGCCGGGAACCATAACAAAGACCTGCTCACCCATATCACAAATTCCCCCAAACCCCAATGGTCACTTTATATAACCCCGTCGGATGAGCCACATACAATTTAAAAACGCGATACAGCAAAAACAATTGGGGGATGGGTATCGTATTTTAAGACTCTGTGCGCCTCTATGGCACGCTCAAACCCTAGATTTTTACACAGTTGGAGTAACCACCGCTGACGTGGCAGCCGATAGGCGGGACAGAGAAGCAAAACATGGATTTCAGACTCCACCCTGTACTTGCACGAAGGGCATTCACTGTTTTGGTCCTTCAGCCATTTAGTGGAATATGCTGCAAGTGGAAGAGTCCCCAACCTCAATTGCATATACAGTTTCCTTGCAATTGGGGGTTCGACAAAGTCCAAAAAGTTTCCCTACTATATACATCCTTTATTAATAGGAACTCTAGGGTTAAACGACCACTTGAGGCACTTTCTCGGATGGCACTTAGCTTTACTGCTCTATATGAATTAACTAAATCCAGCCTTGAGAGCTTAGCACACGAGGTCTCAGGCGTGTTCCAAAGATCCGGCTTACCTATCCTACGGGCAAGATCCCTTATGTGGCAAAGCCATGTGATTTTCTTTGTATTACTCATTGTTAAAAACTCAGACAGTTCATCCCTAAAAACAGACAACTCCGGTGTCACCCACATCCTCCGCCAGAAAACTAGGGGTCTTATGGCAATTTCTTCATCCAGCGGTCTCAATCCGAGGTCCAGACGTAGGGGAATTAACGGGGTGCTACGGGGTAAACCTAGGACTTGTCGCATGAAATTATTCTCTACCTTTGTCAGGCTTCCAGTAGGACAATGTCCCCACAACTCTACCCTATAAAGTGTGGCACCCCTTGCCTGGGCTTTATAGATTTCCACCACGGGGGCCACCGGTTTGAAAGCAGAAGATCTATACAGTTTCATTATACCTCCAGCAATCTGAGTTAGTCTGAGCCTTGCTTTGTCTATTTGGGGCCCCATTCGAATTTCTCAGCCAGGGTAACTCCCAAATAGTCAAATGTCCTAACTCTCTCCAAAGCAACACCATATAGAGAGGGACTTGGACGGGTTTTATTAGGAGGGTTGAAGACCATATATTTAGTTTTATCCAAGTTGATCTCCAGCCCTCTTAGCTTACAGAAGTTTGCAAAGCCATCCAAAATGCGCTGAATGCCCATTGGCGATTTAGAGAGCAGCAAAGTGTCGTCTGCGAACATCAGCGCCGGGACCTTCCCTGAGGCTAGCCTTGGAGCATCATTATCCTTAATTAATAACAGGTGGTTGATAAGATCATTGATAAATATACAAAACAAAGTAGGAGCTAAAACACATCCCTGCCGCACCCCCTTTTCAACTGGGAAGCGAGCGGTGAGTTCCCCATACCTCCCACAACGCACTTGAGCAAAATTATCAGTGTGTAAGCTCTTTATAGCTTTTAATAGATATGTAGGAATCCCTAATTCACTCAGTACACTCCATAGTTTTTCTCTGGGTACAAGGTCGAAGGACGACTTCAGATCAACGAATATCAGATAGAGGCTGCCACCCTCAATGGTTACTGTTTTCCAGTACAGTAGTTGGAGTCTGAATATCTGGTCAACAGTTGACATTTTTGATCTGAAGCCGGCCTGATAGGGACTTAGTATTAGCTCCTCTTCCAACCAACTCTGGAGGCGGTCTAAAAGCACCCGACCATACAGTTTTTGTGAGATGTCAATTAGACTAATCGGTCTATAGTTGGAGGGAGCAAGGGGGCAACCTTTTTTGTATATGGGGACAATCTCGGCCCCGCGCCAGGTATCAGGGGGATTGGAGCCCTGCAATACCGCATTAAATAGGGCACACAGGTATGGGACCCATATTACAGGTTCTTTCCTAAAGAGATCCCCTGGAAGTTTATCTAAGCCTGGGGCTTTATTGCTTTGTAGCTTGTGAATAGCACTCCTCACTTCAGTGCTCGTAATCTCCTTCTCCCCCTCTGGTTGAATCTCAGTAGCCTTGCTAGTGATACTAGTATTAACATAACCGGCATCCCGTTGGGAGTATAATGTCCCAAAGTGGGACTCCCAAGCTTCAGGCGCTATATTAGGCTCGATGGCGGGTCTCCCGTCCCTGTCACCCGTACTCACTATTGCCCAGAACGTTTTCAAATCCTTGTCCTCCAGGGCTTTCCTTAACATTTCCCACCTTTCTTGCTCCCATTCTTTTTTCCCCCACTCGATAGATCGGTTATATCTGGCCCTCGCAATTTTAATTTGCACAATATCCTTGGCCTTGATTGCTTCCAATAAAACCCGCTTATCCTTACGACACTGTTCATTAAACCAGGGGCATCTGTTGTGACCGTTTACTCTAACACGGCTCACCGGGTAGAAGACCTCCCCCAGATTAAAAGAAAGCTCAGAATGTATTTCGCCTACTTTGTCTAGAATCAAGTTTTGGCCCACCATATAAACTGTCTCCCACATTTTAACTAAAGATGGCAATGCTAACTGGTAGATTTTCGCCAACTTAGTGGGAGACTGTTGAATATGGCCCCATCTAATACATCTTCTATTGTTGGTCACTACCAAGGGACTGTGACAGTTGTCGGCAGGAAAAGGCGTTTTTACAATGCCCAATTCCCCCTGATTGTAAATTAGGATCAAAGCATTATGGTCACTGTCCTGCCTCTGCACAATATGAAAGTCAAGAACCTTTCCCCAATGTCTTGTTTCCACCAAGATATAATCAATAAGTGAGGTCTGGCCTGCTCTATTGAATGTAAACTGGCCTGGTTGGTCAGATTTGGTCCGGCCATTGCATGCTCTTAGGGAATAGGTGAGAGTAAATGAGTTTAACTGCATGACCAGTGGAGACCAAGCTTTAATAGGTGTAGTCAGAGGGTTAAGAATAGACCAATAAAGGTCTTCTTCTGTTGGGGCAGAGTGTAAAGGATCGATGAGGGGTTCAAAGTGACAATTGAAATCACCTCCCACAATCAGCCAGGTCGCCGGATCTAAAGTTGGAATAAAATCTCCCAACAGAGCAATAGTAGATGATTCCTGGCTGTTGTTAACAGGGCGGGAGTACACATTCACTATGGCAATTTTCACCTTTGTTGGGAAGGAGAGCAAGACACATTGAATGTCACTTGACGGGGTTAGTAGCTGCTCCGCCCTACATCCAAGATGGGTAGCTACCCAAATTGATAGGCCTCCAGATGGTCTCCCCCTCCCTGCCATAGAAGCTAAGATGTTATAGGGGGCATAGCCTACCCGATGTAAATCTTCCCTTGCCCAGGTCTCTTGGAAAATGCAAATGTCGAATTTATCGACAAAGTCACCCCAATCTGTACAGGGCAGTTTGTTTTTGAGGCCTGCCACATTCCATGAGAGTATCCTTAGCCCAGTCACTTGGCCGGTCTCCCCTCTCGCAGCCCCCAATCCCACATTCTCATATATAACATGGTCAACAAGATCACCCATGCAAGAAATATCTATTGATGAGTCTTTGGTCTTGTTCAAGGGCTGTTTGGTTTTTAGGCAGTACATCACTAGCAAGAGGGCACGCTATGGAATTAAGCTGTATATGTTGTCTGAGAGTAGGACAGGATATGTTTATAATTTCTGTGTGTACACTGGTAGGGATTCCACTATTGACCCCCTGGTTGTCCATCCACTTTAGTAGGAGTTTCAGAGAAAATTGTGTGGGAACTTGCTAGAGGACTGTTTAACAGAGGCCACAATTTGTACATTGATAACTTCTACACTGCTGTGCAATTGTTTAAGGAATTGTTCAAAGTGGACACTTTTGCTTGTGGCACAATCCGCTCTAACCGTAAAGGTTATCCAAAAGAGCTTGTTTGTAAAAAAATTCAGAGGGGACAGTGCAGTTCCTTGCGTAGTGATGAACTACTAGCTGTGAAATTTGTGGACAGGAGGGATGTGTACATGCTGACTACCATCCATGATGAGAGTACTTTACCTGTGGCTGTTTGGGGTCAGACTGCTGAAGTGCGCACACCTGTGTGCATTTTAGACTACAATAAGCACATGGGTGGTGTTGACAGAGTAGATCAGAGGTTGGAACCTTACACTGCTATTCGTAAGGCTTACGTTTGGTATAAGAAGTTGGCCATCCATCTCTTCAATTTAGCAACTTTCAATGCTTTTGTTGTGTTCAAGGAGTGTTCTCCTGCATCAAAGTTGACTTTTGTTCAGTTTCAGCAGTCTGTGATAGGCAGCCTTGTTGTTGTGGAACAGGCAAGTGTTCCTAGAGTTGGAGTGGTGGAGGATGTGGCTCGATTGAAAGATCGCCACTTTCCTGATCACATTTCTCCCACACCCTCGAAAGATTTTCCCACTAGGAGATGTAGAGTCTGTTGTCGAAGAGGTACGCGGAAGGAGACTCGTATGTACTGCCCCGAGTGTCCTTCTAACCCTGGGCTGTGTGTGCCTGCTTGTTTTAGAGCGTACCACACGCAAAAGAATTTTTGGGAGCATCCATGAGTGGTAAAGTGAACTGCCTGGTCTGTATTGTTTAACATTTTTTATTCTGTTTCAAGGTTGGCATTAGTGCAATGTATTTAGTTTCAGATTTTGTGTTAGTAGATTTGTATCTATTTGCAATTTGTTTGTGTTTTCTTTTTTGTATAAAAAAATCCTAAATGTGATGGCGGTGTGTGAAGGCTGGCGCTTGGCTGGCGGTGTGCGTGGACTGGCGCTTGACTGGCGGTGTGCGTGGATTGGCGCTTGGCTGGCGTTGTGCGTGGATTGGCGCTTGGCTGGCGGTGTGCGTGGATTGGCGCTTGGCTGGTGGTGTGCGTGAATTGGCGCTTGGCTGGCGGTGTGCTTTGACTGGCTCTTGGCTGGCTGTGTGCGTGAACTGGCGCTTGGCTGGCGGTATGCGTGGACTGTCGCTTGGCTGGCGGTGTGCGTGGCCTGGCGCTTGGCTGGCGGTGTGCGTGGACTGGTGCTTGGCTGGCGGTGTGCGTGGACTGGACTGGTGCTTGGCTGGCAGTGTGCGTGGACTGGCGCTCGGCTGGCGGTGTGTGAGTAGTGACTTGCTGCTGGTCACTACACACACTGCTAGCTGAGCGCCACTCCACGCAATCCATCAGCTTGTGTGGTTGCTGTGTCAGGAATGTGGGCTTGTGAAAGTGATGGGCCCTTGAATGGCGCTGTCTGCTGGTGTGAGTGTTGTAATGTGATGGGCCCGCGGCTGGCGGTGTGAATGGTTTTGTATGTGTCACACGTATGAAAGGTGTATGAATGGCCTGTAAAGAGGTTGGTGCCTTGTCGTGGCTTTACAGCTCACGAGCTGTGAGTCAATGGTTCAGTTTCTCGTTCTTTCAATTATTAACAGTGAATTTCATCTTTGTGAAATCACTTGCTAATACAATTGTATATACTGAACCATCACTCACCCTCATGCCGAATCCAACCAGTATGTGTGTGTGCTTGAGGATTGGATGGCTGTGCAGTAATATTTGTCTTTTTTGTCTTTCTGAAGCAGGGTGTACCTTGTCCCTTTTTGTGAATGTTGTAATGTGTTGGTGTCGTGCCTGGTGGTGTGAATGGTCTTGTGTGTATCACGTATGAAAGGTGTGTGAATGGCCTGTAAAGCGGTTGGTGCCTTGCCGTGGCTTTACAGCTCACGAGCTGCGAGTCACTGGTTCAGTTTTTTCTCCATTTGATTATTGACAGTGCATTTCATTTTTGTGAAATCTCTTGTTAATAAAATTTTATATACTGAACCATCACTCGCCCTCCTGCCAAATCCAACCAGTATGTGTGTGTGTTTGAGGAATAGATGGCTGTGCAGGATTCTTTGTCTTTTTGGTCTCTCTGCCAAGGTGTACATTCCATCTAAGAATAACCTACCAACTGTAGATATTGTCATAAACCCATGGGAATACATGGTGATGTCTCTCTTGTGAATCCCAACAAGTTATTTTATCCACAATGTCCTGCAAACCTCAAAATGTCTGTCACATTTTCCTTGCAATATTGTGCCAAAATTTTCACGCTGCAGAAATAAACAACTAATTATCTCAAAACGACCTGGTTTTGCAAGGGGCCACCTGGGTTTTTGGCCCCGTGCTCAGCGGCCATCTAGGGAAACCTACCAAACCCACACATTTCTGAAAACTAGACATCCGGGGGCTTCCAGGGAGGTATGGCTTGCGTGGATCCCCCAACGTTTCCTCACCAAGAATCCCCTGCAAACCTCAATTTTAGCTGAAATAATCACTTTTTTCACACAGTTTTGTGTGGGAAAGTTGTGGCATTCCCGGGCTCACACAAATTTCCTACCACCCAGCGTTCCCCCAGGTCTCCCAATAAAAATGGTGCCTCACTGGTGTGGGAGGCCCAAGTACCCGTGACAGGCAAGGGCCCAAAACGTAGTGAGGCAACATCAAAATTGCCTATCTCAAAACCACCTGGTCTTGCAAGGGGGGTCACCTGGGTTTTCGGCCCCGTGCTCGGCGGCCACCGAGGGAAACCTACCAATCCCACATATTTCTGAAAACTAGACGCCCGGGGGCTTCCAGGGAGGTATGGCTTGCGTGGATCCCCCAACGTTTCCTTACCCAGAATCCCCTGCAAACCTCAATTGTAGCTGAAAAAATCACTTTTTTCACACAGTTTTGTGTGGGAAAGTTGTGGCATCCCCGGGCTCACACAAATATCCTACCACCCAGCGTTCCCCCAGGTCTCCCAATAAAAATGGTGCCTCACTGGTGTGGGAGGCCCAAGTACCCGTGACAGGCAAGGGCCCAAAACGTAGTGAGGCGACATCAAAATTGCCTATCTCAAAACCACCTGGTTTTGCAAGGGGGGTCACCTGGATTTTTGGCCCAGTGCTCGGCGGCCATCTAGGGAAACCTACCAAACCCACATATTTCTGAAAACTAGACACCCGGGGGCTTCCAGGGAGGTATGGCTTGCGTGGATCTCCCAACGTTTCCTTACCCAGAATCCCCTGCAAACCTCAATTTTAGCTGAAAAAATCACTTTTTTCACACATTCTCGTGTGGGAAAGTTGTGGCATCCCCGGGCTCACACAAATTTCCTACCACCCAGCGTTCCCCCTGGTCTCTTGATAAAAATGGTGCCTCACTGGTGTGGGAGGCCCAAGTACCCGCGACAGGCAAGGGCCCAAAACGTCGTGAGGCGACATCAAAATTGCCTATCTCAAAACCACCTGGTTTTGCAAGGGGGGTCACCTGGGTTTTTGGCCCGTGCTCGGCGGCCATCTAGGGAAACCTACCAAACCCACACATTTCTGAAAACTAGACACCCGGGGGCTTCCAGGGAGGTATGGCTTGCGTGGATCCCCCAAAGTTTCCTTACCCAGAATCCCCTGCAAACCTCAATTTTAACGGAAAAAATCACTTTTTTCACACATTTCTGAGTGGGAAAGTTGTGGCATCCCCGGGCTCACACAAATTTCCTACCACCCAGCGTTCCCCCAGGTCTCCCAATACAAATGGTGCCTCACTGGTGTGGGAGGCCCAAGTACCCGCGACAGGCAAGGGCCCAAAACGTAGTGAGGCGACATCAAAATTGCCTATCTCAAAACCACCTGGTTTTGCAAGGGGGGTCACCTGGGTTTTCGGCCCCGTGCTCGGCGGCCATCGAGGGAAACCTACCAAACCCACATATTTCTGAAAACTAGACACCCGGGGGCTTCCAGGGAGGTATGGCTTGCGTGGATCCCCCAACGTTTCCTTACCCAGAATCCCCTGCAAACCTCAATTTTAGCTGAAAAAAATCGCTTTTTTCACACATTTTTGTGTGGGAAAGTTGTGGCATCCCCAGGCTCACACAAATTTCCTACCACCCAGGGTTCCCCCAGGTCTCCCGATAAAAATGGTGCCTCACTTGTGTGGGAGGCCCAAGTACCCGCGACAGGCAAGGGCCCAAAACGTAGTGAGGCGATATCAAAATTGCCTATCTCAAAACCACCTGGTTTTGCAAGGGGGGTCACCTGGGTTTTTGGCCCCGGGCTCGGCGGCCATCTAGGGAAACCTACCAAACCCACACATTTCTGAAAACTAGACACCCGGGGACTTCCAGGGAGGTATGGCTTGCGTGGATCCCCCAACGTTTCCTTACCCAGAATCCCCTGCAAACCTCAATTTTAGCAGAAAAAATCACTTTTTTCACATTTTTGTGTGGGAAAGTTGTGGCATAAAAATGGTACCTCACTTGTGTGGGAGGCCCAAGTACCCGCGACAGGCAAGGGCCCAAAACATTTTTTGATAGGCAATTTTGATGGTGCCTCAAAACGTTTTGGGCCCTTGCCTGTCGCGGGTACTTGGGCCTCCCACACAAGTGAGGCACCATTTTTATCAGGAGACCTGGGGGAACGCTGGGTGGTAGGACATTTGTGTGAGCCTGGGATGCCACAACTTTCCCACACAAAAATGTGTGAAAAAAGTGATTTTTTTCCAGCTAAAATTGAGGTTTGCAGGGGATTCTTGGTAAGGAAACGTTGGGGGATCCACGCAAGTCATACCTCGCTGGAAGCCCCCGGGTGTCTAGTTTTCAGAAATGTGTGGGTTTGCTAGGTTTCCCTAGATGGCCACCGAGGACGGGGCCAAAAACCCAGGTGACCCCCCTTGCAAAACAAGGTCCTTTTGTGATAGTCAATTTTTATGTCGCCTCACTACGTTTTGGGCCCTTGCCTGTCGCGGGTAGTTGGGCCTCTCACACGAGTGAGGCACCGTTTTTATCGGGAGACCCAGGGGAACGCTGGGTGGTAGGAAATTTGTGTGAGCCCGGGGATGCCACAACTTTCCCACACAAAAATGTGTGGAAAAAGTGAATTTTTCAGCTAAAAGTGAGGTTTGCAGGGGATTCTGGGTAAGGAAACGTTGGGGGATCCACGCAAGCCATACATCCTTGGAAGCCCCCAGGTGTCTAGTTTTCAGAAATGTGGGGGTTTGGTAGGTTTCCCTAGATGGCCGCTGAGCACAGGGCCAAAAACCCAGGTGAC
The DNA here is from genome assembly GCA_963921515.1 of Calotriton arnoldi. Taxonomy (NCBI): domain Eukaryota; kingdom Metazoa; phylum Chordata; class Amphibia; order Caudata; family Salamandridae; genus Calotriton; species Calotriton arnoldi. The sequence goes on from CAWUFW010009034.1 coordinate 141,651, forward strand.
CCCCCTTGAAAAACCAGGTGGTTTTGAGATAGGCAATTTTGATGTTGCCTCACTATGTTTTGGGCCCTTGCCTGTCGTGGGTACTTGGGCCTCCCACACCAGTGAGGGACCATTTTTATCGGGAGACCTGGGGGAACGCTGGGTGGTATGAAATGTGTGTGAGCCCGGGGATGCCACAACTTTCCCACACAAAAATGTGTGAAAAAAGTGAATTTTTCATCTAAAATTGAGGTTTGCAGGGGATTTTGGGTAAGGAAACGTTGGGGGATCCACGCAAGCCATACCTCCCTGGAAGCCCCGGGTGTCTAGTTTTCAGAAATGTGTGGGTTTGGTAGGTTTCCCTAGATGGCCGCCGAGCACGGGGCCAAAAACCCAGGTGACCCCCCTTGCAAAACAAGGTCCTTTTGTGATAGGCAATTTTGATGTCGCCTCAATACGTTTTGGTCCCTTGCCTGTCGCGGGTAGTTGGGCCTCTCACACGAGTGAGGCATCGTTTTTATCGGGAGACCCAGGGGAACGCTGGGTGGTAGGAAATTTGTGTCAGCCCGGTGATGCCACAACTTTCCCACACAAAAATGTGTGGAAAAAGTGAATTTTTCAGCTAAAATTGAGGTTTGCAGGGGATTCTGGGTAAGGAAACGTTGGGGGATCCACGCAAGCCATACCTCCCTGGAAGCCCCTGGGTGTCTAGTTTGTGTGGGTTTGGTAGGTTTCCCTAGGTGGCCGCCGAGCACCGGGCCAAAAACCCAGGTGACCCCCCTTGCAAAACCAGGTTGTTTTGTGAAGGGCAATTTTGATGTCGCCTCACTACGTTTTGTGCCCTTGTCTGTCGCAGGTAGTTGAGCCTCCCACACGTGTGAGGCACCGTTTTTATCGGGAGACCTGGGGGAACGCTGGGTGGTAGGAAATTTGTGTCACCCGGGGATGCCACAACTTTCCCACACAAAAATGTGTGAAAAAAGTGATTTTTTTCAGCTAAATTTGAGGTTTGCAGGGGATTCTGGGTAAGGAAACGTTGGGGGATCCACGCAAGCCATACCTCCCTGGAATCCCCTGGGTGTCTAGTTTTCAGAAATGTGTGGGTTTGCTAGGTTTCCCTAGGTGCCGGTAGAGCTATGGTTCAAAAACTACAGCTAGGCACTTTGATAAAAAGGTCATTTTTCACTGCAAAGTTGAGGTGTGTCCACGTTGCGTTTTGCGCCGTTTCCTGTTGCGGGCACTAGGCCGACCCACACAAGTGAAGTATTATTTTTCTCTGAAGACTTTGGGGAACACGGGGTGGGTGTAAATTTGTGGATCCACGCAGATTCCAGAACTTTCCACCACAGAAATGAGGGGAAAATGTGTTTTTTTTGGCCAATTTTTTAGTTTGCAAGGGATTCTGGGTAACAGAAACTGGTGGGAGGCAGTCAAGTCACCCCATCCTGAATTCCCCTGGGTGTCTAGTTTTTAAAAGTGTATAAGTTTGCTAGGTTTCCCTAGGTGCCGGCAGAGCTATGGTTCAAAAACTACAGCTAGGCACTTTGCCAAAAAAGGGTAATTTTTCACTGTGAAATTGAGGTGTGTCCACGTTGCGTTTTGCGCCGTTTCCTGTCGCGGGCACTAGGCCTACCCACACAAGTGAGGTACCATTTTCTTGGAAGACTTTGGGGAACGCGGGGTGGGTGGAAATTTGTGGATCCACGTGGATTCCAGAACTTTCCACCACAGAAATGTGGGGAAAATGTGTTTTTTTTTGCCAATTTTTTAGGTTTGCAAGGGATTCTGGGTAACAGAACCTGGTGGGAGGCAGTCAAGTCACCCCATCCTTGATTTCCCTGGGTTTCCAATTTTTCAAAAATGTATAGGTTTGCTAGGTTTCCCTAGGTGCCGGCAGAGCTATGGTTCAAAAACTACAGCTAGGCACTTTGCCAAAAAAGGGTCATTTTTCACTGTGAAATTGAGGTGTGTCCACGTTGCGTTTTGCGCCGTTTCCTGTTGCGGGCACTAGGCCTACCCACACAAGTGAGATACCATTTTCTTGGAAGACTTTGGGGAACGCGGGGTGGGTGGAAATTTGTGGATCCACGCGGATTCCAGAACTTTCCACCACAGAAATGTGGGGAAAATGTGTTTTTTTTGCCAATTTTTTAGGTTTGCAAGGGATTCTAGGTAACAGAACCTGGTGGGAGGCAGTCAAGTCACCCCATCCTGGATTTCCCTGGGTGTCTAGTTTTCAAAAATGTATAGGTATGCTAGGTTTCCCTAGGTGCCGGAAGAGCTATGGTTCAAAAACTACAGCTAGGCACTTTGCCAAAAAAGGGTCATTTTTCACTGCAAAATTGAGGTGTGTCCACGTTGCGTTTTGTGCCGTTTCCTGTCGCGGGCACAAGGCCGACCCACACAAGTGAGGTACCATTTTTCTCGGAAGACTTTGGGGGATGCGGGGTGGGTGGAAATTTGTGGATCCACGCAGATTCCAGAACTTTCCACAACAGAAATGTGGGGAAAATGTGGTTTGTTTGCCAATTTTTTAGGTTTGCAAGGTATTCTGGGTAACAGAACCTGGTGGGAGGCAGTCAAGTCACCCAATCCTGGATTCCCCTGGGTGTCTAGTTTTCAAAAATGTATAGGTTGGCTAGGTTTCCCTAGGTGCCGGCAGGGCTATGGTTCAAAAACTACAGCTAGGCACTTTGCCAAAAAAGGGTCATTTTTCACTGCGAAATTGAGGTGTGTCCACGTTGCGTTTTGTGCCGTTTCCTGTTGCGGGCACTAGGCCGACCCACACAAGTGAGGTACCATTTTTCTCGGAAGACTGTGGGGAACGCGGGGTGGGTGGAAATTTGTGGATCCACGCAGATTCCAGAACTTTCCACCACAGAAATGTGGGGAAAATGTGTTTTGTTTGACAATTTTTTAGGTTTGCAAGAGATTCTGGGTAACAGAACCTGGTGGGAGGCAGTCAAATCACCACATCCTGGATTCCCCTGCGTGTTTAGTTTTCAAAAATGTATAGGTTTGCTAGGTTTCCCTTGGTGCCGATAGAGCTATGGTTCAAAAACTACAGCTAGGCACTTTGCCAAAAAAGGGTCATTTTTCACTGCGAAATTGAGGTGTGTCCACGTTGCGTTTTGCGACGTTTCCTGTCGTGGGCACTAGGCCTACCCACACAAGTGAGGTACCATTTTTCTCGGAAGACTTTGGGGAACGCGGGGTGGATGGAAATTTGTGGATCCACGCGGATTCCAGAACTTTCCACCACAGAAATGTGGGGAAAATGTGTTTGTTTTGCCAATTTTTTAGGTTTGCAAGGGATTCTGGGTAACAGAACCTGGGGGGAGGCAGTCAAGTCACCCCATCCTGGATTTCTCTGAGTGTCTAGTTTTCAAAAATTTATAGGTTTTCTAGGTTTCCCTAGGTGCCGGCAGAGCTATGGTTCAAAAACTACAGCTAGGCACTTTGCCAAAAAAGGGTCATTTTTCACTGCGAAATTGAGGTGTGTCCACGTTGCGTTTTGCGCCATTTCCTGTCGCGGGCACTAGGCCTACCCACACAAGTGAGGTACCATTTTTCTCGGAAGACTTTGGGGAAGGCGGGGTGGGTGGAAATTTTTGGATCCACGCGGATTCCAGAACTTTCCACCACAGAAATGTGGTGAAAATTTGTTTTTTTTGACAATTTTTTAGGTTTGCAAGGGATTCTGGGTAACAGAACCTGGTGGGAGGCAGTCAAGTCACCCCATCCTGGATTCCCCTGGGTGTCTAGTTTTCAAAAATGTATAGGTTTGCTAGGTTTCCCCAGGTGCCGGCAGAGCTATGGTTCAAAAACTACAGCTAGGCACTTTGCCAAAAAAGTGTCATTTTTCACTGCGAAATTGAGGTGTGTCCACGTTGTGTTTTGCACCGTTTCCTGTCGCGGGCACTAGGCCGACCCAGACAAGTGTGGCACCATTTTTCTCGGAAGACTTTGGGGAACGCGGGGTGGGTGGAAATTTGTGGATCCACGCAGATTCCAGAACTTTCCACCACAGAAATATGGGAAAATGTGGTTTTTTTGCCAATGTTTTAGGTTTGCAAGGGATTCTAGGTAACAGAACCTGGTGGGAGGCAGTCAAGTCACCCCATCCTGGATTCCCCTGGGTGTCTAGTTTTCAAAAATGTATAGGTTGGCTAGGTTTCCCTATGTGCCGGCAGGGCTATGGTTCAAAAACTACAGCTAGGCACTTTGCCCAAAAAGGGTCATTTTTCACTGCGAAATTGAGGTGTGTCCACGTTGCGTTTTGCGCCGTTTCCTGTCACGGACACTAGGCCGACCCACACAAGTGAGGTACCATTTTTCTCGGAAGACTTTGGGGAACGAGGGGTGCATGGAAATTTGTGGATCCACGCAGATTCCAGAACTTTCCACCACAGCAATATTGGTAAAATGTGGTTTTTTTGCCAATTTGTTAGGTTTGCAAGGGATTCTGGGTAACAGAACCTGGTGGGAGGCAGTCAAGTTACCCCATCCTGGATTCCCCTGCATGTCTAGATTTCAAAAATGTATAGGTTTCCTAGGTTTCCCTAGGTGCCGACAGAGCTATGGTTCAAAAACTACAGCTAGGCACTTTGCCAAAAAAGGGTCATTTTTCACTGCGAAATTGAGGGGTCCCCACGTTGCGTTTTGCACCGTTTCCTGTCGCGGGCACTAGGCCTACCCACACAAATGAGGTACCACTTTTCCCGGAAGACTTAGGGGAATGCGGGTGGGTGGAAATTTGTGGATCCACGCGGATTTCAGAACTTTCCACCACAGAAATGTGGGGAAAATGTGTTTTTCTTGCCAATTGTTTAGGTTTGCAAGGGATTCTGGGTAACAGAACCTGGTGGGAGGCAGTCAAGTCACCCCATCCTGGATTCCCCTGGGTGTCTAGTTTTCAAAAATGTATAGGTTTGCTAGGTTTCCCTAGGAGCCGACAGAGCTATGGTTCAAAAACTACAGCTAAGCACTCTGCCAAAAAAGGGTCATTTTTCACTGCGAAATTGAGGTGTGTCCACATTGCGTTTTGCGCCGTTTCCTGTCGCGGGCACTAGGCCTAACCACACAAGTGAGGCACCATTTTTCTCGGAAGACTTTGGGGAACGCGGGGTGGGTGGAAATTTGTGAATCCACGCAGATTCCAGAACTTTCCACCACAGAAATATGGGAAAATGTGGTTTTTTTGCTAATGTTTTAGGTTTGCAAGGGATTCTGGGTAACAGAACCTGGTGGGAGGCAGTCAAGTCACCCCATCCTGGATTCCCCTGGGTGTCTAGTTTTCAAAAATGTATAGGTTGGCTAGGTTTCCCTATGTGCCGGCAGGGCTATGGTTCAAAAACTACAGCTAGGCACTTTGCCAAAAAAGGGTAATTTTTCACTGCGAAATTGAGGTGTGTCCACGTTGCGTTTTGCGCCGTTTCCTGTCACGGACACTAGGCCAACCCACACAAGTGAGGTACCATTTTTCTCGGAAGACTTTGGGGAACGCGGGGTGGCTGGAAATTTGTGGATCCACGCAGATTCCAGAACTCTCCACCACAGAAATCTGAGTAAAATGTGTTTTTTTTGCCAATTTTTTAGGTTTGCAAGGGATTCTGGCTAACAGAACCTGGTGGGAGGCAGTCAAGTCACCCCATCCTGGATTCTCCTGGGTGTCTAGATTTCAAAAATGTATAGGTTTCCTAGGTTTCCCTAGGTGCCGACAGAGCTATGGTTCAAAAACTACAGCTAGGCACTTTGCCAAAAAAGGGTCATTTTTCACAGCGAAATTGAGGTGTCCCCACGTTGTGTTTTGCGCCGTTTCCTGTCGTGGGCACTAGGCCTACCCACACAAGTGAGGTACCACTTTTCCCGGAAGACTTAGGGGAACACGGGGTGGGTGGAAATTTGTGGATCCACGCGGATTTCAGAACTTTCCACCACAGAAATGTGGGGAAAATGTGTTTTTTTTGCCAATTGTTTAGGTTTGCAAGGGATTCTGGGTAACAGAACCTGGTGGGAGGCAGTCAAGTCACCCCATCCTGGATTCCCCTGGGTGTCTAGTTTTCAAAAATGTACAGGTTGGCTAGGTTTCCCTAGGTGCCGGCAGGGCTATGGTTTAAAAACTACAGCTAGGCACTTTGCCAAAAAAGGGTCATTTTTCACTGCGAAATTGAGGTGTGTCCACGTTGTGTTTTGCGCCGATTCCTGTCGCGGGCACTAGGCCGACCCACACAAGTGAGGTACCATTTTTCTTTGAAGACTTTGGGGAACGCGGGGTGGGTGGAAATTTGTGGATCCACGCGGATTTCAGAACTTTCCACCACAGAAATGTGGGGGAAATGTGTTTTTTTTGCCAATTGTTTAGGTTTGCAAGGGATTCTGGGTAACAGAACCTGGTGGGAGGCAGTCAAGTCACCCCATCCTGGATTCCCCTGGGTGTCTAGTTTTCAAAAATGTATAGGTTGGCTAGGTTTCCCTAGGTGCCGGCAGGGCTATGGTTTAAAAACTACAGCTAGGCACTTTGCCAAAAAAGGGTCATTTTTCACTGCGAAATTGAGGTGTGTCCACGTTGCGTTTTGTGCCGATTCCTGTCGCGGGCACTAGGCCGACCCACACGAGTGAGGTACCATTTTTCTCGGAAGACTTTGGGGAACGCGGGGTGGGTGTAAATTTGTGGATCCACGCAGATTCCAGAACTTTCCACCACAGAAATGTGGGGAAAATGTGTTTTTTTTGACAATTGTTTAGGTTTGCAAGGGATTCTGGGTTACAGAACCTAGTGGCAGGCAGTCAAGTCACCCCATCCTGGATTCCCCTGGGTGTCTAGTTTTCAAAAATGTATAGGTTTTCTAGGTTTCCCTAGGGGCCGACAGAGCTATTTCAAAAACTACAGCTAGGCACTTTGCCAAAAAAGGGTCATTTTTCACTGCGAAATTGAGGTGTGTCCACGTTGCGTTTTGCGCCGTTTCCTGTCGCGGGCACTAGGCCGACCCACACAAGTGAGGTACCATTTTTCTCTGAAGACTTTGGGGAACGCGGGGTGGGTGGAAATTTGTGTATCCACGCGGATTTCAGAACTTTCCACCACAGAAATGTGGGGAAAATGTGTTTTTTTTGCCAATTGTTTAGGTTTGCAAGGGATTCTGGGTAACAGAACCTGGTGGGAGGCAGTCAAGTCACCCCATCCTGGATTCCCCTGGGTGTCTAGTTTTCAAAAATGTATAGGTTGGCTAGGTTGCCCTAGGTGCCGGCAGGGCTATGGTTTAAAAACTACAGCTAGGCACTTTGCCAAAAAAGGGTCATTTTTCACTGCGAAATTGAGGTGTGTCCACGTTGCGTTTTGCGCCAATTCCTGTCGCGGGCACTAGGCCGACCCACACGAGTGAGGTACCATTTTTCTCGGAAGACTTTGGGGAACGCGGGGTGGGTGTAAATTTGTGGATCCACGCAGATTCCAGAACTTTCCACCACAGAAATGTGGGGAAAATGTGATTTTTTGGGCAATTTTTTAGGTTTGCAAGGGATTCTGGGTAACAGAACCTGGTGGGAGGCAGTCAAGTCACCCCATCCTGGATTCCCCTGGGTGTCTAGTTTTCAAAAATGTATAGGTTGGCTAGGTTTCCCTAGGTGCCGGCAGGGCTATGGTTCAAAAACTACAGCTAGGCACTTTGCCAAAAAAGGGTCATTTTTCACTGCGAAATTGAGGTGTGTCCACGTTGCGTTTTGCGCCGTTTCCTGTTGCGGGCACTAGGCCGACCCACACAAGTGAGGTACCATTTTTCTCTGAAGACTTTGGGGAACGCAGGGTGGGTGGAAATTTGTGGATCCACGCAGATTCCAGAACTTTCCACCACAGAAATATGGGAAAATGTGTTTTGTTTGCCAATTTTTTAGGTTTGCAAGGGATTCTGGGTAACAGAACCTGGTGGGAGGCAGTCAAGTCGCCCCATCCTGGATTCCCCTGGGTGTCTAGTTTTCAAAAATGTATAGGTTGGCTAGGTTTCCCTAGGTGCCGGCAGGGCTATGGTTCAAAAACGACAGCTAGGCACTTTGCCAAAAAAGGGTCATTTTTCACTGCAAAATTGAGGTGTGTCCACATTGCGTTTTGCGCCATTTCCTGTCGCAGGCACTAGGCTGACCCACACAAGTGAGGTACCATTTTTCTCGGAAGACTTTGGGGAACGCGGGGTGGGTGGAAATTTGTGGATCCATGCAGATTCCAGAACTTTCCACCACAGAAATATGGGTAAAATGTTTTTTTTTTGCCAATTTGTTAGGTTTGCAAGGGATTCTGGGTAACAGAACCTGGTGGGAGGCAGTCAAGTCACCCCATCCTGGATTCCCCTGGGTGTCTAGATTTCAAAAATGTATAGGTTTCCTAGGTTTCCCTAGGTGCCGGCAGGGCTATGGTTCAAAAACTACAACTAGGCATTTTGCCAAAAAAGGGTCATTTTTCACTGCGAAATTGAGGTGTCCCCACGTTGCGTTTTGCGCCATTTCCTGTCGCGGGCACTAGGCCTACCAACACAAGTGAGGTACCACTTTTCCCGGAAGACTTAGGGGAATGCGGGGTGGGTGGAAATTTGTGGATCCACGCTGATTTCAGAACATTCCACCACAGAAATGTGGGGAAAATGTGTTTTTTTTGCCACTTTTTTAGGTTTGCAAGGGATTCTGGGTAACAGAACCTGGTGGGAGGCAGTCAAGTCACCCCATCCTGGATTCCCCTGGGTATCTAGATTTCAAAAATGTATAGGTTTGCTAGGTTTCCCTAGGTGCCGGCAGAGCTATGGTTCAAAAACTACAGCTAGGCACTTTGCCAAAAAAGGGTCATTTTTCACTGCGAAATTGAGGTGTGTCCATGTTGTGTTTTGCGCCGATTCCTGTCGCGGGCACTAGGCCGACCCACACAAGTGAGGTACCATTTTTCTTGGAAGACTTTGGGGAACGCGGGTGGGTGTAAATTTGTTGATCCATGCAGATTCCAGAACTTTTTACCACAGAAATGTGGGGAAAATGTGGGTTTTTTGACAATTTTTTAGGTTTGCAAGGGATTCTGGGTAACAGAACCTGGTGGGAGGCAGTCAAGTCAACCCATCCTGGATTCCCCTGGGCGTCTAGGATTAAAAAATGTATAGGTTTGCTAGGTTTCCCTAGGTGCCGGCAGAGCTATAGTTAAAAAACTACAGCTAGGCACTTTGCAAAAAAAGGGTAATTTTTCATTGAGAAAATGTGGTGTGTTCACGTTGGGTTTTGAGCCATTTCCTGTCGTGGGCACTATGCCTACCCACACAAGTGAGGTACCATTTTTATCGGGAGACTTAGGGTAATTCATATTTGTAAAGCAACTGTTATTACCTATTGACTTTTGATGCATTTCTGCCTTCCAAATGAAAGACATTGTGTAAAAAAGAAGTCATTTTGAAAAATGACCGATAATTCTCATGCTAGTATGAGTGTTCCCAATTTGGAAAATGTGCAAATATCTACTGTTTCTAAACTCTATAATTTGTTCCCATTTCAGAAATACATAGGTGTCTTTCATACCGATTTTTCCATGTATACATTTTCCTACAATAATTGCTATATAACCGGTACATAATAAAAAGCCATTGCAAATTGCTGCTCAGTTTTTGACTCTGGGTTCGTCGGGTTCTTGGTGAACCTACAAGTCCTATATATCCCCACAACCAGTAAGGTCCAGCGGATGTAACGGTATATTGCTTTCAAAGAGCTGTCATAATTAGAAGAAGTTACAGGTAAAAACGTTGACACAAAAGGCTGTTTTTTTCAACTAATTTTCAATTTTTCCTGTATTTAACTGTAAGTTTCTATAAAGAAACCTTGATGGATCTACACAAATGACCCCTTGCTGAATTCAGAATTTTGTATACTTTTCTAAAATGTATAGCTTACCAGGATCCATTATTTCTTTCATACACATTTCTACCATTAACTGGAAAGAGGTTGAAAGCACAAAAAATAACAAAAATAGGCTATGTCCCAGAAAAATGCCAAAACTGTGTAAAAAACGTTGGTTTTCTGACAAAAGTCTGTCATTCCCTAAAATCTGGGAAAATGGTGATTTCAGCCCCACAAACCCTTTTTTGATACCATTTGCAGGGAAAAACCCAGACGCTTTCATTTGCAGCCCTTTTTTCCAATTTTTCCCCAAAAAAACTAAATTTAGCTGTATTTTAGCTAATTTCTGGGACCCCTCCAGGGGAATCCACAAACCCTGGGTACCTTTACAATCCCCATGATGTTGGAAGAAAAGGACGCAAATTTGGCATAGATACCTTATGTGGTCAAAAAATTACAGGGGCCTTAGCGCGCACTACCCCAAATAGCCAAAAAAAGGCTTAGCACAGGGGGGGAAAAGGCCTAGCAGCGAAGGGGTTAATCAAGATGGCCAACATCCTCTTCGATGACTCCGCGTTGTTCTCCACCCACTCCCTTAGCATATCTGGGTTCGGATTTTTGTATGTTGGGGCGATAAGGATTCCCAGCCCCCTGGGCACACGTCCCACTTCCAAATAATGGGTCAGAAATTTACTCTCCCACCATTTCGAGGTTTCTCTTTTTATCAGTTTTTCAAGTGTCCTTAATAAATCCTTGCTCCCCAGGTGCTTACTGATATTGCCCTCTGCACTTGCACCCCTCTGCTCAACCAACTCATCGGTGTCACTGAATAACTTTTCAGCATCCAGTTCCCGCTCTTTGAGCCACTCCATATAGATGCGACTATAGAGTCAACAAACCGTTAATCTCAGTGTCCTGTTACGCAGCACAATGCCGCTCTACTCTCTCCCCGCCAATTCAGAATTTATATATACTATATATATATATATATATATATATATATATATATATATATATATTCTTTTATGAAACAGCAATACCTCGCGCTCTCAGAAATGAAGACCAATTCAAGGGAAAGAAAACTGGTTTATTCCATCATAAACCAACGTGACACGTTTCGCCTGACGGCTTGATCACAGAATTTGATTGTCGGCTGCTCCACCGATCGTCGCGCCACCTCACGTGGGACTCCGGCTTCCAGTAGGAGCATTGTGGTTTTGGAATATATATATATATATATATATATATATATATATATATATATATATATATATATCCAAAAGAGAATCCTTCCAAACGAAAAGACCAGAGGACACAGCGGGGATATATATATATATATATATATACATATATATATATATATATATATATATATATTTTACCTATATATATTTTACCTATATTTATTTTCCTTACTGGCGGTGTCCAGTAGGATGTTATAGTTAGGACCAAAGTTTCCATAGGAAAAGCATTTTTTATCTATATATTTACAGGCTTAATCTGGTTACTGAGTATTCTTAAGATCCCAGTTCATTCAACTCTTGTACTCGCTCTGGTTCTAACTTTCTCCTTCCACATTTTCAGCTACTCCATAGATTGGGCTAAATACTTTCTCCTGAATTCCCTAGACCCTGTAGTGAGCAATCTGTCAAAGTTAGTCTAGTTGGGGTCTCTGGGTCTTAGCAAGGATTCTTACAGTAGTCTTTAAGGAGAATCCTCCCTTGACACTCTGTATACAGGTGCTGACTAGTGGTATCATTACACCTTATGGATTGCAGTCATTACATTGAGGGGTGATGTGTATTTGCTTCTATATATAAATTGGGGCGAGTGGCCAGGGCAGATGGGGCACCTTCATCTTCATTTTGTATCTGTGTAAGTGTTAGAACATTGTGGGTGTGCTGTGCAATAATGATCACTGCTAGATACTAGATTGTTAAACAAAGAAAAGGCCAACTTCTATGTTAATATGAGCATAACAAAGGGCTTGCAGAGATTCTCAAACATGGCCATTGCTATGAGCATAACAATGGGCTTGCAGAGATGCTCAAACATGGCCACTAGGAAACAGATGTGTGGCTGAGCATTCACACACTTATAACAACTTACCTGCAAGTGCAAATGCTTTTTCTATTGTGCACATCTAGCTAAAATACAATGAGTAATAGGGGAGTAAGCTGGGAGGTTAAAACACTGTGATTTAGTATTGTTTAAGAGGTGAGTCTTCAAAGCTTTACTAAATTGGAGCAGTGTTTGGGCGGTCCTGATTGATATGGGGATATTTGATCCAGGTCCTGGGTGCACAGATGTAAAAGGGGTGTTGCCTTGTTTTTTCTTTTCTACACGGCTTAGTCTGTAATCTGATGTTGTCTTCGCTACGGGTGCATCGATATTCACTGGAGATGGTGAACGTGTCTGCAAGAAAAGCAGGGCTTTTGGTTGGGTTGGATTAGTAAATGATGTAGCTAGTTTTAAAGATAGTACAGTCCAGCAAGCGGATCTAATAGAGTTCCATCAAGATCGGGGTAATGTTATCATATTTCTTTAGACTATGAATGAGACATGCTGTAGCATGTAGGATGCCGATAAGGGGTGCCAGTGTGGAGTCTGGGAGGCCACAGAGTAGAGCATTACCAGCATTCATATGTAACAGTACAAGGGCTTGAACAACAGTTCTGCAGTCACTTTATAGAATAAACAGCTTGACTTTCTTCAGAAGAAAGAGCTGGTACCAGACTGTCATTTTTGTTTTTGCCAATATGTTCCTTGAGGTTGGTGTCCAGGGTGAATCCAAGTGATTTGCCATTTGGTGAGAGTTGGGGTTCAAAGCCGTCAAGGTTCATTTCATTGAGCCAGGTTTGTACTATATCTTGTTTGTTGTTCTTGGCAAATAATAGGAATTTTGTCTTGGGTGATTTAAGTTTCAGGTAGGAGCTGGAGATCTAGGCATGGCTGATGTACAAGCAGTGCTTGATGTGTTTGATGTATGAAGCAGAGGAGACTTTCAAGTAGAGTTGTGTATCATCTGCAGATTGGGGAATCTTGATCTGAGAGAATGATGGATTTAACCCAGATCCTTGTGACTGGGGGTGAATGTTTGCATTGTCCAGCATTCTGTCCATCAATTGTTTCTTTTGCATATGTCGCCCTAAGTTGGAAGGGTATGCCCAGACGTGGGTCCCGTGCTCACTATACCACTGGATTCAAGCTAGCCTGGCTGATGAAGGGTGATGCCTTGAAACCGGTCCCAGGATGCTTGATTCTAGTCCAGGGAGGACCTGGCTTGGCAGTTCAGGCTGGACTGTTCCCACAAGGAACGGGGTCAAGACTGATTTGCATATGGCTGGGTCCAAGCTGGAGTGGGTGTGGTGAGCAAAAGAATGATGGATTTAACCCAGATCCTTGTGACTGGGGGTGGATGTTTGCATTGTCCAGCATTCTGTCCATCAATTGTTTCTTTTGCAGTTATCTGTGAGTAGAGCACTGAGTTGTTCCATGTAAAGCCATGTAGAAGTAAGCAGGTTTCTTTTAGGACCCCTGAGTGTAGGAAGCTGGGTCTCTATATAGTGTACTAAAACAAAATACACTGTGCAGAGAGTCTAGTGATCCCTTACTAGTACATAGAGGTTAAAGTAGGTAATGCTAATGCTCTTTTTGTGGTAGGGTGAACGAGCAGTTAGGCGTTTCAGAGGGTAGTGCTAAGCATTTATTGTACTCACAGAAGCAATAAATGAGACACACACTTAAGAAAAAATCAGAGACCAATTTAGAAAAATAGTGTCAATTTTTATGTATATTTTAAGAACAAGAACTACACTAAGTATTTTAGAAGTTAAGATTTTTAAGAGTTTGGAAAATATATCACTTTTGTGCGCAGTTATGCAACATTGAAGTCAATGGAGAAAAGCAGAAAAATGCATGTAAAATCAGGCAATGCTTTCAAGAAGTTCACCTTCTTATTTTAGGTCGATGGCAGGACAGGTCCAAAGTTCCAACAGGAGATCGGGAGCATCCAGAATTCGGCTAGGAGCAGGGTGCTTTAGGTGCTCATTGCTAGTGTGCTATGATGAAGAGGGCCACTTGGAAAGACACTGCACAGGAGGACTTAAAGGTAAGTCCGGTGGATCCCACTGAAGGGAAGAGGTCACAAGGGGTGCAGGACTACGGGAGCAAGGCTGGTTCATTGTTACCGGGGCTGATGGGGCCGGGTCTAGTGCAGATAAGTCAGACAGGTATCGAGCAGTCCTCGCGGTCAGGAGCAGGCAACTTGGAGAGGCAATTTCAGGACAGCTGGGCTACTCAGGGTGTGGGTCTCAGGGGTCTCAATGTCCCTCAATGGGTGCTTGCTTCTAGAATTGATGGAGTCTGGCACAGACTCTCCATCTCGCTGTTTCCTGTTGGTGGACTGGTACCCCTGGCATTGGCACAGTGTGGCACCAGTAGGTCCTAGTGTCTCCAAATTTGGCAAGAAGACAGGTCTGACCCTTCCGAGATTGTGTATCTCTTTTGATATGGGTGCTGAATCAAAACCATTGGGGAGCAGCACATTGACATACCGGACTCAACGGGATCGGTGCCTGCGGTGTGCAGGCGAGTGACACCATCACTCCAAGTTTAGCCTTTCTTGGTGATTTTGCAAAGGCTAGAAGAGCTCCTGGGTTCTTGGAGTCTTCACAGGTTCAGGACTACATGGCACACCACGATTGTCGAAATCCTAGAGGCAGCAGGCAGGGTTTGGCTCCAATTTTCTTCTGCAGCAGGGCTTCAGTTCTCAGGCATCAAGTCTTCTTTGTCCTGGTCTTCTACTTGTCCATCAAATCTAAGGTCCAGGTCTAGGGATGTCACCTAAATACTGAATGTAGGGGTGTAACAGTGGGAGACAGGTAGTAGCCAATGGGCTATCTACCTTTAAGTAGCCTATACCCTCTAAGTTAACACTTCCTGTGGGAAGGGGCACAACCTGATATGTTGTTTCTTCACATCCCAAGATGGTGAATTTTCAGGAGAGGGGTTTACATCACCTGCCGCACTTTAGGGGTGATGCCGGCTGAGTGTGGACCCTCATCCTCATCTAACTAATTTTCCCGCCTGTCCTCCCACCAAATGTGGAGCAGGACAGGGAGGTTGTCATTTCTTATTATCTGGGGAAGCCTTGGCTGAACTTCAAAGGCAGCAATGCCTTTGAAGCTTCCCACTCTGGAAGGCCATTCTGGCCTGGAAGAGGTGTGAAGCACCTCCGACCAGAGCAGGCTTTGTTTTTGGCTTCTGAGAGTGCAGGCTCCCACCCCATGAGGTTAGAAACATGTCTGGTGGTGGCAGACTGGCTATGACTAGTCAGAGACCACAACAGTGCATTTTTAGGTTTTCAGGGGACCCTCTGAGGGTCTTGTGTGCATCTATTAATAAATCCTACACTAGCATCAGTGAGGATTTATTAAGACATGATTTTTGGTATCAAACATCTTAGGGTACAGTGAAGCCATCATGGAGCTAGGAAACTCGTAATGACAAGTATCTAGCCCATGTACACTTTATGGCTTCTCTGTGCACTTGCAATATCCAAGAATGGATAAGATATTGCAGGGTCATACCTGCTCATGCACAGATGACCACACATGGGATATAGTGAACCCTGCCTTAGGGCTATAAGGCCTGTAATAGGGGTGACTTATCTATATCTCATGCAGTGTGTGAGGGCGTGGCACACAGGGCTGTGTGCCATGTCGACTCCAGTTTTCTCTGCACCAAGACACACAGCCTGCAGTTTGCATTGCCTTGGTGAGGAGGCACAATTCCTGCTGCAGCTCCAGTGGGACCTCTTCAGTACCCATGCCCTAGATACCAGGGGTACCATTTACTAGGGACTTACAAGAGTGGCTGAAGCTGTGCCAATTATGATACAGTATTAGGAAAGTTATCTGGCACTGGGAATCTGGTTAGCAGAGACCCAGTGCACTTACGTTTCAAAATCATATCAGGCATCAAGCAAAAAGCGGGGGCTAACCATGTCAAAAGAGGCAGTTCCCTACACTGAGCTTTCCCCTGGTTGTTTGGCTGAAGTAGCAGGGCCTTGCTCAGAGATCACTACATGTGGTACGTGAACAGCAGCATCAAAACAACAGAATAGTTAAGAAATAAGATAACATCCCCAGGCACAGGCACTCATTTGTAATTTGTTTTCAAGCAGCTTGTACTATTCGTGCACACAATCACAATCTTCAGAACCTATGTATGTAGAAGATAGTTTGTTGTTTGTAGTCTCCAGTGGTCCACCTACCATACCAAACCACTGTCTGATCCTTTTATACTCCTGGAAATGGTCCAAGATGTACTTCAGGCAGTAGCCTTGGGGACTAGCCTTGCCATTCCAGTATGGGAAGGGAAGCAGATCGCTGCTAGTTCTAGCGAAGGTCTAGAGAAGAAGGGATTCACTTTAGGGGAGAAATATTTTCCTTAGAGAGGAACAAAAGTGCATTTGCACAGAAGTCTCTATTTTGCCAGTGTGGAGTTCTTGACTATTGGAAATTCCACAAAGAGAATCCTTTAGAAAAGGTAACTGACATTCCCAAAAGCATACCTGGAAACCTCCGCCTTGCACAGCTTTCCAGGCAAGCTTCGTGTCATATATGTGAATAGAAAAAATTTGGTAAAGTACATTCAAGCAGAGATAGAGGTGTCTTCCTTACTTTTACAATTGTATTCATGAATAGGGAGCATTACGTTTTAAACTAAGCATGCTTTATATGAGTTATATTGTTCTCGATTGTCTCTTACACCACATGATTAGTTTGGATAGTCGACACTCTGGAGCATATTTATGAGATTGTCACACAGTGCAGCAAAGCAAGTCACCTTGCTGCACTGATCTGCATTACAGGGAAAGGGCAGAAATGTGCCTTATTTAAAATAATAAGGTGCATTCCTGCCTGGTCCCCTGCGCTGGTGCCGTATGGCTGCCTAGCTCCAATGCAGGCACCCTTGCACCATGGTACAAAAGTGTCTGTGTTGTAAGGTGGATTGTTATTGTGCAGGAAGGGACAACGTCCTGCATAAAAACAATCCCCTTATGCATTTTCCTATTTCTATGTGTGCTGCAGAATGCAGCATTCACAGAAAGTGTAAATAACGAGGAGAAATAAACATTTTTCTCCCTGTTACCCCTCACCTGGGGAGGCGTAAGTTTTTGACACATTCCCAGATCTACCACTTCTGGTAAATCTGGTAATGTGTCAGCATCCATGGGTTTTGCATGGAAACACCCAAGCAACACCCATGGAATGAATCCCTGATGCAGAGTAATGCAACGCTGCGATTTGCTCTGTATTGCTTTACTTGAGATTTATGAAGCCACACAGGGCCACGCAAGGTGGCCTTGCGCGGCTTCATAAATCTCATTTTTGATTGCGTCACTTCAGTCACCAATTGTGTGGTGCAAGAGCGACACCACGGGGCTTGTAAAAATGCCCCTCTGTTTTTCTTAGCACAATATTGAGTGACAACAAACTTTGATTCTCATTAGGTGA
Organism: Calotriton arnoldi; assembly: GCA_963921515.1. Taxonomy (NCBI): domain Eukaryota; kingdom Metazoa; phylum Chordata; class Amphibia; order Caudata; family Salamandridae; genus Calotriton; species Calotriton arnoldi. Next base: position 159,014 of record CAWUFW010009034.1, read on the forward strand.
GGAGGGATTTATGATTTCACTATTAGCCCTGCAAAAGCCTTGTCTCCCAACCTGAGTCGTAGAAGCGGCATACATTCCAATTTTCTACAGATACATCACTACATAATTTATAAAATAGTGCCTACCCAGTCAGGGAAGTTCCTGATTGGAAACTTAACTTCCACTCTGCGCAAATTCAAATCCTGTTTTCCCATATGTTGTCAAGTTGTTGTTCACTTGCTCTGATTGTTCTTTGAGGTGTGTGTATCGCCTACGACTTTAGGATTCTCTGCTAGCACTTAATGTAGAGCTTCTACAAATATTATATTGCACCTATTGCTGATGCTCCCTTCTGACATGTATTTCATATTCTCTTTTATGAATACATCAAAACAGTAATGCGTTGGCTCATGCTATGGTGCTCCCCCATGAGTGTTGCCGGCCTCAAATCACACTGCGCATGTGTCAACATCTTTAACCACTTTCAGCATGCCATTTCTTTACAATACAATAGTATCCGAAAGGCAACTACCTGATGGACATGACAGTGCAAAAATGCACTGGGTATGTCAAAACATTTTTCAATGTCCAGAAGTTGGTTTCTGTAATCCTGCATTACAGTACCATCTGCAAGAAAGCAGAAAGAGGCTAACAAGTTTAGCCCTTCTTGGAGCTCTCATTCTAGATGCTAGAGCCATCTGCAAGATTATCTAGATGTCCCAAAACAATTAAAAAAAGAGAGACAGAAAAACATGCGTAGGCACCTTAGTAAATGCAATCCAATGTGTTGCAAATACATTTCATGAATGCAATATAAATTGTTCCAAAATAATTTCAAGTAAAGTATTTATAACGTATTGCCTATTCACCCTTATTTAGCATTTGAACGCGGAACGGGAAGAACGATTTTTTACTCGTTAGATTCAGTAGCGGCTCGCCGAGGGAGTGCTGCGGGGCGGGATGGAGGAGGGGGAGGGTGGGGGGTAGTAAACTCCGGAATACGGCCGAATGGAGTTATGTAAATAAATAAATAAATAAAACAAACTATATTGCGCGTGCTGCATCGCCGAGTTGGCGTTGCAGCGCGCGCAATGTAAATTGTTTTATTTATTTACATAACTCCGTACCGCAATTTGCCGGAGTTTACTAACCTCCACCCTGCCCCTCCCCCCCTCCGCAGCACTCCCTCGGCGAGCCGCCACTGGTTAGATTTCACTCATTTTGTGACCCATTTCCACATGTTTATTAGTTGCTTTTGTTTGTGAACAGAGAGTTTCAGCTCCTCGCTCTCATAAAAATTTCAATCACTGTGCACTTGTTCCTTCAATAATTTGTTATACGAGATGTGGAAAATATGTTGCCCAACAAAAATTATGATTGGTAAGTTGATTCTTGCTTGAAAAAGGTTTTGTGGTAGTGAGTGCGCTACAAACAGGTAAACCAGGGACTTAAGATATAACATTTAAGAAGGGTCTCTGCCATAGTTTTGGGTTGACTGTTATCTTAAATATTGAACAGATGAGAGCTAGATCATAGGGGCCAATCTTTTGTGCCGAATCTGCGTCTGAACTAGTCCTTAACAGTTTTTCCAGTGGTGGTCCAGCATCCACAATTATATTGACAATATTTCAAGTTATTGGGAGTCCAACATATATTCATCAAGATTTTATAATGGTGATATATCCAAATATGTGACGCACGATGTAAATCACTGTATCTGAAGGCAGTATCTCAGTTGAAAAAATATCCTTTATTCATTTTCTTCTTTTAAAAAGCGTCATTAGAATAGTGATTTCTAGTAGCCAACGCGTTTCGTCCTACAAGGAGTTCTTCAGGGCTACAGAAAATATATACAAACAAAGAAACATATTTACATTATGTACAACTATATACAATTTTAAAACGTGACATTACATTTTTACAATTTTTTTGGGATGTACTCAAAATTCTATTTACAAACAATACTTTGCATAGATTATGCTAAAGTATATAAAGTGCAGATCAAGCAAACAATTATTTTCGCAGAATCGGCCCGTTTGCGAACGCAAAAAATGCTTTTCAGATGCAGCAAACCCAATTTTGCGATTTGGTAACCTGTTACCGAATCGCAAAATGGGTTTGCGATTTACTATTAGGAAGGGGCGTGTTTAGGGCCTCCCTTCCTAATACCAAATCGCATCGGTATGTAGGAATGTTTTGTGACCAAAATGCGGTCCCAAAACATTCAAAACTTTCCCACTTACTTTAAGTAGGTGGTAACCTATTCGCAATTTGTGAATGTTTGTTACAGCGCTTTTTAAGAGCAGGCAGTGGGCTGCATTTAAAAAAAAATTGCTTTATTTAAAAGCAATCACAGACATGGTGGTCTGCTGACCCCAGGAGGCCACCATCCCTGTGATTTTGGCGATTCCTAGGGGGTCACAAATTGCGACCTACCTCATTAATATTCATGAGGTAGGTCATTTGCAATCCCTTAGGAATTGCAAAAAGTGTTCACCTCACTTTCATGCATGCTGTTTTGCGATTTCCTAATTGCGAATTGCAAGGATTCGCAATTAGGAAATCGCAAAACGGTTTCTTCATGCATTTGTCCCAAAATCTTTCTGTTTAGTCTATGCATACAAAGGGTGGTGATTGTCCCCCACTTCAATTATGTTCCTTGTGCCTTGTTGCAGTTTTGTGCTCTGGCTGTTTATACACAGATTGAACAAAAAGGTGCCAGGACATCCCGGCACCACAGCCTTGGTAACTCTAGAGAATGTGTTCTGCTTTTTCAAGAGTCATTTCTGAAAGTGACCAACTGATCTAATGTTAGTATAATGATAAAACTATTAATAGGTGTACGGAATCATGACTTCAACACAGGTTTTAGTGGTGCGACTCAGACCAACCAGCACAGAAGCTTTCAGTAAGGCCCCACAGCATTGTGGTAGTTGCAGTCTTGCATTTGTAATATTTTTTCAGTCTTTGTTTTAGAAGTAAATACTGATCAATTTTCATTGAGGTAATTTTTTTTCATTTAAACAGGTAATGCAGTTCTATTGTCACTGAGATGATCTACTGTCCTCATGATGTTTTGTCTTTATTAAAGCTCTTCACTGCTGCTTAACATTGCTAAGTGCTGCTGACTCTGAACCGTAAAAGCAAGACACATGGATCTTTATTAGGCCACTAAACACACAAAGTCTGGTACAGCTTGAAACACTGTTGGTTCTCATTTCTTCCCTGAATCCAGGCTAAATGTAACGCAGGCCCTTTATTTTTAACCGTAATTGCACATATCTAAGTTACCAACATTTTTATAAATAATTGGGCAATATCATTAGCGATTTCCTTATTCCTTCTTAGATCAAACAATACATTTCAACAGGCCTTGGGGACAAGCCTTGCCTCAATGAGGATATTAAACTTAATGGTCATAAAAGCTGACCAAAGTATTTCCATATTGATCCTCAAAGGGACCAATAAGGTTCTTCACTATACCTGAATAATCAGGAGGAACAATGGTTCTGTGGTTGCTCCATAGTCCAACGACAAAGATTCAGATGTTATAGCAATCAATCAATCAATCAATCAGCCAATCAAATAATGCTTATAAAGCATGCAGCTGCTCAGTAGAGCGTCCCAGCACTACAGGTGCAATACACCAAGGTCTTGCCACAAGAGGGACCAACATCTAAAAGGCATCATTAAAAAGCCAAGTTTTCAGGCTCCGTTTAAAACCGTGGTTGCATGAAGATTCAATTGAAGCGCATTCCAACTTGCAGCAGTTAGCGCTGAGAAGAAAGTTTCTCCCCATCTATTCCACCTTGTCTTCAGAACAACAGCCAACAATGTATCAGCTGAACAAAGGGTTCTGGAAGGATGATAATGGGTGAGTCACTTGGATAGCTATTTAGAGCCTATATCATAGAAAGATCTATGAGCAAGCGCCAATCCCTTAAAATTCCCTCTCGTCCTTATGGGAAGCCAATGTAACTCCTTAAGATGGCGCTGAACAGAAACGTTCCTAGGAATGTTGAGCAGGAGCCTAGCTGCAGCAACTGGACTCACTTAAGCTGGTACAGGGGTAGACCCCAGTATAATACAGTAGCGTTGACCAGCTGAGATGTTATGAGGGCATGGACTACCATCTTCCGACAAGGAGCAGGAAGAAGGAAAAAAAACGTCTTGCAAAACCAGAGAAGGTCAAAGCAGATCCCAAATGTGCTCTCCACTTGTGGTTTAAAGGACAGGTTACTATTGAACTTCACTCCCAGGTTCTTAACCACCATAGTTGTAGTCGGAGGAGAGGGAGCAGAACTAGGACAATCCTCACCACCCCACAAAGGGAGGAGAGGAGAATCAAAAACCAGTACCTCTGTTTTGCTCATGTTACACTGGAGGTTACTCTGACACATCCATTGAAACACTGTTGACAGACATGCTTCAAATCTGCATTGGGCACCAGAGATGTTCTTGTCCCAAGTTAGAATAATCTGTGTGTCGTCAGCATAAGAGATGATCTGCACTCCAAAGGATTTCACCAAGGTTGCCAAAAAGGGACATATAGACATTGAACAAATTAGGGATCAAGGCAGAGCCCTGGGGAACCCCAAACTCAATGGACTTAGAGTCTGACACAAATGGTGGCATCCACACTGACTGATCTCTGTTCAATAAAAAGGAACGCAGCCAGGCTAGGGAGGTCCCACCCAACCCAATGTCCTGCAAGCGTTGTATCAGGATAGGATGGGAGGCTGTATCAAATGCCACAGAAAGGTCTAAAAGCAGCAAGGCCACTTCCTTCCTGTTGTCCACAGCCATTTTAATAGTGTCTGAGACCTCAACCAAAGCAGACTCAGTGCAGTATCCTGGGCAAAAGCCCGATTGTGAAGGCTGCATCTACAAGTTAGCATCGAGATAGCTCTTAATTGGATATTGACTAAATTTTTCAAGGATCTTAGCAAAGGCTAGTAACAGGGAAATTGGCCTGTAGTATACCAGGGCGGGCTTATCTGCCGAAGGTTTTTTGAGCAGTGGATCAACCTGGTGTTTTTCCAGCAACTGGGAACAAAGGCCTGGAGCAATGAGTTATTGATCAACTCATTCAGGGCAGGGTTTATGTCCTCTGCATTAGCACCCAAGATTCAGAGAGGACAGGAGTTGTCGGGGGACCCGACTTACAGGCTCTAAGGGCATGCTCAGAATCCTTCAATAACATGGGTGAAAACTCTGTAAGTGAGCAAGATAATGGAAGAGGAACTGTCAAGGGCTGTTTCACTGATATTAGTGGCAGTGAATACTCCTTGGCGATCTGACCCATAAGGGTCAATGCTGTTGGTATTATTGGCAGCTTTTAAGGACCTAACATTGCCCAGAATCTTGTCCTATATTTGTGTTATTGTTTCCTAGGTTATCCTGTGCCCTGCATCATCATTTTATCAAACATGGCAATATTAACACCACCTTTCAGGGTCATTTCATGTTCATGGAATTTAAAAAACCTTCACCAAAGTGCTCTCCTTAGTTCTAAATATCACATTACAGAAAGGACTGTAAAACTAAAAAGTAAACAGCAAAATCATGGTGTGGAGTTAAAACTGAGAGGCACAAGAAAGCAGCTGTTCTTTAATGAGTGAGTTAGAGAAGGAGAGTGGGTGAAGCCATATCCATAAAATAGCAGATCTTTCAAAGATTATTACAAAACAGAGGAAAGAGGCAGAAAAGAGATTATACTCAAGCAGAATAAGAACTTGCCAGCCAGATCTGGGCAGTGAGAAAAAGAATGCGATCAAGGAACATAGACATCAATGAGTTCATTAAAGTATGGAAGAGAGAATCAGAAAGTACATGCTGAACAAAATACATACATTGTGGAATGTCAAATAAGAAGGAAAAAGCAGTCAGATAGAAAAAGAAAATTATTGGTGTACAGAGGGGCAACCTTTTTGCATATTTTATGAAATGCCACTGAAAACCTATCAAGCTATCCAAGACACATTGCTTCATTGTTATTGCATGAGCATGATCTTTGTAATGTTTACTATATTGCAAAATTCACATTTCCACCTAAAAATCTTTCCTGTGTCAGAAAACATTGCACGAAAACCTTTGGACGCCATCAGAAACAGGATGATTTTGTGTAATCTAATGTAATTTTGCTTCTCTTTCCTCTGCAACTGGCAGATTCATGTGCAAGAGTAAGGAATGCAAATTATACATACATGACCATTGAAGAAGCTTTCACTTAATCAAAGCCATATTGTATTTTACACATGCACACACACACACTCACACGCTCGTCTGTCCTTTAGTATTTAATTTTAATTTTTTTTGACAGCATAACAAAATTGGAATGCTGGCAAAGCATGTTTGTGTGGTTCCTACGCTCATTTATTTATGTGTGTAAAACACCTTTCCTTTTTGCTGGTGGCTGTCAAAAGTCCTGTCAAGAGCTACCACATGACAGAAAGGCAGGTCAGCTGGGGTCCTACCTTGAGGGGATTGCACCAGGGATCTGTTAGTCCCATTCACAAGAATGCATCACTATGCAGATAACATTGCCTTTGATTCCGACCTTCTTAATGACATCATGTTAGAAGTAGAGGCATCTATCACGGGATTGCAGTATATCATGATTATTGTTATTATCAATATTATTATTATAATTATTATTATTACTGATGCTATTAGTGAATTGATGATTGTGTGATGAATCTGTATTAACTAATGTATCTCATTTCTGCAGTAAAACGAACATGATGGAAAGTGAATTATGAAGTACACCATCCTCAAGTTGTGCATCTCTCATATAATATGGATTACTTTGTGGATTTTGCATAGTGCAACCAATTTTACACTCTACCCGTATGATTTACATATGCTGTCTTTACGATACATTATTAGCACCCTTTATTCAGTGGATTTGCAAATGATTAGTACTGAGGCCCAATTTATGAGTGGTACCAGTACAAAGTGTAGAGCACCAACCTCGCCTATCACCAGAAGCATGGCACTAAGTGCAGGGGTCTACTGGAAAGAGCTTTTCACTCACGATGAAGGTGCAGGAGGTGTGTTATGTCGAGCTTGTGCTTTGCTTGTCTCGTGCATGACATGTCTTACCCATTATTGTGGAGTTTTAGGGTGGTTGGAATGGTGGGGTGGTTGAGTTGGCAGTTGGTGTTTGGCCGCCATGGGATAAGGTCCTCTCCAACCTGTGTTCAAGATTAAACTACTTAACTATGTCCAGTATGTCAGCAGTGTTTAATCCCAAAACTTTGGCAACGATTTGGCAGTCCGGCTTGTGAAAACATTTGATACACCGTACCTGTAGTTTAATCTGTGGCACAGCAGCGATCGACGTTACGGAGCCGAGGAGAAGACCCTAGAATGGCACACTTCAAACAGTAGTGCACCCTGCAAGCGGGAGCAGCGGATCAGATCGAGATCAGTGTGAGGAGGATCTCGTTGCTGCACCAGCACAAGACGGGCCATCGGAGGAGTGACGTCATTGGGAGGAACAACGTTGGTGTATGCTCATTGGATGACGCCATTGGAAAGAGTGTAAACATCGAGCGACGTGTGTACACTAGACGCAGTCTAGTCTTTGTGATACAACGTGACACACGGCCATTGCATGCATAACCCGTGGCCATTTTGATTCAATTCAGAAATCCAGAAAAGAAGCCATGCATCAGCTCGTACACTACTTCACCGTCCATGCACAGTATTTGGCTGCTTCATTGGCGATCGCAACTAAAGTAATGTGCACGCCTGGGGGAGACACCATTGGTGCACACATACTTATGGCGGTGATGTGCACACCTTGAAAGAGCTCTACTTCCTGAGGTACTTTTGATTACATGTGGGGAGTCAGAAGCAACTCTTAATTTTTTTTTTTTTGGGTGGTCTCATTAGTTCTTCAGTTCTGGTTTGCCTAAAACTAAGGGAGAAGTACATTCATTTTGGTTGGTTGTGTTTCATTTCATTCCTCTAGCTAGTAACATTATTCCAGTCATGGAAGCTTCGGGAGATAGTTGCACTGAAATTCTTACAATACCTGCCAATTCCCATGTGTCAGTTATTCCTTCACCATGTTTTTTGCTACAGTCTGGCACTCCGCCCATGGCTTGGGATGACTGGATTCTAATGTTTTTTAACTATTTGGAGTCATTGGATGGGGAGGAGCTTAAACCATCATGGAAGAGGGCATTATTGTTGAGTGCTCTTGATAAAGAAGGACAAAGAGTGTTTGGATACCTACCGCCAGCTGTCGAAGCTAACTGTCAAATCATTCAAGATGTGTATAAGGAGGCTAGATGTAGACTAGAGATTCACTATGCCAAAGAAGAGAATTTAGTTATGATTAGATATAAATTTTACACTCAACACCAAAAGGTAGAAGAAAGCATTGATTAATTTGTGGCTAGGTTACATGAGTTGTCTACCAAGTGTTATGTTGGGTTATTGACTGATGAACTTATTAGAGACCAAGTCATTGTTCAGTGTCATAATAAAACAAAATCAGGAGAGATTGTGGGCAGCAAAGAATCTGACTTTAAATGATGCCATAGGGATTGCTAAAGTTCTAGAACAATCTGACTTGTATATGAAAGATCTAGAGAGAAAGGAACAGAAAATAGAAGTTTCGGAAGATGGAGCTGTAAGTAAGTCTTCTTATGATGCATGTCCCCCTGTGAAACCCACAACTTTTAAAGGGAGAGCATTTGCTTTGACCACACAGGCAAGAAGTTGTAATTGATGTGGCAGTGCAGGTCATGCTTCTGATTCTATATTTTGTTTTTCCAATAACAGAGAATGTAGAAGGTGTCAAACAGGTCATTTTACAAAGGTACACAGGATGGCACATCAGGGAAGGTATCTTGCATCACCGATGAGTCCATTGAGTCTGTTGAGTCTTTTGACAGAATTTTAAGTATAGACGGTGGGGATGGCATGGATACTGAGGGGCCTGGGAAAAATAGACCAAAAGCAATATTTAAGGTCAATGATTGTGATGTACTACTCATGGTTGACAGAGGATAAAAGTACACCATTGTGCCCAAAACCTTATTTACACAATTGTGGGGTGGTACATTGTAGAAACCTAGACACATTTCTCCTACTGGTTACCAAGGGGACACAATTGACATTGTATGGTTCATGGACTCTAAGATAGAGCTTGGGGGACCATTAAAGGAAAGGTTTATGTGTCTGGGGAATGTCCTGCTATTCTAGGATGGGTACATGGATATGTGACATTACAACGCATGCCATTATATCGCATGCCGTTGCAAGGCCAAACTTTACCCCAACTTTCTGTCGGGGGAGCACTGGTAGTTGGAATAGATTAATTTTCTAATCCAACTCCAGTGTGTGCCACAGTAGGGAAGGTATTGGAGTTAAATCCAACTTCTTCTACTCACTGCAGCACACATTTTTCATTGCAGTGGCATGCGATGTAACTGCATGCGTTGTAACGGTTGCGTTGTAAAGGCTGCTTCCCGGGTACATCAATATGACCTACACATAATTGTTAACCCCAAGGCGCCTTTGCAAGTAATGGTTGTGGATGATGAGTCAATTACTGATATTTTGAATTCTATGAAACAAGTTTCTGATCAAAAATTGGACCTGTTGAAAGGATATGTTCATAAAATAATGCTCAAGAAGGGAGTGGTACAGATGAAATGTAAGCTGACGGGAGTCCCTATAATTGTCAGGGAAGGTGTGAAAGAATTGTTAAAAGAAATGTTGCATGAGGAGATCATAGAGCCTGTGGAGGACTCTAATTGGGTTTCTCCAGTAGTTATCACACGCAAATCTGATGGTCGTTTAAGGTTCTGTGTGGACTTGAGGTCTTTGAACCAAAACATTGTGGCTGATACCTTTTATTTACCAAATATCAATGAGTTGGTACTGATGTTGAAGGGGGAAGGTATTTTTCTTAGTTAGAACTCAAGAGTGCATACAATTAGATTAAGCTCCACCAAGACTCAAAGCCGCTCACTGCATTTATCATTTTGGAAGGGACTTTTCAGTTTAAGGGCATGCCGTTTGGTCTCTCTTCAGCAGCAAGCGTATTTAAATGTATGATCTCAGAAGTGTTTAAAGGAAAGGACAACATACTTTACTTCCAAGATGACATTTACATTTTTGGAAAAACAGTAAAATAGCACATCTTGGTTTTGTAGCAGGCCTTGCAGAGAATTGCAGATATTGGAATTACGTTGCGCAAAGAAAAATGTTAATTCCTCACAGAGACAGTGGAATATTTGGGATATACTTTGTCTGTTGATGGTGTCAAGCCTAAAGAAAACTTGCTGAAAGCTATCAAACTTAAGCCGAGACCTACAGACAAAGATCAATTGAGATCCTTTATGGGTCTCATAGACTATTATTCTAAATTTGTACAGAGGTTTGCAGATTAAACAGAGAGGCTCAGGGCATTGCTGAGGAAGGGACAGAACTTTGTTAGAGGCCAGAACATGAGGAATGTTTTAATGCCATTAAGAATGAAATTTGTTGTGCAGGTATTTTAGTTCCTTTTGATATTGGGCTCAAAACTATTATAACAGTGGATGTGAGTGCTACTGGCATTGGGGCAGTTCTTGCTCAGAAACATGCAGGAGGTGAGAAAACGGTCGCCCTCACATCATATCTAGGAATTTGACTTGTACTGAGAGGAACTACTCGGTCATCGAGAGAGAAGCCTTACCTGCTGTGTGGAGAGTGGAATACAACAAAACGCAAGTGTGGGGTACAAAGTTTGTATTACGCTCTGATCACAAACCTCCGGTTTAAATTCTTTTACCCGGTGGAGCTTGGAAGGGGTCGACAAGATTAGCCAGATTGGCGGCTAGACTTCAGGAATATTGTTACGTGTTAGAATATATACCAGGTTGGCGTAATTTTCAGGCGGATTGCTTTTCCCAGTTATCTGTTGATTGTGAACAAGTAGTTGGTTCTGGTGAGCAGGATAAAATACCGGTTGCCTTGGTACAGGTTGTTGTGAGGGACGGCACTGATGCCTTTTACATGGAAGAATGGTGTGAGGAAATGGAGAAGGATAACACCCTCCTTGAGGTGATGCGCATGGTATCTGCTGGCAGCAGGAGGGAAAGTTGTGGGTGGCTAGAGAAGGTGTTCAGGTCTCTGAGTTGTCTAAAGATTCAGACTCCAGATGTGCTGTCATTGAAGGTGACTAGGTGAAAATTTATACTGGACATGTGATGAAAGGTTTATCCAAATTTAAGGGTCCACATAGAGTGGTGCATGCTTATAAATTTTATGTGGTTTTGGAGAATGGTGAACGTTGGAATCAACGCTGGGTGGCTTTGTACCAAAGGGGAGGAGAGTGTGTTGTGAAGAGAGAGGAGAAGTGTAGTGGTTATATACTAATGAAAGATGGGGAGTTCGGTTTGTGTCCCTCAAAGGGTAGGAGTGGAGGAGGTGAAACATTTGTGGTTCCCATGGAGAGCACTACTGTGGAAGAACAGAATAGATGTGGATGTAAGAGAGGTGTAAGAGACCTCAAACCGCGTGGGTATTTAAAAGACTTTGCATGTTAGTTTGTTCATCGTGTAGTGATGTATAGCACTTACATCTCACTGGTGTTTTATTTGTCTGACATTGAATTATTATAACATGTATTCTTTCTGTGGTTGTTTTCATCCTAACAGTTTTCACTCTCCATTTTCCCTTTTCTCTTTCTTTCTTTCTTTCTTTCTTTCTTTCTTTCTTTCTTTCTTTCTTTCTTTCTTTCTTTCTTTCTTATATAGCTTGTTTGATTTTGTACAAGATGTGCCTTTCCATTGAACGGAATGGGATGTGTTATGTTGAGCTCGCGCTTTGCTTGTCTCATGCATGACATGTCTTACCCATTGTTGCGGAGTTATAGGGTGGTGGAACGATGGGGTGGTTGAGTTGGCAGTTGGTGTTTGCCGGCCTGGGATAAGGTCCGCTCCAACCTGTGTTCAAGATTAAACTATTTAACTATGACCAGTGAGTCAGCACCTTTTATTCACAACAAGGTGTTGGAGAAATTTAGATGGCTGATGGATCAGGAGAAGGAAGAAAAAGACATGTACAGGACCCTGAGTCCTGGGCTCATTACCACCACCAGCCATCTGCGGAAGAATATTACCACAATAAAAAGAAAACCCAGTGACCAGCAGACATCAGCAAGGGAGAAACTGCTCCATGATGTCCTGCCCACAGAGAGGAATAATTTTGCAAATAAGGAACCTAGAAGAAAAAGTCAGTACTTTATTCTAGCCCAGCAGAATGAACTTTTAATTTTTATTTTTTATTTCATTCCCACCAGTATTCAGAATGTGTGTTATTGTTTCAGAGGTAGTGAGTGCGGAATGGTTTTCTGCAGATACTTTTGTAACCCTATGCGTATTGTAGAGGGTATGCTGGGTTTATGGGCAGTGCTGAACTGTTTGAAAGGTTATGTTGAGGCTTGAGGGGAAGCAGAGTCTTGAGTTGTCCTCCTTAGGGGGATGTTTTGGGTTCAGAATGTGTTGCTGTTGAAGAGATTATGCTTTTTAGAAGGTACATTATGTTCTACGTTGGGGTTAAGAGGAGATTGATTGTAGGCAAATACATTCTTTATAAAAAAAAATTGATTTATTTTCTAAAGTACTTCTTCTATGATTTGAACAAAAATCACATTGATATGTTTGTTGTTATCCATTTTCAAATCCAAACTGGTCTGAATATTAGGAACAGGTAATGATCAATGACATTGACACCATACACTTGACATAGTTCCTTAATCTGCTAAAATGATGACAGTCGTCCACAGAATGACTGATGTTGCTTGTGACACATCTTTTGTAGATTTCTAAGATCCGGAAAGGTTTACCATTGCTTGCACTGTATCTTCCCCACCTAGCAAGAGATTTGTTGATAGTGGTGGATTCACACAGTTTACTAAATCTCAAGGAAAGGGATGAAAAACTGCAAATTTATACTGCATGCGCCATGGGCCAGCTTTTCAGGTTAAATAAATTCATTTACATCATATTGTTAGTTACTTGCACATCTGATTTCAGCCACAAATAATATACTATCAGACATTTCTATTGCTGATCACCAATATTTAGCAAAATATGTTTTCTCAGTGGTGACGACCTCAATTAAAGGTTTTGTATTTTTTATTGGGAGATTTTGGAGCACATGATTAGTTAAAAATCCTCAGCATACATGAAAAAGTCATACCCCTGCAGGGAGGCGCAATTAGGCGTGAGACTGAATCTACATAGTAAACAGAAAGGGAGAGAGGTTTGACCCTTTCAGGACTCTGCAATTAATGTAGCAAGTCTTCAAGAGTATGAGGTAAGAGTGACCACTTGTGATCTCCGTGAAAGGAAAGTTTTTATCCACATCAGGACCATACCAGTGATACCCACTGCTTCCAAAGTCGTAGTCAGGATGTTGTGGTCCATGCTTTCAAATGTGGCCAACGCAAGGAACACCTTAGTGCATAGTTTTATGCTTTTCTCAATGACCTAAGCAACAATTTTCAAAACCGACCTATGATAAGTGCTCAAGTCTAAATGGCGTAGTTCATAACAATGGAAGCATCAGAGGCAGGACCATATTCAAGATGATTGGTCAGACTACCCATAGATTTCCTTCCATTTGTTATCAAGTTGAGATATACAGGTCACACAAAACCCACAAATCCTGGCATGAAGAGAAATATGAAAACAAAAAAAATAGGTTGTCAATAAACATATACTCGCATGCTTTTGTTCAGAAGCTGCAAAAGGGGGCATTAATGACAACACCTCCTCGTTAATTACCAACGTACAAAACCACATCAACAAAATGCCGCCAAACACTAATATGAAAGCAAACCACCCAGCCCATAGACTGAATGAAGTGACATGCAAAATAGGTTATCTGGACCTTGGAAAGTCCCTGAGTTCAACCCCTCCCGTGTCCCAGTAATACAAGGCAACCACAAGTTACCAAGAGGCGTGTAAGTTTTAAATGAAATAGGCCTACACAGGGTTTTCAGACAGTATGAGGCAAACTCTATCCCATCCAGTGCACCCTCACACTCAGAACAAGTAATGGGTTTGCAGATTCATTGCAGAACAATATGCAAAACTGGAAAAATTATTATTTCTTCAAGAAAGATCGTCTAGGCTACTACCCACTTCTGTTCCCTCCATGAACATAGTTTTCGGCCAAAACCATTTAAAGCTGTGCAGCTCCGTAATTGTAATTCTAATTATAATTCTAAAGGAGCTCTTTGGAATTAAGTGGTCTGGAATTTATTGAGCAGGCTTTAACGTTTATAAAGTTTAAAAAGGACTTGTGTTTTTAATTGTAATTAATATTTACATTAATTAATTAATTTATAAGTGCAAGTTTGTCTCAAAATATTTAGTGCAGTGAAAGCCGTCCGTTCAAGAATCAATAGTGTAAAAACGTGATCTTAGTGGGATTTCGTCTGAACACAACAGGTGAACCTTGCACGTCGATGCAGTTTGCATCTGGTTTCCCATAGGAAGGGGCATATTCTCAAGGCGTTATCACAGCGTTAGCAGCACTTTTCTGCCGCTAAAGCGGCAATATTTTTATCGCCGTATTCACAAGCTGTCGCTAACAGCCGTTAACGACAGCTTCCTGGCGATAGCGGCCGCTAATAACATCGCCAACGATGTTAGCGACGACTAACGCTAATCATATGCAATGTAGGCGTTCCCGTGTTAAAACGTACGCTGATCCCACTTCGCGATATTCTCAACGATCGCCCAGACCGGCGATGCGATAAAAAAACACACGCTAAGGCCCGTTAGCTGCTGGAACTTAAGACCAGAAAAAAGGAGGTCTTAAAAATGGTGATAAATAGCAGTATATAAGGGAGACTAGCTCAGAGCCTCATCTGAAGACCAACTGATTCCATGGAGGTACTAATCATGCAGCTTGGAGCACCAAGAAGGCCACTACAACCACCGCCACTGCCACCTCCCCCAGGACCACCACCGAGGCTGCGCCGAATAAGACAGCGGGTCCATCGCCGACGCCTCAGCCTCACAGACCTAACGCCAGAGGATGTCATTGCCCACTACAGGCTCAAAAGGACATCCATCCTCTGCATCCTGACCCAGATAGCCCACAGGCTGATGGCACCAACACAGCGGATAACCAACATCCCTCCGCAAACAAAGCTGCTTCCTGTGCTGCACATGTTGGCCTCTGGTACCTTCCAACCAACAACTGCCAGAGTCGGAGGAGTCTCACAGCCAGCCCTATCAAAGTTCCTCACAAGTGTCTTGGATGTCATCATCAGCCTGATACCCCAGCACCTTCACTTCCCCAACACTGCGCAGGAACACCTGGAGACCAAGCAAGGGTTCTACACCATAGCTGGCTTCCCGCTTGTGTTGGGGGCAATTGACTGCACACATGTCCTACTTGTGCCTCCTGCCGATACTGCACACATAAACTGCAACAGAAAGCACACACATTCCATCAATGTGCAGGCAATAGTGGACCACCGGGGCCTGTTCACCAATGTCGTTGCCAAGTTCCCAGGCAGTGTGCATGATTCCTACATCTTCCGCCAGTCCATCATCAACCAGTGCTTTCAGGGTGGCACATATGTAAATGCACTGCTCGTTGGTAAGTACTAACTGAACACACCACACACCTCAACTCCACAATCATGGAACTCACAACTGTGAGAATGCACACGTTCCAAATTCACATACAACATGCCAATCAACATGCCCACCTACCAGACACGACAACACAAGTAACTGTGGTAACTGGGGCCAGCCATGTAGACAAACCATCCCCAAAGGCATAGCCCCTCTGCCACACAATTGCAAATGTGGGGAGAGGTGGGAACCAAGTATGTGCGATGGAGGTACTCGACCTACGAAGAAAGAATGTACACAAGGCCGAGTGTGGCGGTGGTGTGCTGGACAGTCTTGAGTGTGCAGAGCACCTACATGTCCATGTGGGCATATAGTGCGTTTCCATTGTCCAGCCTGATGGCAATGACAGCGTTGGTGACTGTCCTACCTGACAGGGGGTGAGAACCATGTGAAGGTAGCATGGAGGATGTAGAGGCTGTCGAAGCAGCTGCAGGCCACTGCGTAGACCTGTTTGTACACAGAGAGGGAAGAGTCGAGTACGATGCCTAGGTACCTAGAGTTGTCGTGGGGGGGCTGCCAAAGGTGGTGGCCCACCAGGTGTTGCCACATGCTGATGGGGTGGTCACGAGGATGAGGACTAATGTCTCCTCTTTGTAGAGCACCCCCAGCTGTTGAACATCCATGTTGCAACTTGCTGCAATCCTCCCTGGAACCCCAGTCTGGTGTGTGTTGGCGCCTTGTTGAGGGAGAGTATGAGCTAGGTGTCCTTGTAGGTGGTGATGTCCAATGGTTCCCTTCATGTAGCTCCAGTTCTACTCCAGGCATCTGCAGATGCATCTGTCATCTTGGATGTTGTTGGTGACCGAGGTGGCATTCATTGCACGCTGTATGTTGGAGTTGCATATTTGCGCAAGTGTGTATGCGCAGTTGGAGATACATGTGTGGAAATTCCGGCCAGTGCTGTTGGCGTTGCCTGCAGCGGTGTGGGTGTTGCTGTTGATGGTGGAGTGTACCATATCCTCAGTGACTCTGCTCCAGTAACTCTGTGTGGTGCCGGCTGTGGGTTTGGGTGTCATGGGGTTTCACAACGAGGAAGTGTACCCTGTGCTGGTCACACCATGGGCGTTGAGTGGTGTTGATGAAGTGGACGCAGTTTCCACATGTGAAGATGGGGTCAAAGGTGTGCCCTGCCTTGTGGCTCAGTGCTGAGAAGAGTTGGCTCAGTTCGATGTTAGCAAGCATCTGCCAGAGGGTAATGGATTTGGAGTTCTTGTGGTATGTGAGGTGGAGGCTCCGCTCATGGATGAGTACGTAGTCCATGCAGTAGATTACGTGGCGTGTGATGATGTTGATGGTGATTGCGAAGCGTTCCCGCCCTCTGTGGGCCCTGAAGGTGAGGGTGCCACTGACTGTTGCTTTGTGGCAGGTCTGGATCAGAAACTGCAGGTGTTGGACGGTGGGGAAGGTCTAGTGGCAGTGGCAGCAGCTGAATAGAACGTGAGCCGTGTCTGGTGTGGCCCATTGGCATCTAAACGTTCTCCTGGCGTTGACTGCAAGGAGTGCGGATGAGTGGTAGCGCTAGACGTTAGGAGAGCCAGGGACCCTGCTGGTGTAGGTGTCAGGCTTGCGGACATGTGCAGACAGGCCTGACATTGGTGCGCTGTTGGAGTGCTAGTGATGCAACAGCGCAGCGCACACAAGTAAATAGGCTCGGGGGGAGGGACGAGCAGCTGTGAGGCAATGTAATTTGCATTGATACTGGTAATTTTGTCAGAAGCTACACATAGGAAACATTAATCCCAAAGTAGCACCAATCACACACCAAAAAACTATTAACACTGCCCACACAGTATGCATAACTAATAATGGACACATCTCTCCATTACATGTTACAGGTGATCAAGGATATGCACTCACCCCATGGATGATGACACCCCTCCACGCCACCAACAACCCAGGCCCAGAGGCAGTATAATTTGTCTCTTGGACACACCAGGGGCATTGTGGAGCACACATTTGGCGTGCTAAAGTCATGTTTCCGGTGCCTTGACATCACAGGTGGAAGACTGTTGTACAGCCCAGAAATAGTGTGCAAGATTATCATAGCATGTTGTGTATTGCACAATATATGTGTACGCACCAATGCCCCATGGATCCAAGTGCCAGATGCACTGGACGATGCTCAGGATGATGAGGAAGATGAGGCAGGTGGAGCACACCCCACAGCTTCTGCAGCAGGAACAGCCCGAAGGAACAGAATCATAAACAATTTCTTCACCTGAGCACATCACATTGTGACTGTCCTTAGCAATCATATATCAGTTCAAAATGACCCCAAGCACAGTATATGTAAACAAAAAACACAACACACTTACCCTGTGTGCAAGTTTCTCCTCCGCATGAATACATCATTCTGACAAATGTAAGTGTAACATTAAGTGGTAACAATATCACAATTTTAAACTGATGGTGGATATGTCACCTCTGAACAGAGATGCTGTTTAGGGTGACATTTGTTCTAAACTAGACATGTTAGGGTGTCAAATGTGGTACGAAATTCTACTGTTCAGCGTGTCATATGTGGATAAAAATTACATATAGGGTGTCAATAGTGGTAAACTATGAATATCAGGGTGTAATTTGGGGACAAATATGACATTTAGGGTGTAATTTGGGGTCAATTATGACATTTAGGGTGTAATTTGGGGTCAATTATGAAATTAAGGGTGTCATTTGGGGTCAATTATGAAAGTAAGGGTGTCATTTGGGGTCAATTATGAAATTAAGGGTGTCGTTTGGGGTCAATTATGAAATTAAGGGTGTGATCTGGGGTCAATTATGAAATTAAGGGTGTCATTTGGAGTCAATCATGAAATTAAGGGTGTCATTTGGGGTCATTTATGAAATTAAGGGTGTCATTTGGGGTCAAATCAAGCTTTTCATGGTGTTCTTTGGGACAAGAAATGAAATTTCATCTAAGACTGTTCATCTGGGAAGAACTTGCACTTGGAAAATAAATCGCTAAACACATTGAACTATACAAAATGTTACCCCAAAGCCTTTTTGCGTGCAGATTTTCATCGCTATGTCAAAAAATGGGCCGCAAACACACAGGAAGGGATGTCAGCATGCTTCCTGTTTACTGGAGGAGTGCTGTGCACTTTCACTTTTTCTTTTGAGCACATTGCTGGTGATTGTGGAGAGTGCTGGAGGTGTTTGGTGGTGTGTGCTGCAGATTGGTGATTTGGAGAGTGTAGCTGTGTCCTGTGGATAGTGTCCCTGTGAAGTGTGGCGTACTTGTTTTTACGTGTTTTATTGTGTCTTGTCCTCAATCTTGTGGGTGTTTGTCTTGGGGTAGTTAACTTACTTTGTAGTTGTTGGGTCTGTTATATTGGGTTTTGATTTGTAGCAGTGGGTTTAGGTGTGTGCAGGGAGCTGGTGGGTGTGGGCAGGGAGGGCTGGATGTCCGAGGGGGCATTGGGGGGCTTCTTCTGGTTGATACATTTTTACCTGCCCCGGATGGTGGAGATGGGAGGCCGTATCCTCTCTCCGGATATGACGTCAAGGTGCGGAAGGTCAGGTAGGAGCGTGTGTGGGCGCAGATGCAGCGTGTCTTTGGGGTGGACCAGACTGTGCGCCAATGGAAGCACCGCTGGCAGGATTGCCTGGCCCGTGAGGGTGACCTGCTGGACCACCTGGGAGTCATCGTTGGCCTACAGTGTGGTAAGTTTAAACTCCAAATTTAATTATGAACACTGTAATGTAAAGCTAGAATTTACGTGTGTGACACACTGGTTTCCAAGTGCAAAAATGTGGCAGAGTGAGGCGGGAGATGTCATGCGTTCACGCCTAATGTTTGCACATCAGAAACACAACGCTGCATCATATTGACAAGCATAGGGTGCAGGTTGGTGTTATCCACTGCCCTGGCGCAACACTTAGCACTGTAGTGCCAAGGCTGGCACCATTGTGCAATACTGCGTGCAGGACAAAGATTGTTTGTGCACAGGAAGGGTGACTGTACATGAACAATCCAAGGCATTGTTTCTGGGACCTGTGTGCTGCACAAAAGGAAGTGTACAAATGCTGTGCACATGAATATTTGTATGTTTGCTACGCTTCCGTTGTACATAGGCTCCGTGTGACAATGTTTGAAACATGTACAATAGCTCAAAGGTAATATGACATCCCCAGAGTGTCATACACCACCAACACCTGTGAAACAGCCTTGTGCGATCGGCAGCGATGCAATCGTACACAGAGCATGTATAACATCATGCTGCGTGTAGAAATGGGGCCTTGTGAATGTGTCACACAACTAGAATGTGCAGGTTTGCTAGCATTGTCGTCTTGTCTGGCCCGACTCAGCATTCACTGGTCTTGTGTGAATGGCAGGCAAAGTAGACCCAATCATTTATCAAACATGTTACGCAACAGTACAGTTACGGAGCATTGTCTGTAATGGTGATGATATGTATGATGAATATGACACATGTAATTTCACGTCTGATACCAACACATATTGGGTTTTATGTCTCACAGCTGGACGACTTCTCATCACGCAGGGGGACATCGACAAATTCAAGGACCCACATGCCACTGGTGAGTTCGGACATCATATATTGGCATAGTGCGGTGTCATGAATGGCTGGCTAAAACAAGCGACGGCGTAGTATGCAATATGGGTGTGTATCACATGTACCTTGTCTACAGTGTGATGATGTTTTGTTGAAGTCATAAGTGTGTATGAATCAGTAGGTTAAGGTGGAGCTGTACATTTGTCTTCCAGTTGTAACTTTGCACATCCCCAGTCAGTGATACAGATGTAAATTAGGTCTATGGGTTCTGTCACTACAGCACATGCATGTGGATGACAGAGCGCACTGATAGTATAGGAGACATGTTAGTGGTGTAGCTGATGAGTATTAGCAGACATGGAATGCATGTTCATCCTTGACTAAGATGACTGTGCAAGTGTGCCCGATCATGCACAAGGATGCTGTGGTTTTCAGGCTGTGCGTGCTCAGACACAGGTCGGCAAAGTAATTTTGCAGGTATGCTGCATACCAGCTTCACAGAAGTAGCAGTGCGTAGTTCTGAGCCAAGCATATCAATGGCACGTTCCACAAACACCTAGCAAAGATGGCCCAAAGATTCACATAGGCATGTTTGGCCACTGCAATGGTCTTGTCATGCTTCCTCCTTGGAGTAATTCCCTGGTCGTCTCTGGCTCAGGTGAATGAGCCCCTCTGTACAATTTGGTGATATTACTCTGCATGCATTTACCATGCATGCTTTAGTCCTGCATTTATTGCCGTGCCATATATTTTACAATGCAGGCCTCTACAACGCTATCTGTGAGAATGCATTGCCCATTATAACACAATAACCATTATGACTCCAGGTTGACGTTACAATGGGGAATGCCTTGTAACAGTTTGCGTTGTGAAGGACTACGTAGTGAAATTTACTACGGAGTGAAAATAGTGGATCCAAGACATGCATGATTGACAATTCATATGAAACGACGTTTCCCCCTCTGGGCAGCAATGCGTCACCTTTTGTGAAGTAGTGGTGGAGAGAGGCCCAGCGCCTCATGTACAAGTCAGTGTTCAGCCACCTGACGTGTTTCCATGTGTGCTGCATGATGCAGCACAGATGAAAGTGTGAGTAGGGCTGTCCCAGTATTGCTCCTGTGCTGGTAGGGTAACCTTCCTACACATTAACAAGCCCCCCCTGCACACAGACACCCTTGCACTCTTGTACAAGAGTGCCTGTGTTTGCACAGACTTGATGCACTGCACACAGTCGCTGGGGAACACACAGGGCTGCACATGAGCATCGTACATATGATGCTGCACTGTGTTGCAGGAGAGGATGAGGGTGGCGCTACACACGGAGGGATAATGCCTCCCTCCTCCGATTCCTTGTACATGTCACCCTCAGTCAGGGTATGTCACAGCACCATCATTTGACACTGACAGTCTCATTTGGTTGTGACTGTACATGTCCCATGCCATGCACTGGCATGTCAGTCTCCCCAGCATGTAGTCACTAATCCTGGATTCAACATTTTGTTGTGCAGGTCACTCTCTGAATACACATAGTTACGCCAGGGTGTAGGCTCATATTTTAAAGTGATCTTGTATGCCAGATTTGAATGGAGAACATTGACATAGTCCAAAGGACTCACAATTTCCCATTGTTCATATTTTACAGACAACATGACGCCAGAGGAGTCCCACGCCTTCCAGGTGAGGAAGGACCGGTACCTCCACATAAGGAAGGTCGCAAAAGGGTACCACAACATGGAACGGAGGTACCAGGAAGACCGGGAAGCTGGCACTTGGAAGTCGGTGCCCGAGGTAGCAACACGTGGGTGAAGCAGTGGCACACAGGCCATCCCAGGACCCTCTGGCGTCAGTGGTGGGTCCCAGCATAGACAGGCAGTGTCCCATCCCCCTACAACCTCACACACACAGGGGACAATGCCACCTGCACCTGCCGATCTGGTTGTGACTTTTACTTTGCGGGACAGGAGGACTCTGATGGACAACAATGTGATGCTGGCAGAGATTAGGAGGGAGATGTCCGAGCAGACCAGGCTCATGGAGGACATGAAGAAAGCCCTGGGACTACCATGATGCCTGCCCATGTAGAGCCCCATCCCCCTCTTCTCCCTTCCCCCAATGTTTAATCTAGTATTTTAGGTAGTGTTAGGTAAGTATTTTAAGTGTTAGGTAGTGTAGTTTTAGTGTAGGCATAAGTAGTGTTAGATTTTAAGGTAGTTTTAGATTATTATTATTATATGGTATTTGGGGCTAAGTTTCCTTTTCCTTTGGGTGGGGGTTTGATGTCTTTGTTTTTTAAATTTAAAAAAATATATATATATCTTTGTGTAGGTTAAGTGTGTAGTTAGTAGGCCTGGGCAGTAAATTCCATTCCGCTCGCGGAATTTGCGGAATTTGGGTAATTTCGCGTTCCGCGGAGAATGCGGAATTGCCAAAAATTCCGCGATTCGCGGCTTCGTGGAATTTTTTGCTTGTTCGCGCTTTCAAAGTGCGTGTTCGCGAGATATTTCCCCCGAGCACGCAAACAGCGTTCGCGAACAGGAAAAAAGCATCGCGAACGGGCGGAACAAGCAATTCCGCGTGTTCGCGGAACTTTTGCGTGCTCGCGGAGATTTTTTACCGTTTCGCGGAACTTTGCGTAACGCGACTTCGCAAATTCCGCCCACCCCTAGTAGTTAGTTTCTGTATAGCTTAGATGTCTTTGTCCTGTCTCATGATGTGCCTTAAGGGTGGGAGGGGGGTTGATGTATTAGATATGTTGTTACGTGTTTAGGATTAGTTAGGGTAGAGAGTTCAGGTACTTTTTCACTTTATTCTAGTTAGTTTAGTTTAGATTAGTAGTAGTTATGATTATTGGTAGTTTAGGAAAGATACATTTTGTAATTCTATAATAAATGGTTACTAGTTTTGATTTCTGCTTGCACTTATGTCAGGGGTGATGTGGTGGAGTGTGGCTTTTCACCTTGTATGCATCTCATATCATCACTGGACACTCCGTTGAATGTGTAAGTGTGGTCATGACATGTTACTTAGCAGGATGGATTGTGTCAGGATACCTTAGATGTGAGAACAGTAAACTTGCATGGATAACAGAGTGGCAAGTAGGATTTACGGCCTAGTCTAGGGGCAGTCGTTTGTGAAGTTATACATCTTAAGTGTGACTCACGGAGTTGAACAGCACATTGTTGCCCATTTACAACACAATGTAGGGACATGGCATTGAGGGGATATTGTAGTAGCTACTGTTATCCATCATGGAGATGGATGTATGCGCCGGGTACCACAGATTGCGTCATAGCCCTGCATCTCACATGTTCCTGGCGCTGAGTCCATCTACATTACACAGACCTTGGCACACTTGCTGCGTTGTGCAAGTGTGTCAGATTCATTTGAATGATATGTTCCTGTGCATGGAGGCTGAACCTCCGGGCCATGCAAGTAGTAGTCTTTCTGTGGGTCCATTGGGAACTGCATATGGCAGAACAGTGGGCCTGATTCACATAAGTCATCTGAGAGTAAGTCATGAGTTTACGTTTTCCGGTATTCACAACTGGCATTTAGGAGTAGTACAGTTAGATGTACTGACTTCACTTCTCCTAAATGCCTTTTGTGAATCACTAAAGTTGGAAAGTCATGATTTTGTCACCTTTTCCGTTTTTGTGCATGCACACAGTTCTGCTGCACACAAGAGGTGAAATGTTGCATTGCTCCCTGTAGTGCCAGTGTCATGGCCACTTCTCCCAGCTGTTACCTTTTTGCATTGGCTCATAGTGATGCCACCCTTGAAATGGTGGCACTGCTTCTGACTATATGCTCAGTGCAGTGCACCACACATCCCTTGTCACATTGTCCTAGCCGCTCACAGTGGTCACAGCATGTGAGGGTTCCAAAGTCAGTAAGCATTGTTCGTCCGCAGGAAGGGGCTGACTGATGCCTTACACTTTGGGGTGAGTCCCTATTGCCAACTCTACTTCACTGAGGCATACATTGTGGTTCAATTTGTGGCTGGTAGACATGTGCCCTTACGTATCTTCATCAATGTGTATATGGTGTGCACCATCTTGGGATGTGAAATGCAATGTGCACCATCACAACAAGCTTCGCCCCCCCTGTAGAGTGAGAGTAGATATGCCAAGAGATATTCTTTTTGCAATTGTAAAGGGGGACACTACTTGTGGCCTGCAACAGACTTTGACTTTTTTACACACATTCCTATTTCCTTCATGGATGTAGGGCTAAGTTGGGATATTGCCAGATTGTTGTATTGGAGCAATGGGGGCACAGCTGGTTCACACATACCCGGTCATCTCACTGCCTATCTGGATCACAGTAAAACATGTACATTTGTATTATTTCCCTGGGTGTACCTTTGGGTGGATTCACTGCTCCTACATTTTAACAGACTGCTATACTGTATTGGTCATGGACAACAGACATCTGTGTGACTTAAAAATATTTATTCACATGTCTGTTGACATTGTTGGAGACTGGACCAGTACTTGGCCATGCAATCACCACATTACATTGATGCCCAGTGGAGGGCCAGACAGAGTCCTTTAGGGTTGACAAGTCCAAAGGATGAGGAAGAGTTCAGTCAGCAGTCTGGTTGCTGTGTCATTGGTAACCAGACAAAATATGGCAGTCCATGTCAAGGTCCAAGGTGAGTGTCACAGAGTGTATCGGGGGACAGTGGAAGGTGATATTCCGGGGCATGATGCTGAGCCCAGAACCAAGTAGAAACTGGCCATTTGGCATAGATGAATGCTACCGCTTCCTTCTTTGCAATAAGGCAGAATCATCCACATCTTCGTCCTCTGATGTTTCATGTGCCTCACATGTGGGTGGTGGTAGAATGGCTGCAGCATTGTGAGGCACTGACACATCAGGGGGCGGGGATGTGGATGTAGAAGCAGCAGCAGCAGCATTCATCTGCGCCAGACCTTGCTGCAGCAATGCAGTGATGACGATCTGCAGGGCATGGAAGATTCCAGCTACATCTCGCTGGTGTGCAGCCGTGGCAGCCATTTGTTCCACTTGCATCCGCTCCATGTTCTCCATTATCCTCCGCATGCGGCCCAACTCCTGGCTGCCATCGCTGGAGCCACTCTGACTGGACAGTTGTTCCTGTCTCTGAGTCATGACTCCAGCGATGTCAGTCATGGAGTGTTGGAGAGCATTGGGCGGACTGTGGGTGACCGTGATGTTTTGTAGGTGGTCCCGGATGGAACTCAGACACCCACATATGGAATCACGTTTGGCCGCCAGGCTGTCAAACCCTACCCACACCTGATGAGCCATCTCCTGCTGGACCTCTAACACACGGTGTTGGAATGCCAGGTGTGGGTCCGGGAGGTCCTGGGAGACAGCCGTGGTGGTAGGTGCTTGCTTCTGTGTGGTTTGTGCAGGGGGTGGGGTTTGCACGATGCAGTTGGGTTGCCCTGCTCCTGGAGATGGGGTGCTGATGGAGTCTAGCAGCTGTTGGAGGGTGTCCGTGTTGATGGTGGCAAATTCCTCCTCTTCATCAGTGAAGAGTGGGACAGGCTGCTGTTCAGGAGGTGATGTCTCTCCCTCTGCAATGTAAAGGGGAGATGCAGTTTAACTGTGTGTTTCATGTATGATCATGCATTGGATGAGTTTACAAGCAGACTGCATGACAATGTACATTGTGACTGTTTGGGAGGAGCTGCCTATTTGTTGCGGGATGTTGACTTTTTCTACTACATCACGGATATGAGGTTGAACTTGTACATTGTCATCTCACAGTTTACAGCTATGACAAATGTGATTGGCCAGTTTATACACACAAGCGGCACCAGTTGTCTCCTCTGTTCAGTTGTGAAGGTGATGCAGTTTGTCCCACAATGTAGTCAATGTTGGTGAGCTCCGCTTTTTATGTGTGTGCGCTGCATTGTGGGATACTCGCCCATGCAGCTTTGGTTTTACTACCCCTTATCCCTTTCAGGCAGTGAGCCTTCACTTCTGTGCATTTACAATGCTGAGATGTTGCAAGCTGGGGTAAATATGTGTCTTGGTCAGAGTTGGGACACTTGTGCATTGTTTTTCAGCAGATGTCTTGTTTTCGTCAGGGGTTGCATGTACACGAGGATGTGTCAGAGTGTGACCTAATCCTTTATGGATCTGGTCCACACTCAGCCACCTCAGTGACATGGCCTGCACCATGTTGAGATGTTTGGGGTGCAGGCATGCTATTCATCATGCACTGTCACTTGCCTTGTCAGTGTGGCTCACAGACCCGCACCTTTGCTGTGTACAGCACATGTGCATGTGTTTGTTGCGAGATTAGTTATGTGTGAGGAGGGCCTCCTTTAGGCGCATTGGCTACTAAGGTCTACTTGCTTTTTCAATGTATGCTGCACTATGCTGTACACATGTGCATCCAGGTAGCTTTGTCTATTGTGATTTGTCTTATGTGCATGTCGTCAGTCATGATTTGTCTTGCATGCATTGCTTACTTCCCTCCTGTTGGCTTACCCGTTGTGAGTATGGTGCTGCTTGAGTTTCTATTGTTGTTGCTGGCTGGACAGTGTCAACACCCATTACCCTCAACGTTGACCCCACGTGTGGTGTGTAAGTGGGCCTGGATTTGATGGATGTGGATTTCCTAATGCGTATTTGTGGTGCTCAGGCGTTGTCACCGCCACCCTCCCAACAGATGCAAATGGCAGGGTGATGTGTGTTTGTGTATGTGCCACGCAGCTGATCACATGGATGATATATGCTGTCCTGGTTACGTATATTCAATGCATGGCTTTGCGTGTGGGTGATAACAACCATGACTGTATATTTGTTCACTGACACAGTTGACTTACCAAACAGATAGGTTTACATGCACATAATGGTGTAATGGGCAAATCACATCAGGACTGATGTGGAATGGTGTTTTCTGTATGGCAGATTGTAGGAGAGTAGGATCTGCCTCTTATGTTGCCCCCACTTTTTTTCTGATGTTCACACTGGTTTCTGGCTATAGTCTGGCTGGGACCCTGCCAATCAGGGCCCCAGCCTCTCTGTTCTCTCTAAACGATTTGGTGTGCCCTCTAGGTGCACTAGTGATTGGATACTGTGGTACCTTATGAGTCCCTAGTATATGGTACCTTAGGTACCAAGGGCATAGGTATTTCACAGGCCTACCAGGGGCTGAAGCATGTATTATGCCACCCCTGGGAAGCAGACTAAATCTGACACCACAGGCCTGCTACTGCAGCCTGGGTGAGGAAGTGCTAGCACCCCTCACTGAGATATAGGTCCCCTATATCTCTCCTGCACACACATTGAGACTTATCAGTCACCCCTAAAGCAGGCCCTATCAATCCTGAGGGCAGGGTGCTTAGTTTCCATGTGAGGGGGTGCCTCTGCCTGAGCAGGGCCCCTCTGCAGCTCTCAGAGTCCATTCTCTGGGGCTGTTTGTGGATGCGGTTAAACCATATACTTTTAAGTGCATTATATCCTCGCGGTAGAATGCTAACTTTGGAATGGCTGCATCGAAACATGTCGTGTTTGGTGTCAAACATCTTGGAATACTACCCCCCGCCAGTCCTGGCGGTGGGGGTAGCATTCCACCCTTCTATAGGGATAGACATGTATCTACTGTGGAAACGCAGTAGAATCCTGCAGAGCCCTGGCATCACAAAATGGATGCCACACGTCACAGACACTGGGCTGCCCTCCTGCTGATGACCAACACTCGCAGTGGAGGAAGCCCAACAATAGATATCCTGTCCCAAGGGGGTGTGACCACCTTCCAGACAGGGTTTAGTGTATTGGGGCTGGGTGGGTGCACTCTTAGAGTGATTTGAAGTCCTGCACTGGGGGAGCAGAAGGCTCCTCTGTGCATACCCCAGTTCAAACCGGCTCAGGGGCTACCTGCCCCTGCTCTGGCGCCAAACTGGACAAATGGAAGTGGGTGTAGCCACCCACTCCCCTGACCCTCCCATAGGTAGGGTCATAGAGCTAGTCCCTCCCTTTCTTTTAGTATAAGAGGGGGAACCTGTGCATTGCAAACTAGATTTCCCTGGATGACGCTCTGAAGAAGAATCCCGGACCTTCGACGTTCCACTACCTTTGGAATACTGAAGAATCTCCCTTGGAGTCAAGGAGTGACTCCCCTGCTTGGCAGGCACCAAAAACTACAAACAACGGTCGCAAACTACGCCGCTCCTGCAGGAGTCCGAAGTCCCTGCAGCCCAAAAAGTAGATTTCCTGACTTTCCAAAGGCCATCGTGAGTCCCCAGCGAAGCTGAGGCCAGTGGACCCCAAGAGTGACGAGGAACCGTGACCCCTGGGTACCATGCACTATTGTCAAGTGCAACCCCTTCACAACGTTACATGAACTTGTGCTTTGTACCACGTGTGGTCCTAGCCTCCAGCAGAAATCCCTCCGAAGATCAGAGGCCTACCACATCCCGAGTGACCGTGGGCCCCTGTTGAGCGAATCCTCCCGAGGCGTCTTTGCGATCTCTTGCCAGCCGGCTTGTGGGTCCGCAAAAGGCTTTCTAAAGAAACCAAAGGGCTCCCCTGGTTGTTCCAGGCCTGCCCTGACTTACCCTTGCTGGGTGAGTCCCACAGACCTTGCTGGTCTGCGCCATTACCTCTTTACACTTTCCCCAAGACTTGCTGTTACCAAGGCTTGTTGGCTCCAATCGAGTCGCCGACATGGCAGTAAGCTGCAGACATTGTGGGACACGCCGAATCCAGCTCCTGGTTGTCGTCGACGCCTCCTGAACCTCGTGGCTGAAGAGTCAAGGCACCTGCGAACGACCTGAATCTTGCGACGACGGTGGGCATCCATCTTCCTTGCCCCGAGTCACTGCCAAGTGACTTTGAACACTGTCCCCTCTGCTTTCAGGTCTTCCATCTTCTGAATCCAGGCTTGGATTCCTCCGGACACTTCTCCTGTCGCCGCAAGCAGCAAGTCTTCACTGGCTCCCATTGAAAACGACGCCGCGACCCGACACCAAAGAACACCTATGCACCCGGCTACCCTGGGTGAGGTAACTTCAGCACTATGGTGCTCCTGTGGGTGTGGGCCCTAGAACTACTTACCCTGTAAGTGACTTGCTTGTAGCTACCCTAGAAGTGCCCTAAAACTCTTATTTTCTAAGTGCGACAATTGCGCTGACTCGTACAGGGTTCGCGTCTGTGTTAGACACATTGCGTCCATCTCGCTTGTAACACTATCTAGCACTGTGTCCTTTGACTCGTACTGAGTCCGATCGGTGTTCGCCTCGAACACACAGGGGGCCTGTAACATTGAGATTTCCATTGCGCTGACTCGCACAAGGTTCGCGTCTGTGTTAGACACAGCGCGTCCATCTCCCTTGCAACTCTATCTGTAACCGCGTCCTTCGACTCGTACAAGGACCGATCGGTGTGTTCGCCTCGAACACGCAAGGGACCTTTAACATTGAAATCTCAATCGCGTCTGTTCGCATAGACTTGTACAGGACTCGCACCAGTGCCAGGTCACCGCGTCCGTCCCCTGTGGGTCTCCTACAACTACCTGGGGTGGTTCTTGGGGGTCCCTTGATTCTAGATGTCCTAGACCTAGGTCTAGTCAAACTAAGATTGTGATATTCGATTGTGCTAAACTTATTTTGATAACATTTGACTTGTACATATGTTCCTGACTTCTAATCTCATAAAGAGATTAGTAGAGAGTGTTTATTAATAAATACATATATATTTGATATATATACCTGTGTTGTGTCTTTTCATTTGGTGATTCAAGAGATTGTGTGGTAAAACAAGTTGCTTTACATTCCTTCAAGACTTAGCCTGAAGGCTGCTCTCCACAGCTACCACTAGGATAGCTTTCTATAAAGGTTGTCTTAAACCTATCTACCATAAGAGTCGAATTGTTCTGGTGCAAGGTGTCCACTTTAATTAGTGAACAGCATATACCAGGCCAACTTCTCACACAGATGTGTACACTTGAGAGTGGAGGTGTGCAAATCGACCTAAGGGGAGAGTGTGCCATTTGGCTAGTTGTCATTATTTGTTGCAACTTTGCTATCCTTGCTTGTTGTCATACTTTGGTTGTCTTACTTCTTTACAGGGACATTGTAGTTCTGTGAGTCTGGCACACAGACAAGTCACGCAGTACAGATTTGGTTGACACATTCCTGATATGCATTGTCCCCGCACTGTGGTGTTGTAGTCATAGCCCCCCTGCTCATTGTATTACATCACCTTTTGAGTGAAGTCTGCTGTTAGTGTGCATTGTGAGATATGCACCTTTGAGCCAGTAGGCTGCATGATCAGTTTGTTGTGACATGGCAAGTGTTTCTGGTATGCAGACTCACTAGATGGTTTCTCACTGTGTGTACACACAGTGATGGCTCACAGTGGGAGTGCTGCGGGGCGGTGGTGCAGGCGGTGGTGCAGGGCAGGGGAGGGGCTGGATGGGGGGTACTGGAGTTGGACACACGATGGGCTGGAGTTAGGTAAGTAAATAAATGAATTGAACTATTTACCTTGCACTTGATGCATCACCGAGTTTGCGATGCAGCAAGCGCAAGGTAAATAGTTAGAATTATTTATTTACTTACCTAACTCCAGCCCGTCGTGTGTCTAACTCCATTACCCCCATCCTGCCCCTCCCCCACCCCGCACCACCGCCCCGCAGCACTCCCACTGTAAGCCGTCAATGTGTACACAGGACTGCATCTCATGGACAAGCAGGCGGACACATTTACTGGAGATGTGGCAGGATGTCTACATGGCCCCCTTGCCTCAACAGCACGCATATACAAATCGTCTGCACAGGGCCGCAACTCTTTGATACTAAACATGAGGATGCACTGTGTGTGTGACTGATCATGTGCATGAGTGGGCATGCCACCACCAATGTCAGCAGACATGCAGCATTGTGCATGTGTGTCTGCATTGTGTGCAAGATTGTGTATGTGCAGTTGTGTCACCCTTGATGCACATGCACATTCTTGCACACAACTCCGACATACGGGCACATGCATATGCGTGGTGTTGAGGCAAGGGGGCCATTTTGACAGCCTGCCGCATCTCCAATTAATGTGGGCCTTTGCTCTTTCACGTAGCCCTTATTTTGTGGTCTGATATGATACTTGGACTATATTTGTTTGACTTTTCTGTGCACCTTTCCAGGTCTGTGAGCCCACCAATATGTGTCTTGCAATGTACTGGTTGAGTAGGGTGATATGTGTCTATGCCACCAGGGCCAAGGAAAGCCTGGACATGATCCGCAGTCATTGTGGGTGTGCACTGCGATATATTTAATTGTGCATGAGTGCCATTGGGCCCATCTCCCCCCGTCCCCCCAGTCCCAGGTTGGTACTCACCCTGTTGCTGTTGTGTCTGGTCGTGTTGAGCAGTATCCTGTCCCGGAACTCCAACCACCGTCTCCTCGCTGATGACTTGGGACACCTGTTCCTCCAACGCATCCAGCTCCTCCTGTGGCGCTGGACCCCCACTTCCAGTCTGCATTGCTGCTTTCAAGTTGGCTGCAGGTTACTGCTTAGTCTTGTGCTTAGCATCATGCCAGCACTTCTTGCAGTCATCCACTGTCCTCCTCACCTTTCCGACAGCATTCACCTTGGCCGCGATGGACTGCCATTTGCATTTTTGGTTGCCAATGGCACAGTGGAGCTGACAAAAAGTTGTTGTTGGTGTTCTGTCACCTCCGCAATCAGGACCTGGTTTTCCTGCTGACTGAACCGTGTCTTCCTCTTCCTCTTCTTCTTGCCCTTCCCCTGGGTCTCTGGCTGGTCCTCCTGGGTGTTTGTGGGGTTGTTGTTGGCTTCTGTGCTGGGTCCAGCTTCCTCCATGGTTTGTCTCAAATGTTTCTTCTTTTTTTTTTGTGTTTGGGTTGCATAGCGGGCGTTTTATAGTGATTTTTCCCGCCTAACGTGAAAAAAGGTGCGCTGCGCTAATTAGCGTGCCATTCCTGGCCGCTAATTGGCCCATCGCCACTTTTTTCACGTTAGCGTGACGATTTTTATCACCGTGACTCTAATCTTATCGCCGGACATTTCACCAGGTAGGGGAAACTATCGCCTGTTAGCGGCGTGTTGTGAATACGCCGCTAACACGGCGATATTTTCCCGCAGTACACGGCGATAAGAAAACGCACGCTAACTGAGGTTAGCGATAGTTTTCGCCATTTGTTGAGAATATCCCCCGAAGAGTGCTCCGTCGGCATGTATTGCATAGTTGTCCGTTGCTAATCTGTATTGAAGGTGCACGGTTTTGTCGTGGCATAATTAATCCCAGCTACATAGGTTCAGACACTGGTAGATAAACTGGTTTTCCAGAGAACTTGTATTTGACCTTTTATGAAGAAAACAAGAAAACCATAAAAAAGACTGTCAGTGGCACTCACATTGTTTTGTCTTCCAGCAAACTTCAATTTTAACATTTTCAATAACATTCTGCTGGGGTTTATTTTCAGCAAGATAGAAAAAAGTTAATTAATTCTGGGTGACATGCTCTTTCCTTGACAGGCAACTTACACTATTGATTTTTTCACTGCTTCCCCACCTTTCTTTCTGCTCTATGTTGTGCTTTAACAAATTCCCCTTCACAGACGTGTCACTTCAATAAATATACGGTATAAGGTTCATTTGTGCTTTTGGTAGTAAAAACACCTTATTTCACATCACTATTTTTTGTAAATCGAACTGAACATGTTTACAATAAACTATGAATTAGTTCGCTGGCAATTAAGCAGATCACCATCAACAAGTCTCAACAATGATTTTATAGACAAATATTTCTGTTCGAATTTAAGTTTCTGACCCATTTTTATCATAATATTTTATTAGTTTGTTTTAGATGAAAAAAGTATTTGCCTAATGTTTCTTTTGTCTTGCAATAGTAACATAATATACAGTATATATGCAGAGGCTCTGGGTAAAATGGTATCTCTCACCATTGTTGCATATGGAATGGGACATTTTGCTTTTTTAATTATATCTTTTCTACAGCCTCATTTTACCAATTGTGTATTTAAGTGCTTTGCAAAGAGCATACAAATACAATTAAGCCAACAATACCTTCTCTGTTGGAGGGAGGATCCTGAAGGGCTGACAATAACCCTATGCAAGCATAGCGTTCTAATAATGTATCCATTAATTTACTTTTATCAGTCTACATGTTCTGCTCCATAATGTATTGCTAATTTTCAGAATGAGATGATTTTATCTCTTGTCACTCCTGTCAGATGTAAGAAAGACAGTCTACGCCGCTTGTTCAGCCTTTCTTTTGTTAGGAATGTGGGTCATGCTAGCTGACACATTTCCCGTGGTGGTTAGTACAATGATATGTTCAGCAGGCCTAACCCTCCTGTGGCAGTATACAAACTTCATAGACCGCTACACATAAAGTATTGAACAGGCAGAGATGGAGAGCAGTGGCACTGCTTCATATATTTGTAATGCCATTTGTGAATTATTCTTACTGTTTACTGAGTTTTTTTTAGCCAGCAATTCGTCAACGACACGATGAGCAACGTTCAACATGAAGGGAGGAGCTTGTGGAGAGAGAGCACGGCGAGCTGGACCTGCTCGTTTCCCCGTCCCCCATCTCGTCCCTCTCTTGTAGCCATTGAGCCTGGAACCCCTCCGCAGCTTGAGCCCGGAGCCGCAGCCCGCGGCCTGCTTGTCCATCTGAAGACCCGCCTCGCACCACTCTGCTAACACTCAATAGCGGGTACAGGCGCGGGAGCGCGGACGAGTGCCCGCACGCTAGCTGGCAGGCCTCAGAGTGTGTGATACAAAAGGGGATGATGGACGGAACGTTTGAGCCAATCAAACACTCACCCCCAGTCAACTGATCTGGGTTTAATCCATCATCATTCTTTAGCTCACTCCACCACCCCAGTTCAGACATGGCCATATGCAAATCAGTCTGACCCTGTGCCTCATGGGAACAGTCCAGCCCGAACTGCCAAGCCATGTCTTCCCTGGACCGGAAACAAGCATCCTAGGACCGGTATCTGGCATTCCAGCCGTCATCAGCCAGGCTTGCTTGAATCCAGTGGCAAAGTGAGCAAGGGACCCACGTCTGGGCATACCCCGCCAACTTAGGGCGAACAAAGCGATACAAAGGGGATGATGGACAGAACGTTTGAGCCAATCAAACACTCACCCCCAGTCAACTGATCTGGGTTTAATCCATCATCATTCTTTAGCTCACTCCACCACCCCAGTTTAGACATGGCCATATGCAAATCAGTCTGACCCTGTGCCTCATGGGAACAGTCCAGCCCGAACTGCCAAGCCATGTCTTCCCTGGACCGGAAACAAGCATCCTAGGACCGGTGTCTGGCATTCCAGCCGTCATCAGCCAGGCTTGCTTGAATCCAGTGGCAAAGTGAGCAAGGGACCCACGTCTGGGCATACCCCCGCCAACTTAGGGCGAACAAAGCGATACAAAAGGGGATGATGGACGGAACGTTTGAGCCAATCAAACACTCACCCCCAGTCAACTGATCTGGGTTTAATCCATCATCATTCTTTAGCTCACTCCACCACCCCAGTTCAGACATGGCCATATGCAAATCAGTCTGACCCTGTGCCTCATGGGAACAGTCCAGCCCGAACTGCCAAGCCATGTCTTCCCTGGACCGGAAACAAGCATCCTAGGACCTGTATCTGGCATTCCAGCCGTCATCAGACAGGCTTGCTTGAATCCAGTGGCAAAGTGAGCAAGGGACCCACGTCTGGGCATACCCCCGCCAACTATGGGCGAACAAAGCGATACAAAAGGGGATGATGGACAGAACGTTTGAGCCAATCAAACACTCACCCCCAGTCAACTGATCTGGGTTTAATCCATCTCATTCTTTAGCTCACTCCACCACCCCAGTTCAGACATGGCCATATGCAAATCAGTCTGACCCTGTGCCTCATGGGAACAGTCCAGCCCGAACTGCCAAGCCATGTCTTCCCTGGACCGGAAACAAGCATCCTAGGACCGGTATCTGGCATTCCAGCCGTCATCAGCCAGGCTTGCTTGAATCCAGTGGCAAAGTGAGCAAGGGACCCACGTCTGGGCATACCCCCGCCAACTAAGGGCGAACAAAGCGATACAAAAGGGGATGATGACGGAACGTTTGAGCCAATCAAACACTCACCCCCAGTCAACTGATCTGGGTTTAATCCATCATCATTCTTTAGCTCACTCCACCACCCCAGTTCAGACATGGCCATATGCAAATCAGTCTGACCCTGTGCCTCATGGGAACAGTCCAGCCCGAACTGCCAAGCCATGTCTTCCCTGGACCGGAAACAAGCATCCTAGGACCGGTATCTGGCATTCCAGCCGTCATCAGCCAGGCTTGCTTGAATCCAGTGGCAAAGTGAGCAAGGGACCCACGTCTGGGCATACCCCCGCCAACTTAGGGCGAACAAAGCGATACAAAAGGGGATGATGGACGGAACGTTTGAGCCAATCAAACACTCACCCCCAGTCAACTGATCTGGGTTTAATCCATCATCATTCTTTAGCTCACTCCACCACCCCAGTTCAGACATGGCCATATGCAAATCAGTCTGACCCTGTGCCTCATGGGAACAGTCCAGCCCGAACTGCCAAGCCATGTCTTCCCTGGACCAGAAACAAGCATCCTAGGACCGGTATCTGGCATTCCAGCCGTCATCAGCCAGGCTTGCTTGAATCCAGTGGCAAAGTGAGCAAGGGACCCACGTCTGGGCATACCCCCGCCAACTTAGGGCGAACAAAGCGATACAAAGGGGATGATGGACGGAACGTTTGAGCCAATCAAACACTCACCCCCAGTCAACTGATCTGGGTTTAATCCATCATCATTCTTTAGCTCCCTCCACCACCCCAGTTCAGACATGGCCATATGCAAATCAGTCTGACCCTGTGCCTCATGGGAACAGTCCAGCCCGAACTGCCAAGCCATGTCTTCCCTGGACCGGAAACAAGCATCCTAGGGCCGGTATCTGGCATTCCAGCCGTCATCAGCCAGGCTTGCTTGAATCCAGTGGCAAAGTGAGCAAGGGACCCACGTCTGGGCATACCCCCGCCAACTTAGGGTGAACAAAGCGATACAAAAGGGGATGATGGACGGAACGTTTGAGCCAATCAAACACTCACCCCCAGTCAACTGATCTGGGTTTAATCCATCATCATTCTTTAGCTCACTCCACCACCCCAGTTCAGACATGGCCATATGCAAATCAGTCTGACCCTGTGCCTCATGAGAACAGTCCAGACCGAACTGCCAAGCCATGTCTTCCCTGGACCGGAAACAAGCATCCTAGGACCGGTATCTGGCATTCCAGCCGTCATCAGCCAGGCTTGCTTGAATCCAGTGGCAAAGTGAGCAAGAGACCCACGTCTGGGCATACCCCCGCCAACTTAGGGCGAACAAAGCGATACAAAAGGGGATGATGGACGGAACGTTTGAGCCAATCAAACTCTCACCCCCAGTCAACTGATCTGGGTTTAATCCATCATCATTCTTTAGCTCACTCCACCACCCCAGTTCAGACATGGCCATATGCAAATCAGTCTGACCCTGTGCCTCATGGGAACAGTCCAGCCCGAACTGCCAAGCCATGTCTTCCCTGGACCGGAAACAAGCATCCTAAGACCGGTATCTGGCAGTCCAGCCGTCATCAGCCAGGCTTGCTTGAATCCAGTGGCAAAGTGAGCAAGGGACCCACGTCTGGGCATACCCCCGCCAACTAAGGCGAACAAAGCGATACAAAAGGGGATGATGGACGGAACGTTTGAGCCAATCAAACACTCACCCCCAGTCAACTGATCTGGGTTTAATCCATCATCATTCTTTAGCTCACTCCACCACCCCAGTTCAGACATGGCCATATGCAAATCAGTCTGACCCTGTGCCTCATGGGAACAGTCCAGCCCAAACTGCCAAGCCATGTCTTCCCTGGACCGGAAACAAGCATCCTAGGACCGGTATCTGGCATTCCAGCCGTCATCAGCCAGGCATGCTTGAATCCAGTGGCAAAGTGAGCAAGGGACCCACGTCTGGGCATACCCCCGCCAACTTAGGGCGAACAAAGCGATACAAAAGGGGATGATGGACGGAACGTTTGAGCCAATCAAACACTCACCCCCAGTCAACTGATCTGGGTTTAATCCATCATCATTCTTTAGCTCACTCCACCACCCCAGTTCAGACAGGTGGACCAGGTTCGGGTGCGGCCTGCGGTCTCGGTGAGTGGTCCCCACTCGTCCGCTCTACAGCCAGCGGGAGTAGAGGAGGACCCACAGGAACTTTTCCCTAGGGAATAAAAGGAAAAACAAAGGAAAAAATAAAGGAAAAAGTCAGAGAAAAACCAAAAAGACAAAGGAGACCAAAGGGAAGCAAAGGAAAGTCCAGCTGGAGACCCAACGTAATTTTCGAGGTCTCCAGACGTCTCCCTGGCCAGAGTTCAACTATATCTTCTGCGTCTTCCTGCGACTTCCTGCAACTTCGGCCATGGCTCTGCTGGTTTCCAAGCTTTAATAGAACAACCAAGGAGTCGCGGGTGGCTGAGAGGCGGGGACATTGAGACCCTTCTGCCTCGTTTCTTCCGTGCCTCTCTGAGCCTCAATTCTTCAATCACTGATTCCCCGATTTCCAGCCTCCCTGCTTTGTTTGAGGTGTGGTTTTCATTGGGCAAGTGAGGCAAGAAAAAGGATTGCAGTGAGGGGTGACTGGTGGGTTGGTGGAGTATTCATCAGGTAGCACTGAGGTAAGGCTCGGCCTGCGGTCCTCCTCTCGGTACAGAGGCGACCGGCGCTAGGCCGGAGCGGCTTGCGCTGATGAGAAGCTCGCCTTCTGCTTATTTAATTTAATTTAGTTATTTTTTGGCTGTTTAGGACCTCCAACCCTCCACAGTCCTCCACTTTAGCTAGCCTTCCACTCCAGTTAACCATTACTTTTATCCTACACCGCCAATCCATCCACCTGCACTAGAACATCAGCACTTGTTCTGCACAAAAACAATAAGGTCAGGTAGAACAAGAGGAACTACGCACCTTCCACAGTGCAAAAAGAAGAGCCAGTGCACTTCAAATCGTGTCCCACACTCATTGAAACCGGGAAACAAACCTTGCATAGCAACTTCCCCTCAATTACCAAAAACCAATTCGCTGGGGTCACCACTCACAGGATATGTACCCAGTACTTTTGATCAATGGCCCAAGCTTCAGAAAAACAAAACATCAAAGTTCACCTACATGAAGGACGAAAGCGCCATTCTTTTGTCCATCAACACCTGAGATCAGAGAGGTGCTTCCTACTCTCCAACCACCAATGATCCCACAATTAGATATCCCGGAAAACGCTATCAATCAAATCACAAATACAATATCACAGTTAACATCGCGGAGTCATCTAGGAAATACATCAACATCAAACATGACAGAAGTACAATCTCCCTGTCATTTTGGACAAGCTACCCCGAAGTCAATAAAGTGGCATTGGCCTAATCCTTCTTCGACTTTCCAATCACCAGCACAAACTGTTCACCAACCTGCTCAACTAGCTCAACTAGACCAACCATTCTTGAAATCAAATGATGATTCGGCGCCTCTTAGAGTTACCAAGGCTCAAAAAAATTGCAACAACTCTGGCACACCAGAAGTTACCTTAGCAATCGATTCTCTTTGTTTGACTGAAAGAACTTGCTCTAAACAAACCACAGATCAGTTAGTAAAATAATTACCACCTGATACTGGGCCACCATCAATTGTTGAGAACAATCCCATTTCCGCTTCTCTAACTTCCCTCTCACATTAACTATTATTCATCAGTGGCTTTCGAGTGGAATCACCAATTTAAATTGGTAGCCTAATACCATCTTTCGACTCAAGAACTTAGCAACAACTGATAAGCACTTTAGAATCTACAGTTAAAGCGCTGGAATACCAATCAAACAAATTTGATATTCAAATTTCTCTGTTAGAAGCTTTAGCTCAGCACACATCATCCATCGATTCGCGTTTTGAGCTTCTGAACGCCACAGTCAGTAGTCTGATAACAAATCGTCAAAATCCGGGTAATCCTGGCAGTCATACAACACCGCAAGTCAACAAACAATGTCCTCAAGAATGTGTATTTGCGATCTTGCTAGATAAATTATTTGCTCTACCAGCGATATTATGTTTTTTGCTAAAGGAAGTTACATTTATTGACAAGATTAAGACAGCTCGACTGAGCCCCAAACTGCTCACTACACCAAAAACCCACTCACTCTCAGCATCACCAAGTCAAAAGCCGATTCCTACGATGTTTCCTCAAACAATGCGACCTTCAAAGAATACAATAGAACTTAAAGTGGAAGGTCATCTGGCACCTCCGTGCTCCGACTTCCCAATTAATGACCAAGTATTGGAACATCAAGCCATCTCTGACAAAGGTCGACAAGCAACTCCCTCATCCAAATCATTACCCACGGCTGAAAAAGCAATTAGTAGTGTCTTCAGCTCCCCCGCTGATAAATTAATCAAGTGAAAGAGAAAACGCCAAAGAACACAAACTAAAAAACAGGATAAAATGCAGAAGGCGGCAGCCAATATAAAGAGTTTCTTCCCTCCCTTAAGAAAGAAATCCAATCACATACCGGACACATCCGAGGATTTGTTGGGCATAAATAATGAAAGCGCCATTGCGCATTTGACGAAATCCTCACCTCAAGCGTCTGCACCCATTGGACCCCATAGAGATTATAGCTCAAACTTCCATCACTCGATTAGACCCCCTGGCCCAGGAATTTGAGCTTACTAGCGACCAATCATCAAAAAAGCCTCTGGCTGCCCTTCCCCAGAGAAACAAATTAAACCAAGCATTAAACAGAATTAGTTCTCCAGAGAATGAATTGAGGCAATCTTTAAATGGGTCCACTCAACAGTCTGAAGGCTCACGTCGATACTCAAATCAGCAACAAAATAGTGAGACAATAAGCGCACAGCAGGAAACTTTAGATACATCAATGCGAAATGTAACCATGGCTTCTACCCAAAATAACTCATTATCACCAACCGCTACTCAAACAACAATCTTACATCCAGAGTATGTTTCCCAAGGACCAAATGGTATCCTGAATAGGAGTAATATAGTCAAACTTCTAGCTTCCCACCCGAAATTTCAACATCTAAAGTCTGCTGATATTGAGAGCATCCAGTTTATCCCCTCAACCTTATTTCCTCATAAAGAAGCAACAGCTGTGACTTGGTCCACCTTATTAGCTGCCAACACCATCTCCGAAAATTGTACTCTCCTAGAGGAATGGGGATTCTGATTACATTGCCCTCACAGGTTCGATATCCTCGTGCTCTCTCTCAGCAAGAGCCAGAACGATTTCTAAAACAGGATCCGCTTGATCCAGTGAATAATACAAGGCACCGTAGGAGGCAACAAATACTACGCTCTACAACACTTCTCAGAAATGCAATTGGCTCCCATCATCTAATAGCGTCTAATCTCAAACAAGTTTAGACTATTTTCGCTAACATCCAAGAAGGAAGACTTTGCAAGTTCACTCCACCAACACTGGAATATCAGCAAGAGGATTGGTGCTGGTTGGCTGCTACTTTGGCAGGCCCCTCATTAAAATGACTTATGCAAAAAATCACGCACAGTCATCGCAAAAAATGAAGAATGAGCCAAAACTCATGTGCCTAGTATCTTTGAATGTGGCTGGGCTGGAAAACATCCTAACAGATCCAGATACAATATCCTTTTTATCATCACATGATATTCTATATTTGCAGGAATCATGGCGCAAAGAAGAAACTCCACTCGAAGGTTACAGAGAATCTTTTAAGCCAGCCACCAGGCAATCTACTAAAGGCCATGCGAAGGGCTGTTTATCCATCTAGCTATCATTACGCTGGTCCCTGGATGTTTCTATTCTTCCAACCAATCAGCATAATTTTTTATTCGTCATAATCAAAAACTGGAGCCAAAATTTCTCTTCAACCAGCTTAATATTGCTAAACGTCTATAGCCATCCAGCAGCCAGGGAAAAGAAGCAAAATATCAAAGCTTTGGAGCTCTTAATAACAGATATCAAATTAACTTATCCAACAGATCATTTACTGTTAACAGGCGACTTTAACCTAAACTTAATGGAGAACCGTTTTCGAAACCCTTCTTCTGCATTTGTGGATTCACAGTGGCTAATACCCTCACAGATAAAGGCCCCTCAAAGAACCCAGCCTACAGGGCAAGCTCTGCTAGCCGTCCTTGAAGACTTGTATCTGCATGCCCTAAATGGTCACTACTTCAATGACCAGCCTGCCCACTACACACATTTCACACACCATAGTCAAATGGTTCTAGACTACACGTTCTGCTCAATTCCACTGTTAAGTCATGTAAAACCTTTCACCATCCAAATACGCTGTGAAAGTGGCCACAAGCCACAGCGGCTGCTTCTATACCATCAAACCAAGCCCCTCATGACATTAGAGACGATTGGCTTGCAAAGCCAGCATCAAAATTGGAAGCGTAATAAATGGACTATACTCCCACAAAATACTCGATGTGGAAAAAAACATTCCACAACCATTCTTTGTCACAATGTCACACAACAGAAGACTGGGAATCATTCATGTACCAACTTCTTTTAGGCCTTACCCAGTTTTCTGCTGGGGGTTTTGGCCAAGCAAAACCCACTCCAACACGACCATGGTTCACAAAGGATCTCAAAAATTTAAAAAGTGCTTTAAATAAGAAGATTAGACTATTAAAAAACAGACCAAACATCGTCTCCCTGGAAGAAATTATAAATCTTCGAGGGATATACAAATGTTCCATTTGGCAAGCAAAAAAGAAACATGAGGAAGCATTTGAGTTCGAGCAATTCTTGGCTTGTCAAACGAAAAATTCTAAAGCCTTTTGGATTATAATAAATTGACTAAACAACAAAAGCACCACTCTTCGGCTAAAAGAACATAACGTGACCGTGGATAGCTGGTCTCACCACATCAGCACTCTGGATCAAACCAATCCAAACTTGTCTATCATCCAAACTTTGTATTCCCAATCTGATCAAATTTGAAAAATCTTGGAAGATGTTAAAGAACAAACTTATCATTTAGCACAGACCATTACGGCCAAAAGGATCGCCATTTTAATTAAAAAAAGTAGAGCTCACGGTGCTCCGGGACCGAATGGTATTCCCGCCTCAGTTTATAAATTGGATATTGATTTTTGGTCACAAATGCTGAAAAGGATGTTTAGAACCTGTCGTATTACAGACACTATTCCCCCCTCGTGGCAAGGATCAATCCTGCGCCCAATCTATTAAAAAGGCCCAGTAGCGAATCCTGAGAGCTATTGTTTCATCGCTCTCCAAGGCGTTGAAGCTAAATACTTTGCGTCCCTATTATTGGAAGACCTAAAGGCATGGGCAAGCTCAAAACATCTGATTTCATTTCATCAAACTGGTTTAAGACCCATGTTGGGAACCACTGATAACCTAGTAGCAATGAGGATGTTAGTATCAAAAGAGATACAGAAAAATCAACTCCTCTACAGCTGTGTTATAGATTACAGCAAGGCTTTCGATTATGTCCAACGGGATCTTCTTTGGTCGAAACTCAAAAATTGGTACATCACTGATTCGCTACTCTGAGGCATTCAATTACTATACTCTGAAACCTGGGCCAGAGTCAAACTCGATAAAAAATCAACAGTTTCCAATAAGATCAGGAGAGAGCAAGGAGTTAAACAAGGGTAAGTCCTGGCCCCAGCTCTTTTTAACTTACTAATGAGCGACTTGGTTCCTGCCCTGGATGGTGTCTTCAGAGATGCTCCTAAACTGGGACAATTCCACATTACCTCACTTCTCTACACTGACGGCGTAGTTCTTCTGAGTCAAACAGCCAGGGGACTGCAAAGGCTGCTCAACGTCTTATTTACACATAGCACTGCAAACGGTATGACAGTAAACTTTGAGAAGACCAATGTTGTGAAATTGTTGGATGGAAAAAGAACAAATATGGTACTGCGACAAACATCGCCTGTCTACGGCTCCTAGATACAAGTACCTCGGTTCGGGTTAGATGATAAGGGAGGGCATCTAGCTCATGAGAATTCCCTCAAACCAAAGCATGCTCAACACTCTTTGCATTTCAATCCATTTACCAAGCAACCCACTTTAGAACCTCTGCTGAAAACAGTGAAAGCCAAGCTAATCCCTATGTAGGCATGTGGGTCGGAAGTCTTTCCTGTGAATCTGGGCACCTTTCTGAATAAATCTCAGAGCCAAGTGTACAGATCATTATTTAAACTCCCTAATCATTCTGCAGCAGCTCAAATCAGATTGGAATTCACATTATGCGACCAAGACTTGGCTCAAAAGGCCTGCATTCTTCAATATCTACATGCTATGTGGGCTGCCAAAGTAGGAACACTGAAAAATGTAATCTGAAGGAAGTATCCTCAAGAAGCAATACAGCCGCTAAAAATTCTTGGACTGTCTCCCTTTATGATGCATTGAATCTTAAAACAGCCGCAACTTTGTGGAATCAAAATCTTCCACACCAGAATTTTTAAAAAGTGTTAAATTGACAAATTCAAAAAGCATCATTTGTACAAGATCGCCAGACTCTCATTGCCCGAAAGCATGCTTAAATTATACAAAAAAGTTGCAACAAAAGAAAGATTCAAAAATATCTTACAGACATTTTTGCTGTGCACTATAAAATCAAGTACTGTCTTATTAGGATGGGAAATTTTACATCACTTGATCTTTTACCACCATGGTTGATGTGCCCAGTATCAACCGAGTGTCAACTATGTGGTCATTCTCAGGCGAATCTATCTCATCTGCTCTGTATTTGCCCTGCTCTAATCCACAACCGTAGGAAACTCCTTCATCAAATATGGATCGTACAACGTTGTCGTACAATTCGAGCAGCAGTAGATTTCCTGTTCACTGACGCTCACCCACAACTCATTTGCAGTTTTAAAAAATTCTTAAACAAAACAGACAAGCTGCTAAGAGCTGCTACCCAGGCGGTCACTTGTGGAACATAAACTGTATCTCCCATCCTTTTTCTCATATGAGTTTTTTTTTTTAATAAATCTTTTTATTAAAGAAGAAAACAAATCAACCACAGTTGACGATAAAATAATACAGTGCTTGTAGCGTATCCAATCTTATCGCTTTGCAGACCAACATTACCATACAGTACAGCTTAACAACTCAATTTGCGACCACGTTATGGCGAGGTGGCCTTCACATTTAGATGGGGGGAGGCTGGGCCAAATGGTGCACATAACATCCCTCTGTACTTATTCCAATCCCCCCAAATCTTGGTCCATTTCTGTGGGCACCCTCTTCCCTCATATAATACCCTTTCCGTCTACATGCACCAGTCCATATCGGCCTCCCAGTCCCTGAGTTTGGGTACCGTGGCTCCCTTCCAGGTTCTTGCAATATTACACTTCACCACCACATTGCCCAAGGCGACTCAGGTCCTTTCTTTCACCGTCAAATCAGTTGCCTCCCATATATTAAGAAGACATAGCCGGGCGTGACTTCCATGGATTTCCCGCACACTTCCCACATTTTCGCTGTCACTTTTCTCCAATACACTTGTACTATCGGGCAGTCCCACCACTGGTGTAGATATGTCTCCTCTCGACCACAGCCTCTGGGGCATGAAGGGGAGCTCAAAAACCCATTTTAACTAACATCATGCTCGTGTAGTATA
The DNA here is from genome assembly GCA_963921515.1 of Calotriton arnoldi. Lineage (NCBI taxonomy): Eukaryota > Metazoa > Chordata > Amphibia > Caudata > Salamandridae > Calotriton > Calotriton arnoldi. Next base: position 203,877 of record CAWUFW010009034.1, read on the forward strand.
CTCTATGTAGGAGCTTAAGCTGAATTAATTTGAACCTGTACTGAATTGTCACCTCCCGGGGGGACGCCAATGCCTCCTGCCAATCATCATCATCCAAATCGCCCACATCCTCTGCCCATTTGAGCCTAGTTTTCTCTAGCACATCTGGTGTATTATTCAGTATCTTTCTATAAGTCAAGGAAATTGCTTTGTCTTTGAGGTAATCATCAAGGAGTCTATCTTCTAAGGGCGAGGCGGCCGGCAGGTCTGTACCCTTGGGAATAGCCCTGTGCAACGCGTTCCTGACCTGTAGGTATCGAAAGGTCTCCCCCACGCTCAACTCATAGTCACGTTGCAGATCTCCAAAGGGAACTACCCTACCTCCCACCCAAACATCTCCAACCCTCGAGAGTCCGATCATATCCCATTTGTCAAATCCAGCATAATTTGCCAATATCCCAAACCGGTACGTCTCCAATAGGGGGGTGGCCTGTGTAATCTTGTTCTTCCAACCCAATGCGGACGTGGCCGCTTGCCAAAGCATGACCGTGGTCGCCGTTGGAGTATATAGTGGTCTATGTGCCTTTCCCCCATATAATGCCCTCTGGTATGTCCCTGGTGTCATATTATATCTGTCCATCCTATAGGCCGGATCAGTGATCGGCCGATGCACCCAGTGATTCGCAACCACCAACTGAGAGGCCCAGTAGTAACTTTTAATCGCAGGGAGGGCAATACCCCCGTCATACCAGCTTTTCATCCGTTTTGGCAATGAAATGTTAGGGGAACCGTTATTCCAGAGCAAGGTCGGGATTTCTGATTCTACGGACTGAAAGTACTTGTTTGGGACCGGATACGGCGTATTCTGTATGGCATAAACGAATCGGAGCAATGCCATCATTTTATATGACGCCGCCCTCCCAAATAACGTAAGAGGCAAGGTCTTCCAATGCTTTACGTCATCTTGTAAGCGACGAAGCGGGGGGCCAAGTTATGGTCGTAAAACGCTACCCGAGTGACATATATCCCCAGGTAGTGGAAGCCGTCGGTGACCACTCTGGCTTTGCAGGTCTAAGGCAGAGCAAAACCCCTCCCAGCCAATACCTATATAAGTGATTTGTCCCAATAAATAGTGTACCCAGAATATTTTGGGAAAAGGGCAAAGATATGTAAAATTCTATGAATTGAGTGACGGGGTTTGGCCAAATAGAGTAAAATGTGGTCCGCATAATGGGAGATCCTGTCCTCCCAATCCGGCGTCCAATTTAATCCCCTCACAAGAGGGTCACCTCTGATCCAAATCGCCACCAGTTCCTGGACCAAAGCGAAGATCAAAGGGGAAAGTGGGCAGCCCTGTCTCGTACCCTTTCGTAAGGTGAAAGTTGCCGATCGGGCCCCATTTACTGTCACTCTAGCTAGAGGCTCTGAGTAAAGGAGTCGCACCCACGCCAGGAACTTCGGTCCAAAGCCATAACGTTCAAACGTTACGAACAAGTAGGGCCACTCAATCATGTCAAACGCCATTTTGGCATCCAGAGACATGATGACTGCCTCCTCTCCGATAGTCCCCACCCTGCCCAACACTCCATTAAGACGCCGCAGATTTAATGCTGTATTCCTGCCAGGCATGAAACCGGACTGATCCGGGTGAATCAATTTATGGAGCAAAGGCGTCAGCCGCGTGGCCAAGAGTTTTGCCAAGATCTTCACCTCAGGGTTTAGCAACGAGATCGGCCGGTATGACTCGCAATGCTCTGGAGGTTTTCCGTGCTTATGAATCAGCACCACATTGGCCAATCTTTGTGTGTCGGGGAGAATCACCTTAGCCACACTCTCTTCGTACATGTCAATTAAATAGGGGGCAATAGTGGATGCATTTGTTTTAAATACCTCGATGGGGAGACCACTCGGACCCATTGCTTTCCCCGATTGTAACGCTCCAATTGCCTTAACCACTTCTTCCTTCGTGAGATCTAACTCTAAGTCTTCTGCCTACGAGTCATCCAGGACCGGAAGTTTAAGGGTGGAAAGCAACTCCCGTGCTTCTGCTTGATTGGATGTACCAGCTGACTCATATACTGATTTCAAATGTACTGCAAAGGCCTCCGCTATACTAATCCTATCTTTGAGTCTATCCCCCACTCTTTGTCAAAATTTTGAATACCCACCTGGAGGCCTGCTCCCGTTTATCTAGCCATGCCAATAATTTGCTCGCTTTATCCCCAATTTCATACACCCGACATTGAGTGGCCCGGTAGTGGGCCCCAGCTGCCTCTTCGGCGATATCTCTGTAATCCTTTTGCTTTAAAAGCAGTCTATGCTTGGTGTCAGGGGTTGGCCGGTTCTCCTACTTGCGCTCCAAGCAAGAAATCTCCTCCTCCATTTCTAGGAGCTGTTTTCGTTTTTCTTTCTGATGTCCCGTGATCGCTGCCACTCCTCGCCCTCTGACCACTGCCTTATATGCCTCCCATAATGTGGAGGCTGAGTCCACTGAACCTTCATTCTCATTAAAGTAGAGTTCAGTCTCCTCACTAAGCTTTTCTCGTGTAGCCGGTATCCACAAATACCAAGGGTTAAGTGCCATTTCACGCCTCTTTGCCGAGGGGTCACCTCCATACGTGGACATGGCCGGCGAGTGATCAGAGATGCCTCTAGGGAGATGTTCCACCTCTCTGTACATTGCGAGCTGTTCGGCTCTGCCAAATATATAGTCAATTCTAGACAGACTCCTGTGCACCCCGGAGTGGAAGGTGTATTGAAGGGATGAAGGATTATATGCTCTCCAGATGTCAACAAGCCCCAATGCCCTTAAAAACTCTCCCAGTGTCTTCCCAGCCATCTCTCCCTGCTTCGGTGGTCTCCTATCTAGTTCAACATTCAGGGCCGCATTGCAGTCCCCCCCAATCAACGATTCTCCATCAGGAAGTTGAAGCAAATGTGACCCCAGCTCAGCCAAAGTTGAGGAGTGTAATCGAGGCGGTACGTAAAGAAAAGTAATATTGAATAACCTGCCCTCCCAAGTGCCCGTTAGGATTACAAATCTGCCCATTGTATCATGTGTCACTGTTTGCACCCTGAAGGGGAAGGAATTTCGGAGGAGGATCCCTTCCCCTCTCGATCCCCTTGTGTATCCAGCGTGGGCCACCAATTTATACCCCCACCTATTTAAGGCACAATACGTAGTACATTGGTATATGCGTCTCCTGTAATAGGACAACATCTGGGGCCTGTCTCTTTAGATATTGCAATACAATTCCCCTCTTTATTCTATCTCCCAATCCATTAACATTCAAGGAAAGTATTTTAATACGCCCTATTTGTGGACTCTTCCCCATGGTTCTGGTCATGTGGGTGATACATTCTGCAACGTGTATTCCTCAAAACAGTGGCGCCACGAACCCCCCGCCCATTCCTTTCTATATGCGTGTAACAACCTGTCGGTCGGCTGTCTAGCCTGTCGCCATGTGGGTCTTACTACGCTTAGGACACACCTCTTCCATGCACTGCATACTGATAGCATTTTAAAACACATTAAACAATAAACTATACCACAACAATCCCGAAGGGAACACCCCCAAACCACCAAACACACCCTGCCTCCCTGCAACGTGGACTCCAAATTGCCCACCCCCCAACCTTGCAGAGCGCTTGTGTACCCATATCCTACAAACCTTAATGAGGGGAACGCGCCCTAATGAGTCCCACCAAAATTCTACATCCCTCCTTGGCTGCGCCTGTGCCAGGCTGGGCAAAGTAGTTGGAGACTTTGTTGGCTCCTATTTTTTTGGGTGGCATAATGGTGATGGGGGCACAACCAGCCCGGGGTTGCCCCACCAATGGTCTGCGTGTTGAACAAGTGGCTGTCCCCTCCGGGGCGCTTCGTCGCCGGCCACATGCACTCCTGGTTTCGGAACCCACTGACCGCTAGGGGGCATCGCACTTCTGGATGTTAGGCTCTAGATCAGACCCCTTTCCTTCCTACGTTCTGTGCAGGAGCTGGGACCGCCGGGGGGTGAGATATACCAGTTTGGTCCATCAGAGCCCGCCGATCAGAGCTCAACCCAGCCCATGGTCCTCTACGGAGCTCCTTCGCTGCTGCGATCCCCTGGGGGGGGGAGTGTGCCTGCTCTAATATGCTGGTGAGGTCGAGGGCTGGGCGCTCGTTTCAATGCTGATTATTGCACCGCGTCGATGAGGAGCAGCGCAAGAACGGTGCCATTTTGAGGTCAGGCAACAGGCTCGGGGGTCAGGCGTCCGGTCTGGATTCCCCAGCTTCATTTCACTTATGCGCGGGGCATCCCACTGCTAACGGGGAAGGTCTCGGGGCCGCAGTCACCCGCTTTCATGCTGTATCCCGAGAAGACCTGCTGGCATCCCTCAGGGACTTCAGGAAGGACCTGAGGGAAGATATCAAGGCCGACATGGATGCCTCCTTCGAAGCCTTCAGAGTGGAGATGAGAGGGAAGATGGTGGCCCTGATGGTGGCCCTGCAAGCCCTGCAAGCTGATGTAGATTCAGTGGGATCGCGCACCCTGGACCTAGAAGCAAAATGTCAAGATCTGGAAGATCGGTTGGGCCCATTGGAGGAGAGCACGTCGGACCTGCGAGACCAACTACGGGCATCTGCCCTCAAATGTGAAGATTTGGAGAACCGCTCCCGGCGCAACAACATAAGGGTCAGGGTCCTGGAAGAAGGTTGTGAAGGTCCTGATCTAGAGGCGTTCCCGGTGGGCCTCTTCTCCACAGTTATCGGTGAGGGAGGCCCGGAGGTGAGCCTGGAGCGGGCTCATAGAGTGGGGCCGAAGATGCCCGGAACCAACAAGAGGCCAAGAGACGTCCCAGCGAAATTTAGCTCCTTCAAAACAAAAGAACTAGTGCTCCAAAAAGCGAGAGGATCTGACAAGGTCACCTCCCAAAACGCCACTTGCTCCCTGTTCCAAGATGTGGCACAGGCCACCCTGGCTGGGAGGCAGCAGTTTCGACCAATCACGGACGCCCTGCTGGAACGACAAATAAGGTATCAGTGGACTTATCCCTTTGGTATCGCCTTCCAACTTGATAACAAGCAGCTTCACTACACGGAGATGGAAGATGCAGCAGCCCTTCTGGGCATCAATCCCCCCCCTCCAACACGAGATTCCAATTCAAAAAAGGGCAAAGGGGATCAGCCGAAGGAACAGAGAGGAGGTGGTCCGTGGAGGTCGAACGGGCGCGGCAGCAAAAAAACACCGGTCTGAGGATGAGGAACCCTGGCACCACTGGTTGACTCCCACACGGTCAGTTCTCCCACATAGATCCCGATACAGAAGTCAAGGTAAAGGGGGATAACAAAGGGAAACCGAAGGGATGAAGCACCCCTACAGACATATCAAGAACTGAGACTAACAGTCGGCCGGACAACTGGCGTTCTTGGCACATGGCATAACCTAGGGGGGAGGAAGTCTGAAATAATTTTTGGAGTCTGAAATAATTTTGGAGGTAAAGAAGATAGTACCCTGTCAACATGATAACAGGGGTTCTGGGAGCGGAAATGGGCTCGCTTCTAGAGTTGGACAAAGTGAGGCCTTCCTCTGGGATGGAAGTCCCCACAACTCTCAGTTATAGTTTTTCTCTATTATATTTTTTATGTATCATGGTGTTGTTAAAATTTGAATTGGCGGGTGGGGTCGGGAAGGGGGGAGAAAGGGTGAAACTCTGGGGGAGGCAAGTGGGGGGGGAGGCCCTTACACTAAATCATCGCAGTTAACTGCCTCTCATGGAATGTAAGAGGGCTTAACTCCCCCAATAAGAGGCAAGCCCTATGGAAATTTCTCTCTGACCACCAGATCCTGATAGCCGCTCTGCAGGAAACTCACCTAAAAAAATGCGATGAAGGCATGCTGAAACACAAGCGATATCCCCAGATTTTTTGCTCCTCTGCCTCTACGAAACCAAATGGAGTGGCTCTTCTCTTTCATTCCTCGATCCCCCTTAACCATCAAGCTATGAAAGCTGATGCGGCAGGGCACTTTCTAATGGTATGGGGCGAGATCAGAGAGTGGGCTTGCACCATCGCCACAATATATGCACCTGACACGGGTCAATTGGACTTTCTGGAATCCTTCTTATCTACACTGGAGGGGTTTTCCTCGGGGGACATCTTACTGATGGGGGACTTCAACCTCATATGGGACCCCACATTGGACACGACTCACCCTCATAGAGCGGCAGGCGGGACTTTTAGCAAGACTCTCAAAACATCTCTTCTAACTCCTGGGATTACTGGACGCCTGGAGGGAAGCCCACCCAACGACGAGAGATTACTCCTTTTTCTCCCACTCCCATAGAACCCACTCTAGAATAGATCATATATTCCTCAGTCAAACCCTTCTCTTTACAGTAGCAGATGCACGGTTCCATCCGATCTGCCTTTCAGATCATGCCCCCCTGGAGTTAATCCTAAACTGGCCAACTCCACGTATGAAGCATAGGAGATGGTATTTTCCCAATTTCCTCACCAGGGATAGACTCCTCAGAGATGACTTAAGAACAGCAATCACAGATTACTTTAAAAACAACGACCCCGACCTCACCTCTTTTGCCAATAACTGGGATGCCTTCAAGGCAGTTATTAGGGGCAAATGCATAGAACTAGCCACCACACTTAGAAACCAGCAGAGGGGAGAGAGGCTTTTACTGGAAAAGGAACTACAAGTGGCAGAAAAGAGCCACCAAGAGTCCCCATCGAGCCAAACGCTCCGCACAGTCACTTCCCTAAAGGGTAAATTAAAGGCCATATATACTAATAGAGAAGAATTCCATCCTTCGACTTCAGGCCCGAGGGTATGAAAGCGGTAACAAGATATGAACCTTACTGGCGCAACAACTAAAGGCAAAACAAGAAAAGGAATATATTAAGCAGATAGTGGATGACGCGGGCGTCTCCCATCTCAGCGAAGAGGGTAAAGCAAATGCCTTTGGGCAGTTCTATAGTAACCTTTATATTGCGGCCCCAGTATACGACCAGGCTCAGGAAAACTATTTGAGATCCCTGAAACTACCCCAGATTTCGGCCCACACCAATGAGGAACTTAGCCGGCCCTTCTCTAGGGAAGAGGTTCAGAATGCGATAGACGCCTTGAAACTGCAGAAGGCCCCAGGGCTTGATGGTCTTAATGCCCACTTCTATCGTACATTTGCTTCCGAACTGACTCCCCAACTAGGGATCCTTTTTAATGAAATAGCGAATGCCCAAAGGGTGACGAACTCCATGGGGGAGGAATTAGTCTCAGTAATAAACAAACCAGGAAAAGACCCAAAGGTTTGTGCCTCTAACAGGCTTATTGCACTTTTGAATCTAGATGTCAAGTTATACTCTAAAATTCTGGCAACCCGCCTAGAAAATCTCCTCCCTGCACTGATTGACCCGGATCAGTCGGGGTTTATTAAGGGTAGGCATACCCATGACAATTTGCGTAGAATAGTACATATAATCAAGAAAGTGCAGAAGAAAGGCATCCCTGCGGCCCTCCTCTCATTGGACGTGGAGAAGGCTTTTGATCGAGTCGATTGGACCTTCCTACTACGAACCCTGAGAGGCTTCGGCTTTAACGAAACCTTCATAGGTATGGTGAGGGCCAACTATCACTTCCCCAGTTCGAGAGTGCTCGTGAATGGGGCAGCTTCTAAGGCCTTTAAGCTATCGCTTAGCTTAGCTTAGCATTGATGGCGATTGCTGCGGCCTGGAAAAAGGCAGAAGCCCCCTCCATTACGCAGTGGCATGCTAGACTTTGGTGAACGCTAGCGATGGAAAGCTTGACGGATATCACAGTAGACACAAGGAAGGGCTTTGACTATATCTGGTCACCGTTGGTGGAATATATGTCAGAGGGAATACCCCTATTTGCATGCAGCTCTAGGCTGGGGGCACTCCACCTATTCCACATTTAGCTAACGAGAGCGCCCAACAGAGATTCATAGGCTGAGAGGTACCCGACCCGGGCACCAGCCCCCTAGACCACCCCACAAAGGACTCCGTATTGAAATATACCCACCATGATACACTGTTTGGTTTACTCTTTGTTTTTCTGTTTTCTACTTTTTCTCTTTCTTGTTTTTCCTGCTTTTCCTTTCATAATGCCCAGCTTTGGGCTAGTAGTTCAGGCAAGACACTTCAGTACACCTGAGCAGAGGTCCTACAATGGAGTAGTTAAACGGGGGGAAACGATGAAGATGCTGTAAGCTTAGTTTGGGACCCAAAAGCACAGCTACCTAATGGGATGAGTCCTTGTCTACAAGCTGTGTTTACCAGGTAGCCATCTTTAACACTTGTCTGGTTTGTTGTACTGGATATGTCAGCCATGTTTTTCATGTATTGATGTAAAATTCAATAAAAAGATTTTGAAACAAAATTCTACATCCCCCCTATTTAGTGTTTTGTAACCCCATAAGCTGAGTATATACCGGGCCACTCATACCAGTCAGTGTAACTGCAATTCGTCTGAACCCAAGACACTTTGTAGTATGCAAGGAGCTGGGTAGGCCTGCAGTGCCAACTTTCACCACCTCGACTATACGCAAAATGTGCAGTCTCATTGTTGGACTTCCACACCTGCCCCCCAGCCGATCAACTCAGTTCAAACACAAACCAGTAAATCCTTCCTCTATGTAACAGCGCCACCCGGTCCCAAGTCCTACTTAAGGCCTTCTTAGATCCTCGGGCATCGAGCCGAGAGTCCTGCACCTGTGTTAGCCGCTGTGAGCTCGATCTTGGGGCTCCCGAGGTTCTCCACCCCTCCAGCCAGTCCCAAGTTTCTTCTGGAGACAAGAAAAACCAGGACCTCCTCTCCGCTGTCACCCGCAACTTTGCCAGAAAGAGCATTGCGTATTTTATGTTTTTCTCACGCAAAGCCCATTTCACCTCCAAAAAGGATCTTCTCATTTTCTGGATCTTAACTGTAAAGTCTGGAAAGAAAGTGATTGTGGAGTTCTCTAATTTCAGCGGGGGCCGCCCGTGCCATTTGGAGAATTACATCCCTATCCCTGTAATTAAATATCCTGGCCAGGATAGAATGTGGAGGCACACCTGGTTTTGGGGGCCCCCTGGCACCCTGTGGGCCCGCTCGATGGAGAAATACTGAGAGAGCGAGCGGGGCTGAAGGTGGTTCTGTACCAAATCTTCCACGAATAAAACCATAGCCTGTCCCTCCGCCCGTTCTGGTACACCTAAAATGCAGACATTATTTCTACGGGCGCGCCCTTCATAGTCTTCAAGCTTTGTTTCAAGGTTCACCGTCACCACTTAAAGCTTCTTCACCGTGAGTTCCAGCTCCTTCATAGAGGATTGAAGAATAGAGACCGAGTCCTCTGTGGCCTTCACCCTGTCCCCCATCTTGCGTAGGTCTGCCCGCATCAGCGTCACCTCCGTGGTGACTGTGTCTATTTTGTGTTCCAGGGTCATGTGTATTTCTTGTATGGCCTCCATAATGTCCTGAAGGGTCGGGGTGTCGTCCCCCGCCTGTTGTTTCCCACTCTGTCCTTCGTGTTTCTCCTCCACTTGTTCTGTCCTAGATTGCGCATACTTATCCAGTTTAGTCTGGTGCGTTTGTATTTGACCTTTTAACATCGCCATTTGTGCAAATATTAGTCAAGGGTCCCAATATTTGTGGGGCTGGATGTCTGGCCGTGAGGAGCCCACTACAACGTTGCCACCTGGATGTGGGAGTTAATTCTTACTGCATTATTAGATTGAGGACTCCCTTCATTCGGTGGTCTTCCAATATACCGCGCCGGGCCCTGCTCGTTCCGTTTCCATCTCGCACCAAAATGGCGGCTACGTAGGAAGGCCGCCAGGGCAAAAGTCCCGTTCAGACTCACACAATTCTGTTTGCGTACCCGCACCGCTCACTTTCGATAGACCCCAGAGATCTCCACCCTCGGAAGCCCTCCAGGACGCAGGAAATATGGGTTGTGCTCCCCACCACATCGAGCAAGCTACAGGCCTTCTCTGCCAGCCACGTTAAGGCAAGGACTGGTGCTATAATGTCGACACGGGGGAGTCCTGTCCGGATGGCCCGTAGCTCCCCTCCTGCACCCAGCGGCTTCCACACTGCAGTCTGGAATCGTACGCCACACACCGCCGTCCTCCACGTCTGTACCTGTCGTGCTCCCACTTGTAGTCTTCACCGGCGGCCACCATTCAGCACTCGGCCACGTCACTGCCCGAGTCCCGCGATGCGAGGCCTGATCGCGGGAGGGGGGGGCAAAAAGGAGCCCCAGTCTGGAGCTCCGTAATTTTAAGCAAGCCCGATACAGCTACTGGGCCTCCCGCTGCGGTCGTAGCAGTCCCGGGGGTTCCCACTGCGCTCTCCACAGGCCGCCGCCCACACAGTGTTTCACGATCCCGGATCATCCGGAGATCGCGATTTCAGGTACAGGGCCGCCCGTGGGGCAAGAGAGCTCCAGGGTAGCCTCGGTTCAGGGCTACTTTCGGATAATTGTGCCCGATTCGTGGGGGATTATTCTATCGGCTGAAGAGCTCTAACCGAGTGCAGCCATTTTGGTTGCCGGCCGGCCACCCCCCCTCTCATATGAGTTTTTATGTTTAAAGTCCCATTGCATGCAAACTATTGCTTATGATTTACACTTTTATTCTTGCACAAATATATGAAGCACTGATCCATGGGTAATCAAATAAGAACAATCATCAAATGACTATCTGATTATCGGACAGTTAACTCGCATAGGACTTGAGCAAAATGTTGCCCTTGTGGAATGCACTTACTTTTATTTTTTGCATTGACACATTAAGCTTCATTATAATGGTTACAATAGCAGCACTTGTGGTTTTAACCAAATATGTATTACTACTAATCCATTTACAAGATATTGATAGTTTTGTACATTGATTTTTATAAATTGTCCAAAGCCACCACACAACATTCTTTTTTATCTTAAGCAAACCTTTTATATGCGATATGAAGTTCCAACAACAATCTTAAAATTGCACTGAATTGTATTTTTACAATATGTTTTGGGATTTTCACTTAATCGTGTTGTTTTATATGTTTTATCAATTTGTAATTGCTTTAATTAGCTGAGCAAAAACAAATAAACTTGAAACTTGAAACTGAGTGCTAATAATATTTCAATAATCTGTGCTTTCATGCACCGATAAGGTCATTTCTTCCAATTTCACCAGTTCTGTAGCTATTCCCACCCATAAGGATTCAATGTTGTCGTTCACTGTATACTAACCAGTCCCCCTATCCCTAGTTGCTTCAATTTAGATGTGACCCAAGTAAATTGTCCTCTATATGGGCACACCTTACAGCCTGTGATCATTCTTTTTTTTTGAAGCATCACCTCATTGTTTCCTACTACATTTTATAATATATGGGATTCTGTAATCCCTGCTTAAACTCCTACCTCCAATTGATTTAAAATACATGGGATTCTGTAATCTCTGTATAAATGGCAGTCACTAATTTCTTTATAATGAGCAACTTGTGATGCACCAAGTAGCCCAATTATAAAGAAAAGACGCCAGAACTGCACTATTATAAGGTAATTACAGATGAGTTCTGACGTCACATTGCCTGCTACCAGCAGCCAAGGTGAAAGGCAGGTCAGGTCGCAGAGCATAATTAAAGCAGCTGTTTAAAGCAACAAACGGAACATTGCTTTTCCTTCCACTGCTCTATTTTAATAGCTTACAATGACAAACAGAGATAATATGTTTATTTTTTGCACTCCTTACATAGAGAACAGCTAGGATCTTTCTGCATGTTTTTACACATTTGGAGCTACTGCAGCTTTTTTTTAAAAACTGATTGCATTGAACTGTTTCTAATATCTGTTTCCAACAAATATCTAATAGGTTTTTGATGTGTTTAATTTTGCACTAGAGGTTTTATTTTTATTCTTCATGCTTACAAACATGCTTGCTCTTTTATTTGAAAGAGCTACGCACCAAGGTTTTAAGTAGTTTGTGGGAAAGGTGATGGTGTGACCACGTATTAAAGTACCCCCCAACCATACATAATAAGGATATTGCAAGTCACCTCAAAGTTCCATAACCTTATAAAGGAACTCGGCCTTCTGCCTCATTCTTCTGTATGGTTATGGAACTTCTCAGTGACTTGCAATATCTTTATAATGTACTGCAAGCAAGGGGTACTTTAACCCTTATATAAACACAGAAATGCAAGAAAGATTCTATCCTGATTATGAGATGCACAATGGATGTTGATAGTTCAGGGAGTGTCATCCTGGTATAGCAGGGCTTTTACCAGCCAGACTGAAGTGCTTACTGCTTGGAAAAAATCATGTTTTATCTGTTCTGGAAAGACAACCAATTCCATGTAAATAGTAATAGTGATAAAGGACCTCCCTGTCTCATTCCTCAGTTACTTCTCCTACATGTCGCCTCCTTTACTGCCACACGCCATTGAAAATTTTCCACTCCCAATTTGTTGATTCTCTAATTACTTCATTTATTGACTGTGAATATTCTACTTTACAATACCCAAAGATGTTTAACCACTTAGAAAAACCATGAACAATGTCTTGATTCTCTTTTTATAGCCTTTAATAAAGACATTCCAACAGTTAGGGCAGTGAACAATTCTAAAAGTATGAATCATCTCTTCCTAAACCTTGAATGCTAGGCATTAAAGAACACTCCAAATGATGGGAAGTCAAAATAGTCTATAGGAAAGAAAATGAGCCCAATGGGACATAGGTTTAATGTGTTTCTATTTGCAGAAGATAACTCAGAAGTAGTGGAGGACAAATGGCATAAAAGATTAGAGGGATCATCCTATGTCCTTATATTTATGAGTATTGATCAGTCAGAAAAAAATAGTTAGCAAGCTCTAATACGAAATCAGTACTGGGAAGACACACACCTGTATTTTATTATCAGAAGTGGTACTGTCCCAGAGTAAGACATGGTTTAGGATGCCTTCAAAACTTATGTAAAAGCATATATAGCCAAAGAAAACTGTGCTAAATGCACTTATGGACAAACTGATGAAGTTGTTGGCCTAACTAAAAGATGTAGAGACACAGTATTAGAGCACCGGGGATAAGGAAATACTTGCAGGAATAAAAGTATGAATAGTTAAATTCAAACGTGCCTAATGAGGGAGATGGCCAGCTGACTTGCAACAGTTACAAAATGGGTAGGGGGTGGTACATGAGCTTGGCTGATTAACGCTGAGTGCAAATCTTTCTAAATTAATATTAAAGAAGCAAAAGCTAGAATGATTGCAAGAGAGGGACAATTTATTAACATTTCCATACTACTAAAAGGCATTTTTCTCAGTGCTTAGAAAGGTATTAGGTGAAAAAGAATCCTTTCTCAATCCACCAGGAGATTACTGAATATGACAGGAGGTTTCAGTTTATGAAGAAGGTCAATAAATATTAGGGGATAAATGTTAGTGTCGTTCCTATATTACCTATACAGGATCTGCGCGTTTGGATAACATAAACTGTGGGATTGGTGGCGGACTGATTCCGTGCACCCCCACCGGATACGTTAGCCTGTCTGTATAAGCTAGCTCACAGTGCCACTATAATCTCCTCTTATCAAGGAGAGAATAGATTCTGGCAACCTCAGAACATGACAACCCTGATCCCTCAGAATTGTGGAAACAATATACTACCTTTCGCTCAGTCACTTGTACTTACTTAGTTTGTCTCAGAGAGATACACAGAATAAACAGGCTGGGCGTTTTCAATAAGTATTTATTGAACAGTTGTTATTCTAGTGTAGAGATATATGGTTAGCAGTACTACGAAAGTAAAGGGATGGTATAGTTCTACCATCTTGCAGAAATCATGAATATATACAAGTACATAAAACACATGTTAAAAAGTGCGTACTCCTACAATGCCTCCCTAACTAAATGTACCTAAATGTACCTAGCATCTGTGTAGGTGTTATGCCAAGAATCCCTCTAGGATCTAGTCAACCCCATTACCTGAGAATGAGAGAATATGGGACCCCGTCCTGGTTTCGAGTTGGACACCCGCGAGGGATGTTAGACCACTGCGAGCTGGAGCGTCTGCATGCAGGAACCTCAGCGCCTCTGTTCAGTGTGTCAGCGGGAAGTCTCAGTCTCCTCTCTCCTTCTAAGCAAGATGTGATGTATATATACCCATAGGTCTCCCCAGGGGTCCTACCTTGCTGTGTTACTGTGTCGGACTAAAGGATGACGTCGGGCCTGAACTTTAAACAGAGATATTATACAGGAGATGTTTGTCCTGCAGTTAGTCCTGCTGTGCTTCCAAGAAGCCTCATGCATAATGTATGAGATTCAAACTAGGGGGAAACCCGCGTTCTGAATGCAGTGTTGTATCTAGGTAAAAGGTCAGTCTATAAGAACCGTTATGTATGTAATGTAGGGAAGAATATAGGTGAAAGGTTGCAATGTTACCTGCGCCTATATAGGGTACCTATATGGAATATAACACCCACTCCTCTTCTGACTGGACGACATTAGCAACTTATTACTATACTATTAGCCGAACTAGATATTGGTACGCACAATGCTTAAAAACATCTGTTTAGCTAAAAGTGTCTAAAATTTCTAAAAAATGTATAAAAACTTAAAACTGTCTAAAAATAAATTTTGCAAGCTATAGCTCTAAAGTGTCCTTAGTTATAGTCCGAAGCACTATAAGCATTAGAAAGCCATGTATGCCCAATAAATGAAAGGAATGTCAATTTTTGTTTTGAGTTCCAAATTTGAGCTTGAGTCAAATGTTTATGTATCCTGGCCGGTAGACGCAACATTTTCGTTGCTTGCTTCCGCAGTAGACAGCCCCTGTAGCACCTCGCAGAGTACGTCAAGTGAGCACAGATGAAGTTCCACACTGTCCGCAGTCCAAAGCCTGGGAGTCAGAGGAGGAGCCAGTATTCATACCAACAGGTGATGTTACTACCTGTGGGGCTCAAGGAATGCCGCCATCGACATTGGAATACGCTGAGGGCACTGCAGAACATGGGCCGTTATCGGGTCCAGTAAAGCATTCCTGTCCGGTTGCGCACATGATGGGAGTGCCAAACAAAGGTCTAACATGCATTCTTCTCTGCAAAACAGGCATCGGAGGACAGGTAAGATGCAGTCCATCCAGACTGGTTGAAATGACAAGAACCAATATTCACTTAGTTCTCCTAGGCGAGGCGTGCCTAGAAGTTGTACCATGCGGTCACGGTATTTACGTTCCAGCAGTGCTCTTTCCATCTCCTTGGTGACTGGGACGTCCATTGCGTAGAAAATATAAAACAATCAGGATACCTTCTACTAGAAACAGGATGAGCGGAAGTCCTCCAAAGACGCTTCCGAATACGGAGTGTATAAAGTTTAGTGTAACTCCAAGTCCCGTCTGAAAGGTGCTCAGAAGTCCAGAACCTATGGTCTTAAATAGGTGGACAATGCCTGTCGTATCAGACATGTTAAAGATACAATTTACCATTTCTGCGAAATGGAAAGGGCAGTTTGCATGAATAAGCGCATGTATCTCTGCCGAAGACCTTGCGATCTGGAGATCAAAAGTCTCTCGAGCGGAGGTTAAGGGCACAGACTTCTGTAGAAGCATGGCTTTCATTCTGCTTAGAGTATAAAACCGTATTAAGGAAACATTCAGTGAAGGCCATAACGGCGCATCCCTGACTGTATGTGTTGGTGGAAACAATACTTGCCTACAACAAATAACCCTGGAGCTCACGGTTACCAGATATGCGATGCCCGGGAGCATTCCGCAGCAGCCTTGACTGTTCAGCATCAAGTAACTCCCATTTGAAAGTAGCATGAATGCAGGAGTAATCACTGCAGCTGGGGCACCCCTTAAATGGCAGGAAAGGTTTCCTACAGAACCATTACAAGCCCCGTGCAGCATTATATCCTGGCATATGAGTGATCCACTTAAAGCGTTCTCACAGTTTGTACCGCTCAGAAACACTTCTCGATCCCCACTCCAGCATGGAAATCTGTATTGTAATACCCATGATTCCTTAATGTATTCCTTACCCATTTCTTCATATCTGCCTACCTGCTTTTGTTTAAGGCAATATTGAAACTGAAAAGTAGTGACCGGTAGAGTTATGTGGCCATGGATTAGCCATTCTCTGGACGGTGATTCTGCCACTGTGAATGCTAATCTATCCAGTTTTTCGATACGAAGCATTGTATATTTTGCTCCCCTTTGTGTCATTTCTATCTGTTTATCTGTTAGATTGTATTCAGAAAACAGAGACGTACTGTTGATATAACGCCACGGCACATAGCCTGCATGCAAAGATTGCAGCGTCCAGCTTAATAACATAATAGAACGTAATTGAGATTGCCCGTGTTGTAATATGGCCAAATCTTGTTCCAGTATGTCTATCGCAGAAGATACAATGTTGCCTAAGGAATATATCCTGGAAGTCAATGTCGTTAACCCATTGTCTACCACTTCTAGAGATTTTTCTAGATTTATACGGTCTATTTCACGTATCCTCTCTGCAGCCTCTTGTTGGGATATTTTCCAAATTTCATTGTAGACAGCATAATAGAAACGTTTCTGACGTGGCTTCCTGGGACCTAGTAAAAAATCCCTGAGATCCACATCCTGTGACAGTAAGGATAGGTGTTGTTTCATCTTTGTGAGTGTTGAGGTTTTTAGCCAATCAAGGCACAACTTCCCAACACTGTAGGATGTCACTACCCCTGGATGTTCTCTCTGCACATAACGTGGATCTGGCCTATGGATAGCGAATCCTTCGGTTTTACCCATGAATCTCGCCTGACAGATATTAGTGTCTGTGGGCCAAATCAACCATTTCTTCCAATCGGGGTCTGATCTGTTGTATTGTATGATGTCAGTCAACGTAATCTCTTTCTGTGATGTTATGTTACCCTCGGTGTGTGATGGAGTTGGCAACCGAAGCGTGTTCAAGTCTTTGTTCTTGGCTAGTCCAAGGCAAGACGTCTGTTGCACTGTGTCATTCAAAAACATGATTTGTTGAGGGATAAGGCATGCTATAAACAAAGCTTCTGTTCCCTGAACTTGCCATTCTCTAGTATCCCAGACTGATTTTAAGTCTATAGTGTCTTTCCATAAGTTGAAACCTTGTTCAGACAACTGGGCAATAAAGGAAGCAGAGTAAATCTGTTTGGTGTTTGTTAACATATTTGTCTGTGCTGATGTTTGTGCAACCTTATAATAATATGAGGCTGGGTCAGACATATTAAACCCTGAAAAATATGGAAACTTTTGTGTAAATGTTTTGAACTGACTTTCGGCGGTGTTGGACAATGTTCCTACTGGTGGTAAGTGAACACATTTCTAGGATTAGCAGATTTATGCAGAAAGTGATGACCATAATGTTGATAACAATACATTGTATCGAAATCTGATGTGCTTTCCAATGTTTCACTATTAGAAAATTCAGCAGATTTTTCCAAATCAGACAACATATTATTTACAGTTTCAAAATGCCAATCATCGGAAAATGTACTTGAGGTAATGATATCACTCAACGATATTTTAAATAAATGAGGAATTCTTAAAAGTTCGGCCGGATCAAATATATCGAAATCAACCTTGTGCCAAACTATACCATCAGGTATAGGAACTGCTGTAATGTTCACTGATAACAAGTCTCTTTGTTCTCGATGAGATGGTTGGTGTGGTTTTAAAATTAAGTTCACCTTTGGGCTGCAGAGCTTTCTCGAAGATAAGTTCCATTAATAAGCATACTAAAGACAGTCACTAGGCCTATCCAGAAAAGAAAGAAAAGTATTCCTGTAGATACCCAGAGTTCCACCCAAGGTGACTCCAGGTAAGTCTTTTTAAGAAAGTTCAGAAAGACTTTAACTTGCTGCGGGTGCGATTTTTGAGCTGGCCTCGTTTCAGGTTCACTTGGATCCAAAGAAAACGTATCAAAGTTTATGAAGTAGCCAGAAGCAGTTCGATCATTTGTTGGAATCGCATCAGGATTTGTAGAAATCGTAGTTTGCTCTTGTTGAGGCATGTTGATGTAAACATCTGTATTTGGTCAAATTTAAATTTGTCTTTCATTTTGGTTCTGAATTTGAACTTCAGGTTCAAGGGGAACGAGTTCCATAGCATTATTGCATAGTCCATCATTCCGTGCAGGAGACTCTTTGAACGTGATGAGTCTTTCCGTTTGAACTCCTTGTATTGTAGCGAGAGGAGGGCGTCTGCTACTTTGGAGTCCACGTGGCCTACTACTCAGTATCGGCCACATAGTGTGGTTTGATTAGGTCGATTGAGACAAATCTTTTCTCCTTTTTTCTGGCAAGAGGCGGTAGAAGTACAGTTCTTGTTCCTTCAACTACTAGAACCTGTACTGGCTTTCTGTATGATGGCCCAAATTCTTTCTTGTCCGCTATTTTCCCTCTGACCATATCCCCGACTTTTGGGATCCAGACAGGTCCTGCCGTGACTGATTTGACTTCCCCAGTGGCAGTCTGCTTCATATGTACATTACTTTGTTGTGTCCTGGAATCATTTAGATCCTGTAAAGGAGCCAAACGATCATGGATGTCAAAAGGCTTTTCATCCGCCACTGTGCCTTCACAATCAAGATCAGGTACCCACATTCTTGTCCCAAATAGGACCTCATATGGAGTGACCCCCCCTAGAGAACTTCTTGGCATATTATTCAATGCTCGCTGCACTACATACAGATGTTTTACCCAACTCTCACCCATGCCTAATACTCTAGCTGTTAAAGACTGCTTTAAGTCTCGGATTTTCTCTCCACAACCGAATTTCCCTTGGAATGGTACGGAGAGGAGTACCGCAATGGTACACCCAATCCTTGCATGGCCTCCTTGTAAGCCCGAGAACTAAACGCAGGGCCCTGGTCAGAATGTAATGTGCCAATTACGTATCTCCCTATAAAGACTCACAAATCTTTTATAACAGTTCGAGCATCAGCCAAGTGTTGGGGCCACACCCATATGAATCTCGAGCAGGAATCTAATGCAACCATGATATATCTGTAAGCCCCATCTCTTTGTAAGGGGCTGCAATGGTCCAAGTAAACATACGCTAGTGGTTTATCAGATATTAATAAAGGTGTCTGTGCTGGACGTGTTACGGTGGAACCTTTCATATGCTGGCAGATGTCGCATTTCAAGACATAGGGGCCGATTCCGATTCGGGCCGGAACACATACCGACCGACTCGGTACGGGAATATAGTCCGACCGACACGTACCGGCGCTGCCCGACCCGCGTAGTACGATGAAATGCATGTGACTCACGACCGACTCGTACGGAACACAAGCCGAACGACCGAACCGCACGGAAACCAGCTATCCGGCCGGGAAACCACGCGAATCGAACCGACCGACACACACCAGGAATGAACCCGACCGAAACGTACCCGCGAACTCCGACCCGCGCAGTACGATGCAATGCGTGGAAAACCAGACCGAGTCGCACGGAGCCCAAGCCGTATGACCGACACGCATACAAGACCCAGCCGAAGCAACCCAATACTCTGCGACCGACGCGTACACCACACATGAAACCTAGCAGAAACACAGCGTGAACGACTCGGAGAAGCTCGCACGAGACAACTGCAGCGTCCTACTCGGTCAGAAGAACGTCTCCTACATGCACAAAAAATACAAAGGAAAAAATACAAAAAAAAGGGCCAAACAAGCAATTACAAAGCCAATAAATACTGGGGGGGGGAACATGGAACAAAGACACACCCACAACTCTACCCATATAGAGGCCACAAATCCCTACCATGATCCTTTGCAAATTCAACTGACCTGCCAGTACAGAACACCATCAGACAGCAACCACAGACACACTCACAGCTCATCCATCACACAAGCCACACACCATTAGCACCTCAACAAATAGCACCCTCACATACACCCAGCAAACCCTACACTCACACACCCTCACTTGCACACATACACACATTAATCACCACCACCACCCATCACCATGCCCCCAAAGAAGAATCCAAAGTTCCTAGACAGTGAATTGGAAGTCCTGGTAGATGAGATCCTCAGGGTAGAGCCACAGTTGTTTGGTACATTGGTCCAACAGACCCCCATGTCGCAGAAAACCAAGATGTGGGAGAGGATCGTCAATAGGGTAAACGCACAATCACCATGTTTGCGCACAAAGGAAGACATCCAGAACAGGTGGTATGATGTGCGCAGGAGGGTCAAGGACCTACTAAAGAAGGATTACATCTTGAGTCAGCGCACCGGCAGTGGCCCTCCTGCCAAACCACTATACCTCAGGCCCTGGGAGGAGAAGGTGCGGGCCATCCTACCACCAGTGAGCGTATATGGACTATCAAACATCCCAGAGCCTGGTGAGTACACAACAAATATACACAATATTGTGTGACAATACACACACATCACTGTCAAGGGATAGTCAAACCATGCACCCTTAGCAAATCCACAGCAACCAAAAGATAATCACCCCAAGATTTGTCTGTCAGTCAGATAAACACAATACATGCCATCTCATAGTGATATGTAACTGTGTCATGACATGTACAAACCTAACTACAAATACAGCAAGGCAGTGGCACAAATATAACCAACAAACACAGTTAGATATTTTGCCACCACTAGAACACCACCTCACAGGGAAGCTCACTGAAAGGAAGGAATTCTGTGTATGCTGGTGAAGTCAGTGTAGCCAATAGCATGATGGGAGTTGTAGTCACAGATATTGGTCACCCTCACAATTGGCCCATCAACACCACCCTGAACCATGCTCACATCACAGGGAGTGGAAAAGAAATGACAAGATGGCTGACACTGGGTACTGCTGTGGGGAGCACAAGGCCCTGCTGGGAACTGTGCACCAACAAACAGCAGGACACCACTGTCAGCCATCTTGCCATTGCTGTCACACTCACACACAGTGAAGTCCACTCAAAAGGAAGGAAGTATGGGCATGCTGGGAATGGGGGTGTAGGCAATAGCATGATGGGAGTGGTAGTCACAGATATTGGTCACCCTCACAATTGGCCCATCAACACCACTCTGAACCATGCTCACATCACAGGGTGTGGAAAAGGACTGACAAGATGGCTGACACTGGGTACTGCTGTGGGGAACACAAGGCCCTGCTGGGAACTGTGCAACAACCAACAGTAGGACACCACTGACTGACATCCTGAAAGCCAACTTGCACTGCCTGCAATGGAAGCACGTTCCATGGTGGGATATCTGGCTGGGTGGGAAGGAGGACTGACAGCTCTGACCATAGTTACAAGCAGCTTTTCCCACACACCCCCTTAACACAAACTCCACATAACCCACCTGGGAGAATGCAATGCCTCACACTCCAATTAAATATCCCACAAAGAACCACCACCCTGGGTTATGCTGTGTGAAGCACAGGGACACTCTTGGGACTTGTAGCCAAACAAACGCCAGGACAACACTGTCAGCCATCCTGTCAGCACAGGCACACTACCCCACAGGGAAGCAGAGTCAAAAGGAAGGAAGTATGGGCATGCTGGGAAGAGGGGTGTAGGCAATAGCATGATGGGAGTGGTAGTCACAGCTCAACATCCCCCACCCGCATGGCCCAGCAAGCTCACACTGAGGCATGCACACACCTCACAGGGAGTGAAAAGCCACTTCAAATATGTCTGACACTGGCCACAGCTGTGGGGAGCACAAGGCCCTGCTGGGAACTGGGCACCAACAAACAACAGGACCACACTGTCAGCCATCTTGCCAATGCTGTCACACTCACGCACAGTGAAGTCCACTCAAAAGGAAGGAAGTATGGGCATGCTGGAAAGGGGGGTGTAGGCTATAGCATGATGGGAGTGGTAGTCACAGCTCAACATCCCCCACCCACATGGCCCAGCAAGCTCACACTGAAGCATGCACACACTTCACAGGGAGTGAAAAGCCACTTCAAAGATGTCTGACACTGGCCACAGCTGTGGGGAGCACAAGGCCCTGCTGGGAACTGGGCACCAACGAACAACAGGACCACACTGTCAGCCATCTTGCCATTGCTGTCACACTCACACACAGTGAAGTCCACTCAAAAAGAAGGAAGTATGGGCATGCTGGGAAGGGGGTGTAGGCAATAGCATGATGGGAGTGGTAGTCACAGCTCAACATCCCCCACCCACATGGCCCAGCAAGCTCACACTGAAGCATGCACACACCTCACAGGGAGTGAAAAGCCACTTCAAAGATGTCTGACACTGGCCACAGCTGTGGGGAGCACAAGGCCCTGCTGGGAACTGGGCACCAACAAACAACAGGACCACACTGTCAGCCATCTTGCCATTGCTGTCACACTCACACACAGTGAAGTCCACTCAAAAGGAAGGAAGTATGGGCATGCTGGGAAGGGGGGTGTAGGCAATAGAATGATGGGAGTTGTAGTCACAGATATTGGTCACACTCACAATTGGCCCATCAACACCACTCTGAACCATGCTCACATCACAGGGAGTTGAAAAGGACTGACAAGATGGCTGACACTGGGTACTGCTGTGGGGAGCACAAGGCCCTGCTGGGAACTGTGCAACAACCAACAGCAGGACACCACTGACTGACATCCTGAAAGCCAACTTGCACTCCCTGCAATGGAAGCACGATCCATGGTGGGATATCTGGCTGGGTGGGAAGGAGGACTGACAGCTCTGACCATAGTTACAAGCAGCTTTTCCCACACACCCCCTTAACACAAACTCCACATAACCCACCTGGGAGAATGCAATGCCTCACACTCCAATTAAAAATCCCACAAAGAACCACCACCCTGGGTTATGCTGTGTGAAGCACAGGGACACTCTTGGGACTTGTAGCCAAACAAACGCCAGGACAACACTGTCTGCCATCCTGTCAGCACAGGCACACTACCCCACAGGGAAGCAGAGTCAAAAGGAAGGAAGTATGGGCATGCTGGGAAGGGGGGTGTAGGCAATAGCATGATGGGAGTGGTAGTCACAGCTCAACATCCCCCACCCGCATGTCCCAGCAAGCTCACACTGAAGCATGCACACACCTCACAGGGAGTGAAAAGCCACTTCAAAGATGTCTGACACTGGCCACAGCTGTGGGGAGCACAAGGCCCTGCTGGGAACTGGGCACCAACAAACAACAGGACCACACTGTCAGCCATCTTGACATTGCTGTCACACTCACACACAGTGAAGTCCACTCAAAAGGAAGGAAGTATGGGCATGCTGGGAAGGGGGGTGTAGGCAATAGCATGATGGGAATGGTAGTCACAGCTCAACATCCCTCACCCACATGGCCCAGCAAGCTCACACTGAAGCATGCACACACCTCACAGGGAGTGAAAAGCCACTTCAAAGATGTCTGACACTGGCCACAGCCTGGGGGGAGCACAAGGCCCTGCTGGGAACTGGGCACCAAGAAACAACAGGACCACACTGTCAGCCATCTTGCCATTGCTGTCACACTCATACACAGTGAAGTCCACTCAAAAAGAAGGAAGTATGGGCATGCTGGAAAGGGGGGTGTAGGCTATAGCATGATGGGAGTGGTAGTCACAGCTCAACATCCCCCACCCACATGGCCCAGCAAGCTCACACTGAAGCATGCACACACTTCACAGGGAGTGAAAAGCCACTTCAAAGATGTCTGACACTGGCCACAGCTGTGGGGAGCACAAGGCCCTGCTGGGAACTGTGCAACAACCAACAGCAGGACACCACTGACTGACATCCTGAAAGCCAACTTGCACTCCCTGCAATGGAAGCACGATGCATGGTGGGATATCTGGCTGGGTGGTTAGGAGGACTGACAGCTCTGACGATAGTTACAAGCAGCTTTTCCCACACACCCCCTTAACACAAACTCCAGATAACCCACCTGGGAGAATGCAATGCCTCACACTCCAATTAAAAATCCCACAAAGAACCACCACCCTGGGTTATGCTGTGTGAAGCACAGGGACACTCTTGGGACACTCTTGGGACTTGTAGCCAAACAAACGCCAGGACAACACTGTCAGCCATCCTGTCAGCACAGGCACACTACCCCACAGGGAAGCAGAGTCAACATTGTCCTGCCAACCTGATGCATTTCTATGTGGATGTTGAGGTGTGTGCATGACCAGCATTGGTGGTATTTGGTTGACATCCGGACATCCTTCTCCCCCCAGCCCAGTTGTCCCACCATGAAGCATGCCACACTTGCAGTGGGTGCAGGTTGACTCTCAGGATGTCAGTCAGTGGTGTCCTGCTGTTGGGTGGTGCACAGTTCCCAGCAGGGCCTTGTGCTCCCCACAACAGAGCACCATTGTCAGACATCTTGGAAGTGGCTTTTCACTCACTCTCTTGTAGGGCACGGTCCCAAGTGTGTTGTTTGGAGTTAGTGGAAGTGGTGTGTGTGTAAGGGCCTGCTGGTAGCTGTATTCGGAGCTGGCACTCCTCCTCCCCCCAGCCAAACATCCCACCATGAAACGTGCTTCCATTGCAGGGAGTGCAAGTTGGCTTTCAGGATGCCATGTTGACTGAACTGGGGTGGCTATGTCTGAACTGGGGTGGCGTGGTGAAGCAAAATAACGATGGATTAAACCCAGATCTGTGACTGGGGTGAATGTTTGCCAATGTGCAACATTCCGTCCATCATCTTGTGTGTTTTGCATTTCGCCCTAAGTGGGAAGGGTGTGCCCAGACGTGGGTCCCGTGCTCACTACGCCACTGGAGTCAAGCTATCCTGGCTGATGAGGGCTGAAAGCCCGAAACCGGTCCTAGGATGCTTGATTCCGGTCCAGGGAAGACATGGCTTGGCAGTTCGGTCTGGACTGTTCCCATGAGGCACAGGGTCAAGACTGATTTGCATATGGCTATGTCTGAACTGGGGTGGCGTGGTGAAGCAAAATAACGATGGATTAAACCCAGATCTGTGACTGGGGGTGAATGTTTGCCAATGTGCAACATTCCGTCCATCATCTTGTGTGTTTTGCATTTCGCCCTAAGTGGGAAGGGTATGCCCAGACGTGGGTCCCGTGCTCACTACGCCACTGGAGTCAAGCTATCCTGGCTGATGAGGGCAGAAAGCCCGAAACCGGTCCTAGGATGCTTGATTCCGGTCCAGGGAAGACATGGCTTGGCAGTTCGGTCTGGACTGTTCCCATGAGGCACAGGGTCAAGACTGATTTGCATATGGCTATGTCTGAACTGGGGTGGCATGGTGAAGCAAAATAACGATGGATTAAACCCAGATCTGTGACTGGGGGTGAATGTTTGCCAATGTGCAACATTCCGTCCATCATCTTGTGTGTTTTGCATTTCGCCCTAAGTGGGAAGGGTATGACCCAGACGTGGGTCCCGTGCTCACTCTGCCACTGGAGTCAAGCTATCCTGGCTGATGAGGGCTGAAAGCCCGAAACCGGTCCTAGGATGCTTGATTCCGGTCCAGGGAAGACATGGCTTGGAAGTTCGGTCTGGACTGTTCCCATGAGGCACAGGGTCAAGACTGATTTGCATATGGCTATGTCTGAACTGGGGTGGCGTGGTGAAGCAAAATAACGATGGATTAAACCCAGATCTGTGACTGGGGGTGAATGTTTGCCAATGTGCAACATTCCGTCCATCATCTTGTGTGTTTTGCATTTCGCCCTAAGTGGGAAGGGTATGCCCAGACGTGGGTCCCGTGCTCACTACGCCACTGGAGTCAAGCTATCCTGGCTGATGAGGGCTGAAAGCCCGAAACCGGTCCTAGGATGCTTGATTCCGGTCCAGGTAAGACATGGCTTGGCAGTTCGGTCTGGACTGTTCCCATGAGGCACAGGGTCAAGACTGATTTGCATATGGCTATGTCTGAACTGGGGTGGCGTGGTGAAGCAAAATAACGATGGATTAAACCCAGATCTGTGACTGGGGGTGAATGTTTGCCAATGTGCAACATTCCGTCCATCATCTTGTGTGTTTGTATTTCGCCCTAAGTGGGAAGGGTATGCCCAGACGTGGGTCCCGTGCTCACTACGCCACTGGAGTCAAGCTATCCTGGCTGATGAGGGCTGAAAGCCCGAAACCGGTCCTAGGATGCTTGATTCCGGTCCAGGGAAGACATGGCTTGGCAGTTCGGTCTGGACTGTTCCCATGAGGCACAGGGTCAAGACTGATTTGCATATGGCTATGTCTGAACTGGGGGTGGCGTGGTGAAGCAAAATAACGATGGATTAAACACAGATCTGTGACTGGGGGTGAATGTTTGCCAATGTGCAACATTCCGTCCATCATCTTGTGTGTTTTGCATTTACGCCCTAAGTGGGAAGGGTATGCCCAGACGTGGGTCCCGTGCTCACTCACGCCACTGGAGTCAAGCTATCCTGGCTGATGAGGGCTGAAAGCCCGGAAACCGGTCCTAGGATGCTTGATTCCGGTCCAGAGAAGACATGGCTTGGCAGTTCGGTCTGGACCGTTCCCATGAGGCACAGGGTCAAGACTGATTTGCATATGGCTATGTCTGAACTGGGGTGGCGTGGTGAAGCAAAATAACGATGGATTAAACCCAGATCTGTGACTGGGGGTGAATGTTTGCCAATGTGCAACATTCCGTCCATCATCTTGTGTGTTTTGCATTTCGCCCTAAGTGGGAAGGAGTATGCCCAGACGTGGGTCCCGTGCTCACTACGCCACTGGAGTCAAGCTATCCTGGCTGATGAGGGCAGAAAGCCTGAAACCGGTCCTAGGATGCTTGATTCCGGTCCAGGGAAGACATGGCTTGGCAGTTCGGTCTGGACTGTTCCCATGAGGCACAGGGTCAAGACTGATTTGCATATGGCTATGTCTGAACTGAGGGTGGCATGGTGAAGCAAAATAACGATGGATTAAACCCAGATCTGTGACTGGGGTGAATGTTTGCCAATGTGCAACATTCCGTCCATCATCTTGTGTGTTTTGCATTTCGCCCTAAGTGGGAAGGGTATGCCCAGACGTGGGTCCCGTGCTCACTACGCCACTGGAGTCAAGCTATCCTGGCTGATGAGGGCTGAAAGCCCGAAACCGGTCCTAGGATGCTTGATTCCGGTCCAGGGAAGACATGGCTTGGAAGTTCGGTCTGGACTGTTCCCATGAGGCACAGGGTCAAGACTGATTTGCATATGGCTATGTCTGAACTGGGGTGGCGTGGTGAAGCAAAATAACGATGGATTAAACCCAGATCTGTGACTGGGGGTGAATGTTTGCCAATGTGCAACATTCCGTCCATCATCTTGTGTGTTTTGCATTTCGCCCTAAGTGGGAAGGGTATGCCCAGACGTGGGTCCCGTGCTCACTACGCCACTGGAGTCAAGCTATCCTGGCTGATGAGGGCTGAAAGCCCGAAACCGGTCCTAGGATGCTTGATTCCGGTCCAGGTAAGACATGGCTTGGCAGTTCGGTCTGGACTGTTCCCATGAGGCACAGGGTCAAGACTGATTTGCATATGGCTATGTCTGAACTGGGAGTGGCGTGGTGAAGCAAAATAACGATGGATTAAACCCAGATCTGTGACTGGGGGTGAATGTTTGCCAATGTGCAACATTCCGTCCAACATCTTGTGTGTTTTGCATTTCGCCCTAAGTGGGAAGGGTATGCCCAGACGTGGGTCCCGTGCTCACTACGCCACTGGAGTCAAGCTATCCTGGCTGATGAGGGCTGAAAGCCCGAAACCGGTCCTAGGATGCTTGATTCCGGTCCAGGGAAGACATGGCTTGGCAGTTCGGTCTGGACTGTTCCCATGAGGCACAGGGTCAAGACTGATTTGCATATGGCTATGTCTGAACTGGGGTGGCGTGGTGAAGCAAAATAACGATGGATTAAACACAGATCTGTGACTGGGGGTGAATGTTTGCCAATGTGCAACATTCCGTCCATCATCTTGTGTGTTTTGCATTTCGCCCTAAGTGGGAAGGGTATGCCCAGACGTGGGTCCCGTGCTCACTACGCCACTGGAGTCAAGCTATCCTGGCTGATGAGGGCTGAAAGCCCGAAGACCGGTCCTAGGATGCTTGATTCCGGTCCAGAGAAGACATGGCTTGGCAGTTCGGTCTGGACTGTTCCCATGAGGCACAGGGTCAAGACTGATTTGCATATGGCTATGTCTGAACTGGGGTGGCGTGGTGAAGCAAAATAACGATGGATTAAACCCAGATCTGTGACTGGAGGTGAATGTTTGCCAATGTGCAACATTCCGTCCATCATCTTGTGTGTTTTGCATTTCGCCCTAAGTGGGAAGGGTATGCCCAGACGTGGGTCCCGTGCTCACTACGCCACTGGAGTCAAGCTATCCTGGCTGATGAGGGCTGAAAGCCCGAAACCGGTCCTAGGATGCTTGATTCCAGTCCAGGGAAGACATGGCTTGGCAGTTCGGTCTGGACTGTTCCCATGAGGCACAGGGTCAAGACTGATTTGCATATGGCTATGTCTGAACTGGGTGGCGTGGTGAAGCAAAATAACGATGGATTAAACCCAGATCTGTGACTGGGGGTGAATGCTTGCCAATGTGCAACATTCCGTCCATCATCTTGTGTGTTTTGCATTTTGCCCTAAGTGGGAAGGGTATGCCCAGACGTGGGTCCCGTGCTCACTACGCCACTGGAGTGAAGCTATCCTGGCTTATGAGGGCTGAAAGCCCAAAACCAGTCCTAGGATGCTTGATTCCGGTCCAGGGAAGACATGGCTTGGCAGTTTGGTCTGGACTGTTCCCATGAGGCACAGGGTCAAGACTGATTTGCATATGGCTATGTCTGAACTGGGGTGGCGTGGTGAAGCAAAATAACGATGGATTAAACCCAGATCTGTGACTGGGGGTGAATGTTTGCCAATGTGCAACATTCCGTCCATCATCTTGTGTGTTTTGCATTTCGCCCTAAGTGGGAAGGGTGTGCCCAGACGTGGGTCCCGTGCTCACTACGCCACTGGAGTCAAGCTATCCTGGCTGATGAGGGCTGAAAGCCCGAAACCGGTCCTAGGATGCTTGATTCCGGTCCAGGGAAGACATGGCTTGGCAGTTCGGTCTGGACTGTTCCCATGAGGCACAGGGTCAAGACTGATTTGCATATGGCTATGTCTGAACTGGGGTGGCGTGGTGAAGCAAAATAACGATGGATTAAACCCAGATCTGTGACTGGGGGTGAATGTTTGCCAATGTGCAACATTCCGTCCATCATCTTGTGTGTTTTGCATTTCACCCTAAGTGGGAAGGGTATGCCCAGACGTGGGTCCCGTGCTCACTATGCCACTGGAGTCAACCTATCCTGGCTGATGAGGGCTGAAAGCCCGAAACCGGTCCTAGGATGCTTGATTCCGGTCCAGGGAAGACATGGCTTGGCAGTTCGGTCTGGACTGTTCCCATGAGGCACAGGGTCAAGACTGATTTGCATATGGCTATGTCTGAACTGGGGTAGCGTGGTGAAGCAAAATAATGATGGATTAAACCCAGATCTGTGACTCGGGGTGAATGTTTGCCAATGTGCAACATTCCGTCCATCATCTTGTGTGTTTTGTCATGGGAACAGTCCAGCCCGAACTGCCAAGCCATGTCTTCCCTGGACCGGAAACAAGCATCCTGGTACCGGTTTCGGGTTCAAAACATTCATCAGCCAGGCTATCTTGAATCCAGTGGCAAAGTAAGCAAGGGACCCACGTCTGGGCACACAGACACCCCCGCCGACACAGACAGACCAAGCACACTCAATGACAACAGCACAGGGACCACAGCCCACCCTGAAGCAACGGACAACAACCCCAGTACCAACCCCCAAGGGGGCCGAGGATCACCTGTGCGTGCCACGGCAGCTCCCGCACGTGTGTCCAGGGGTGGTGGTAGGGGTGGTAGGCAGAGGTCGCTGTTTGCAGAGGGATCTGGACTGCATGATGACCCACAACTGGCACGCATTGCTGAGGTGTACCAGAATAGCACCGGAGAGGTCAGCCAGGTAGTGGGGATCCTCAAGGACATTTTACAGCAGCAGGCTGCCCATCATGCCCGCTTGGACTCCCACATGTCCCGTGTGGAGACACACATGTCCCGTATGGAGGCACACATGTCTGGCATGGAGTCCAAGTGGGACACATTGGAAGATCTGACAGCGGTGCAGAGGGACATATTGACATGCCTCCGCCAGATTAGCACCAACATGTCCACACCTCCCTGTGTGCCCACAACATCTGGTGCCGCAACAACTGCAACTGCCACAGGGAGGGAGGATGACTCTGGTGGAGAGTCCTCTGCACCGCAGCGGCCTGCACGTGAGGGTCCCCCCAAAAAGAAGAGGGGTCGTCCGAGGAAGGACAACTGAGAGGCCGATGGCCATGTACATCCCCCAGGAACCCAACACCTGTTCTGGAAATTCTCCTTTGTGTGCAAACTGTTCACCCTGTCGAATGCAACACAACTCTCCCACATGACATGGGGAGTTTAAGTTGGACTAATGTATCAGATGACTGTGGACTTTACTCAGGACATGTCTGCTACCAACACTTCCAACTCATCTGGGAACTTTGGATTTCAATACCAATGTTCAGCACCCACAATCCTGTGCACTATCCTCACACATGTATGTAATAAACTCACTAATACACCATACTTGCCTCTGTGGTGATTCCAACGTTGTTTTTGTCATGGATATTATGATCTGCTAAATGACACTGTGCATGCTAACTGCCACAGCAAGTTCAACACCGTCATGTGAGTCATGGCGACGTGACACATATGAGGGAGACACACCACTAGGGCTACACGACACATAGACACCAGGGCCATCGGACTCTTCGCCTACACTGATGTTGCGAGGAAATACAGTGGAATGCACAGACACCACACCTATTCAGAGTTTGTGTTAACTAGCCCACAGGTGCAGTAAGCAAATGTCAGTCAGATGTGTGACCACAGACATCTCACATCCCAAAGTGAAGCACAGGTTTATTACACATTTGCAACATGTTGTTTCCACTACAAATGCAAGGTAACCCCACGTGGCAGTGGCCACACAGTCAAAAAGTGTAGAAGAAATAAAGTCCAGGGGTGTGTGGCACATCACCTGTAGGGAAACGACTGCTGCCACCCTGAAAGCTGAATCATGGTGTTGGGGGATCCAAGTTGACCAAACAACTCTGTAAGCTCCCTGTGAAGGACAGACATGACACACAGTCAAAAGCACTGAAGAACAGGACAGAACTGCAATACTCATGCCCAATACATGTCACAAGATACCTACACAAAACCAAGTTAGCATGTCAACACTGTTGGGGAGTACAGACTACCTGTAAGGACACATCGCTGCACGCATCCAGTCAAGTAGCACATGGCCACACTCAAACAGCACCAGAGCACCACCCACACATATCATGCAAACTCACATCATTGACATGCCAACTCTCTGGATACTCACATTCAGCTGAAGAAGTTGGTGATGAGCTGTGTGCGGACATCACCCTCATCATCATCATCATCATCATCACTGGCATCGTGGCCCAGGCCAGGATCCTCCACAGGTGGCGGATGTTGGTCATCGTCATCCATGATGAGAGGCAACTCCTTCCGCACTGCCAGGTTGTGTAGCATGCAGCAGACGATGACAATCTTGCACACCTTTGCTGGGGCATATGGGAGGGCCCCTCCTGTCTTGTCCAGGCAGCGGAAGCGGCTCTTCAGGAGACCAAATGTCCGCTCGATCACTCTCCTTGTCCGACCATGTGCCTCATTGTAGCGCATCTGGGATGGTGTCACAGGGTTCCTGAGGGGTGTCAGCAACCACGGCATGTTGGGGTATCCGGAGTCACCTACAGACAGACAATTGCACATTAGCTGAGTTGGAAAAGAGGGCAGAATACAACATAGCAGAACACACACAATGGTACAAAGTCAGTACACACCGACAAGCCAGGCACACTGATTCTGCATCTGTGACATCATCCTCGGGATGCGACTACTCCTCATCACGTAGGCATCGTGTGCCGAACCGGGGAAACGGGCACACACATGTGTGAT
The DNA here is from genome assembly GCA_963921515.1 of Calotriton arnoldi. NCBI lineage: Eukaryota > Metazoa > Chordata > Amphibia > Caudata > Salamandridae > Calotriton > Calotriton arnoldi. The sequence continues at coordinate 235,828 of CAWUFW010009034.1, forward strand.
GCTCATATCTGCAAGACATACCACCAGAGCATTGATCGAATGATAATGTTTCCTGTTCCTGTATGCCTGCTCATGTGCCTGTGGTGGTACCAAAGCCACATGTGTCCCATCAATGGAGCCAATGACATGTGGCATCCTCCCCAGGGCATAGAAGTCACTCTTGACGTCAGTGAGTTGTTGACGTTTAGGGAAATAGATGTACTGGTTCAGGTTTCTCAACATTGCCTCCAAAACATCGCGTAGCACACGGCTGAACATAGTCTGTGACATCCCACCAGCAGACGCCACAGTGTGTTGAAAGGTACCGGTGGCAAAGAAGTGTAGGGCTGCCATCACCTTCACCTTGGGTGTCAGCGCTGTAGGGTATGGCCGGCCAGGTTGCAAATGTGGGGCCAACTGCACCGCCAATTCCTCAATCTGCGCCCTGTTGAAGCAGTACCGTCGGATGCAGTCACGTTCCACCATCGTTGCAAGTTCAGGGAATGGTCTATGGACAGCTGGTGCCCTGCAGTGCATAGGTGAAGAAAGAAAGATTGTCAGTCACCCCACATATGTGCCATTGACCATACTCAATATCACATGATACATCATTACGAGACACAAGTACCTGATGTGTGTGCCGTTCTGTATGGACATATATGGCACCTACATGGCCAACATCTAACATCACAGTTCAACATGTGTTGACAACAAGTTCCAGGTTGTGCTATGGGAAATCATTAGGCTGTGTCACAGTACCCATTTACTGCTGTCACGTTCCAAACACACACCACAGTGACATGTCAGCATCACAGCTCATTGACAGGTAGATTCCCAGGGACCCTGTATTGCCACATGGACACTGGCATGACATGGCGTATCATGTACACGTCAGCAAAACAACCATGACTCCCACAGGTAGTGGCCCCTGTTGCCTCTGCAGGACAGACATGGACGTCTGTGACACACACACGTACAACATCAAAGTCCATGCACAAACAACGTGGATGTGGAGACTGTCTCCCATTGTGCACATGGAATCAGAGACATCGGAAACACAACATGCACACAGACTGTGGAGGGCCATCACTATTGTGGCAATGGGAGACGCTGTGACGTACAAACCTTCCCACATGGGACTCAGGGGGTATGTGACATGACATACACATACACAACCTGGAAATGTGACCATGCCACATGCTCTGAAATGAACAGTTGCACATCACAGAGGTCCTGTGCACAACACACAAAGGATTCTGTCCCCATGAACACGTGCACAGCCGGGGAGTGGCTGCCCCCAAGTGACACCCAAAAAACCACATGTTGACCCCCATACACAGAAAAGGTAATGCAGCCTTACATGCCTTAGGATACAGTGTGGACAGGCTGTGGTGTTGTAGGTGTGCCCCTGAGTCCCTGGCAAGTATATGTGGCTGGCATACATTCACCAGTGACAAGCATGGTGACATATGCGAGTGACTTGTACAGGGACGCGTTGTACAGCAATGGACCGATCGGTGCGCACCCATCGGCCATTGCATATGATGTGAGCGGGTACGCGTTGTACAGCAATGGACCGATCGGTGCGCACGCATTGGACATTGCATTTGATGTGAGCGGGTACGCGTTGTTTTTTGAAATACGCGTTGTACAGCAATGGTCCGATCGGTGCGCACGCATCGGACATTGCATTTGATGTGAACGGGTACGCGTTGTTTTTTGAAATACGAGTTGTACAGCAATGGTCCGATCGGTGCGCACACATTGGACATTGCATTTGATGTGAACGGGTACGCGTTGTTTTCTGAAATACGCGTTGTACAGCAATGGTCCGATCGGTGCGCACGCATTGGACATTGCATTTGATGTGAATGGGTACGCGTTGTTTTCTGAAATACGCGTTGTACAGCAATGGTCCGATCGGTGCGCACGCATTGGCCATTGCATATGATGTGAGCGGGTACGCGTTGTACAGCAATGGACCGATCGGTGCGCACGCATTGGACATTGCATTTGATGTGAACGGGTACGCGTTGTTTTTTGAAATACGCGTTGTACAGCAATGGACCGATCGGTGCGCACGCATTGGACATTGCATTTGATGTGAACGGGTACGCATTGTTTTCTGAAATACGCGTTGTACAGCAATGGTCCGATCGGTGCGCACGCATTGGCCATTGCATATGATGTGAGCGGGTACGCGTTGTACAGCAATGGACCGATCGGTGCGCACGCATTGGACATTGCATTTGATGTGAACGGGTACGCGTTGTTTTCTGAAATACGCGTTGTACAGCAATGGTCCGATCGGTGCACACGCATTGGCCATTGCATACGATGTGAGCGGGTACGCGTTGTACAGCAATGGACCAATCGGTGCGCACGCATTGGACATTGCATTTGATGTGAACGGGTATGCGTTGTTTTCTGAAATACGCATTGTACAGCAATGGTCCGATCGGTGCGCACGCATTGGCCATTGCATATGATGTGAGCGGGTACGCATTGTACAGCAATGGACCGATCGGTGCGCACGCATTGGACATTGCATTTGATGTGAACGGGTACCCGTTATTTTCTGAAATACGCGTTGTACAGTAATGGTCCGATCGGTGCGCACACATTGGCTAGGGCCTGGCATTGCAACGGACGCGTTTTCGAAGCTTTAACGAGTCTGATGCAGTGAATTCAGTTGGCCAGCCACAACAATGTTGTAAATTCATGGGTGTCATGAAGTTTAACTTTTGAAGGATGCTGTGGGCGTGTATAAGTGGTGCAATTCCATGGATTGGCCAGATTCAGAAGATGCAAACGACTTGGACCTATCACTTTGGACACATGGGACAGTATCTGCCTCTGCAGCACACATATAATGCTGACTGTTCCCCTGAGAGCTCACTTGCCTGCACTACATGCTCCAGGACGACATCTGCCACCAACACTGCTGCTGTCTCTGCATCCTCTGGCTACTGCAATGGCACGTACTGTGGAGAGAGCCCCAGCCTTCAGCGCTGAGGAGAACCAGGCCCTGCTGGACAGCCTCCTTCCACAGTACAGCAAGCTGTATGGGAAACCAGGGGAGCAGGTGAGTGTGCTGTCCACTGCCTTACTAAATGTGCATGTTGTCTGACTAGCAAGACTTACAGTGTGCACACCACTGGCTAGCATGCTCACTGAGTAGTTCTCACCCCCCAAAGTGTGTAGTTACATGCACTGAACAGGTATAGTGCAGTAACAGTGCATTCCAACAAGGTTTTACTTCCCACGCAATGATACCATTTAGTAACTGCTGGTAAACTGTTCATAGCCATAGTTGCACTGCCTGTGTACATCATATGCCCCTGTGATTGAGACATGTATATCCAACTGTGTGATGCACGGATATGTTGCATGTGTAGTAATGGCCTTTTTCACTTTGTCATCCTCACAGGTTGATGCCCACCAGAAGCAGGAGATCTGGCTGACCATCGTCCGGGCAGTACGATCCGTGGGGGACTACAAGCGCCGGATCCGCAACTGCCAGAAGAGGTGGCAGGACCTTCGGGGCTGGACCCGGAGGATCGCAAGGGTCCAGCTGAAGCTGTCGCCTCCTCGCAGGAGGGGCGGACACCGGACCCTGACCCCCCACATGCTCCGGATCCTGGCGGTGGTCTTCCCTGACCTGGATGGGCAGCTGAAGGCCAGACAGCAGCAAGGAGGGGGTGAGTCCATGACTGCACTGTGAACTTTGTCTGACATGCTATGTGCCCTCCTCTGGCCTGGTTAAACCTCCACAGTACATCAGTCTTGTGGTCCAGGACCCATGTCCCTCAATTGTGACATGCCCACTCCTCATCTGATACCCAGGTGTGGCCCTTACAGTATGGAAATTGTGTCACTTGGGTACTGTGTCCTTGCATTTTGCTTAGCTCAGGGTGGGGGACAGCATTTGTTACCGTACCTTTGTGGTGGGCTTCATGGGTGGGTCAATTGCTTACACAATGCCTGAGTTCTGACATGTAATCTGCGTGTAACTTTGATATGTGTTCCAATTGCTGATCTGACTCATCACATGTGCCTGGGGTATTTGGCACACCCCCATGCTGCGGGTGGGAACAATGTTTGGGCCTCATGAGTATGTATATCAAGTGTGTCACACATGCTTAGCCACATGCCTACTGTCCAGGGCTCATCCCTCTTTCACGTGGAGCAGGACAGTCATGCCTACTCCAGGGCATACAATACACTCTGTACTCCCACTCCCGTGTATCAGCTGACACGTTGTGCTCAGTGAAATGTTCCCTCAGGTGTCTGCCTCTGTGTCATTGTGCTGTGGCTTCGTTGTCAGGACTACTGGGGTGTTTATCGGTTATGGCTCAGCATGCCATCTGAGATGTGACCATGAGAGACGATACTTGGGTGACATATAGGTGTTTGATCACTTGACTGTGCAGACTGGTGCATGCGACTGAGAAGTTCAGGCAGCTGTTTTTCATTCACAGCAGACTGTGAGGTGCTCAGGTTCAGAGAGTTGTGTTTCATGTCTCCCATATGTCCAATTGGTATGACGTGGACAAATAAGAGTTCAGATGATGTGGTGTGGGGGGATGGACATGTGCACTTGTCAGCTACAGAACTTGCATTCCCCATGACCTAGGATTGTGACACAGTGCAGACTGTTGTTGGCTGGCTGCCCTGCCCATGTGACTGGAGACAGTGATGTATGACTTTGCAGGCATGCATGTGCCATGGCATTAAACTTCCTAAGAGTGATCCTGCAGGGGAGTGACATGTGCAACATGCACCCCATTGTGGCATTGACTATGAGGACATGGGTGCATCATGGTGTGTGGTGCTGGTATGCATCACATGCATTTCAAATTAGACTCTGGCCATCCCTTTATCCGGACACCTGTACTGACTCAGTGGCAAGAGATGTGATGTGTGCATGTTCACATACTTCACCGTGTTCCCTGCAATGTCCAACAACTGGGTAGGTGGTGCATGTGTCCACACTGGGGTATTACCATCCGGCAGGCACCAGACAGATGGGTGCAAGCTGTTTGAGGGTAAATGGGTGGTCACACCCTTCTGCTTACCGGCTCATGAGAGCACGACCCGCACTCTGCTCGTTCACTTGAAGAGAAGGAACAACTGTGTGAAATACAGTGGCACTTTGTTAAGCAATTCAGTAACACCGAGAACTGTTCATTTAATGCTGCTCGTCAACACATGAGCAGGATGAAAATGAAAGCATCAACAATATTACTAATCAAATTTTAAGTGAAGCACAAAGATCTATGTAACTATCTATCAGTGAGCTACAGCCTATGGGGCAAGTCTTAAAAGAGGGATCATGATTAGGCAAGCGCCTAGAAGGCAAATCTTAAATAAGAGAGCAAGAACCATCCAAGGCTACACAGTTTAAGCTAGGATAAATGCAATGAATTGGGTGTGGATGAGCTAAATTAGAGAGGCTGACAAAGCCAAAAGGCTAGCAATCATAAAAGAGCATTACCACCTTGAGAGTAGAAGTTCTAGGCCCAAGATCAGGAGAACGGCCGACCGGGAACCCTCCCCATGCAATGCACTGGTATGAAGAGTTCAGGGCGTGGACATGGGTGCAAACCTTTTATATGGCTTAATGCAGAACTCCTACCCACAGTTGACGTGGGCCCTGACGTGGGTCCTTGACCACACGCTTACAGTAACTGTGGGAAGTTTTTTGAAGAACAGAGAAGTGGTATCATGGTGAAAACAGGGGCTTTTAGCAGGTGGTCGGTGCTCTTGACCGCAAACATAAGAAAAAGATAACTTTTACCGTAAGATGCTCAGAAATTGAGATTTTATATATTATTTCTCTGTCACGTAGCCGCCTTTTCAGTTTCAGTGGAGCAAGCGTGGAAAGTTTCATTAGTTAAAATTTTGCAAACATTGCTTGTGAAAGAGCAAGATGTACCAGCAGAGTGTCACATACGTGTGGGCTAACCTTATTCTTGTGACTGTGGATATTTACAAGGGGGGGCTGGTGCCGCGGTGGATGGCACAGGTCCCTGCTGTCAGGTCAGAAAGGCCTACAAGATTTCTTGTATTAAAAAATGATAGCAAGAGGCAGTGGCCTCTTGGGCCTACATGTGTGTGTGCATCTAAGGAGGTGGGTTTGGGCCTAAGTGTATGTATCTAAGGGGGTGTGGACCACTGTGAGGGCTTGGGCCTAAGTGTATGTATCTAAGGGGGTGGTGGACCACTGTGACAGGTACTAAAAGGCTAAAAGAAAAATGGACAGCTTAGGTCATCTATCAGGGCCTGACTGGTGGGGCCTATATGGGAGTGCCATGTTTCATGGGCAGAGCAGAAAGGTACATAGGTCTGTGTTATATGGTAGAACAGAACCCTACTACAAAGGCCAGGAGGGGTGTGAGTGCCATGGTTGACCATCAGACTGACAATTGGCTTCTCCTAATCTGTGTGAGCACTTTTGGCAATGTTCAACTAAGGATGCCAGGGCTTGCTCTGTAATGTGCTGTACTTACTGTGGTGTGTGCGGTCAGTGCAGGTGACTGATGTTTGTCTGTTTCCCTAATTGTTTGCAGATACATCCACGGCCACAGGAGGGGACAGCTCCACGGACCAGGAGGAGCTGCAGAGCCAGACTGGGTCAGCAGCCGATGAGTGGTCGGAGGGACCCAGTGGCACGGAGGGCGAGGGGAGCCACACCGAGGAGTCCTCAGCACCATCCACCTCAGCTGAGGACCACAGCAGCTCGGAGGATGACTCCCTTGTGGAGGCGGGTGTCAGCAGCCACCACACCCCAGCTAGTATGGCTGGCCCCGCCACCACCACCACCACCACTGCCCTCCCATCGGCTCCCATTCCAGAGGTCCGTGGAGGCTCCCGTGTTCGGGAGCGTGTCTCCTTCGTGCCAGGCACCGCACCCTCTGCCCCTGTGACCCCTGCTGCCCTGAGTGAGGAGTCTGTGTACTTACTTCGCCAGCTCCATGTAGGGCAGACAGCAATGCTGAGTGTCCTCCATGCACACACCACTCTGTTGACACAGCTGGTGTCGTTCATGGAGGGCATCTCATCTGGCATGTCTGCTCTACAGAGGAGCAATAAGTCCATGGACTCCTCCCTGACGGCAGCAGTGTCCCTCCTCCAACAGTCCCTCACCCCTCCTACCTCTGCCCCATCCACACTTCCTGGCACCCTACCTGTCCCAAGCACATGCACACCTGCACAATCACCCAAACACACAGACACAAGCAGCACAGAAACACCCAAAACAAAGGCAAAACGTGCACACAAGCATCCTCAGGGGACTGATACCACACCCACAGGGGATGGGGAACAGACACACACACAGGCATCCACAGTCACTCCGCAGTCCTCAAAATCCTCTCCCTCCAAGACCCCTTCCCTTGCCTCACCTGCAACCCCACCTAAACAGCAGCTCTTCCTCTGTGACCTCGGCCTCTTCCCCTCCGATCCAGCTGATCCAGCATACAGGGGGAAGAGGAAGTCCACCCACACAGAGGGGAGTGCCCCTCACCCCCGGACACCCTCCCCCAGGCACAGACAAACTAAGGCCCCCACACGCAAGTCCCCCGGTCCCGGAAGAGCAAGACCCCGCCACCGCCCTGCAGCTCAACCACACAGTCTCCTTCCTCCATCCCTCAGGCCCCCACAACACTGGTTCCCCCACCACACCCTGCCCCAGGTTCCCCCACCCACAGATACACCATCCCCAAAATGATCCGGCCTTCTCCCCCTACCACTTGCTCTTCCAGCCTCACACCCCCGCTGCACATGTTTGTGCCACTGGTGTGGAGACCGTGTCCTCCCCCTCTGTCCTGCCCACCTTACCCGAACCCCATTCTACTCCCCTGGAGATAGGCACTGCAGTGGAGTCCACTACCACCCGTCTGACTTGGGCACTGCAGTGGGGAACCTGTCCACTCCATCTGGCCAGACCACTGCAGTCGTGCCGGCACCCACACCATCTGACTCATGCCCCCAGTTGTGCCGGCACACACCATGTCAGACACCTCCACTGCAGTTGTCAGTGACTCTCCAGCACCAGCCACCCCTTCCCTGCCTCCTTCTGGTGAGCCCTGATCCTGTCCCTGCGGTGCCTGGCCTGCCCCCCCGTATGCCCCTCCGAGGGGAATGTCCCTGGTCCGTATCAGTGCAGGCAAGCAAAGGGTGACATCTGCCACTGTCACCCTGTTCGGACTTAACTGTTGGACTGGCCATTGGCCTTTGTCTTTTTTCTGGACTTTTCTATTTCACACACATATGCTGAATAAAGCTCCTTTCTGTTCTCTGGTGGTTTTGCTTCAGATGTACATGATGTTGATGATGCTAACCATGCCCTTGCTGCAGTGATGGTGATTTTTGAGATCATGAAATTGAAGTGTTACTGTGCAGGACCCCATGTGGTCCAGGGGGAATGTGTCCTATCCTGGTGTGTAGCCATATCATCCTTTGCAGCAATATGAGGGTGTCATGTTTTCAATATTTGCCAATGGGATTTCCTACATTTATTTGCAATATCACATCTGTGGCTTACACCCCTGCACATCAGTTGTGCTTGCCATTGTTCAATTTGTCTATTTCCCTGACCGTGTGAGCATCTCCACTGGACATGCAAGTTTGGGCATCAATGGGGAAGGACTCATCTGTGTTATCAGTGCAACTTGCTATACATGTGTGTTGGATCTGTGCAGATGATTTCGGTGACACTCCCATGACCAGGCTGATGTGACGAGAGCCTTCATTTTGTGCTAATTGTTGACTGAGTGACCAAGTGTACTGCTGACATGATAGAGCCCTGCAGAGACAACGTATGGCACAGCTTTCCTTACACAGGAGTGGAGTCCCCTCATGGCAGTGTGTAATTCCGTGACATTGCCTGAGCCCAAGGTGTGTGTTGTGTGAGCATGTCTGTGTGTGTTCACTTCCATTTTGCAATGCAGGCTGGGATCCCTAGTGATGTTCCTGTTTGTGATGCTTGCTGAGTTGACCTATGTTCCCCACAAATCTTCGCACTGGGTTCTCTGGGATGTGGGTGCATGGCACATTACTGGTCATCAGGGTGTCATCCATAGGTGTGTTTGCTGTCAGGGCTGAGTTTGTGGGCAAACGCAGATGAGACACAGTCAGGATTCCCCTTGGCACTTGTTGGTTACACAAGTCATGTAATTTACAGTTTGTGTTAGCTTTCAGTGATTGTGACACGTTGTGTGTGTGACTGCTGCCACTCCTCAGGGTCAGAGCTGCAATGTTGGAAGTTGTCTATGTGTGTTCTTTGTGGGTGACCTTGACTTCTTCATTGGTGTGTGACTGTGTCCGGGATCCCATTGATTGTGGTGGATTTCACGTCATGCCCATGTACGGCGTACTGTGCAGTGTGTCAGACATTCACGAGTCTTGTTGACTGGCCATGTGTGATGGGTTTCTGCACCTTAGTTCCCCCCACCACCCCTGGGATTGTCATGGGTGCATGTGCAATGTCACCAGTCCATGTGAGCTTCACTGCTGCACATTGGTGGAGATCAAGGTGTGTGGTGTTGAGTGTGTGCAAATGAGAGTTGTTGCACGGCTAGACCCCTACCTCCATGTTGGCCTTGGCTGACAGGCCGTGCTGATTGATTTGTGCTTGTGTAGGTGTGATGGTAGTTTGTTGCTCAGGACACATGACTGTGGTTCACAGTGTGAACGACATCTAGCTTTGTCATCACAGTGGGATTATCATGCAGGCCAGGGTCACCACAATGTGGGGTCCCTGGGGGTAGTGCTGTGGTGGGTCTGTCTCTTGCTGTGTTATTTGCTGTTCCTACAAGCTTGTGTGACATGTGTAATTTGGGCTCCCTCTCATCTAACAATGCCTGATTGCCCACATAGGGGAATCCGATCCATGAGTTACTTTTGTGTGGCACTGTATACACATCTGTGTAATTGTGATTCAGGCCTCCTCATGTGTTGTGTGGTTGCCTGGGGACACTGGCACACCCCCCCATCACCTGTTGTGTTTGATATGCAGTGTGAGGCTGCCTGTTTGTGTTTGTGCATCTGCACCACTGCATTGGCATATCTTTAGTGTGCCATTGGCTGTATGTTGTTTGGTGGCTTTCCCCTGCTGTCCCTGGGACTCCTAGGTCATCAGTCAGCACAATGATCATGGTTTGTATGTCCCATTGCTGCCATGGTATGGTATTTGTTCACCTCACATCTACAGTCTCCACAGGATATCTACATTTGTGTGTCCATTGGTGCAGATATGTGGGGCTGCATTATGATGCTCACTTCTGTCATTGTGTTATTGACGAATGTTGACAATGTCAGCCCCCATGGGTGATGTTTGTCTGCACATGGCCAAAGGTATATCTTATTTGCACTGCACTGTTTGCCTCACCCAATGTATGTTGCTATGGGACACAAGCACTACTATGCCACAGATGTGTTTGTTGTTCTGTGACCAGGAATCATCCATGCTGTTTGGCATTTGCAGCTTTTCCCATGACAACACTTACATTTTGGTCACTGTGATGATGGGGTGTTATACCCCATTGCCACAATGTTCAAAATGTGCTTCAGCTATGGACCCCACACTTACCTTTTGGTCACTGTGGTGATGGGGGTTTAGACCCCATTGCCACAATGTTCAAACTGTGCTTCAGCTATGGACCCCACACTTACCTTTTGGTCACTGTGATGATGGGGTGTTATACCCCATTGCCACAATGTTCAAAATGTGCCTCAGGTATGGACCCCACACTTACCTTTTGGTCACTGTGATGATGGGGGTTTAGACCCCATTGCCACAATGTTCAAAATGTGCTTCAGCTATGGACCCCACACTTACCTTTTGGTCACTGTGATGATGGGGTGTTATACCCCGTTGCCACAGTGGTCATGGTTGGCTTGCAGTGTGGAGGCCACACACATTTATGTGTGACACATGTGATAGGGGGTCACATTGTATGCTCAATGTCATGTTCAGTGTTGTAGGCATTTGACACAGACTACACACGCTTGTCATGGTGTTGGTGGGATGTATTTTCAGACATTGCTTACGTTGGAGTATGCTGGTTGTGTCATGCATTACCCGTCCTATGTGTAGGGGTGGTGTGGGTGGTAGGCATTCATCCCCCTATGAGTGGGGATGGTAGTAGTGACAGGCATCCAGGCCCCCATGAGTAGGGGTGGTGGTAGTGGGAGGCATCCATCTCCCTATGAGTGGGGATGGTAGTAGTGACAGGCATCCAGGCCCACATGAGTAGGGGTGGTGTTAGTGGTAGGCATCCATCCCCCTATGAGTGGGGATGGTAGTAGTGACAGGCATCCAGGCCCCCCTGAGTAGGGGTGGTGGTAGTGGTAGGCATCCATCCCCCTATGAGTGGGGATGGTAGTAGTGACAGGCATCCAGGCCCACATGAGTAGGGGTGGTGTTAGTGGTAGGCATCCATCCCCCTATCAGTGGGGATGGTAGTAGTGACAGGCATCCAGGCCCCCCTGAGTAGGGGTGGTGGTAGTGGTAGGCATCCATCCCCCTATGAGTGGGGATGGTAGTAGTGACAGGCATCCAGGCCCCCCTGAGTAGGGGTGGTGGTAGTGGTAGGCATCCAGGACCCCCTGCGTAGGGGTGGTGGTAGTGGTAGGCATCCATCCTCCTATGAGTGGGGATGGTAGTAGTGACAGGCATCCAGGCCCCCCTGAGTAGGGGTGGTGTTAGTGGTAGGCATCCATCGCCCCTATGAGTGGGGATGGTAGTAGTGACAGGCATCCAGGCCCCCTGAGTGGGGGTGGTGGTAGTGGTAGGCATCCAGGACCCCCGGCGTAGGGGTGGTGGTAGTGGTAAGCATCCATCCCCCTATGAGTGGGGATGGTAGTAGTGACAGGCATCCAGGCCCCCCTGAGTAGGGGTGGTGTTAGTGGTAGGCATCCATCGCCCTATGAGTGGGGATGGTAGTAGTGACAGGCATCCAGGCCCCCATGAGTAGGGGTGGTGGTAGTGGTAGGCATCCAGGCCCCCATGAGTAGGGTGGTGGTAGTGGTAGGCATCCAGGCCCCCATGAGTAGGGTTGGTGTTAGTGGTAGGCATCCATCCCCCTATGAGTGGGGAAGGTAGTAGTGACAGGCATCCAGGCCCCCCTGAGTAGGGGTGGTGGTAGTGGTAGGCATCCATCCCCCTATGAGTGGGGATGGTAGTAGTGACAGGCATCCAGGCCCCCTGAGTAGGGGTGGTGGTAGTGGTAAGCATCCAGGACCCCCTGAGTAGGGGTGGTGGTAGTGGTAGGCAACCATCCCCCTATGAGTGGGGATGGTAGTAGTGACAGGCATCCAGGCCCCCCTGGGTAGGGGTGGTGGTAGTGGGAGGCATCCATCCCCCTATGAGTGGGGATGGTAGTAGTGACAGGCATCCAGGCCCCCCTGAGTAGGGGTGCTGGTAGTGGTAGGCATCCAGGACCCCCTGAGTAGGGGTGGTGGTAGTGGTAGGCATCCATCCCCCTATGAGTGGGGATGGTAGTAGTGACAGGCATCCAGGCCCCCCTGAGTAGGGGTGGTGGTAGTGGTAGGCATACATCCCCCTATGAGTGGGGATGGTAGTAGTGACAGGCATCCAGGCCCCCTGAGTAGGGGTGGTGGTAGTGGTAGGCATCCAGGCCCCCTGAGTAGGGGTGGTGGTAGTGGGAGGCATCCATCCCCCTATGAGTGGGGATGGTAGTAGTGACAGGCATCCAGGCCCCCCTGAGTAGGGGTGCTGGTAGTGGTAGGCATCCAGGCCCCCCTGAGTAGGGGTGGTGGTAGTGGTAGGCATCCATCCCCTATGAGTGGGGATGGTAGTAGTGACAGGCATCCAGGCCCCCCTGAGTAGGGGTGGTGGTAGTGGTAGGCATACATCCCCCTATGAGTGGGGATGGTAGTAGTGACAGGCATCCAGGCCCCCCTGAGTAGGGGTGGTGGTAGTGGTAGGCATCCAGGCCCCCCTGAGTAGGGGTGGTGGTAGTGGTAGGCATCCATCCCCCTATGAGTGGGGATGGTAGTAGTGACAGGCATCCAGGCCCCCCTGAGTAGGGGTGGTGGTAGTGGTAGGCATCCAGGACCCCTGAGTAGGGGTGGTGGTAGTGGTAGGCATCCATCCCCCTATGAGTGGGGATGGTATTAGTGACAGGCATCCAGGCCCACATGAGTAGGGGTGGTGGTAGTGGTAGGCATCCAGGCCCCCATGAGTAGGGGTGGTGTTAGTGGTAGGCATCCATCCCCCTATGAGTGGGGATGGTAGTAGTGACAGGCATCCAGGCCCCCCTGAGTAGGGGTGGTGGTAGTGGTAGGCATCCATCCCCCTATGAGTGGGGATGGTAGTAGTGACAGGCATCCAGGCCCCCCTGAGTAGGGGTGGTGTTAGTGGTAGGCATCCATCCTCCTATGAGTGGGGATGGTAGTAGTGACTGGCATCCAGGCCCCCAGGAGTAGGGGTGGTGGTAGTGGTAGTCATCCAGGCCCCCATGAGTAGCGTGGTGGTAGTGGTAGGCATCCAGGCCCCCATGAGTAGGGGTGGTGTTAGTGGTAGGCATCCATCCCCCTTTGAGTGGGGATGGTAGTAGTGACAGGCATCCAGGCCCCCCTGAGTAGGGTTGGTGGTAGTGGTAGGCATCCATCCCCCTATGAGTGGGGATGGTAGTAGTGACAGGCATCCAGGCCCCCCTGAGTAGGGGTGGTGGTAGTGATAGGCATCCAGGACCCCCTGAGTAGGGGTGGTGGTAGTGGTAGGCATCCATCCCCCTATGAGTGGGGATGTTAGTAGTGACAGGCATCCAGGCCCCCTGAGTAGGGGTGGTGGTAGTGGTAGGCATCCATCCCCCTATGAGTGGGGATGGTAGTAGTGACAGGCATCCAGGCCCCCTGAGTAGGGGTGGTGGTAGTGGTAGGCATCCAGGCCCCCTGAGTAGGGGTGGTGGTAGTGGTAGGCATCCATCCCCTATGAGTGGGGATGGTAGTAGTGACAGGCATCCAGGCCCCCCTGAGTAGGGGTGGTGGTAGTGGTAGGCATCCATCCCCCTATGAGTGGGGATGGTAGTAGTGACAGGCATCCAGGCCCCCTGAGTAGGGGGTGGTAGTGGTAGGCATCCATCCCCCTATGGGTGGGGATGGTAATAGTGACAGGCATCCAGGCCCCCTGAGTAGGGGTGGTGGTAGTGGTAGGCATCCAGCACCCTATGGGTGTGTATGGCATTGGTGGTAGCCATCCCGCCCCTATGGTTCTGCTGTTGCTAGTGTACGTCATTTCTGCATCCCTATGTGTGTGTGACATATTTCGGGTACGTGTCGTTTGTTTCTGTTGTGGGTGTTTGACTTACCGTCTGCGCCGTACGCATTCCTACCGGTCCCGGTAATAGATGTAGAGTATTGGTAGGACCTGCGCGATGGGTTCATGGTTTGTTCGTCTCGTTCGGGTTTCTCGTGGCTTCGACTCGTACTCGTCACTGGCTTGTTCGTCTCGTCGCCGTGGATCGTCTTGTGGCGCGAATCGGAGCTTATGTACAGCTCTCCCGGATGCTCTGACGTGCCGGACGTAGCGACGGGTTCGGTGCATACGGAATGCGCATCGTACTAGTCTGGCCGGAAGGTGCTGTGTATTTGCTTCCGTGCGACTCGATTCGGCGTTTACGGATCCGGCTCGGGCGGGGAACAGGAGCTGAAATGGGTAAGTACCGCTCGCTCGGAATCTGGGCTGTTATGCGCATCGTACTTGCTCGTTGGGACGACTGTTCGAATCGGTCGGGAAACACGCATTCGGCTGGGTTTTTTTCCGGACGAATAGTGTTAGGTGCGCTTCCGGCCCGAATCGGAATCGACCCCATAGTCTTTAGTCTGCTTAGTTAACCCAGGCCACCAATAGCATTGTTTCAATAAAGAAACAGTTGCCGTAACTCCTGCATGTGCAGAACCTATCCCTTTGTGTGCTGCTAGAATTAAACCTAACCTACGATCCATGTTTGGAATTACTCTATCCCCCACTCCAGGAATCTGAGCAAATGGAATGTTATCGGCATCTAACTTGTAGGAGTACTTGAGTGGAAACCTCTTTGGTACTGCTCCACTGTTTTTGCGACAAGCATTGATAGCTACCATAATCTCACTGTCTATTCTCGTTTTAGAACAAGTGATTGCAGCTACGGAAACCATGCGTACAGCCCCCTTTGCGGCTTCATCAGGCAATGAATTCCCTTCAACGTGAACGCCATCACGCTGATGAGTCAGTGTATGTATCACGTGAGCTCTCGGTAGTTCGGTTTTCAACTTCACTACCTGTTCCCATAGCATTTTATGCTTAATTGTGCCACATTTTGCATCTTTGAACCCGTTTTGAACCCAGTGCTGCAAATATTCATTATATGACTGTACACAGTAAAAGGAATTGCTCACAATTAGTGTGGGGAATTCTCGATCCGTATTAACTAGTGCCACTATCAAGGCTTTTAACTCTGCCAGCTGTGCCGTGCAGTCTCCAGAGATTGCGTTTTTGTGCAAATTGCGTGGAACTTTCCATCCCGCATGCGACCTTTAACGATTGCGCATGCCGCGCTATATTGTTGCTTACTTCCTATGGCCAGTTGCGTTGATCCGTCAGTGTAAATTATATATTCATACTGATCTAGAGGCATCATTTCAATTGGTTAGAGGATATTCTTGTTCGTATTGCAGAAATGTTTGTGTCTTTAAACTTGGTTCGTACCTGTATTCTATATCTGTTGCAGTGAGAGAATTAGCCCATTGTATCCATCTCGGATGTAAGGCTTTAGCGTTAGGAACGCTTGCCTGTGGCGCAGCCTCTAAGGCTGGAACTGGAGTCACTACTATTATTCGTTTCCCCTGAGCCAGTGCTCTTTCTCTTACTACAGCAGTCTGTACTGCTGTTAGAATCTTTTCTGTAGATGCAAAGCGCATCTCAGCATTTGTGTACAGATGTGATTTGTAAGCAATTGGTACTGTTTCACCTTCATTATATGTTAGATAGGTGTACCCAGATTGACCCGCAACTATACGGATCACCAGGTTGTGTACGTTTGCGTGTGTCTGTAAGTGTTTGGAAGCTATCATGTCAGCTTGTAAGGAACAAAGTGTATCTGTGTGTTCCTGTGTCCATTGTTTTACTGAAAAATCAGATTTTATTAAATCGTAGAAAGGTTTTACTCTTTCTGCGTAATCCAAAATCTATGTTCTACCAAAATTTAGGAATCCCAGGATTGATTGTAAGTTTTTCAATGATTTTGGAGGTTGGAGCACGGCGCACTTTTCTAAAAAATTGGCTGCCAGGATTTTTCCTTCACTTGAAAGCTCATATCCTAAAAACAAGACACTGAGGTGGGCAATTTTTGATTTTTTAACGTTGAATTTGTAGCCCTCAGATGCAAATCCCAAAATTATGGTATTCACTCGGTTCAAGTGCTCTTCTAGGTCATCGTCCGTTAGATAAATATCAGCCACATAGACAATGCCTCTTCATCCAAATTTTGAAGTAACTCAGTTACTCTGGCCGAAAACAACCCCGGGCTATTCTTATACCCCTGGGGGAGTCGACAAAATTGATGCTGGGACCCTAGCGCTGAGAATGCTGTTATATACCTGCTTTCAGGTGCTAGATTTTTGCAGAAAAATCCATTTGAGATATCAAGTGTTGTTTTATATTTTTTCCGCACAATGTTATTTATTAATGCGGCACTGTGTGCATTTTGGACTGCAAATGTCTTAGTGCAAGTGTTTAAATGTTTATAATCTAAAACTAGATGATATGTGTTTGCCCGGAAACAAAGGATTATTCATTGATGAGGTGCAATTTTTGATCACCCCTTGGTATTCAAGTTGATCTAAGATCTCCCTGACCTGTTTTTTAGCTTCTTGCTTTATTGGATACTGCCTCTGTGCAGTTGGAGTATTTTTTAAAGAAATTAAGTGGTGGGTTGAATTTTCATCCCATCTAACATGGTTTTTGTACATTGCAGGGGCTTGTGGTACCGCCCACTCCTGCGCATATGTGTCTTGTAGGTGCCTGGGAATATGAGAATGCTGGTAAAATTACCGTTTCTCCTTTAGGGCAATCCATGACGAATGCTGGCGGGCAATCTTGTTCAGCTAACAAAATGTCATAGCCAAACGACAAGTTCTCCCAAAAGAGACCTATAACTGTCCTACATTTGTGCCCCTCCATTTGGAGTGTTATTTCATATAACTTATGTGGGACACTTACCCTAGTATCAGGTGTTTCAACCGTGATATAATCATTCAGGTCCGCTGTCACCAGAAATTCCATCAGGTTCTGGAGAGCTATTATTACTTCTGCCGCACTGTCTAGCATCGTCAGAGCCCATTCCCCGTTCAGTAGTCGAGTCCTCAGAATTCTGGGCATGTCTGATCTTTAGACTTGCAACATTCTTCTTTTTGAACTGTGGCTTTTGCTTTGGTTTCTCTTCTTTTTTAGAAGTGTAATCTTTAGCGTGCTGCTTGTCTCTGGACTTTGTACGCTCCTCTTGTCTGTCTGACCGTCCTTCCCTCTCGGGGTTTTTTGATGAACCCTGAAAGGAACGAGAGGAATGTGTATCAGTATCCTGATACCTGTCAGGTTTCCTAATATTATCCCTATTCCTAAGGTTATACCTCTTTTTGGAGGGCTCCTGTGGAGGAGATCTACCTTTGGATTGAGATCTGTTTCCTTTAAAGTTTTGTTGTTTTTTATTGTCCCACTTCTTCTTTGTTGAAGCAGGTGTCTGCTTAGTAGCGTCCTTTTCAGGACTGCCCATCAGTTGTGGTTTTAAAGCTTTCCCACCCAAACTGTCTCTGCCTAATTCTGCATACGCAGTTTCAATTATTTTTGGTAGTTTGTGCTCTTGTTCTAAAGGACTGAACTCCCTTAGGCGTTGGCGGATGGCCACTGAAGCTGCTTCCCCTTTAATATTAGCTAGTATTATGGCTGATACCTGGGCATAGTTACCTAGTAACTTCATCCCTAAGTTCAGAGCAGGCGCTGCTCCGTACTCGTTTTGTATCTGTCTCAATACATCTGGTACTACTGCTAATGACGGGATACCATGAGTTCTGGTATAAATGGCAGCAAAGACTGTACCCCAAGTGGTACAATCCTCTATTTGTGGTGTTATCCCCATGGGCAAGTAGATTGTTAGCATTCTGTGTTTTTCGTACGGGGTAGTATTTGGAAATACTGCCTCTAGCTGTGTTATTTTCTGAGCTACCAAGAAGGGCATTTGTTCACGTTTTGTGGGCATTTTACCCATTACGGCGTGTAATGTTTGTGGTGTGATTTTAGTTCCTGTACCCTGAACTTGAGTTCCATTTGTTGCAACTATTGCTGGTTGGATTGTAAGTGTCCGCATGATGAATTGCGTCAAGTCTCTGTAGATTTTAATTAATTCTTTGTGTTGTGTGAGTAAGTCTCCTGGTGGCATTGTTTCAATGTCAGGATGTGGTGTGTAGGCCGCTAATATTGGCCATGTTGCCCCTTCTCTTCCGAGCAGGCCGAGTCTCACTCTTCTTCTTGTATGGGTTAGGGCGCCTTTAAACCAGTATAAGTGTTCCTGGTATGTGAACGGAACCTCAATGTCCTCAAACGGACAATATTCCGCTGGTGCATCTCCTTCTGTGTAGGAGTGAAATGTTTTTGATCTTGCATTTGCTGCTGGGAATGTAACCCATGAATAAAATACCTCTGTTCTGTTTGATTCATGTGCCTCAATAACGAATACTACTATGCCACCCCTAGGTGTTAAACCATGCTCTAGCAGTTTCAGGGTGACTGTATTTCTAAAATTTGGTGCAATGTGTATTGCGTCTGCATCTTCCTCATCGTCTGTGAGGGGCAGTGCTTGTTGCAGTGGGTCTAAGACCTGGTTAGTCATTGTTCTTAGAACACTGAAAATTGTTTTTCAAGGGAACCGAGATAAGGTGTTTTGCACAATTTTAGGAACACTGTGTCCTTCAAGCTTGATTAACCAACAGCCAATAAATAGGATTTTTTAGCCTACTCAGCTGTGGCGGAGTTTGTGCCCACCCACTCCAGACGTCTCTGGTGTTTTGTTAGTAGGGGTCTCTGAGAATAGCACGACTGAACTACTCAGATTCTACTGTTAAATAAATACCCAACCAACGTTGGCGGCGCCATGTCGTGTAGTTCCTATATTACCTATACTGGATATGCGCGTTTGGATAACATAAGCTGTGGGATTGGTGGCGGACTGATTCCGTGCACCCCCACCGGATACGTTAGCCTGTCTGTATTAGCTAGCTCACAGTGCCACTATAATCTCCTCTTATCAAGGAGAGAATAGATTCTGGCAACCTCAGAACATGACAACCCTGATCCCTCAGAATCGTGGAAACAATATACTACCTTTCACTCAGTCACTCGTGCTTACTTAGTTTGTCTCAGAGGGATACACAGAATAAACAGGCTGGGCGTTTTCAATAAGTATTTATTGAACAGTTGTTATTCTAGTGTAGAATAGATGAGCTGCAACAACCATTAGACAGTAGCAGAGATGTATGGTTAGCAGTACTACGAAAGTAAAGGGATGGTATAGTTCTACCATCTTGCAGAAATCATGAATATATACAAGTACATAAAACACATGATAAAAAGTGCGTACTCCTACAATGCCTCCCTAACTAGATGTACCTAAATGTACCTAGCATCTGTGTAGGTGTTATGCCAAGAAACCCTCTAGGATCTAGTCAACCCCATTACCTGAAAATGAGAGAATATGGGACCCAGTCCTCGTCTCGAGTTGGACACCCCGCAAGGGATGTTAGACCACTGCGAGCTGGAGCGTCTGCATGCAGGAACCTCAGCGTCTCTGGTCAGTGTGTCAGCCGGGAAGTCTCGGTATCCAATCTCCTTCTAAGCAAGATGTGATGTATATATACCCATAGGTCTCCCCAGGGGTTCTACCTTGCTGTGTTAAAGTGTCGGCCTAAAGGATGACGTCGGGCCTGAACTTTATACAGAGATATTATACAGGAGATGTTCGTCCTGCTGTTAGTCCTGCTGTGCTTCCAAGAAGCCTCATGCATAATGTATGAGATTTGAACTAGGGGGAAACCCGCGTTCTGAATGCAGTGTCATATCTAGGTAAAAGGTCAGTCCCTAAGAACCGTTATGTATGTAATGTAAGGAAGAATATAGGTGAAAGGTTGCAATGTTACCTGCGCCTATATAGGGTACCTATATGGAATATAGCTTTAGAGGATATTGGATGTGATAATAAGAGAGATTTATAAGCTGGCCAATATAAAGTTTGAGGTTCTGTTTAATTTAGGATGTCACTGTGTGTCATAAGCCTCCTCTGCTACAAATGGTGAATCTGTCAGAGGGTCTATTCCAGTTTATCAACAAATCTATGTTACTCCTTTTGAGGCTTCTAAGCAAATTGGAAGCCATTAGTATAGGACTGGTGTTGGCAGATGAATGAGTGATGTGGGGCTTCATGGTTCATTGTATGAGAAGGGAGTGTTATCCACCACTTATTTGAAAATATACTTTCTGGCGATACAGTCCCATCATACATTTTATTGGTTTTCAGAACAAGGTGCACCAAATGTCATATGGAATGCCCCTTTGTATCATTTGTACCATTTATAGAGGTTTCCATTGGGTGGATCCATCTGTTTAGAAAGACATTAATGCTTGGAGTGTATAGGGTGGGCCTGGAAAATATAAGCTAACAAGACTGCAGTGAAAGTGGCATTCCATCCCAGCAGTACTTCTTTTTCTCAAAGAATGAGTGCCAGTGCCTGTAGCTCTGCACAGAAGTACATGGCCATTGCTATTAAATGTTTTACTCCGAATTCCAAGGCTGCATAGTGTTAAATGCCCCTTATGCCTCTTTAATCCACTACCGACACTCCCTACCACTTAATTGATCTCTTGCTGGTTACTGCTTTCTCCCTTTGCTATGTTATGTTATCAGTGTTTTATAGCATGCTAATCACCTGTGAGGATATCTAGGCGCTCTGTAGCAGGTGTGTGAGGCCAGCCCTTGGGCTTACTTGAAAAACCAGGTCTTTACCTTCTTGCGAAAGTCAAGAAGAGAGGAGGAGACTCTGATGTGCTGTGGAACGCCATTCCAGGCTTTATGGGCCAGGTACAAGAAGGTGCAGCCCCCTGCTCTGCTTTTGTGTATGCATGAATTGTGTGCTAGTGTTAAATTGGCAGAGGAGAGAGGTTTGATTTGGTTTTCCTGTCTTTGTCTTCCACCATTCTTCTGCTTTGTGTGTTTTTCCTTTTTTGTTCATGGTAAATGACTGATGAGGAAATCAATATCCAGTGGCCCCTACTGGCAACTGCAGGCTCAAATTAAGTACTGCCTCCCAGGCTGTTGTGTCCTAACATACTATGCAAATTAATAACCATTGAGCCAGGATTCAAGAGATTGCTGCATAGATTGTATATTAGCAATATTGGGAAAATTCTTGACGATAACAGATTACTGTCTTTCTGTGCATTTAGGCATAGACACAATACTAACGCATAAGATATCTTCTTTTACTTACTATTTAATGTAAGTGAAATATTTCCTGGGATGCTTAATCACTCTCCCCAACTTTATTGGCCTTGCACATTGACATTTTAATGTATGGTAGGGAAGGCTGGCATTTTTACTTTACAAAGTCATTATAGGTACTATGAAATGGTCAAAAACCATGAGCAGGAAAAGATGGGGACCAATAAAAGCTGGTCTACTATCAGACCTCAGTGGTTTTATTTGTGCCTGCTAACCAAACTCATTTCCCTCAAAGTCTTGCGTACAATGCACCAGAATTACTCTCAAGAGGTTGGTAGCCATATTATCTGATATATGCACAAGGTGTATGAGGATCAGGGTACTGTCTGAAATCCTAAATCTGACCTAGCATTGCTATGATGTTCACACATTCCCGGATGAAGTTAGTAACATTATTCATGTCAAAGGGGAAGGTACATCAGTTAGAGTGATTGCCCGCTGGTAGAGATTTCATTTGTGTGTGTGTGTGTAAGTATAGAGAAGTGGGAGGGTGTTAAAACCTTATTTTCAATCGGTTTTAGTATGAATCTATTTATTTTCTTTTAAGAGTTTTATATAGTGCTGGCAAGATCCAAGGGTATCAGAGGACTTTCCAACATTGTCAAAGGCAAAATCAGTCAATAGCATTACAGTATATTGCAGTGTCGATAATCAAACCATGGTATTGCCCTTGAGAGAAAACATACATAGATTGTGGTAGGGTTTCCAGGTATGCACTAGGCGTTAGGAGGTTTGAGGTGCCGGCAGAGGAGGAGTTATTTTGTCTCTTAAAGCTTATGAAGGAGGAGTTAGTTGTGATGAACACTGGGAGGAAGTTCCAGATTTTGGGGACATTGCCCAAGAAAGAGCATGACAAGGCTTTTTGTTTAAGTTTTTGGGGGATGAGAAGCAGAGTGTTGATGTATCTTAGATTTCTTGTCTGGCCTGCCTTTGTGAGTTCTGTTCCAAGGTAGGATTGTTTATAGGTGTGGAAGACTCTGGGAGTGAGACAAGCAGTTTTGAAGCAGCAAAATGCTCTGATCGGAGGCCACTTTAGATTTTTGAGGCAGGGGGAGATGTGATTGCATCATTTTACTCTGGTGTCCATCCTTGCTGCTGCATTTAGTGTGGCTCTCAAGGGGGCTAAGTGAGACTTTGTGGTGCTTATGAGGGTGGCATTTCAGTAATCCAGTCTGGACAGAACCAGAGCTTGCATGGCAGTTTTTAGGTCATTTGATGGGAGGGAGAGCTTCATTTTGTTCAGGAGGTTTAGGTTGTAAAAGGAATGCTTCGCTGTGTTCTTTATGTGTGTGCTCATGTTCAAACTTGGGTCCCATTTGATCCCCAGAAATTTGGCGGAGTCAGTTTGCAATTTAGAGTGTCAATGTTATTTAGCCACTCTTGGACGTGTGGGGTCTGTCCATTGTTGGACAGGAGAAGAATTTCAGTCTTGTCTTGGTTGAGTTTCAGGTGGTTGTGTGTCAGCCAGTTTTGGACGTATGACGTCCAGTGAGGATATTTCTAGGTATAACTGGGTGTCATCTGCATAAAGGTGGTAGGGGAAGTTAACTTGTTTGAGTATGATGGTGAGAGGCTCCATCTAAATATTGAAGACTGTAGGTGAGAAGACTGAGCCTTGGGGGACACCATAGGGTGATAGCAGAAGTATCTGAAGTAGAGTTGTTTATTTTTTTTGTTGGGTGTGGTTTTGTAGCAATTATGTGAACTCCTGCAGAACCATGCCATCTGCTCCAATTTGTTGTTGGAGGGACCTGAAAAGTAGCTTGTGGTTGATCATGTCGAAGGACACTGATAAGTCTAGGAGGATTAGTAGGCAGCATCAGTCTGCATCCAGAGATTTGTGTGTATCATCTGCTATATTCAGTATAGCTGTTTCCGTGCTGCATCCCTTCCTGAAACTGAGGGGCATATTATCAAGTCCTGGCGATAACTATCACCAGCGCCATTTAGCTGGAGTTTTTTTATCACCTTCTTTCCCTGATAATTATCGCCTTGTTATCGACGTATTATCAACACGTCGGTAACATGCGATAGTGTCAGGGAACGGCGTAGAAAACTCCCGCTAACTTCTTAGCGATGGCGATAGGAGATCCGGCGATAGCGGCCGGAATCTAGCGATAAGGCCATTAGTGGCAGAAAAGTCCCTTCTACCCTCCCGGCGATAAGTCCGTGATAACATGCCCCAGAGAGTGAGACGTGCAGACAGAGGTGCTGACAGGCAGGTGATGCAGACAGATGGGCTGACAGGCAGGTGATGCATGTATTCATATATATTTGTAGGTATTCAATATAGCGTGAGCCAAGCTCCGAGGGGCGTTAGGGCGCTCTACAGAGAGCATGAGGGTCTCTGCACAGAGCGGTGCTGGGTGTGGGCCTAGTGGAAACCAGACATAATTTGGACAAACTCTGCTGCTTTTCACAGAAATGTAATGTATCATTGGAGGCATGCAGGTTTAAAGTAGTTTGTCTAGAATCACAAGATTTTACGTCAAGTGTTGAAGCTGGGATTAGAACCCTGATCAGCAGGATTCATCTTCAACAACATGTTCATGGAGAAATGAAGAGATAAATCAATATAGAGCAATGCCCCAGAGAGAGAGAGAGAGCTGGAGGGACAAGGATTGAAAGGATACAGGGACAGGCAAAGGGAGAGACAGTCAGGTAGACCGTAAATAAACAGAATAGATAGAGGGCGACGTGATCCAAAGAAAGAGTGAGAGAGAGCAAGCAGGTAGAAGACAGGACGACACATAGGAACATGGTCGACTGGCAGAGAGAACTTACTGGATGGATGTATGGACGGACATAAGCATGTTGGATTTGTTAGCTGGCTAGGTCGGTGTCTGAATGCATGGTTGAATGGTGGATGGACTGATGCTCAGATGGATGTTGGCTGGGTGGATAGTGAGTGGACGGGAGCACAGATGGATGAATGGATCAATAAGGTAGAGAGGGAAAATGATTGACGGACTGAAAGAAACTAAGAGATCGACAGGGTGAATGATGGGTGGAAAGGTGGATGAATGGGTGGGTGAACAGAGGGTCCTAGAGACAGGGAATGCGACAGGGTGGGTGGGTGCATTGATAGAAAAGTAGAGAGAAAGGCAGGTAGACCAACTGGGTGAATAGTTGGAAGGCAGGGCCAGGGGACAGAGATGAACTGGATAGATGGATAGATGGACGGACGGCTGAAATGCAGACCAACAGGATGGATAGCTGGGTGGTGAACCAGGAGACAGGCAGACCAACTGGATAGATGGACGGACGGCTGAGATGCAGACCAACAGGATGGATAGCTGGGTGGATGAGCCAGGAGACTGGCAGACGAGGGCGGCCCTGCACAGGCCTGCCTGCTGTTGGTGTTATGATGCATGCTTCAGATACACTGCCTCTCAGAGCGGCGAGCGGCAGGGCTGTGCGCTAAGCAGGGCTTTAGGGGGATGAAAAAACTTATGGAGGTGGGGGGAGGGTCTCTCAAAGGGACGTGGCAGTTGTAATTAAGGGCGTGGTTTCAAAACACAATAGCTAAAAATCTGTTCTTAGCATAGTGTGCCGCCCCACTGGTATTTTGCTGCTTCTGTCATTGCATACAGATGTATAATATAAGTAACAATACACCTACAACAAGCCAAGACTATTGGCTTTGTCAATGGTTGTTAGTTGCGTAAGATAAATAGGCTATAACTATAGATTCATCGTATATAATATTGAAAATGCTTCCGTCCTTAAATGATGAGACTGAAAGAACTATAACGAGTCTCGTTGACGTTACAGTAAAGGCAGTGAAGGGGGGGGTGCTGCAGTGTTTGAAGGGGCCATTGCGCCCAATTGGTGACTGATTTTACTACTGACTTGGGGAGCAGAGGGGTCTATTTTCCTTCTTTGAATTATTGGAGACATTCTTGCTATGACACTGACCCCATTGGTTTACGTGGCCATGACAACAGGATTCTGAAATATTAAAGTGACAAAGTCCAAAAATGAAGACACAGAGCCAGCAAACCACAGTTAAATATTTACACTACATAGAAATATATTCATAGGTGCTCTTCCGGTCTGGTGTTATTATTTAAATGTGACCTACAGAGCTTCTTTGGGTTAACACAGAGGGCTACAGTAAATTATCCGTATGTGAAGTTCCATTGAAGCAGATGGAGCAGAGGGACACCAAGGTATGAGACTCATGTGAAATTTGCAATCTAAACAAGATTGACTGCAGTGTAGCAGAGTTCTCTAGTTACAAAGAATCACTTCGGTTTCAAAAACAAATGTTAAATACATTCAGATGAAGAGGGACTGTAACCAGTAAACAAGCACTTGCAATGCCAAACGTTTAGTCCAGAGATAGTGCATATTGCAAGGTAAATCTGGGGCTCGTGGCTAAGAAGATCAGGGAGGTTCTGGTTGTGAGAGGTACTTGGGACCTTGAAATAAGTGGTCATTGTTATCTTTGCTCAGGACACACTGACCTCAGGAAGTCCTAAGGAGAAATATAGCCTTTCTGGACTTCATTCATAAGTCAATCTCTCAGCCCTCGACCCCAGCCATGGCCTACATTTTGTTTACTGCTGTAGGGTGTCCTGCTGCAACCTCACTGACCTGCAATCACAAAATTGTTTTGTTTCAATGTTGCAACGTTCTAGACCTTACACCATCAACAACTTTTCATTAAAATGGTGGCAGCTTTGCATTACCGAGCTCTGCCTATTGTCAGTGTGGGACTGAAAGGTTGCTAAGAGGATAAGAAGTTGAACAAGTATTGCCTCTGCTGTAGTTGTTTGCTGTGTAAGGCTTCCGTTACTGCTTTACATGCTGTAGTTGTTATGTGTGTTTTTCTAATCTTGCACTACTGCTGCCTATGTAGCTGTTTTGTGTGTTCTGGTAATCTTGCCCGGCTGGACCTGCATCAGGAGCCTGGATGCCTCGCTGGACCTGCGTCTGGAACCTGGATGCCCCGCTGGACCTGCATCTGGAGCCTGGAGTGGGATGTGGAGGAGCTGTGGAGTCTATGAGCCGTGGCGGGAGACATTGATGCGCGACGATCGCTCGTACCTGGTGGTGAAGTCTGGCATGTCGCATGGAGACACGTTGCTGACATGTGTGAGAAGACTGCCTTGCGACCCTTGGAGCTGTTAATGATAGAGGCGCTCCTGCGCAACAACGTTGTGAGGTCCGCATTGCATACTCCGATCCACCACTACACCGGGGTGCACGGAGGGGATTACCAACGGTGTGTGCCGTCTCCCTACATCACAGGCTGGATGATGTTGGGCTGGCGGTACGCTGTGGAGGCTGAGGCCCCTGTGCTACAGCAAACTTGTGTGGTGTGAGCGCTGCGCCTTCATGGCTAAGGGGGCCCTGATGCATCAACTTCATCGGGAGGTCCACCAGCATACTAGGCGGCGACTGCTGTACCCAGCCGAGTGAAATCACACCTGGCTGAGGCTCCTGCTGGCTGAGTCACAGATTTGGAGAGAGTGCAGTGGATTGTGCCACGGTGTCAATGACCAGTTAAGGAGAAGGTGGGACGCGAAGCGCAGGAGGGCCGGGGGTGAGTCGCTCATGCCTAACACACGTAGATGACACACCCCCAGTGGCGGCTCTTCCGCTATGGTGGAAGAGCGTTGCCCAACCGCCTCAAGCAGTGCAGAATAGGAACAATAATCACATGATGATAACTCAATCAAGGAATCAATCAGGGGAATTGTAAGCGCGCTACTCACCTGTGAGGGTATCAAGGCGCTGAGGGGGGGGGGCGCAGAACTGTTAGCTGAAGAGCCAGGTCTTGAGGGTCTTCCTGAAGGTGTTCAGGGAGGGGGCGCATCTGATGTCTGCCGGCAGCTCGTTCCAGGTCTTGGATGCAATGTGGGAGAAGGATCTTCCGCCTGCTCTGGCTCTGTGGATGCGCGGGGTTTCGGCCAGTGCGAGTTTGGAAGATCGGATGTCTCTTTTGGGTACGTGGAAGTTTATTCTGTCGTTGAGGTATTTGGGTCCATTGTTGTGTAGGCCTTTGTAGGCGTGAGTGAGAATTTTGAAGGTGACTCTTTCTCCACGGGGAGCCAGTTGAGTCTACGTAGGTGTTGGCTGATGTGTTCGTGCCGGGGGATGCCGAGTACGAGTCTGGCGGCGGTGTTCTGTAATCTCTGGAGTTTGCGGAGTAGGGACTTGTAAATGCCGGCGTAGAGTGCGTTTCATTAGTCCAGTCTGCTGATGATGAGTGCATGGGTGACTGTCTTCCTTGACTCCGGGGGGCTCCATTTGAAGGTCTTGCGGAGGATGCGGAGGGTGTTGAAGCAGCTGGAGGTGACGGCGTAGACCTGTCAGTTCATGGTGAGGGATGAGTCGAGTACAATGCTGAGGTTTTTGGCGTGGTCCGAGGGGGTAGGTGGGCTTCCGAGGGCGGCGGACACCAGTTGTTGTCCCATGCTGAAGGTGTGGTTCCAAGGACGAGGACAACTGTCTTCTCGGCGTTGAGCTAAAGGAAGCTGTTGGTCATCCAGACTTCGACGTCATGCATTCCTTTCTGGAAGTTGAGTCTGGCGGTGGTGGGGTCTTTGGTGAGGGACAGGATGAGCTGGGTGTCATCAGCGTAGGATACGATGTTGAGGCCATGTTGTCGGACGATGGCGGCGAGGGGGGCCATATAGATGTTGAAGAGGGTCGGGCTCAGCGATGACCCCTGTTGGACTCCGCAGGTGATTTACGTGGGATCGGAGAGGAAGGGTGGCAGTCTGATCCTTTGGCTTCTTCCGGTGAGGAATGATCGGATCCAGTCTAGGGCTGTTCCTTGTATGCCGGCGTCGTGTAGTCTGGAGACTAGTGTGTGAGGGAGACGTGTCGAAGGCCGCTGAAAGGTTGAGTAGGATGAGGGCTGCGGAGTGGCCTTGGTCCAGGAGGGTGCGGATGTCATCTGTGGCGGCGAGTAGGGGGATCTCGGTGCTGTTTTAGATGTGAGGAGGGCAGGGGTCAGTGGGGGCCCCCGAGTGGATGCCTTTCATGGTCGAGGTGGTGTATTCGGCTGTGACCGGCGCCCAGGTGGAGATGGTGGGCTGGCTGGTGTGTCGGGGGCGGGGGGCCGGCTGTGGCGTATGGTGGATGGTCGGCAAAGTTGTTGTAGAGTTTTTTGATCTTGAGGTGGAAGTAGGTTCCACGCTTATCGCAGAGGTCTTGGGACGGGTGATGTCTGTGGCTTTGCTGCGTGGGTTGGTGAATTCATGAATGACCTTGAAGAGTTGCTTGTAGTTGGTGGAGTTGTTGAAGATTTGGTCGTGGTAGTCCGTCATTGCGTCCTTGTAGGTGGTGTAGATTTTGGGTGTCTTGGTGTTTCTCCAGTTCTTCTCCAGGCATCTGCAGGCGCGTCTTGCTTCTTGAAGATTGGTGGTGAACCAGGCGGCTTTCCTGGGGCGCTGTTTGTCGGACTTGCGTAGCGGGGCGAGCTTGTATGCGCAGTTGGAGATCCAAGTGTGGAGTTCTCTGGCTGCGACGCTGGCGTCGGATGTGTTGGAGGCCGGGGTGGCGGTTAAGGTCTGGCGGTAGTGGAGGCAGGAGAACTGGCCAGGGGTCGTGTTTGGCAAGTCCTGTTGTCAGTCTCTGAGTTTTCCGTGGTTGAGTGCGTGGCGGGTGGCTGAGCTGTAGCAGTGGCTGGCTCGAGATCCAGTTCCTGGCGCTGGTGGCGGTCAGGACACGGATGGACCCAGACGGGCTTGGCTCAGGCACGCCTTCTGCGCACCAGCTGCGCACGTCCGCTGAGCAACCGCGCAGCGTCCGCCATTTAGTAGGGGAGGGGGGAGGAACAATCAGCTGGGAGGCGGCAATGGGCGAGGACAGGGGTGCAGGGCCACAGGGGCAGCAGCGGCGGGAAGCGGGAAGTGCGGGCTCCGAGAAGCCAAAAAAACACATCAGAAGTTAAAAACAAGGGATAACTAACTGATGTAATCATACTATGTATCCTCAGGGGGTGGGAGGGTGGGTAGGACTGCTCCAAACACAGAGCAGGGCATGGGCGGATTGGCATGCCCACTCAAGTGCGCAATGACCGTTTGGTCGGCCCACTCAGGCCGCCCAAAGCAGTCATGCGCACTTCCCTGTTCGCAATGCAGGCTGCTTTACAGCCTGCATGGGGAACATGGCCACCCCTCCGGCCCCTGGCTGCATGACTTGTCCCGTTGCCGATTACCAATCCCACCGCTGCATCGCAGCGTTGTGATTGACTCAGGGGAGGGAGCCTGGCTGCCTACTTCCTTTTCCTGGAAGCAGATGCAGGAGAGCAGGAGCTACAAAGACACGGGGCACAGCTTCGAGGTAAGACTTCCCTTAATGAATTCTTAACAACACATGCTCACACGCACATCCCCGCGTGCACGCACCATCCAGTGTTATTTCCGGCGTTTGCCACCTCACAGCTGTCCAGCCCCACCCTCACTTCTCAATGGTGGCCGCTGTGCGCCCATGCACAGCGGGTGTACCACTCGTGTGCCAAAGGCACATACGTAGTTGCGACGCATGCCATCGCCTCGCATTCCATTCCAATGCATACTAATACTAGGCACATTGCAACAGTAGAGTGGGTGTCGCATAGCGCAGACATACAAATCACTGTTCCCACTTCAGTGAGTGCAACCCAGAACTAACCTTTGCACCACAATCCAACCGTGAACCCCGGAATTCCTTTTTGAGCCCCCAAAACACACACAAAAATCACATTTGAGACAGATGCACACCCCATTTTTCATATTTTACCCCAAAAAACACCCCATTTTTCATATTTTACCCCAAAAAACACCCCATTTTTCATATTTTACCCCAACAAACACACCATTTTCCATATTTTACCCCAAAAAACACCCCATTTTTCATATTGTACCGCAAAAATAAATGTACATTTACAAATTTTACCCCAAAACCCATACACACCTGAGAAACTTTAAATTACCCCATTACTGACCTCACAATGCGTTGTGATAAAATGCGATGTTAAGGCACCTGCGTTGTCGGAGTTGCGTTGTTAACGATGTACTGCCTGCATTGTAATGGTCGTCTCCCGTGCCAAAGGCAACCCATAGGCTACGCCGTTTGCGTCCATCTGCCCCTGGACCGCGCTCAGCACCAAGGAGCATTCCTCTTGGACACTCCACCGCTACGACGCAAGCACCCTCCTCGCCATCAACCCTGGACGCCACCTCACCTGCCAGGACCAACCTCTGCTCCATGCCGGACATCGCCTTCGCCATCACTGACGGCTGCAGTATCACCCACAAGGAGCACCCCGACCGCCAAGGAGGAGGCATTGCCGTCACCTACAGAGGCACACTCCGACTGACAACGCACTCTAATGTGCCAAGGGTGACCATGGACCACGTCAACTCCCAGATCCGGAACAAGCCCAAGAACATCCTCTGCGGCACCCTCATGTGCAGGCCCCCCATTCTCCAATGCCATTGTAGACCTCATTGCACCCCAGGGTCTCCCATCCACCGACGACATCCAACTCGGTGAACTCAAGTTCCACCTGGACAACCCCAGTGACCAGAGCACCACCCCCTCCTGGGGAGGGTCACCAACATCAGACGCAAGCAACAAGTCACCTCAACAGGCCACATAGCAGGAAACACGGTCGAGCACGTCACCTCCGCCAGCGGGTACTTCAACTACAGCCACAACACCGGACTCTCCTGGACCAACCATCATTGGTAACATCACGTCTTCACCTTGCCGACCGGACGCCACCGCCATCTTCGCACCCCCTCGCAGCTGGATCAAGGACAGCGAAGAACATCTCGTCAACTCCCTCCGCACCCAACACTCCACCAATGCTTCCAAACGATGACACCGCAGCGCGCAACCACCACCGATGGATCTCCAACAGCGCCGACATTTGGGCACCCCTCATGAACAGCACTGCGTCAGTACCTTCCGCCTGCCTCATGGCAGGCGTGAGGGTGAGGCAGTGCCACAGGGATAGGCTGGCCCCATGCATTGCTGGAGTTGCGTCATGGTTGTGACACGACTGCAGCAATGCGTGACTTTAGCGCAGGCAGATACGTCAAGATTCTTGACGTATCTGTCATTACTTGCGTCATGGAGCGCTGTCCAGTGATTACTGCGCATCCATGCTGTCGCAAGAAGGGCGTAGTGAGAAGTGTTGCAACGCTGTCTTGTCGCAGTGCAGCAACACTTTTCATGACTGGGGCACAGGTATGCGCACTATCTTATTTATTGTGCGCATTCCTAAACTGTAGTTTTGTCGCAGGTCAGCGCTGCAACATTGCTTGCAGCATTGGCCAGCGTCAAAACCTGCAGAGATATGGGCCCAAGTTTTATCACCATTTTTAAGACCAGCTATTTTCTAGTCTTAAGTAACTGGCTCTAACTGCAGTTAGAGACAGTTTTTTGGCTCTTCAGAATTTGAAGGAGCCCCGTGATAATATGGAGTAGTGGTGTTTGCGTGCCTTTTTGCACAGGAACGCCTACTTTGCATGTAATTAGCGATAAATATCGCTAACATGCTTTGAGATGAAAAAACGGGCCGCTATTGCCAAAAAAATCGCGCTAAGGCCCGTTTGCTGCAGCTTGCTAATAGTGAGATAAAATTATCGCCGCTTTAGCGGCAAAAAAGTGCCACTAAAGCGGCGATAGGCCCTTGATAATATGCCCCTCAGACTTTTCGCCAGGGACGCTGGAAGAGTGTCTGCGTGGTAGAAGGAAGGATTGTTTTTCATAATCGTCTTGGAGATGTCTTCCTCCTTGAGTGTTTTGAACACCTTCCAGCTCCTGGGTGTTGTGGGGGACCCTGGGATTGTGTTGCACAAGGTGCTTTCTCAGTGAGTAACCTTTGCTTTGGTGTCCAAAGAATGCGTAGAGGTGTTCTTTACCTCCGTTATGGGGGGGTGAGTTTCCAGTGGATGTCTCAGTGTGGCAGTCTAGGGAGAGCTTGATCTTTGCAATTTTATTGTTAACGAATTCTTCAAATTTGTCAACGGGAGACAAGAGGAGCTTTTTTGGCTGGCTTAGAGATTTGTTGTTTGATGACGTTGAAAAGCTCTCTGGTGCAGTTTTTAGCTTTATCTAGTGTGCTGCAGAAGAAGGAGGCTTTTTCATTCATGATGTGATTTTTGTATTTTTTACATTCCACTCTGAGCTGGTACAAATGTGGTATAGACGGGTTTGTTGTCCAAAGTCTTTCAGCAGCCCATAATTGCCTTCTTTCAGTTTTGAGGTCTTTTTTGAACCAGGATCCCCAGGAAGTGTCTCTAGCCCTTTTTAGTTTCAAAGGGGCTACTTGGTCTAGGACGGCTGTCATCTTTGAATTGTAGTGAATTGTAAGTTCATCTGAGAGGTTATCTGTTAGGGAATGGGAGTAGTGATATCATTCTTCAAGATCAGCAAGGTTGATCTGACTTATGTTTCTAGACCATTGGAGAGTTTTCTGAGTGTGGATTGGGGGTGGTTCTGCTTGATTAATGTAGAATAGATGATCCAAACAGCTCACTGGAAGGATGTTGTCTACGCTTACCACTTCGTTGTGGGCTATAATGATGTCAAGGGTTGAGCCTCTATTATGAGTTTGGGCCTTGCAGTGCTGGGTAATGTCTTTGCTGAGTAAGAGTTTGCTTAAGGATTAGATTAGTGTGACCTTCTTGTCATTCCAATGGAGATTGAAGTCACCTCTTCTTCATCTTTCCTGAACTGGGAGTCTGTGGAGTGTGCTGATGTGTGAAGAGATGGGAGTGTTAATGAAATGTCCAAGATAAGACTGGTGGCAGCATTCTGAGTGGTTTGGAGTTGACATAGGACATGGGCTGGGATTCCAACATAGAGGGTGTTTCCGTAGTTGAGTCTGCGTGTGATTAGAGCCTGGGTGTCCATTCATCTGGTGTTCATAGGTATCCATTTGAAGATCTTGCATAGCATTTGCAGGATATGGAAGCATGATGAGGAGACAGTTGTCATCCGGGGTTCTGATGTGCATGGGGATGTTCCTGTAGGGTCTGGGTCCATTCTTGCTCAGATACTCTACCCCAGTGTCGTGAAGGTGGGCTGTTTTTTTTTTTTTTGGAGGGGTGACTCGGTGTGCGGGAATCTTGAAATGGATGATGTAGTTGTGTGGCCATGTGAGAGTGTTATGCGGGTGGTGGTGATCGTGTTGTTGGAGGTAAGGGTATGGCTGGCTCTGTGGGTAGGTCCATGGACTAGCTGGGTAAGGCCATTGCTGCTGAGGTTTTCAAGGAGGGCATAAGTTGGGGTGTATGTTGTCTTTCAGGTGGAAGTTGAGGTCTCGGAGGAGGATGTAGTTGCTTAATCTGATGGAGAGAGGAGTGATGAAGGCTGCAATGTGGGTGCAAAACTCCTCTCGGAGGCCCGATGGTTGGTAGTCGAAGGTGCTCTTTAGAGCGGTGTTGTTGTCCATTCATATTTTGAAGTGTAAGTGTTCCATGGAGTTGGTGTTTGTGTCCGTGGAGGAGGTGCAGCTGATCGTGTTTTTGTGGCTAATCGCGGGTCCTCCTTTGTGATGTGTGGGTATGGTCTTGGTGTATGATTCTGTAGTCAGGCTGGATGACTGCGGTGATGTCCTGGCTGATGCTGGGTTTAGCGGAGTTTCAATCAGTAAGAGAACGTTGGGTGCGTTGCTGATTAGGAGGTCCCAGATTGCTCTGGAGTGTATGCTGAGTGAACGGACATTAAGGAACATAGCAGGTAGATGGTGTGGGGTGGTGGTGGTTTCGAGAGTTGGTTGTTTGATGGCATGTGTTGGTTGCTTGGTGGTGGTTGTCAAGGTGTGTGAGGTATTGCAGCTGAAATTACAGTGGGTACAGGTAAAAGGTCCTACCATAGTGCAGGAAGATGTGTGGTCGTAGCGTGAAGGCCAATGTGCATTTTTGAGACTGTGGAGGATAGCGGCAGAGTAGAGGCGGTGTTCGTTGACTTTGGTATCTGCAGCTGCTGTGATGGTGGTCTTGCTTGAAATGGTGTGGGGGCCAGGGTTCCCGGTGCTGGGTGCAGTCCAGGTGCAGACGGGCTTGTCTTTGGTGCACCTTCGGCATACCAGCGGTGTGCCCGCTACAAGTGCCCCTTCACAGCTGTGCAGAGGCCTGCAATAAGTAGGTCCTGGGGTGGGCGGGGCTGTGGCAGAGGCAGGAATGGGAGAGCAGGAAACCTGGCAGTGGTGGAGAAACTACACAGCATCGAGCAGCCAAGAGCAAGAGAAAGGCAGAGAGAAGCTGGTGCTGGCAACAGGAGCAGGCAACCGGCAGGCAGAAGCCTTGATGCCCTTTTACTGCGGTTGAACAGCAATCTGCCTTAAGCAGGTCCTGGGGTGGGCAGGGCTTTGGTGGAGGCAGGAATAGAAAAGCAGGATACCTGGAAGTGGCAGTCAAACTAGGCAGCAATGAGCTGCCAAGAGTGAGAGAAAGGCAGGGCAGAGAAGCTGGTGCTGTCAACAGGAGCATGAAGCTAGCAGGCAGGAGCCCAGTTGCCTTCCCCATATGTCTCCATATGTGGCCCCTACAACAAATACTGATAATGATGCAACTTCTAGTGCTACAGTAGCTACAGCCCCTGTTGACCCAACTGCAGTTCAGATTTAGATACCATTTCCAGTACTTTAAATTGCACCTGTTGATGTGACTCATACTGTGATAACTCCAGGTGCTACTGCCTCAATTGGTGCTGGCAACAGGAGCACGTAACTAGCAGGCAGGAGCCAGTTGTCTTCTCCATATGTGGCCCCTACAACAAATACCCATAGTGATACAACTTCTAGTGCTACAGTGGCTACAGCCCCTGTTGGCCCGTTTGCAGTTCAGATTGAGATACCATTTCCAGCACTTCAAATTGACCCTGCTCCTGTTGAAGTGGCTCATACTGTGGTAACTCCAGGTGCTACTGCCTCAATTGTAACTGTTTCTGCTCCAATGCACAAGTTGCATCAACATGGACATTGGTAGTGTAATTTGTGGCTGCCTCAATAAATATTGTCCTGAATGCTGAAGTTCAAGGTGCTGTAGGAGGAGTAGATGCAACAGGGTTCATCACAACATCACAGAATTCACATCTTGTTGCTTGGACACCACCGCAAAATGTACAGTCATTGACAGAAGGAAGGAGGATGTTTGATGACATATGTTGGTTGCTTGGTGGTGGTTGTGTCGGTGTGAGAGGTGTCATAGCTGAAATTGCAGTGGGTGCAGGTGAAAGGTCCTACCATAGTGCAGGGAGATGTACGGTAGTAGAATGAAGGCCGGTGTGCGTTGTTGAGGTTGTGGAGGATAGCGGCGGACTAAAGGTGGTGTTTGTTGACTCTGGTATCTGTAGCCACTGTGCTGGTGGTCTTGCTTGAAATGGTGTGGGGGCCAGGGTTCCTGGTGCTGGGTGCAGTCCAGGTGCAGATGTGTGCAGACAGGCTTGCCTGTGGTGCACCTTTGTCATACTAGAGGTGCGCCCGCTGCATGTGCCACCTTCACAGTCTTGCAGTGGCCTGCATTAGGTAGGTCCTGGGGTGGGCGGGCCGTGGCAGAGGCAGGAACGGGAGAGTGGGAAACTTGACAGTGGTGGACAGACTACGCAGTATTGAGCTGCCAAGAGAAAGGCAGAGAGAAGCTGATACTGGCAACAGGAGCAGGCAACTAGCAGGCAGGAGACTTGATGCCTTTTAATTACGGTTGCACAGCAATTTGCATTAAGCAGGTCCTGGGGTGGGCAGGGCTTTGGTGGAGGCAGGAAGAGAAAAGCAGGATACGGATACCTGGAAGTGGCAGTCAAACTAGGCAGCAACGAGCTGCCAAGAGTGAGAGAAGGGCAGAGAAGCTGGTCCTGGCAACAGCAGTATGCAACTAGCAGGCAGACGCCCAGTTGACTTCTCCGTATGTCTCAATATGTGGCCCCTGCAACAAATACTGATAGTGATACAACTTCAAGTGCGACAGTAGCTACAGCCCATGTTGACCCAATTGCAGTCCATATTAAGATACCAGTTCCAGTACTTCAAATTGCACCTGTTGAAGTGACTCATACTGTGATAACTCCAGGTGCTACTGCCTCAATTGTAACTGTTTCTGCTCCAATGCACTAGTTGGATCAACACAGACATTGGTAGTGTCATTTGTGGCTGCCTCAATAAATATTGTCCTGAGTGCCAAAGTTCAAGGTGCTGTAGGCGGAGTAGATGCGACAGGGTTCATCATAACATCACAGAATTCACAGCTTGTTGCTTGGACGCCACCGCATAATGTCCAATCATTGACAGAAAGAAGGAGGATTTCTTTATGACACCAATTGCACAGGGAGAGACAGGACAATTTGACGATGGGATTTTTCCCTCGTGGGTTAAAGAAACTTTGGGGAATAAAAGGGTGGGAGAAACAGAGGGACTACCTGTGAGTCAAGAAAAGACAAGACTTACAGATATGCCAACATTGAAAGTGGAATTAGAAGAAAATATATGGGGTTCTTGGACATTTCACATTTGGAACAATATTAGGAAAATTAACTGATATATATGAGTAAAGAAATCACAAGGCGTGCAGCTGCTACATATGACAAACTAACTGAATTAGCAGGAAAATATGAAGCGCATTTTTTTAAAGAGTGTTCCATTGCAAAGAAACTTTAGTGCACCCCCAAAAGAGTTTACTTTCCCTATGAGGGAAATACCAGGTGGAGGGTAAGTTTATGTACCATGGAGTAGAGGTGACCTTGCAACATTTACGAACAATTATCAAAAATTAGAAAGTATCCTGCACAGTGGTACACACAAGTTGACAGGTTTGCTAAAATTTCAAAGGCTTTATAGACATATATTAATACCTTCTTTGACATTGTAGTACCGAGTGAGTTGTGGGCTGAGTGTAAAATATGTGTGCAGTGGCCAAGCTCTGAACCTCCGAGAGATGCCCGTACTCGCGCACCCTCACCTGTGATAATGACTAAATATGATGAGGTGGTTATCTTTTTGAAAGTAAAGTTCCAGCAAGAGACATTAATTGGCTGAAAATCAATAGATCTACTAAAGATGCAAAGGGATCAGTGCATGCTCATTACAAGCGATTGTTACAGGTGTTTAAACAGCACAGTGGAGAAGAAAATCCTGAGAAAAGTGATATGGGGAGGTTTGTGCCACAGTTTGTTCTTGGGTTTCGACCAGAGATCAGTATGTATATACAAAAAACATGGGGGCATATTAGCAAGACCCACGTTAAAATTATCGCCGTTTTAGCGGCAGGAAACTGCCGCTAAAACGGCGATAATGGGCTTGCTAATATGCGTTATAGAATTCCAATAGAAGCCCAGGTTAGATGTGCAGGACATCTAACCTGGGCTTCTATTGGAATTCCATAACGCATATTAGCAAGCCCATTATCACCGTTTTAGCGGCAGTTTCCTGCCGCTAAAACGGCGATAATTTTAACGTGGGTCTTGCTAATATGCCCCATGATTTGTAGGCAGACAAAACCATTTGACAAGATCCTGAGGTATGCAAAATATAGTAGTGTTGGGTCAAGAAATGATCAGAAAGAACTGAAGGAGAACTTTATGCTCAGACAGACAAAGTTAGCTTAGAAAGGATACCAGAACCAGTCATTTGTAGGAACCATTAGTGTAATGCAAGGTGTTGGTTTTCAAGCTGGAGGTCAGGTTGATCGCGGAGGAGTTGGTGTTTTACAGGGTAGAGGCAGAGGTGTTCCGATTGACCCATATTCTGGGATAGACATTGCAACATTGAATATGTCAACTCCTTGTCATTTTTGCAACAAGTTTGGCCTTCGGAAGAGGGAGTGTAGACAAAATCCTAACAGAGTGAGTTGTGATGGGCAAATGCAGGGAGGAAACCAAATGCAGATGCAGAATATTCCAGTTCAGGTGCCTGTACAACAAATGCAAATGCCAGTACAATCGCAAGTTCCTATGATGCAGGTACCGCAAGCTCCAATGGCCCCACGGAATATGGGTAATCCCAGGTTCAATATGAGTCAGGTACAGAGAGCAAATCCCAGACCATTCCAAAACCAAAACTAGTTACAGCTCCCCATGTTGAAGAACAAGAGTTTTGAATCTGACAATTCCCAATGAAGGTGTCTCTGGGGAGAGGAAGATTGCATACTTGGTGCAGTCTTATAGGTAGACCAAAGTGGACCATTTGTAGAAGGAGAAGTTAATGGCCACCCAGTGTCATTTCTTACTGACTCTGGAGCTACCCGATCCACTGTTAAAACAGCGGAAGTCCCAGACCTACCCCTCTTGGGAAAGAAGATCCATGTTATAGGTGATACAAATAAGCAAAACACTTACCCTGTTTCAGAGAAAGTGCCTGTAAAAATAGGTTCATTCGAGGATAATCATTAATTTGTAGTATGTGATTCTAGTCATGTTAATCTGTTAGGAAGTAATCTTTTGTGCAAGGTAAATTGCACTATTTACTGCACACTGGATGGTGTCAAGTTCCAAACACATGATGAAGAGGTTGAACTTAAAATGGCCTGACAAAGAACAGCTGTAGGACTGTATCCAGTGGGGACAGTAGAGGGTTTTCTATCTGATTTGAAAGATACAGTAAACCCAGAGGTATGGTACTTTTCAGGAAAAGACATTGGACTAATCAAAGGTGTAAAACTTGTCCAAATTACAGTAAAGTTGAATGCAATTTTTCCAAGAACGCTTCCTTATAATTTAATGGCAGAGACAGTAGCAGGAATAACACCGGTGATTGGCAACATGCTAAAACAGGGAATTTTAAAAGAGAACGTTGGAAGTCCTTGAAATTCGCCTATTATGGGTTTACAGAAACCCAATGGAAAATGCCAGATTGTACAGAATCGCTGAAAGATTGACAAAATAGTTGTTCCATGTTGTCCAGTGGGAACAAATCCAGCAAAATTATTTTCCAGATTCCTTGCACGGCAGAATGGTTTACGGTTGTGGATCTCTGTCATGCTTTCTTCTCTATTACGTTCCATGAGGACAGTCAATACATGTTCTCATCTGTGTTTAGACATAGAGTTGTGGCATGATGCCGAGTTCCACAAGAATTTACAGAGTCCATCAAGCTTTAAACAGATCTTGAAAAAGAATCTTGAGACTCTGCAGATGCCATGCAATTCAGTTCTCGTGCAGTACATTGATGACCTACTTGTGGTATCAGATGCATGAGATGCTTGAAAACAGGATACAATGGCTCTATTGAATCATTTGACTGAGAATGGAATAAAGTGTCTCCAAACAAGCTGCAATACTGTCAAAAGGAAGTCCAATATTTTGGACTTATAATTGAGAAGGGAACAAGAAATGCACCGCAGTAGAAAGTTGAAACCATTTTGACGATGAATCCACCAAGAGCTCAGAGAGAAGTTAGGATGATTTGGAAATGGCTGCCTACTGTGAACAGTGGATACCAAACTTTTCCCTAGTGGCCAAACCTTTACAGAGGCTGATGCACAAAAATTTGCCTGATTTGCCTCCATGGGACAACGATTGATTGAAAGCTTTCCTAGAGCTGAAAGAAAGTCTCTGTTGTGCCCGGCACTAGGAGTGCCAGATTACAGTAAAATGTTCACATTGTTTAGCAGTGATAGGCAGGGTTGTGCTCTCTCAGTGCTTACTCAGATGTATGGAGAGTCACATAGATCTGTGGCATATTTTTCGACTTCTCTTGGCCCGGTTGTCGCAGAATTGCCTGGCTGTCTTAAAGCAGTTGCGGCAGTTGGCATCAGTATTGAGAGATGTGAGAGCATAGTGATGGAACATCGTCTTACAGTGATGGTTCCTCATTCAGTAGAGATATTGCTCACTCGAACAAAAACACAGTATTTGACAAATAGCAGAGTTACTAAGTATGAACAGAAGATACTTGCAGCAGAAAACATGATGTTCAGGAATGCTGAAACTGAATCCAGCCACCTTATTGCCCTCTCCTGAAAATGAAATTGATGGGGATGAGGTTGAACACAATTGTCTAGATGTTACGAACTTATGCACCAAGCCAAGACCAGACATAAAAGATGAAACTCTTGATGAGCCCGATTATGTAATCTTTGTTGACGGCTCATGCTTAAGAAATAATGAGGGAACTTTGAGAGGAGTTTATGCAGTCTGCGCAATTCAAGAACTGGTAGAATCTTGATGGCTTTGAGGTGTTGCCCCTGCACAAGTAGAAAAATTGATTGCCCTTACAAGAGCATTTTGCCTGTTAGCACAAATGAGAGCGACATTATTTACAGATAGTCAATATGGCTTTGGTGTTGTCCATGACTTTGGACAGTTATGGTCAGAAAGGGGGTTTATGAAATCTTCAGGAACCCCCATACACAATGGGGAATATGTGAAAGAATTGAAGGATGATTTGCAGTTGCCCCAGGAAATTGGAGTGGTAAAGTGTGCTGCACATAGAACCGGCAACGATTATGTTGCAGTTGGAAATCTATACACAGATGAAGTTGCCCGGTATTGTGTGCTTCTGGCTTACACGTTTAACGGAAAATATACAAATGAATCTGATGAAGACACTGTTTTCACTATGTTGTTGTCAGTTGTTGACACTTGGGAAGAGATTAAAAGAATGCAAGAAGAGGTTTCAGAAGCAGAACAAAAAAGTTGGGTCAGAGCAGGTTGTGTTAAATATGAAAATGACATTTGGGTTTCAGCTGATGTGAGACATTATTGCCACACAGTTTCTTGTTTTCCATGACACAACATATCCATAGTCCTGCACACATTGGAAGGGATGCAAAGTTTAGATTTTTTAGACAAAATTGGTTCAATACCTGAATCAGAGTTCTAGCAGAAGAATGGAGCCACAGATGTGTAGGAAGGAGAACACCAGTAACCTTGAATTGTGTAAGAAGATCATGTGGACCATTCAATAGGATGCAGTTGGACTTTATAGAGATGCCTGTATGTAGTGGGCTGAGATACTTCCTGGTTATAGTGTGCATTTTCTCTAGATAAGTGGAAACCTACCCAACATGGAGAAATGACAGTCTCACTGTAGCTAAAGTGCTATTGCATAAACACATAACCAGGTATGGATTTGGGGTTCCTCTGAAGTCAGACCGAGAAACTAATTATAATAATGAGGTCCTTAAAATGCTGTGTGTAGCTCTTCAAGTGGAACAAAGGTTACACTGTATATATCGTTCTGAGGCTTCAGGAATAGTGGAACAATTAAATAGAACCTTGAAGTCACGATTGGCCAAAGTTTGTGATTACACTTCTCTGAAATGGCCAGATGCTTTACCATTGGTTCTGATGACTCTTTGAAGTACTCCTGAAAGAAGAACAGGATTATCTCCTCATGAAATCCTCATGGGTTGTGCAATGAGACTGTTTGCAGTACCTGCAAATACCCTTGTGAACATCACAGATGGTATGATACTTGATTAATGCACAGGTCTGACTGACATGGTGCATTCTGTTTCTCACCAGGTTGGAGCTATCACTGCCAATCCACATCCGAAGCAGTGCCATGACTATAGTCCCGGTGACTGGGTTTTGATGAAGAAGCACATGCAGAAGTCCTGTTTGGAGCCAAGGTGGGCAAGGCCCATACAAAGCCATCTTAATCACAAACACTGTTGCCAAATCTGCTGGGATACCTAACTGGGTGCATGCATCGCATATTCAGAGAGTAAGGTGTCCACATGAAGAAATAGTGTTCTTTGAGCCAAATAAGAGAGCCCCTGTGATAGTACATCCAGAAGAGCAAGAGAGGGGTGAAGAACAGCAAAATCTCACATCAGTGCAAGGTCCTGAGATTCCGCAGAGTGGTGTGGAAATACCCAGTGAAGAAGCTGTTGGAGTATCACAAGGGCAATTGAATGACCCAGATAAAGGAATGAATGTGAGAAAAGAAGGACAAATATGGAAATTTGAATGGCCAAGTGGTAAGAGGCGATTAATATCAAGTTTGTCAATCAAATGTATACTGCCAACAATCATCGAAGAAACATAATCCAGTGGTATAAATGACACAAAAGAGGATCAGCAGACACTAAGGAGATCCAAGAGAGCAAGAATACCTTGTCAAACGTATTCAACACCTGAATGGACATACTATGCAAGAAATGTGCAGAGTGATTCTAATCAAAGTCCAGATGAAGTGTGATCCGAGTAGCTTGAACCTCCATGACATGCCACACTGAAAACAGCATTGTTTAAAACAAATTATTTGAAATAAATATTACAAATGAGAACTTGACAAACATTATTGTTTGAACTTGAGACTGAAACAGCTTAAACGACA
This sequence comes from Calotriton arnoldi, assembly GCA_963921515.1. NCBI lineage: Eukaryota > Metazoa > Chordata > Amphibia > Caudata > Salamandridae > Calotriton > Calotriton arnoldi. Next base: position 278,590 of record CAWUFW010009034.1, read on the forward strand.
GGTAATTAAGTGTGTTAAAGCCAAGAATTAAAAGAGACTGAAGTAGTCAAAGAGTTAATAAAAACAATTAGGAAGAATATAGAACAATTCCTTAGGGTCACGTTTGCAGTAGAAGAGTAGGGATAACATTTAAAAGAAGATGGAGTAGGGCTAGGGATGTATTAATAGTAATCATAATACTGTCAGTTGGACTCAATTTTACCCCTGAGCTAGAGATACCTGTATCTATAGCTGCAAATACAACACCTGCACACTCAATAGAAGAAACAAAATTGAAAGCTTCATTTGTAGACTATTCGAAAGAAGAGTTTTCAACTAGCATTTATTCCAGACCAGTTCAGAAATACACACAAGCTTTAGATGCTAAGGATTGTTATGTTTGCGCACTTTTGCCTTCTTCAGCTGCAGGTGAGGTGAGTTATCACCACAACCACTATCTTATGCAATGACATGTAGCATTATGTTTAGCTTATTTTATAGACAGGAATTGTTTGAATAATATTTTTCCAATTACGACACAATTCTTTCAAACGTTCCTCCAGAAAAGTATGAATCTATGCCCTCAGGTTAAAGATCAAGACACTCCACGGTGTTTCTTTAGATCACCTACAGTTATAGACACTGTCAAGCCATACAAAAATAATTTGACCTGTTTAATGAGACCCTTAGAAAAGACATACATTTTGGCATTAGAGGAATGGAGAGCTCAAATCTTTCATAGTGAAAACAAAGATGATGTTTTTAAGAATGTTTGGAAGAAAGTAGAAGATGAATATAAATAGAAAATGGTATATTAAAAATTAAAATTAGACAGATGACAAAAAGGGATGTTATGTGTTTACAAAAGAAGAAACCAATTTCGGAAAAGGCACATTAGGATCAGTAGTTGTGAGCACACATTTGACGTTTAGGAGGACCTGTTCAAATTCTAACAAGGGAAGTCTAACAGTCATTCCAGGGAGTTACTTTGTTTGTGGACAAGATGCTTATTTCCAGTTACCTGCTGATTGAGAAGGTATTTGTTACTTAGCCTTATTGTGTCTTAAAATGTACCATATAAATAGCACAGTTGCTTAGACCATGACATCATTCCATAGACATACACTAAATGTTTATGATGGAACACAATTAGTGGAAGACATTTTTGGAGCAATCAGACCACATGTAGGAGTAGTTATAAATGAAGAGAAGAGTAGAAAGCAATCAACAGTAATATATAAGTTGACAACTAGTACATCTGGTGCTTAGCTGACTGCTAAACAGAATTATTGGCTAACAGATCAATGGTTTTACAAGATAGATTAGCTAAGTAAAGGAGCTTCTTCTATTAGTAACTGGTTTTCAACATTAGGAAAAGGACCTTTTAGAATCGTTTGGAAACCTGTACTTATCATAGGTGTTTGTTTGATAACTTTAAAAGCTTTATATGTAATAGTTAGATGCTGTCTAAACAGAAGAAAGAATAGAGAAATAAACTGAGAGATTAAGATAGAATTAGAATTGAAAAAAGAAAAAGAAAAAGAAAAAGAATAAAAAGTACAAGGAACTGGGAGAACTTGGAAAACATAAAAGTGAAAAAGAAGGCTTAACAGAGAGTGAGAGTCTACTCTAAAGACTTGTTTGTGAAGAAATTGTGCTGGTGTTTCCACCATCAGAGGGGATATTGATGATGCTTATTTTAATTATTTTCAAAATGCTTTATGTGCAGAATTGAGGTTTGAAAATTAAGTGTGTGAAATGTAAAAATTGTAGGGGGCAACCTTACTTAAAACTACAGGCCTGTAACAGAAATGAAGCATGGATTCTTAACTTGACATAACCGAAAACACCATAAATGAACAAGCAGATGTATTAATATGGAAACACTTGTTTTTCACATTAAACAACCTCTATGCAAGGTATTTTTCTTCTCTTGCTGCAGAAGTTGCAGTTTCGGAAGCTGCTGTTTATTAGTTAATGAATAGACATTTCTGGTATTAGATGACTGATCGTAAGGTTCTCATGGCAAAAGATGCAGATGACAGGGAGAATAATTCATGGGAAGAATTTTTGGAAAACAAAAAAAGGATGTGTGGCAACACACAAGGACACATGGTTGAGAGACAATTGTACTCTGGTGAGAAGATGGGGATTATCATTAACCCTGTTCCCAAGAGCGTGCTGAAATCTTATTGGTCAACAGAAGAAGAAAGAATATTAATGTTGCAACATGAAAAATGTGCATTTATATTAGTGCATGTTCCTAGCTAAACAGCAGCAGTAGGTGTGTCCTCTGTCCCAGAATCTGTGAGCGGAAACTTGTTAGAAATGGGATTTCTGGTTGGCTAGGGCAAGCGCCTAAGCCAGGCAGAAACCACCACTCTAGTCAGGGCAAGAGAGTTACACGCTGAAGATAACCCCTGCTCACCCCCTTGGTAGCTTGGCAGAGCAGTGAGGCTTATCCTAGAGGCAATGTGTAAAGAGTTTGTGCAACACACTCACACAGCAGCAACACACTAGGCACACCACAAAAGAAACTCCACACAAGGTTATATAAAAAATAGCCTTTGTATTACTCATAAAACACATTAGAATGCAATCACATATATACACTGTGCCACCTGGCACTAGGTATTACTTTACAGGGATTATATACATTACAGGGCCAATGGGGCCACTGTCATAACCATTAGAACTCACTAGTAGTGAAATAAAACAAACCAGTAACTACTAGTAACATTGCATTTAGCCTAAACACTTGAGGCATGAGCACACTGTGGTCACCTAGGACAGCATATTATGCAAAACATAATAATCACATTAGGCCCCTCTTAGGTAGTGCGATCAGCAGTGCACGGTAATGGCCTATTAGGTGCACACAGTACTACCACAGCGTAATCACATTATGCCTAGACATCATAGCAGTACTTAGCATAGCAAACATTCCCTATGAATGCGAGGTGCCGGTGCACCAACCCTGAGCATGATCAGCAGTACACCCATTACATCATGCCCACTTCGGGCATATAGGTGAACATCGGGCAGTCTCACATTGTCCTCGAGGGCCCCTTCCTGGGCTTGCCCCGCAATGCCACCAAGAGATCAAATTGGCCCAGATACCTCAGAGGCGCGCATCTGCCCGTGACCATGTGGCGCAGCTGCACTTAGGGGGGATGATAGCCGGAATATCCTCAATGCTCTTCTCTGCACCTAAGGGAGGTTTGCCAATGTCCCCTCGAGGGCTGGACGACCTCACTAGGTCTCCCTCTGCTGTTTGCGAACCTAAGGAATGGCCCCCAAAGTGGCCGCCCACTTCCCCACGGTGCGGCTGCCTTCTTTTGGCAGCATGAGGGACTGTGATTTGCCTCCAGCTGGCTATTCCCTGGGGAACTCACCTCCCAGCCAGGCCCTCAGGACGCGTCGCTTCCTCCGGGCTGAGCACAGCAACACGGTCTCTTTCACTGGCACCTCTCCCTGCTGGTCCGGTCTCCTCTTCTTGGCCCACGAATGCGGGGTAGGCTCCCACCTGTTTTCGACTGGGTGACACGCGGGGCTCTTCCTCGTCAGCACGGGAGCCCTGCCCACGGTCAGGCTCTCCTTGCCTGACTTCCGGTTCGCGGACTGCTTTTTCTGTGGACCGCGTCAGAGCCCACATCTCGGGCTCAAGGGGACGACACGCACAGCGCCCACCATGCGCTCCTAATGGGCAGGACCCCCTCTCATCAGGGATGCAGGAATGCAGCGCTTCCCACACTCTGGTTCCTGGGTCGGGCCAAAGCGCCCACCTGCCCTCAATTTCAGAGGGCACAATCCACGAGTGCTCAGCCTGTCTCCCTCCTGAAGACAGCGCTCTTTTGCCCCCATGTCCACAAGGGCAGAGCTGGGCACAGGCAGGCCAGCACATGGGGCCTCCCAGCAGAGGGGCAGCAACTGGGTTCCAAGGCGGTACCTCCTGGCAGAGTGCCCCTTCCAGTCCAAGTAAGCACAAAAAGCACACCCTCATAGGGTCACAGCCCCAATACTTATACCCCATCAAGTCTTTGTTCTCCCCCTGGCACAGGGCTCTGTGCCTGGTCCAAACCAGTTCTGGGGGCACTTAAACATTTTATTTACAGTGCACAACAGCCTCATTTGTTAGTGTAGGCTCTGGCCCCAGACACACCACAGGGGGGCGGAGCCAGCATTGTAGAAGGCAGGCACAGTCCTATTCAGGCCCAGGTGCTACTCCTCCCACCACTCCAAATGCAGGTTGGCCTATTCAGCCTAGCGCTGACTCACTCAGCCCCTCTGGAGCCACTGCTCCTCCCCAGTCTCTGTCACTCCAGAGCCAGACATGCAATACACAACAGGCAGGCACAAAGACACATAGCACACAGAAATGCCCACTTCTAAAAGTGGCATTTCTAAAATAGTGATAATAAATCTGTGAACAACATTACGGAGCATTTATTACCACTATTCCAAACATACCAAACTTGATCATGCTACTCCTCTCATGTCAGGAATTACCACTGAAACACATATCAGGGAATCCCCAATGCATTCCTATGAGAGGGCAGTCTCACAGTAGTGAGAAACCATAATGGCTGTTTGTCACTACCAGGACATGTCACACAGTTAAGGCACATGTCCTACCTTTTACCTACAGCGCACCCTGCCCACAGGGCTAGCTAGGGCCTACCTTAGGGGTGACTGATATGTAGTAAAAGGGGAGGCACAGATGTGGCACCCACTTTATGTGCCATGTCACAGCTGCAGTAAACTGCACGCGTAGGCCCTGCAATGGCAGAGGCCTGAGACCGGTATGAAAGGCTACTTTGGTGTGTGACGCAATCAGCACTGCAAGCTCACCAGTAGCATTTAATTTACTGGCCCCGGGTATATAAGATACCACTTTACAGGGGACTGATAGGTAAATTAAATACACCAAACAGGTGTAGACCAAACTTACCACATTTACCATAGAGAGCACATGCACTTTACACTGGACAGCAGTGATAAAGTGCTCAGAGTCCTAAAACCACCAACACCAGGTCAGAAAAAATACCAGGAGGAAGGCAAAAAGTTCAGGGATGACCCTGCAAAAAGGGCCAAGTCCAACACAACCCCCTTCCAGCCTGAAGCCAGGGTAGACCAATCAATACCTTGATGGGCTTCCCTGCTTGGGGCAATAGAACACGGACGCGGGCCCACATGTGCAAGGGCACACTCCAGGTCTGCGCCAATCTGAACCCATGTGGTTCCCTCTGTCTAAGCACCCCGGACCAACTAAGCTACCCCACTGGGACTCCCTAGCTGTCCGTGTCCAAGACCAGGCCCTAGGCCATCCAGATGTCTCTGGTCCGTGCCATCTCACAGAGTGGGGTGTGGTAGCCCCAGGTACATAGTATCCATTCTCCACTCTACCACTCATCAGTGCAGTCCTACACTGCCACTGATCCCTCAACCCAGGGTCTGCACCCTCAGGCTGATCAGGAGTCACGGGTGAGGCTCTCCTCCCCCTACCCCTCCTTCTGGGGTTCCGTACTCTCCTCCTAGGAGAGGCACCCTCAGAACACAAAACTGCTGGGATGCTGGAATCAGTCCTCCCACACAATTCTCCCACTAGTTCAGGACCTCTCTCCTGCAACTGGTCTCCCAATCTAGGGTCTAAACCCTCAGGTTGAACCGGGGTCAGAGGAAAGGACTCCCTCCCTCTGCACCCCCTTCCAGAGTTCTGCACCCTCCCACCTGGAGTGGTACCCCCATAAGACAAAACGGTAGGGACACTGGTTACAGATGTCCTTCCCTCCAGGTCAGGCAGAACCTGAACCTGGCCTCCCAACTCAGGGACTAAACCCTCAGGTTGAACCAGGGTCAGAGGCAAGGACTCCCTCCCTCTGTACCCCCTTCCAGGGTTCTGCACCCTCCCACCTGGAGTGGAACCCCCAGAAGACAAAATGGTAGGGACACTGGTTACAGATGTCCTTCCCTCCTGGTCAGGCAGAACCTGAACCTGGCCTCCCAGCCCAGGGACTAAACCCTGCAGCTGAACACTTGCCTGGAACACCAGGACTTCTGGGGGAGCAGGCAGGCCCCCCCAAGGATAACACATACCTCATGTGTTGCGTGACAGTCTGTCTGGCGCTGATCTCCCGACCCCTGCCCATCTGACAGTGCGTGAAGACCCCCCAAAGCAGAAGTGGTGTCACCATGGTCACTCCTAGAAGGCTCAACCCTTATGGCTGGCCCCTGACCCACTGGTTCTCCCACTGGGGACTCTCTGCCCCTCTTACCCCTCCATCTGGACTCCTGCACCCTCCACTAAGGAGTGGCACCGCCAGGCACCAGAACTGATGGAGCTCTGCTTAGAGACGCTCAAAGTTCTCCTGACACTAGGAGATCCCCCTCAATGGATGGCCTATTAGTACAGCCTAGGCTCCCCACCTGGTGTTCCCTTAGGGAACCCTCCAGGCCCTGAGACTGGGTTTCGGGCACCTTGGGACGCATCCCATTCTCACTCCTTCTCCGTGGAGACAGGACGTGAGTCCCTACACCCCTCCCACTACACTGGGACCTATCTGGGCTACTAAAAACCTTTCCCACCACCCTGGGCTGGGAAATACCTGAGCCACTCCTATCAGGGTCACTCCCCAATGCCTCCTCAGACCCTCTGGCACTGACCCAGAGGTCTTCCTCCCTTGCAAGCTCCCTGGGATCAGAGAACTCACACTCCAACAGGTGTTGGCGTAACCCTAGAAAACAACAATGGAACATGTCCTCTCTGACAATCAGATTGAGCAGCCCTTCAAAATTGTTTGCCGTGCTACCCATCACCCAACGTTCCAGTGCATCACAACATTCATCCACAAACTCCCCCCAAGACTGGTGAGACAGTTTCCTACTGCCCCTGAACCTCAACCTATACCCTTCAGGTGTGACATCCTCTTCCTTGGAACTAGGTACCACGCTCTGGGATCTGGGAGTGGGACTTCCTATACTGGACTTTCTATTGCTGCCACCACTGGACTCCACCCTCACTGCTGAATCCAGACCACTGAAACTACACTCAGGGGACAACCTATCCTCATGAGCTAGTTTCTCTCTAGCAAAGGCCCTCTCTGCCTCCGCCATTTTCTCCTGCGCTAAGACCCTTTCAGTCTTTAGCTTTTTCTCCTCAAGGACCAACTCCTTGAGACTCAACTCCTGAGCCAACAAGGCCTTTTTCTCCTCCACACCCAGCTGCGCTATCTCCTTGGCATGCTCTAATCTGAGCCTCTCCAAAGCCAGCTGATGCTCCCTTTCTTCCCTCCTATCCACCCACTCCTCTGGGGACATGGAAAGAGATGGGGCACTGCCCCTGGCACTGGACCCAGCAAGGGACTCTCTCTCTACGGTGTCCTCACTATCTACCGGTGTCCCTGCCCTGTGATTTTCTCCCTCCTGTTCAGACTCTTCATGGCCACTCTCAGACCCACCACCCGCTTGGTGTGTGGACTGGGAACACTTCCCCTCATAGTACTCCCGTTTCCATTTATCCTCTTGCCATTGGAGCAGGACTTTCTAAAGGCTTAGGTGGGTGTCTGACCCACTCACTGCTATGTCTCTCTCCTCACAGAAATCCCTCAACTCCCCCATACTGTATTTGAACAGATCACGAAAAAGAAAGGCAGATTCCATTTTGGCAAGGCACTAAGACACAAGTGCAACAAGGGAGACCTAGGTGTAAGAGCTGCAACAAGAGTACACAATTAAAAAATGACTTTTGCGAGAAAATCAGGAGAAATTCCTAAACATGTGATTGTCTAAAATGCAGAGTTTTGTAGTGCAACCATGCGTCACTGTGGTACTGCGCAAACACAAGTCCTATCCTCACCGCTGACAACCAATGTTAGAAAAGGGATTTCTGGTTGGCTAGGGCAAGCGCCTAAGCCAGGCAGAACCACCACTCTAGTCAGGGTAAGAGAGTTACACGCTGAAGATAACCCCTGCTCACCCCCTTGGTAGCTTGGCAGAGCAGTCAGGCTTATCACAGAGGCAATGTGTAAAGCGTTTGCGCAACACACTCACACAGCAGCGACACACTAGTCACACCACAAAAGAAACTCCACACAAGGTTATATAAAAATAGCCTTTGTATTACTCATAAAACACATTAGAACGCAATCACATATATACACTGTGTCATCTGGCACTAGGTATTACTTTGCAGGGATTATATACATTACAGGGACAATCGGGCCACTTTCATAACCATTCCAACTCACTAGTAGTGAAACAAAACCAACCAGTAACTACTGGTAACATTGCATTTAGCCTAAACACTTGAGGCATGAGCACACTGTTGTCACCTAGGACAGCATATTATGCAAAACATAATAATCACATTAGGCCCCTCTTAGGCCGGTACCTAATCAGCAGTGCACGGTAATCACTTATTAGGTAAACACAGTAGTACCACAGCGTAACCACATTATGCCTAGACATCATAGCAGTACTTAGCATAGCAAACATTCCCTATGAATGCGGGGTGCCGGTGGACCAACCCTGAGCATGATCAGCAGTACACCCATCACCTAATTACATAATGCCCACCTCGGGCATATAGGTGAACATCTGGCAGTCTCACGTTGTCCTCTGGCCCCTTCCTGGGCTTGCCCCGCATTGCCACCAAGAGATCAAATTGGCCCCGATACCTCAGAGGCGCGCAGCTGCCCGTGACCATGCGGCGCAGCTGCACTTAGGGGGGACGATTGACGGAATATCCTTGATGCTCTTCTCTGCACCTAAGGGAGGTTTGACAATGTCCCCTCGAGGGCGGGACAACCTCACTTGGTCTCCCTCCGCCCCCTGCAAACCTAAGAAATGGCCCCCAAAGTGGCCTCCTGCTTCCCCGCGGTGAGGCTGCCTTCTTTTGGCAGCATGAGGGACTGTGATTTGCCTCCGGCCAGCTCTTCCCCGGGGAGCTCACCTCCCCGCCAGGCCCTCAGGAAGCGTCGCTTCCTCTGTGCTGAGCACAGCCACATGGTCCCTTTCACCGGCACCTCTCCCTGCTGGTCCGGTCTCCTCTTCTTGGCCCATGAACGCGGGGTAGGCTCCCGCCTGCTTTCGACTGGTCAACACGTGGGGCTCTCCCTCGTCAGCACGTGAGCCCCACCCACAACCAGGCATCCTTCGCCTGGCTTCCTGCTCCAGCTTAGCTTCCACTGTCCGGCCCCGCCCACGGTCAGACTCTCCTTGCCTGACTTCCAGTTCACTGAATGCTTTCTCCGTGGACCGCGACAGAGCCCACATCTCGGGCTCAGGAGGACGACACGCACAGCGCCCACCATGCGCTCCTAGTGGGCAGGACCCCCTTTCATCAGGGGTGCAGGAATGCTGCGCTTTCCTCTCTCTGGTTCCTGGGTTGGGCCAGAGATCCCCACCTGCCCTCAATTTCAGAGGGCACAATCCACGAGTGCTCAGCCTGTCTCCCTCCTGAAGACAGCACTCTTTTGTCCCCAAGATCACAAGGGCAGAGCTGGGCACAGGCAGGCCAGCACGTGGGTCCTCCCAGCAGAGGGGAAGCAGCTAGGTCCCACGGCGGTTCCTCCTGGCAGAGTGCCCCTTCCAGTCCAAGTAAGCACAAAAAGCACCCCCTCATGGGGTCACAGCCCCAATACTTATACCCCATCAAGTCTTTGTTCTCCCCCTGGCACAGGGCTCTGTGCCTGGTCCAAACCAGTTCTGAGGGCACTTAAACATTTTATTTACAGTGCACAACAACCTCCTTTGTTAGTGTAGGCTCTAGCCCCAGACACAACACAGGGGGGCAGAGCCAGCATTGTGGAAGGCAGGCACAGTCCTATTCAGGCCCAGGTGCTACTCCTCCCACCACTCCAGATGCAGATTGGCCTATTCAGCCTAACGCTGACTCACCTAGCCCCTTTGGAGCCACTGCACCTCCCCAGTCTCTGTCACTCCAGAGCCAGACATGCAATACACAACAGGCAGGCACAAAGACACATAGCACACAGAAATGCCCACTTCTAAAAGTGGCATTTCTAAAATAGTGATAATAAATCTGCGAACACCATTACGCAGCATTTATTACCACTATTCCAAACATACCAAACTTGATCATGCTACTCCTCTCATGTCAGGAATTAACACTGAAACACATATCAGGGAATCCCCAATGCATTCCTATGAAAGGGCAGCCTCACAGTAGTGAGAAACCAAAATGGCTGTTTGTCACTACCAGGACATGCCACACAGTTAAGGCACATGTCCTACCTTTTACCTACATCTCACCCTCCCCATAGGGCTAGCTAGGGCCTACCTTAGGGGTGACTGATATGTAGTAAAAGGAGAGTCACAGACGTGGCACTCACTTTATGTGCCACGTCACAGCGGCAGTAAACTGCGCACGCAGGCCCTGCAATGGCAGATGCCTGAGATTGGTTTGAAAGGCTACTTTGGTGGGTGGCGCAATCAGTGCTGCAAGCCAACCAGTAGCATTTATTTTACTGGCCCCGGGTGTATGAGATACCACTTTACAGGGGACTGATGGGTATATTAAATACGCCAAACAGATGTAGACCAATCTTGCCACATTTACCATAGCGAGCACATGCACTTTAAACTGGACAGCAGTGATAAAGTGCACAGAGTCCTAAAACCACCAACACCAGGTCAGAAAAAATACCAGGAGGAAGGCAAAAAGTTCAGGGATGACCCTGCAAAAAGGGCCAAGTCCAACAAAACTCTTTACTGGGTTTCTTAGATATCTCTTCATGAGAAGTCTTAGCATATTTCTTGATCTGCTGTTATTTGAGCTGGGAATACTTTCCAGCTAATAGCGCTAAAGCTTCATGCTTATGCTTGGTTCTCTCATCTGGGCCCTTCATGGGTATCTGAACCAACACCTTTAACCCTCCTTGCACCAATACTGATTTATTTAGAATAGCGAAGTTTCTTGATGAAACACGCTTGTTGCATTTTTGCCTTATTGATCTTCCATATCAATTTACTCTATTACTAAATATTGATTCATTGATTATATTAACCTTTGATGATGAGAAGCGAATAAAAATACCTAATAAAAGAATGAATAACAATAAGATTCAAAAATAAAACCCTTTAACTCACACTTATTTCTCTTTATTGACCGAACTTAATAAAATAATAAATGATAATGCTTTATATTGACTTCAGCTGTTTACATCTTTGTAGGCATCAAAAATCCATTGACCTGTACAACGGGTTCATGGTGATGAAAAAGTGACAAAAGAACCTCGTGCTCCAGTGTCCATTTAACCTTTAGATTTCCTGGTATGAAAAAACTCTTAAATTCATTATCACTACTGCGAGGCCAGCATCTTGGTGTCTAAAGAATTTTAATTTAAAACCTTCTTTGATGGTAAAGACAGATTTTAGGTCATAATTCTCAAAATGCCACTTTTAGAAAATTAAAGTATGCGAGATGGATGGAATGCTTGAATTATTCTCAGCCACTGGTAATTACTCTAAATCGCATCCCAAGCCATCGTTATTTTGCACACCATGCCACCTCAGTTTGGAACCAACGAAATGCAAATCAGTCTTGACCCTGCTCCAATCGGCATTGTACAGCCCTAACTGCGAAGCCAGGACCTCTCTGAATGGAACACAAGCAACCCAGGACTGGTTTCACCCTATTTATGGGCTCATTAGCCAGGTACAGCTTGCTTCCAGTGACACAGTGTGCAAAGGACCCATGTCTGGGCATACCTGTCCCACATAGGGCAACACACTAAAGTATATTTAAAAAAGTGATGGATGGAATACTTGAATTATTCTCAGCTACTGGTAATTACTTGGGCCGCATTCCCAACCCATGTGTTCAAAAAAATTAGCATTTTCTTGTCCCCATCATTTGGTGCTGGCAGCCTGTATCCTGGGTCACACGACTAGGTATAGCTGGCTCTCGGGACCTTATTCCGACTGCGGCGGTCCTAGGACCTCTGTACTCGCAGTGGCAGTCTAACCACCGCCACCACTGTGGGTCCGCCTGCTGTATTTCGAGTGTGGTGGTCGCTACCGGCACAGGACCGGCGCCTCCACCAGGATCCAGGATTTCACGGTGGTGGCACAGCGGACTGGGGCAGAAATATGCTGGCAGTGCCACTGCAGCACCACCAAGCATATTCTGAGGTGTATTTCCATCGCCCATTTCATGGCGGTGAGCCAGACATGAAAAGGGTGGTGGAGATGCAACTAAGGAAGCCCTAACAGGGCCCCCTGCCACTTCTGGGGCTTTGCGTGCGTGCGGGGGGCACATGTCGTGCCCCCATGGAATTGCATCCCTGTTCCTTCACGGTGTGACATGCACAACATAGTGCATGCCACACTGTGCAGGAACATGCTGCATGCACTGTCACGGTGGCGGTCTGCTGTTAAGGCTTTCCATGAGCCTAAAACAGCCGCCGCCGTAAGACCTCCGCAGTCCCGCCTGCCCTCACTGGATTCTACTCAGAATCTGGCCGGCTGGTGCACCACGGGCTTGGTGGTGCTCCTGCCATCACAGCGGTGGCCGTCCTACAGGAGGACCACCAAACTCGTAACAAGGCCATTGGTCTTTGTGCATTGCTCCTAGACAGTGAGACAAAGGGGGAATAAGTGTTGGCAGATTGGGCCATCTCTGACTTGATGAGGGTGAGGAGCTGTCACTTATCATACATGACAAAGGCCCTGCCCAGCTCACTCATAAAGGGTTTTGAAATTAGTTATTTGTGTCCACAGGCAAGCTGGGGAAAGGACAGGGAGGCAGGAAATTCTAGACACCTTTGCGGGTGGAAACCTCCAGAACCTTCTCCTACAAAGTGAGCATCAGGTATAAATAATGAACCCTCAGACACAACTCTTCAGTTCACTTCTTCACATTTGGAAGACTCATAAGGACTGTTGTGCTGCTCTGCAAGAGGGTCTGCTACTCTGCTGCCCTGGTACCTGAGAGAGAAGGACTGGATCTGTATCTTGTTCCAAAGACCACAAGAGCAACTTCAATGGCTAGTTGGCTGGCTTCATGATCAGAGCCCCAGGGACAGAAAAGGCTCTAAACACCTTGAACCCAGCACCGGGACTCTACCTGCTGTGAGCCTTGCCCTCCCAGTGCTCGACTCTAGGAATTGGGCCTGAAGGTGCTCTGCCACCTCAACTGTGGCCATGTGAGCAGATCCGATGTGGTGCGATGTATCTCCTTGCAGCAGTGAACCTTGCCAGTGAACTTAAGAAGAAAAAGGCCCATCAAAGTGCCATATATTCTATATGTGTGCACTTACGTCCTAATTGCAATTCCTATGAACATCTATGAATTGGAGATTACTGTGTTATTGAAATGAATTTCTAGATATTATCTATCCTGATATTCCAAACTTTTGTCTGGTGATGCAAAGTCACAAATGGGTGGGTGTTACATAGCACTTAGCTCAACCTTGGTATAGTGTAAGAGGTTACACCCCTCTAAACAGATAATATTGAAAATAAATGTGGGGTATAACTAGCTAAAGTGTTTGATGCATTTGGGCTAGTCGGAATCACTGGAAGGGTGTGCTCTGACAATCCAGAACAGCCAATTTGTTTGGCATTTAGTTCATTTACCACCACTCAATACACAATGGGGTATATTTACTAGAAGTCATGCAGTGCAGCGTTGCTTAGGGATGTGTAAGAAAAGTTTGTGCTGCGTTGCATTGCTTTCTTGTGTCATGATAGCGTTGTATTAAATAAATGGTGCACCACAACCTAAAATGTCAGTAAATCTGCTGTGCAGCCTATATATTCATCCATGACAGTTCTGGGCAACATGTGACTACAGAGGCACCCTGGAAACCTTGGAACATGTTGGAAGTATGCCTCCTTTACAGGCTGGATAATTGCTATGCATGAAGGCATTCCTTCCTCACAAAATATTGAAATTAACAACATTTATCTATTTATATGTGTACTACAGTATTTATAATGCATAGAAAGAGGAACTAACAATAAACTATTATCTAATTTCACCTTGTTACACCTTGTTCGGGAAGGCATAGATGTTTGGCTCATTTTCAGGTTTAATCACCTTAGTAAATCTGGGATTGTGTCAACATAGATGGGTGGATGCCTGGAAGAGCCATGCTCCATCCATGGAATGACTTAACAACTCAAGGTAGCACAAGGTAGTGCTATGCACTGCATTGTTTTACTTTGCATTTATTGAGCCACACAAAGTTCCTTTGCATGGGTTTTGAAACAACAAAATGTATTTTGGTTTGGGCTGCACCACTAAAATGGGACATCCACAATGCAAGACGATAGTAAATGTTGCCCATATTACAAACATGTATGTGGATGCAGAAAAATGTCCATGCTCCTACAATGTACAACCTACATTTATTCATTATAGTATGTCACACAAAGCCTCACAATTAATGTTTTGTGTGACTTTAGTTCAATTACAGTAACCCTTGTGTTGGGCTGCATTGCCTTACACAAATTAAAAGAGAATGAGCTTTACATAAAATATTTAAGAGAAAGGTTGTTTTAACATGCTGAGCCATGTTTCATATATGAAAACATTATATTTTTCAAATCTTACATTCCTTTAGCAAGTTGTAGCCTCAGCAGTGTAGTATGTTACTGTGAGCAGTAAAGCAGCTGTACAAGAATACCGTATTCAGGAACAGATGAAAACATTCAAAACTTTGCAAACATTCAGAATGCAGCATCAAAACAGGTCCTCTAAAAAAACAGGGCCTCTAACTACTACACTAACTTATGTCACAACACACATGAGAAAATACCAGTGAGCACAAATTATTATGAACACAAAATGTCAGTTAATCAGCCACCAATAGAAGCAATAATACAATACAGGACAGGCCTAAATGAATGTTCACATGCATAATATTGTAATAAAGATTTAGACTAGCCACTCAGCAAGACTTACAATAGCACACATCACGCAAAGATGATGAAGCAGACCAGGAGTTTACTAATGATGAATTTAATCAGGTGTTAATATTGTTCAAATATACACATTATGTTCTGCACATTTGTTGTCCACATAATTATGATGACTAATGCTATATTAAGAAAAAAAATTGACAACATATAATGTTTTTTAAATTAAACTCAGTGATTATAAATTTTTGTCTCCAGTTTTATATAAAAAATATATAATATTTTAATGTCTATTCTGCTGTGAAAAGAAAAACAATTCTACCAAATAATTTCTCCTCCTACAGTTTGTATCAGATCCTTTTCTTCTGCTATACAACATCTGTATCACCTTCCCACTGATAATTTGACATTATGCAAATCTTATAGAGCACAGCACAGACAACAATCATTTTGGACACCATTAGTGGAGTTTAAAGCTGTCCCCCTCCAGACATGAACCTTGATTTGAAAAGACCAAAGGCACGCTCCAAAACATTTTGTATATATATATATATATATATATATATATATATATATATATATATATATATATATATATATATATATTATCTACTGGCGGTCGCCAGTAGATAGTTATAGTTAGGACCTATTTTCCATAGGAAATCCGCAACATTCTATTTGAAATAACTCTTGCGTCGGTTGACGAATCAACGCAAAATTTTCAAACTTTATGGCCCGCTCCGGTCCGCTCCTACCCTGAAAGTTTCGGGGTGATTCGTCAAGCGGGGGCCAAGAAAAAGGGGGTCCCAAAACGTGTTTTCCCCATTCATTTTCCCATAGGAAACTTTAGCCACGGCTACAGCTCGAACTGCTGAACGGAATTACACCAAATTTGGAAAAGAGGTAGTTCTTGGTTCAGAAAGAACCCTTTTGTTAAATGGTGTAAATCCGTTCAGTAGTTCCTGTGAAAATCAAAATGAAAATCACATATATATCTATGGCCGCGTCGGATTCGCGCACCCTCCCGATCACGAGCTGCATGCTAATTGGCTGTCAACACTCCAAATCAGGAAGTGTTGGCAGCCATTTTGTCCCTCAGTAGAACCGAGGGACAGAAACAAGTGTGCAAAACGCACAAAGGGGGCAGGGTAGAAACACCCTGACCCCTAGGTCTGCTCAGGGGGTCCCACAAGGACCCCTGGGCAGAAAAGCATTTTTTTTTAAATCGGCGGGATGCGCTTAGGGTGCGCGGATCCCGCCGATAAAAAAAATAGAAGCGCGGTCTGCCGCGCTCGATGTTATTTTGCCCCCGGGTGGCCCAAGTCCCGGGGGCATGCGGGGTTTATTTAAATAATGCTGGGGGGGCCTCTAAGGGCCCCCCAAGCCCCGGGGACCGCCAACCCCCGGGGCTTTCAATTTAAAATGTGCGGGAGGGCACTCGGCCCTCCCGCAGCCCCGGGACCACCACCTCCCCGGGGCTTCTTTTTTTTTTAAAAACATTTCCTGTGTGGGGGCTTGAGCCCCCACACGCCCGAGGACCACCACCTCCCGGGGCTTTAAAGACATGGGAGGGGGCTGCGCGGCCCCCTCCTGGAGCCTGTGGTGGCCCTGGGGACCGCCACCCCCCAGGGCCGGCTCCTGCAGTGTCCCGGAGTGCCTACCCCGGGACACTGCTGTTTGCAATGGGAGGACGGGAGCCTCGCGGCTCCCGTTCTGCCATTGCAAACTTGCTTTGCTTCATTGAAGCGAGAGCAGGGAAACCTGCTCTCGCTTCAATGAAGCAAAGCAGAATTGCTTTTCCATAAGGGGAGCTGCATGTCAGCAGCTCCCCTTATGGAAAAGCAATGCCGGCTCCCGCAGGACGCGGGGAGCCGGCGGGACCGTGCGGGGATTGGGGACCCCCCCATGGTCCCCAACGAGTGGCCAGGCCCCGGGGGATGGGGTCCCCGGGGCCATTAGAGGCCCTGGAGGGGGGCCACGCAGCCCCACTCCCAAAATAGGAATTTTATTTACAACAAAAAAAAAGGACGCAAAGGCCGGCCCCGGGGGATGGGGTCCCCGGGGCCTTTAATAGCCTGAGGAGGGGGGCCACGCAGCCCCCCTCCAAATATTAATTTTTTTTTTTAAAAGAGGGCATGCCCCAGGGGATGGGGTCCCCGGGGCAAATACAGACACAGGAAAAGGGGGCCACGCGGCCCCCTTCCCGTTTATAAAAAAAAATAAAGGAACAGCCTCAGGCCCCGGGGGATGGGGTCCCCGGGGACAAAAGTGGACGAGGAAAGGGGGGAATGCAGCCCCCTCCCATGAAAAAAAAGAAAGCAAAAAAAAAACGGCATCGTGCCGGAGGCCCCGCCCCTCCCTGCAGCACTCTGCAAACGCGCCCCTGGCGCGTTGTAAGAAGGGGAAGTAATTCCCTTGAATACTGGGGGTCCCTGGGGGCCAACTAGCCCACCAGGAACATCCAGTATGCGCCAGGGAGGTGCATTGCAGAGAGGTGTACAGAGGCCATGCCCCTTTTTACACCTCTCTGCAACGCAGCTCTGTGGCGCTTTTTGGAGGTACATGGTGGGCTAGTTGGTCCCCAGGGACCCTCAGGATTCAAGGGGACTTAATCCCCCAACTTAAAACGCGCCACGGGGCGCGTTTGCACAGTGGTGAAGGGAAGGGGCGGGGCTTCAGGTGACATGTGTGCAAACAGGCCCCGTGGCGCGTTTTAAGATGGGGATTTAAATCCCCTTCAATCCTGAGGGTTCCTGCGGGCCAACTAGCCCACCAGGTACATCCAGAAAGCGCCACAGAGCTGCGTTGCAGAGAGGTGTAAAAAGGGGCGTGGCCTCTGAACACCTCTCTGCAACTCAGCTCCCTGGCGCATACAGGAGGTACAGGGTGGGCTAGTTGGACCCCAGGGACCCTCATGATTCAAGGGAACTTAATCCCCCAACTTAAAACGCGCCACGGGGCGCGTTTGCACAGTGGTGAAGGGAGGGGGCGGGGCATGTTATTGTTAGAAATTAGCATTTCAAAAACCTTTGAAATTCACTTAAAAAACCATAGGTTTCAGGCACGTTATAGTTAGAAATTAGCATTTAAAAACCTTTGAAATTCACTGAAAAAACCATAGGTTTCAGACACGTTATAGTTAGAAATTAGCATTTAAAAAACCTTTGAAATTCACTTAAAAAACCATAGGTTTTAGGTACAGTTATAGTTAGTTGGACATTTCACTCGTACAAAACCATAGAAATTCCCCGTTATAGTTAGTTCACGTAACTATAACTCGCGCCCCGCAATGCACTGCTGATGACGTCACATATTACATCACTCATGACATGGTCAGTGACATCACTGATGACATCACTGATGACATCTCAAATGACATCAATGATGACATCACTGATGACATCATCCATGTGATAATTTGATGTATCTTTTCACACCCTAATATAACTTTGGATACACCCACTGTAAATTACAGACTGCCATTGTCAAAACCATAGACACTCCAACACCAATTACTATATACACACTCACTGAATCTTAGGTCAAAACAGACACATCTACTCACTCACCCGTACAGTCACTCATACTTATAGTCACTCAGTACAGGACTATTATATGCACTCATACACCTATATAAACACTCACACACCGCCACTCATCCATAGAGGTACTCACACACCTAGTCAGTCATGCAAAAAATTAAGCACACACCCATTTACTCACCTATACAGTTATAAACACACCAACTCACTTACTCATACAAATACTAGCACATTCTTCAGTGATGTCATCAGTGATGTCACTGACCATGTCATGAGTGATGTAATATGTGACGTCATCAGCAGTGCATTGCGGGGCGCGAGTTATAGTTACGTGAACTAACTATAACGGGGGAATTTCTATGGTTTTGTACGAGTGAAATGTCCAACTAACTATAACTGTCCCTAAAACCTATGGTTTTTTAAGTGAATTTCAAAGGTTTTTTAAATGCTAATTTCTAACTATAACGTGTCTGAAAACTATGGTTTTTTCAGTGAATTTCAAAGGTTTTTTAAATGCTAATTTCTAACTATAACGTGCCTGAAACCTATGGTTTTTTAAGTGAAAAAACCAAAGGTTACAAGGTCGTTATGGCTAGGCTTTCATTTTACTCATACTATACCAGAGAAATTCAGCAGTTATAGTTAGCTGAGCTAACTATAGCTTGCGCCCCTGCAATGCAATGCTTATGCCCTCACACATTACATGACTCATGACATGGCCAGTGACATCACTGATGACATCTCAGTGGTGGATTAATGGCCCTGTGGACCGCTACCTCCCCCCAGGGCTGGCTCTCCTATGTCCCGGGGTGCCCATCCCGGGACATAGCTTGTTTGCTATGGCTTTGTTGGAGCTTTACCGCTTCTGGCAAGTCATAGCAAAAACTGCTCTGCTTTCAATAGCAAAAGCATGAAAAATGCTCTCACTTGTTGAAAGTGGAGCAGAATTGGTTTCACAGATAGAGATCTGCCTTTCAAGCAGCTCCCTGTCTGTGAAATCAAATGTCAATGGGTGCCCTGGGTGGGACCAGGGCACCCAAAATTGAGAGCAGACCCCAGGGGATGGGGGCCCAGGGGCCAAATTTGGCCCCTCCCTTTTTTTAAATCAATTTGTTTTTTTTAAAAGGGGCAGGAGGGATGGGGTCCCCGGGGCCAAAATCTGCCCATGGAAAAGGGGCCACCTTGCCCCCTTTCTTTATAAAAAAAATAGGTCCCCCT
Organism: Calotriton arnoldi; assembly: GCA_963921515.1. Taxonomy (NCBI): domain Eukaryota; kingdom Metazoa; phylum Chordata; class Amphibia; order Caudata; family Salamandridae; genus Calotriton; species Calotriton arnoldi. Next base: position 298,212 of record CAWUFW010009034.1, read on the forward strand.
AGGGATGTAGTTTCTGGGCTGTAATCAGCCCGGTGAGGGGGCCACGCAGCCCCTCATCCCAATTCTAAAAATACCTGGCCCCGAAGGATGGGGTCCCAGGATCCAAAATTGCCCAGGGAAGGGGGCTACACAGCCCCCCTTCCCTAAATCAAGAAAAGAAAAAAAATGCCTGGCAACGCACTGGAGACCCCGCCTCCTTTCTCCACCACCCTGAAAACGCGTCTCCTGGCACGCTGCTGGCTGGGGATAAAGTCCCCCTGGCTGATGAGGGTACTTGGTGGCAAACAATACCTCCTGTTTCCTCCAGTAAGCCCCACACAGTGGGATTGCTGAGAGGTCTTTGGAGGCCATGCCCCCTTTTTCCATCACTCTGCAAATGCACCTCCTGGCACGCTACTGGTTAGGGGATGAAGTCCCCTTTCACCCTGAGGACCTCAGGACTAAAGTGGACTTCTTCCCCCAACCAGTAGTGCATCAGGAGGCACGTTTGCAGAGTGGTGAAGAAAGGGAGCATGGCCTCTGACAACCACTCACCAATCCAGCTGTGTGGGTCTTACTGGAGGTAACAGGAGGGGTAGTTGGCCCTGAAGGATCCTCAAGAGCCAAGGGGATTTCACCGCCCAACTAGTAGTGTGCCAGGAGGTGAATTTGCAGAGTGGTGGAGAAAAGGGGCGGGCCTCTGGCAAGTTGCCAGGCATTTTTTACTTTTTTATTTTCTTTTTTTAGGAAAGGGGGCTGCAGAGTCCCTCTTCCCTTGGGCTGACTTTGGTCCCGGGGTCCCCATTGCCCGGGGCCAGTCCTTTATGAAATGGGAAGGGGGTCTGCACGCCCCCTCCCCGGGCCAATTTTGGCCACAGGGACCACATCCCCCTGGGCCCAGCCTTTCTTTTTATTCTTTTTCTTTTTTTTATTAAAGGGTGGACCACCACCTCCCCAGGGCTTATAATTTTATAAATGGGGGTCCACTTAGACCACCCAGCTTTTGGGAGCTCCACCTCCCCAGGGCTTTAATTAGAAATAATGAGGGGGATGTGTGCCCCCCCACAGCCCCAGGGACCACCACCTCCCTGGGGCAAATAGAAAGAAAGGAGGGGGGGCCATGCAGCACCCCTCCTGGAGCCAAAGATGGCCCTGGGGACTGCCACCCCTGGTCGGTCTCCTCAATGTCCCGGGGTGCCCAGCCCCAGGACATTACTGTTTGCATTTTTGCTCCCGCCAAGCCCTAGCAAACTCTGCTCTGCTTACTCAAAGCAGAGCAGAATTGCTTTTGGACAGAGAGAGCTACATGTTTAGCACAAGCAATGCCGGCTCCCGCAGGAGGTGGGGAGCCGGCAGTGACTGCGGGGGCCTCCAAGCTCTCCCCGCAACCCCCACAGATATTGCATGGGGAAAAAGTGTTTTAGGACCCCCCCCTTTTCTCATCCCCCACTTAACAGACCACCTCACAACTTTCCATGCAGAACTAGGCAAAGTAGGACACTTTTTTTCATCAGACAGTGCTAAAGTTATTAGCAAAACGAAAAGCATATATACAACGTACTGGCAATACCGAGTAGGTAGTTATAGTTAGGACCAACTTTTCCCATGGACAAACTGTTTTTTGTTTTGCTAATAACTTTAGCGCAGTTTGATGAAAAAAGTGTCCTACTTTGCCTTGGTTCTGCATGGAAAGTTTTAGAGTAATCTGTCAAGCAGGGATGAGAAAAGGAGGGTCCCAAAATGCTTTTTCCCCATGCAATATCTGTGGGGATTTTGCAATTCTTAGACACAGCTACAGCATAAAACGCTGTTCAGAATTACACCAAGTTTGGCCGAAGGTAGATTTTGGTCGAGAAAGTGGCCTTTTTATAATTGGGCGCAAATCTGTTAAGTAGTTTGGGAGTTAATAAAGAAAGAAATGTGTAGATATCTAAGGACATGGTTCGTTCATGGATCCACCCATGGAGGATTCGCGGGTACCCGTGGATCAGGGAACAGCAAAGCCCCGATTGGCTGGTCACAACCTGAAATGAAAGTTGCGGCCACCATTTTGTTTGTCACTTGGCCTGGGGGGAGTCCAAATACATTGTGGATTTTCAAACTAAAATCCCAGGTGGACTCAACCAGGACGAGGAACTTGCCACACACCTCAGAGAAGAATAAACTTATCTTCTCTTTCTCTTCATTCCCTCTGTATCCCTGTGCATTTGATGCAGTATACATTTCATCTCTGCTTCTCTTCTTCCAGTTTTTGTGCATAAGAAACTGTAGACTTCTTGTATTAAGATTTCTTGTTTTTTAGGTTGCTACTAGTGATACCATGCGTGGTATACTAGTACTATTGATATTTCACTATTTTAATGTTAATTGTCTCTTTTCTTTTTGTTTCTTTTGCAGGAGGAAAGAAAGGGGCCCATACACCGTATTTCACCCTCACGGGTCCCCTACCCTTTTCTTCATCGGCACTGCAGAAAATCACTTAGTGGGTAACCTTTTTACATGGTTGAGAATATGCAAAGGGCTGATAGGCAGAGCCCTGTTGACTCTTTTTTCTCCTGTTGGAACTGTATATCATTTGGATGTGTCTCCTGCTTACATGTCTATAGGCTGCCAATTTTCTTAGACATATATATGCATGTGTTTTACTGTTTACTACATCTGTCATTCGGAGGCACTATGCCATGTATTACAGGTTTCAGTTTGGCAGAACCCACTTGGGGTGAATCATCAGGGTATTGTGCTGACACACAGATCCTTTTACCATTCGTCCTCTTGGTCTTAGGCAGTAGTTGGGCACTATGCCAATCCGCTTGATCATGGATCATGCAGGACGTCGGACACCTGCATGGTGTTAGCTAATTTTGCATCTGCACCTGCCTCTAGCACGCACATTGTTTACGCATCAGAGATACTTCTCTCATGTTTGCCAGGCATTCCTTTGCTCCTCAAGTTTGGCTTAGGAGACACATTTGCATTTATCAATTACATTTATAATTTACATTTTTATGCCACTCTATTCCATTACTTTATTGGAGTAGGGTGCGGGACTGTAACACGGTTGCCACATTCCCAGATCGAATAGACTTGACCCCGTGCGCGGTGAACTGCCCACTCGCATGCACACGTGAGCATCTGGGGCTTACGGATAGGGCACGCTGTGGTTCTTAATGATAGGATGTTATGTCAAGTATGCTTAGCAATTTTGGCAATTTTGTACATACCTTTGTTGATTTCGACTTGTATTATTATTTTGATTCTATGTGTGCATGGCTTTCCTTACAGGAATCCTTTTCAAACAACAGTACCAGCATATGTTTTTGGTAACTCTCGGAGTTTATGTGTACTACTCCAGTATGGCCGCCATGTTTGTATTATACATTGCCCTTCATTTATTTTTACCATGTTTAAATAAGGACACTCTATTGGTGTGCACTTTACACGTGATCAAGGCTGCGGATACTGTCGAAATGCGTAGTGTAATAAACGCTTTGCACCCTCCATCTGGCCAGTGTTTTGTCGCATCCTGAGAGCACACGTATTGGGACTTTGTGAGAATATTGATTGCCGGTACGCTCTGCCGGCGTGTGCGCCACCTTCCACGGGGCCCAGCGATCCGGAAGGAGCAGTATTCTTGGATATATATATATATATATATATCCAAATGAAAGCGCACCACGATTGAGGCGCCACACACAGTATGTTTTTCACCTTTTTATTGGCAAGAGGGCTGGGAGATAGCAGCACCACTGGTTCAGTAAAAGTTCATGGCCATACGCTTTTCGGGCTGGTAGCCCTTGTTCACTGGCATCAGGTTGAAGGATAGAGCAGCAATGGTTTTTCCGCCGCACTCGCAGCGATTAAATGTAAGTCCAGCCCCAATGGGCGTGTCTCTCAATTGCATTGTGGTCTATGATGTTCTTATCCATAGTGATTTGCCGATGTAACCCCCAATTTTGCTTTAAAACCTATAGTAGGTCACTGTTCCAGGTGAGGCTGGGTCCCCGCCTTTGTTACCCTCACCAACATGGTCATACTGTTCCTTTATATATATATATATATATATATATATATATATATATATATATATATATATATATATATATATATATATATATATATATATACAAAAGAGTTGCCTCTAGGTGGGATGCACTCCCAGGTGGAAATTACGTCAAAGCAAGGGCAAACGCCATGAACAAAGTCCTTTTCTGGTTTTCCTGCCAGACGCGTTTCGGGCCAACGCCCTCTTCAGTGGCAGACCATGTGACGTGCCGACATGCGGCAGCCATCAGTAAATACCCATAATAATTATGCTCAGGTGGACCACCTGAAGCAATGCTTCCTGGGACTGGTGGTTCAGTAAAACCCAAGTGGGTCGCCGCCGGCACTCACATTCAAAAATGTCTTTAAAATGATTGCCGATGTTCGCACCGGCACCCCTGCATATAACAGGCACCTCCTGTTCCACAGTTAGCTGCCCCAATAAAGCAGCCGCGGACCCGCAAGTGTTTCGCGGTGGTGCAATCCCGTGACCAGGCAGGCCGCTGTACAAAATACAAAAAGAGTTGCCTCTAGGTGGGATGCACTCCCAGGTGGAAATTACGCCAAAGCAAGGGCACACGCCATGAACAAAGTCCTTTTCTGGTTTTCCTGCCAGACGCGTTTCGGGCCAACGACCTCTTCAGTGGCAGACCATGTGACGTGCCGGCATGCGGCAGCCACCAGTAAATCCCCATAATAATTATGCTCAGGTGGACCACCTGAAGCAATGCTTCCTTGGACTGGTGGTTCAGTAAAACCCAAGTGGGTCGCCGCCGGCACTCACATTCAAAAATGTCTTTAAAAGGATTGCCGATTTGCGCGCCGGCACCCCTGCATATAACAGGCACCTCCTGTTCCACAGTTAGCTGTCTCAATAAAGCAGCCGCGGACCCGCAAGTGTTTCGCGGTGGTGCAAGCCCGCGACCAGGCAGGCCGCTGTACAAAATACAAAAAGAGTTGCCTCTAGGTGGGATGCACTCCCAGGTGGAAATTACGCCAAAGCAAGGGCACACGCCATGAACAAAGTCCTTTTCTGGTTTTCCTTCCAGACGCGTTTCGGGCCAACGCCCTCTTCAGTGGCAGACCATGTGACGTGCCGGCATGCGGCAGCCACCAGTAAATCCCCATAATAATTATGCTCAGGTGGACCACCTGAAGCAATGCTTCCTGGGACTATATATATATATATTAGTACTATTTGATTTATAATGGTAATGGCATATATTTTAAATAAGGATGTCATTTCATAATTTATTTCAATAATCTTTTTAAACATTTATTCTACTTTGATATATACATGTGTGTGTGTGTATATATATATATTCAATTATATATTTATGTATATATATATATATATATATATATATATATATATATATATATATATATATATATATATATATATATATATATATATATTATCTACTGGCGGTCGCCAGTAGATAGTTATAGTTAGGACCTATTATCCATAGGAAATCCGCGACATTCTATTTGAAATAACGTTGGCGCCGGTTGACGAATCTTCGCAAAAGTTTCCAACTTGTTGGGGCGCTCCGCTCCGCTCCTACCCTGAAAGTCTCGGGTTGATTCATCAAGTGGGGGCCGAGAAAAAAGGGGGGTCCCAAAACGCATTTTCCCCATTCATTTTTCCATAGGAACCTTTAGTCGCAGCTACAGCCCGAACTGCTGAACGGAATTACACCAAATTTGGCAAAGAGGTAGCCCTTGGTTCAGTGTCGTGCCTTTTGCTTAAATGGTGTAAATCCGTTCAGTAGTTTCTGAGAAAATCACAAATAAAATCACATATATATCTATGGCAGAGTAGGGTCCGCGTACCCTCCCGATCACGAGCTGCATGCTAATTGGCTGTCAACACTCCAAATCAGGAAGTGTTGGCAGCCATTTTGTCCCTCGGTAGAACCGAGGGACAGAAACAAGTGCGCAAAGCGCAAAAGGGGCAGGGTAGAAACACCCTGACCTCCTAGGTCTGCTCAGGGGTCCCACAAGGACCCCTGGGCAGAAAAAGCATTTTTTTTTTTTAAATCGGCGGGATGCGCTTAGGGTGCGCGGATCCCGCCGAGAAAAAAAGAAACAAGTGCGCAAACGCACAAAGGGGGCAGGGTAGAAACACCCTGACCCCCTAGGTCTGCTCAGGGGTCCCACAAGGACCCCTGGGCAGAAAAAACATTTTTTTTAAAACAAAATCGGCGGGATGCGCTTAGGGTGTGCGAATCCCGCCAAAAAAAAAAAAAAAAAGAAGCGCGGTCTCCCGCGCTTCGTTGTTAATTTGCCCCCGGGTGGGCCAAGTCCCGGGGGCATGGTGGGGGGTTTAAATTTAATGTGGGGGCCTCTAAGGCCCCCAAGCCCCGGGGACCGCCACCCCCGGGGCTTCTTTTTTAAAAATGTTTTGACCTGTGTGGGGGGCTCCAGCCTCCCACACGCCCGGGACCGCCACCTCCCCGGGGCACTAAAGATTTGAATATGGGGGTCCGTTACGGACCCCCAAAGCCCCGGGGACCACCACCTCCCGGGGCTGTGCACTGGATGGGAGGGGGCCGCGCGGCCCTCCTCCGGGAGCCCTTGATGGCCCTGGGGACCGCCACCCCCAGGGCCGGCTCCTGCAGTGTCCCGGGGTGCCTACCCCCGGGACACTGTAGTTTGCTATGACAGGACGGGAGCCTCGCGGCTCCCGTCCTGTCATAGCAAACTTGGTTTGCATTTTGAAAGAGAGAGCAGGAAACCTGCTCTCTCTTTCAAAATGCAAACCCAATTGCTTTTCCACATGGGGAGCAGCATGTTAGCTGATCCCCATGTGGAAAAGCAATGCCGGCTCCCGTAGGACGCGGGGAGCCGGCTGGGACTGTGGGGGGATTGGGGACCCCCCCCAGTCCCCAACCAGAGGCCAGGCCCCGGGGGATGGGGTCCCTGGGGCCATAAGTGGCCAGGGAGAGGGGCCACGCAGCCCCCCTCCCCAAATAAAAAAGATAAAAAAAAGGGCAAGGCCGGCCCCGGGGGATGGGGTCCCCGGGCCTTAAATGGCCTGAGGAGGGGGGCCATGCAGCCCCCCTCCAAATAAAAAAAAAAAATCGAGGGCATGCCCCGGGGGATGGGGTCCCCGGGGCCAATACAGGCCCAGGGAAGGGGGGCCACGCTGCCCCCTTCCCGTTTTTTTTTATTAAAAAATAAATAAATTGCTCAGGCCCCGGGGGATGGGGTCCCCGGGGCCAAAGTGGCTAAGGGAAGGGGGCCATGCAGCCCCCTCCCATTAAAAAAAAAAAAAACGACCGGCATCGTGCCGGAGGCCCCGCCCCCTCCCTGCAGTACTCTGCAAACGCACCCCTGGCGCGTTTTAAGAAGGGGAAGTAATTCCCCTTGAATACTGGGGGTCCCTGGGGGCCAACTAGCCCACCAGGAACCTCCAGTATGCGCCAGGGAGCTGCGTTGCAGAGAGGTGTACAGAGGCCACGCCCCTTTTTACACCTCTCTGCAATGCAGCTCTGTGGCACTTTTTAGAAGTACATGGTGGGCTAGTTGGACTCCAGGGACCCTCAGGATTCAAGGGGACTTAATCCCCCAACTTAAAATGCGCCACGGGGTTCGTTTGCACAGTGGTGAAGGGAGGGGGCGGGGCTTCAGGTGACATGTGTGCAAACAGGCCCCGTGGCGCGTTTTAAGATGGGGAATTAAATCCCCTTCAATCCTGAGGGTCCCTAGGGGCCAACTAGCCCAACAGGTACGTCCAGAAAGCGCCACAGAGCTGCATTGCATAGAGGTGCAAAAAGGGGTGTGGCCTCTGAACACCTCTCTGCAACGCAGCTCCCAGGCGCATACTGGAGGTACAGGGTGGGCTAGTTGGACCCCAGGGACCCTCATGATTCAAGGGGACTTAATCCCCCAACTTAAAACGCGCCACGGGGCGCGTTTGCACAGATGTCACCTTAGGCCCCGCCCCCTCCCTTCACCATTGTGAAAATATTCCTATAAAATCAGCTGAACTACGAATTCCTATTTACTCACCTGTTATCAGGAGAGACCTCAGTGCTGCATCTTTCAGCCCAGTACTGATCCTGAAAAGTAATTTTAACCGTACTTACCAGTAACTTGAATTTCCTTCCATAGGATATCATTGACTGGTTTCACTTGGAAATTCTTCTAAGTGTGGAGTTTTGGAACTTTATAATATTCCTCTAAAATCAGCCGAAATACGAATTCCGATTTACTCACCTGTTATCAGGAGAGACCTCAGTGCTGCATCTTTCAGCCCAGTACTGATCCTGAAAAGTAATTTTAACCGTACTTACCAGTAACTTGAATTTCCTTGCATAGGATATCATTGCCTCCTTTTTGCTGAAAAAGTTTCTAAGTGTCGATTTTTGAAACATACAAATATTCCTCTAAAATCAGCCGAACTACGAATTCCGATTTACTCACCTGTTATCAGGAGAGACCTCAGTGCTGCATCTTTAAGCCCAGCACTGACCCTGAAAAGTAATTCTAACCGTACTTACCAGTAACTTGAATTTCCTTCCATAGGAATCCATTGTCTGGTTTTCAGCAGAAAAGTTTCAAAGTGTCGATTTTCACAAACTACAAATATTCCTTAAAAATCGCCTGTGTGACTTAAACGCATTCTTTCAACTGTTTACAGGAGATGCACCAGTGCTGGTTCCAGGATCCACCTCTGAGTAAGAAAAAGTAACTATAACACTACTTACCTGCTAAGTGAATTTCCTCCCATAGGATAACATTGGTGATTCTATGTGAAAAAGTTTGTCAACTTTTAAAATACAATAATATTCCTTAAAAATCACTACTGTAACCAAAATGCTTTTACTCAACTGTTTACAGGAGATGTCCCAGGACTGAATCTTGGATCCAGTCCTGTGGTTAGAAAAGTAATCCATAAAGTAACTAATTGCATTTAACTAGAAATTCACATTGAGCTCAATGTTGCATTGTTTTTGAAATTGTGTTGCCCATTTCAACAACTGTAACTACTGTACTTAAAAGTCTATTGCCTATTTGCAAAGTATTTAAACTAAAGTAATTCATTCTGAGAAAGTATATTTTGTAATGTAATGTAGAATGTAATTACAATGTAATTTAAAAAATAAAATATCTAAAAATAAATAGTTTAAAAAATGTTGTAAATCAGTATCAAAAAAATAAATATAACAATTAATACATTTAAAAATTGTCATTTACAAAACCTTTGAAATTCACTGAAAAAACCATAGGTTTCAGACACGTTATAGTTAGGAATTAGCATTTAAAAACCTTTGAAATTCACTGAAAAAACCATAGGTTTCAGACACGTTATAGTTATGAATTAGCATTTAAAAAACCTTTGAAATTCACTGAAAAAACCATAGGTTTCAGACACGTTATAGTTATGAATTAGCATTTAAAAAACCTTTGAAATTCACTGAAAAAACCATAGGTTTCAGGCACATTATAGTTAGAAATTAGCATTTAAAAAACCTTAGAAATTCACTGAAAAAACCATAAGGTTTTAGGGACAGTTATAGGTGTATGAGTGCATATGATAGTCCTGTACTGAGTGACTGTAAGTATGAGTGACTGTACGGGTGAGTGAGTAGATGTGTGTGTGTAGACCTAAGAATCAGTGAGTGGGTATGTACTTATTGGTATTGGAGTGTGTATGGTTTTGAGAATGGCAGTCTGTAATTTAGAGTGGGTGTATCAAAAGTTATATTAGGGTGTGAGAAGATGCATTAAATTCTCACATGGATGATGTCATCAGTGATGTCATTTGAGATGTCATCAGTGATGTCATCAGTGATGTCACTGACCATGTCATGAGTGATGTAATATGTGACGTCATCAGCAGTGCATTGCGGGGCGCGAGTTATAGTTACCTGAACTAACTATAACGGGGGAATTTCACGGGTTTTGTACGAGTGCAATGTCCAACTAACTATAACTGTCCCTAAAACCTTATGGTTTTTTCAGTGAATTTCTAAGGTTTTTTAAATGCTAATTTCTAACTATAACTTGCCTGAAACCTATGGTTTTTTCAGTGAATATATATATATATATACATGCGCATCTGTAGCTCGGTTATTGACCTTGAGCGGTGTCAATCAGAAGCGGTTGAACGCTTCATTTCCCGGGGGTACAGTCGCACTTCAGTTATGAATGCCCTCACTAGAGCTAATTCTATAACAAGAGAAATTTGCCTGGCACCTAAAAACATCACCAATAATAATCCAATTGCCACTTCTAGCACTAATCCCATCTCTGACAACACTCTAGAAATTAGATTAATCACCACCTTTAGCAAACAAGAAATACAGATAAGGAGGATTATCAATGCCAATTGGCCGATTGTCTTGACTGACATTACATTAGGTCAAATTCTGCCCAAACGACCGTCTATCACCTTTAGACGAGCCATTTCTATGAGGGATTCTTTAGTAAAAACTAGTCCAGAATGGATCCCTACACAAACTTGGTTGTCCAACAAGACAGGTTTTTTTAAGTGCAATTCCTGTTGTGCTTGTAAGTTCGGTGTCTATACCATCGAATATACAACGGCTTTTAATCCTAGACCTATCAAAATTAAGGGGCATTACACTTGCCGTACTGAATTCGCTGTCTATGTTTTAGAATGCTCTTGCGGATTGAAATATGTAGGCAGCACCAAACTTCAAGTTTTGAATCGCATATTACAACATCTAAGGGCAGTGGTCAATTGTGACCCCAATTATCCTGTGGCCCGTCATTTCAAGTTAGTTCATGATAACAACCTTAACGAATTGCGATATTTTGTTATTGGTTCTGTTCCTACATCACGTCGAGGTGGCAACTGTGAGAAACGCCTTAGACAGCTAGAGTCCCATTTTATTCTGGCACTCAACACGAAAATGCCCAATGGATTAAACACATGCGACGATTTGCACAATTTTTTATAAAAATGGCTTATTACGATACTGTCTTTTATTGTGTTTTGACTAATTTCAACTCTGTTGTCCCGTTAGTTGCATAATGACTTTTACTTTTACTTCTTCTTTCCTGTGTAATCATTTATGGTGGTTTTTTACATCTTTATAGGGACTTTATCGCTAGGATTCATGATGAATTGATGATCATTGTCATTTATGTCTCAATTGCCAATTTTATTTGCCACTGAACATAATATTGGATGGTTTTTTTATGTAAGTTTCTGGGCAGCTTCTAAATACTATATTAATTTTTATGTGTCTAACTAGCACTTCAGCACTTTAATCTCTTTGTACTTTATGGGTCTTGCACTTGCACTTTATCTATATGCTCTTTGACTTTTAGATATAAGACTTTTAGATATAAGACAGAGTTGTCTTTTTTTGAGGCTTCATGCATTTTACTAGAAAGTCCTTTTTTAGCATCATTGATTGTGATTCTATTCTTATCAGAGGGTTGATGATTTACAATTACAGCATGTACTGTTTATATTGTGGTCACATTTGACCCAATATAAGTAGTTTCTCTTTGCACTTGCACTTTGAGATTCTAGCACTTGCACTTTTATTTCTTATCATAGTAATGTAGATATTTATAAGATAATCGTGTTGTCATGCTGTGTTTCTTATTAATCAATTCTGCTGCTCTCTGATTCATTATTATGATGTCATATATATTTTAGGACTACATCTATGTATTTAAGCATTTGGTTGGCAATTTTTGAGTTAACCTGTTATTTGTTGGGAAAACAGTTTTTCTTTATCCATTTTCTATTGTGTTGTTCAACCCTATAGTCTTTCCATTATGTCCATGAGCTTCAAATCAATGTTGCACTATGGCTGGTGTTTTTTTTTTCTCACTATTTAAATGATGGTATTTTGGCAGCGCGTCATGTGATCAAGACCGCGCTCTGACGGTCGAAACGCGTCATTACAGGCACAAGCCTGAATTACATCATGTGCCATATATTCTATTAAAAGCACTTTTCAAATTGGATATTGCTTCGTCTTGTGGTCCGTACCTTGGCTGTCTCGCAAGAGCATGGTGAGCTGGGACTTCGTTCTATAATATATATACATATATGTACATTCATATATCATAGTGAGATAGATAAATGTTCAAAAATATTATTGAAAAAAATCTATGACATTCTTATTTAAAATATATACTATTACCATTATTAAAAATTGTACTAAAATAAATGTTACATAATTATCTAAATAGAGAAAATATTTTAATCATTTTCAACATGTATTTCTATTACTTAGTACTTGATACTGAGGATTTCACACATACAAATTGAGTATATGGAATAATTACATTAGGAAACATGTGTACACATTTATAAATGAAAACATATAGGGCCCGATTATGGACCGCTACGCTCGTGGGGGCGCAGCGGTCTCACAACCGCACTATTACAATGTGGGCAAACGGACCGCCACAGCCCCGCCACAAGCGCCAGGGAACTGCTATTGCCTATTGGTGTTGCGACGGTCAGGAGGCCGCAATATGCTTGGTGTAACTGCTGCGGGCCTGCCAAACATATTACGATTTTCCTCTCCACCAGCTGTGTAATGGAGGTTCTTCCTCAATGAACACCGTGGTGGAGAGGAAACAAAGGGGGCCCTCCTTCGCATGTGGATGCACACAGGGGGGCACAACATGTGATTCCCTGTGTGCATGCACACCAGTTCCTGCACGCCATGGACTTTTCAGAACATGCCGTGCAGGAACTCCTTTTGGCATTCTCATTGCGGTGCCTTTTTTCACGGCACCGCCGTGGGAACATAAATAAAAAGCCCACCAGACAGGAGGAAACTCCTAATCTGGCGGGCGGCCTGACCACAGCTTTGGCCGCATTGCGAAAGTAGTAATCAGGCCCTTACTGTATACATGCATTGTGGTTGTACAGAGCCTATTAACATTGAAGGATTATTGCCCTTTGAGAATTTACTGCATTTTGTATGCTGCATGACACAAAAATCTTATAGGATTAAGTATTTTACACAATACAACATTATTCAAAACTGCTAATCTACATTAATAGAGTAAGGCAAGAAAGATCAGTGCCTCCCATTACATAACATCATCTAGCCATTTCATGGGTGATGTTTTTTAGATCATATTCATCAACTCATGGATTGTGATATTAAACATACTTTGTAATAATTGTAGCTACCTTGATTTAGGCATATGTGTTGGACATAAAAGACATGATATAAATGTTCATATTTTCTAATGTGTGTTTGTAAGGTCCTATTTCTATGGTTGCTCCATTCAATAGGACACAAATGTCAAGGAAGCTGGCTTGACTTGAGGTCTGATTTTACAAATGTTGGCATAACATGATATTTACTGATTCACAGTAAAATAAAATGAGACATATTGGATATACTGTAGTTGTTACCTTTATGTTTTCTCAGATTTGATGTACACTACAAAGGGGTCAATTACGATGCCGTCAGGAAAGGCTCTGAATGGGATTCGGATTCGGCGAATCCGATCCGGAACCTATGTAATTCGATTTGGAACCTATGTAATCTGATTCAGAACCTATGTTTACAACTGAATCGGACACCTTTCCGGACGACCGAGTATGATGCATGGAAACCGTTCGGGCTGTCTGTATCGGTTCCAAACGGCATTCGGACAGGCCAAGTCACTCGGAGCCGATTCATACAGCTCTATGGACACAGTTTCCGAACAAGCGATTACAATGACCGATTCGGACAGCCGTTCCGATTCGGTTTGCCTGACACAAAATGGGTGTCAGAATCTGGTATTGGGGGCCTGTAGCAGGCCCCCCTACACCTCGAGGTCTCCGGTTGGGGCCGGTGGGGGTACCCATGGGACCCCCCCTTTCCAACCATGCACAGTGTGGCAGGCACCATGGGGTGCCCGTCACAGGGTGCACGGTTTTCCCCAAAACCCCCTTTTTTCAATGGGAGCCTGTGTTCTCATTTGGAACACTGGCTCCCATTGAAGTCAATGGGAATCCAACCGAGCGATGTTGGGAAGCATCATAATGGGTCGGTCAGACCGCTGAACCCGATTCGTTCGGAAACGATTCCAATACCGTTCGGTCAGAAGAGTTTCCTAACGAGATCGTAATCGGCCCCAAAGTAAAAAAACATTGTTCATTGATGAACTTACAGATTTCTCAACTTCTAGTCATTTTTATGTCGATAGTGTAAGTAATGACAATGTAAGACATGATTTATATACACATTTAATAACACATGTTTCAGAAACAATAAATAAATAAAAAAACGAACATCACCTCTCAAGAGGGAGTTACCATAAAACCCATCCTTGAAGTGCTGATTTTTCTTACTGTGTCGGAATATGTATCAATCTTGTGCACTGCCAGGATAGTTGGCTAACACATTGGTAAAATTCACAGTCCACAATTGCCTGCACATTAATTGAATATGTGTGTTTGTGAATCCGGTAGATATGTGCTGTTGCTGCAGGTGAGACCAATTAGACATGTGTGCAGCCAATTACTCCCAAAACATGAGGAAAGCCTGCTATTTCATAAAAACCTTGCTTTGTCTAAATTTGCTTTTGTGTTGATTCTGGAAAGGGATGATATTGTGGAGTTAGTGGCATGATAGCATCAAGGACAGTTTGCAGGAAAGATGAAAATGCACCCTGAGAAATATCTGTCAACCTAGCAGATGTGCTGTGAAAGGATCCAGATGCCAACATATGTAGGGTGTTTGGACAAAATATCAATATAAAAATAATGGGAGACAGAAATAGCGGAATTAAATATAGTGACACTCAAATATCACGATGCACAAATTTCATTGACAAGATTATCGATGTTGTTAATATAATTTTCACTAATATAGTGGTTAAGAAATATCGTTTTTAATTATTTTAATGTGTTTAAGTTGATATAATAATTTTATTTGTTACTTTTATTTATATAAATGTTATTAATTGTTTTTAAAATACAGCTTGTAATTATAAGTGATTTAGAATTTTGTATTCATTGTTGATAGTAATTTAAAGTGTTGTAACAGGTTATGGGTTTGTAGGGGTATAGAGTGGGAAGTAATTAAGAAATAATTAATTAACAATTAATTATAATTCATAAATAATTATTTAATTGATTTTTAATTATGTAATTTAAGGAATACCTATTTTGTTTTTACTTACATTTTAGTTCCGGGCTGCTAGATCTGTAGGGGTCTAGGGAGGGAAGTTAAGTAATAAACAATTAACAATTAACTAGAAATTGTTCTTTAATTATATATTATATTTTAAATATGTGATTTATGGAATACATTTTTTAGTTATTTTTTAGGTGCAGGCTGCTAGGTTTGTAGGGGTATAGGATGGGAAGTTAATTGATTATTAATTGAATAACAAGTATTTATTAATTTATAATAATTAGTATATATTAATTGGTAATTGATTAATTGTTTAGCTTTTTAATACATATATATATATATTTGTTATATATATATATATATATATATATATATATATATATATATTCACTGAAAAAACCATAGGTTTTAGGGACAGTTATAGTTACTTGGACATTGCACTCGTAAAAACCCGTGAAATTCCCCCGTTATAGTTAGTTGAGCTAACTATAACTCGCGCCCTCAATGCACTGCTGATGACGTCACATATTACATCACTCATGACATGGTCAGTGACATCACTGATGACATCACTGATGACATCTCAAATGACATCACTGATGACATCATCCAGTGACTGTGTGTTTCTGTAAAGTTTAAATATTTTTAATATATATAGGGAAAGGCGTATTAAAGAATGAGTGGGTGTATAAGTGTGTGTATGGATGATTTAGTAGGTGCGTGACTAATTCTATAAGTGAGTGATTAAACGTATCTTACTGAATGCATGGGTTAGTGACTAAACTGGGTGAATGTCTGTATCTGTCTGTTGCTGTGTAAGTGGCTGCATGGGTTTGTGAATAGCTACATGAGTGTCTATAAGAGTTATTGATTTGTTGTCTGAGTATCTGTATGGGTGCCTGAGTGTTTGTGTGGATGGGGTGTGTGCGACTGTGCATAGATGTGTGAGTGGGTGATTCACTGGGTGGATGGTTTCAAGAGTGCATCTGTGATAGACTGTATGGGTGGGTAAGTGTGTGTAACAGTGTGTTAGTGAGTGAATGTATGTCCCAGTGGTACATGTGTGAGTAACTACATATGTGAAAGGCAGTATATATGTGTGTTAGAGTATTTAAATGGCTATAAGTGAGAGTGTGTTATTGTGAGAGTGGCTGTATGGATGAGTGTGTGCTTGTATCAGTGATTGTATAAGAGCGTAACAATGTGCTAGTATTTGTATGATTAAGTGAGCTGGTGTGTGTATAACTGTATAGGTGAGTAAATGGCAGTGTGTTTAATTATTTGCATGACTGACTAGGTGTGTGAGTACCTCTATGGATGAGTGGCGGTGTTTGAGTGTCTATATAGGAGTAAGAGTGCATATGATAGTCCTGTACTGAGTGACCATAAGTATGAGTGACTGTACGGGTGAGTGAGTGGATGTGTGTGTGTAGACCTAAGAATCAGTGAGTGGGTATGTAGTTATTGGTGTTGGAGTGTCTATGGTTTTGCGAATGGCAGTCTGTAATTTAGAGTGGGTGTATCAAAGGTTATATTAGGGTGTGAGGAGGTGCATCAGATTATCACGTGGATGATGTCATCAGTGATGTCATTTGAGATGTCATCAGTGATGTCATCAGTGATGTCACTGACCATGTCATGAGTGATGTAATATGTGACGTCATCAGCAGTGCATTGCGGGCGCGAGTTATAGTTAGCTGAACTAACTATAACGGGGAATTTCACGGGTTTTGTACGAGTGCAATGTCCAAGTAACTATAACTGTCCCTAAAACCTATGGTTTTTTCAGTGAATTTCAAAGGTTTTTTAAATGCTAATTTGTAACTATAACGTGTCTGAAACCTATGGTTTTTTCAGTGAATTTCAAAGGTTTTAAAATGCTAATTTCTAACTATAACGTGCCTGAAACCTACGGTTTTTTCAGTGAATTTCAAAGGTTTTGTAAATGACAATTTTTAAATGTATTAATTGTTATATTAATTTTTTTCATACTGATTTACTACATTTTTAGAAACAATTTTTTTTTACATATTTTATTTTTTAAATTACATTGTAATTACATTATACATTACATTACAAAAAATACTTTCTCAGAATGAATTACTTTAGTTTAAATACTTTGCACATAGGCAATAGACTTTTAAGTACAGTAGTTACAGTTGTTGCAATGGGCAACACATTTTCAAACACAATGCAACATTCAGCTCAATGTGAATTTCTAGTTAAATGCAATTAGTTACTTTATGGATTACTTTTCTAACCACAGGACTGGATCCTAGATACAGTCCTGGGACATCTCCTGTAAACAGTTGAGTAAAAGCGTTTTGGTTACAGTACTGATTTTTAAGGAATATTATTGTATTTTAAAAGTTGACACTTAGAAACTTGTTCTCATATAGTCACCAATGTTATCCTATGGAAGGAAATTCACTTAGCAGGTAAAAACTGTTATCGTTACTTTTTCTTACTCAGTGTTGGATCCTGGATCCAGCACTGGTGCATCTCCTGTAAACAGTTGAAAGAATGCGTTTAAGTCATACAGGCGATTTTTAAGGAATATTTGTAGTTTGTAAAAATCAACACTTTGAAACTTTTTGCTGAAAACCAGACAATGGATTCCTATGGAAGAAAATATAAGTTACTGGTAAGTACAGTTAAAATTACTTTTCAGGGTCAGTGCTGGGCTAAAAGATGCAGCACTGGGTTTTCTCCTGATAACAGGTGAGTAAATCGGAATTCATATTTCGGCTGATTTTAGAGGAATATTTTAAAGTTCCAAAACTCCACACTTAGAAGAATTTCCAAGTGAAACCAGTCAATGTTAGCCTATGGAAGGAAATTCAAGTTACTGGTAAGTACGGTTAGAATTACTTTTCAGGGTCAGTGCTGGGCTAAAAGGTGCAGCACTGGGTTTTCTCCTGATAACAGGTGAGTAAGTCGGAATTCGGATTTCGGCTGATTTTAGAGGAATATTTGTATGTTTCAAAAATCAACACTTAGAAACTTTTTCAGCAAAAAGCAGGCAATGATATCCTATGCAAGGAAATTCAAGTTACTAGTAAGTACGGTTAAAATTACTTTTCAGGACCAGTACTGGGCTGAAAGATACAGCACTGAGGTCTCTCCTTATAACAGGTGAGTAAATCGGAATTCGTATTTCGGCTGATTTTAGAGGAATATTTGTATGTTTCAAAAATCAACACTTAGAAACTTTTTCAGCAAAAAGCAGGCAATGATATCCTATGGAAGGAAATTCAAGTTACTGGTAAGTACGGTTAAAATTACTTTTCAGGACCAGTACTGGGCTGAAAGATGCAGCACTGAGGTCTCTCCTTATAACAGGTGAGTAAATCGGAATTCGTATTTCGGATGATTTTAGAAGAATATTTGCACAATGGTGAAGGAAGGGGCGGGGCCTGAGGTGACATCTGTGCAAACGCGCCCCGTGGCGCGTTTTAAGTTGGCGGATTAAGTCCCCTTGAATCCTGAGGGTCCCTGGGGGCCAACTAGCCCACCAGGAACCTCCAATATGCGCCAGGGGGCTGCGTTGCAGAGACGTGTAGAGAGGCCACACCCCTTTTTACACCTCTCTGCAATGCAGCTCTGTGGCGCTTTCTGGATGTACCTGTTGGGCTAGTTGGCCCCCAGGGACCCTCAGGATTGAAGGGGATTTAATTCCCCATCTTAAAACGCGCCACGGGGCCTGTTTGCACACATGTCACCTGAAGCCCCGCCCCCTCCCTTCACCACTGTGCAAACACGCCCCGTGGCGTGTTTTAAGTTGGGGGATTAAGTCCCCTTGAATCCTGAGGTTCCCCGGAGTCCAACTAGCCCACCATATACCTCCAAAAAGCGCCACAGAGCTGCGTTGCAGAGAGGTGTAAAAAGGGCGTGGCCTCTGTACACCTCTCTGCAAGGCAGCCCCTGGCGCATACTGGAGGTTCCTGGTGGGCTAGTTGGCCCCCAGGGACCCCCAGTATTCAAGGGGAATTCGTCCTCCTCTGCAAACGCGCCAGGGGTCGCGTTTGCAGAGTGGTGAAGGAAGGGGCGGGGCCTGCGGGCCCGATCGTTTTTTTTTTTTTTTTTGTCTCCTGAAGGGGGCTGTGTGGCCCCCTTCCTTTTTCCTGTTTTTGGGCCCTGGGGACCCCATCCCCCAGGGCCTTACCCCTTTTTTTGTAATAATTTTTTTTTTTTTAAACGGGAAGGGGGCCGCGTGGCCCCCCTTCCCTGGGCCTGTATTGGCCCCGGGACCCCATCCCCGGGGCATGGCCTCTATTTTTAATTTTATTCTTTGGAGGGGGCTGCGTGGCCCCCTCCTCTGGCCATTTAAGGCCCCGGGGACCCCATCCCCGGGGCCGGCCATACCCTTTTTTTTATTTTTTTAAACTTTGGGGAGGGGGCTGCGTGGCCCCCTCCCGGGCCACTACTTGCCCCGGGGACCCCATCCCCCGAGGCTGGCCCTCTCCGTTGGGGACTGAGGGGGTCCCCAATCCCCCACAGTCCCGCCGGCTCCCCGCGTCCCTTGGGAGCCGGCATTGCTTTCCACATGGGGAGCTGCTAAGATGCAGCTCCCCATGTGGAAAAGCAATCGGCTTTGGATATTGGAAGAGAGAGCAGGTTTCCTGCTCTCTTCCAATATCCAAGCAGTTTGCTATGGCAGGACGGGAGCCGCGAGGCTCCCGTCCTGCCATAGCAAACTACAGTGTCCCGGGGGTAGGCACCCCGGGACACTGCAGGAGCCGGCCCTGGGGGTGGCGGTCCCCAGGGCCATCAAGGGCTCCAGGAGGGGGCCGCGCAGCCCCCTCCCTTAAATTGCACAGCCCCGGGGAGGTGGTGGTCCCCGGGGCTCTGGGGTCCGTAATGGACCCCCACATTTATTTTATAAGTGCCCCGGGGAGGTGGTGGTCCCGGGCGTGTGGGGGCTGGAGCCCCCACACCTTATTTAAATTAAAAAGAAGCCCCGGGGGTGGCGGTCCCGGGGCTGCGGGAGGGCAGAAGAGCCCTCCCGCACCATTTTTCAATAAAGCCCCGGGGGGTGGCGGTCCCCGGGGCTTGGGGGCCCTTTGAGGCCCCCCACACATAAAATTAACCCCCACCATGCCCCCGGGACTTAGGCCACCCGGGGGCAAAATGCAATTGAAGCGCGGGAGACCGCGCTTCTTTCCGGCAGGATTCGCGCACCCTGAGCCCATCCTGCCGATTTTTAAAAATTTTTTTTTTTGCCCAGGGGTCCTTGTGGGACCCCTGAGCAAACCTAGGGGGTCAGGGTGTTTCTACCCTGCCCCCTTTGTGCGCTTTGCGCACTTGTTTCTGTCCCTCGGTTCTACCGAGGGACAAAATGGCTGCCAACATTTCCTGAATCGGAATGTTGACAGCCAGCTGACAGCCAATTAACATGCAGCTCGTGATCGGGACGGTGCGCGCAGGGTGCGCTGAGGGTACGCGGACCCTACTCGGCCATAGATATCACTATCTTTTTACTTTTGATTTTCTCAGCAACTACTGAACGGATTTACACCATTTAACAAAAGGGTTCTTTCTGAACCAAGAACTACCTCTTTGCCAAATTTGGTGTAATTCCGTTCAGCAGTTCGAGCTGTAGCCGTGTCTAAAGTTTCCTATGGAAAATTGCATGGGGAAAACGCGTTTTGGGACCCCCTTTTCTCGGCCCCGCTTGACGAATCCCCCGAGACTTTCAGGGTAGGAGCGGACTGGAGCGCCCCACAAAGTTTGAAAATTTTGCGAAGATACGTCAACCGGCAAGAGAGTTATTTCAAATAGAATGTCGCGGATTTCCTATGGATAATAGGTTGTAACTATAACTATCTACTGGCGACCGCCAGTAGATAATATATATATATATATATATATATATATATGCACCCACAAAGCTGCTTTATCACTGCCGCTGGCCTCGCAGTGCCGGTGCCGTCGATGGAAGCAACCACCATCAAAAATCATAGAGCAATATTCAATCTATATAGAAATTGAAGAAAGAGACGGCACACCAGGTGGTTTTACACAGAGTTTTATGTGCAAAAAGAACTACGCGTTTCAGCAGTTTGCCTTTATCAAGTTAGTGTCAAGTGCTCAACCCACCATAGAAATACGTAAAAAAACGAAAAACATAGAAAAAAGACTACCATCAGTGCTGGCAATTTCTACGTTTAAATCAATACAATTGCAAAAAACATTTCTAATTAATAAAGAAATGTATAATATGAATATCACAAATATATCTAAGATCCTTTCATTATTTAAGCCAATCATTAGAGCAAGGTATTTTTTATATATGTACCTATATTCGGTTTTTACACGAAAAGTGTAAAGTCACCTAATAGTGAATATTTATAAAGAGGCATTTATACAATGTATACAAACTCACATGTTTCCAATAAAAATACCCATGAAGATTGTAAGTCATTTTTAAATCCTTAAACTGACCATGCAGGCTATACCAAGCTTACTATATCTCAGCCTGGAGAATAACTCAAGGCTTGAAAAATTTGGAAAATTTTCCAAAATTAGGGCAAATGCCCCTAAATAAACATACCGGCAATGAAGATTAGGCCAGTTATATCCCCATAGTTACTATTGTAAATAGAGGATAATACGGTAAGCTAGGAAGTGCTCAAAAGGAGCAACATGAGTACTAGATCTAACAATGAAGGGCAAGTGCCCATATTGGGAAATTCATTATGGTTGCATATTTAAAAAATGCTTAAAAAATGTAAGTGAGATACAAACAGAGACAGACATAATAAGAAGAAGAAAAAAAAGAAAGAAAACGGGCAATTATTTACAAATAGGAGAAATAAGAATATATCAGTTATAGATTTGTAACAATTGTGAGTCCGATAATCAGCCTATGTGGGTAGTTAATTCCTCACTGCTGTTCATTCCAAATGGAATTCTAGTATTCAAGTCAATGATATATCTTGATTCCAAGATTCGCAACTGTTTCTCCCTGTCCCCACCTCGGGCATGTCTTATGATACAGTCAATCCCAAGGACTTTTAAAAGTCTGTTGTCACTATTGTGGTCCTCCCTGAAGTGGCGGGCTACGGGGTAGCTCTGATCATTGTTTGTAATGGCACGAAGGTGCTGTAGTATCCTTAACTTCAGTGGTAATTTCGTGCTCCCAATATAGCGTAGCCCACATGGAAATTCTAACAGATAAACTGTGAACTCAGTACTGCAGGTGATGAATTTACGGATATATCTGATTTTTCCATTCTCAGTGGTATAACTTTTACAGATTTTACTGTTACTACATGCTTTGCATGATCCGCAGGGATAAAAACCTTCCACTTTCCTATTAAGCCAATTAGGAGATGATTTGTATTCCTGGTAACTATGTACCAAGGAATCCCTCAATGACTTGGGTCGTCTGTATGTCACCTGTGGAGCAGCCCCTATGGAGTTGCCAATAACAGGATCAGTAATAAGGAGGTTCCAATGATTCCTAAGTAAACGCCTTAGAAGTTGAGATCTTTTGCTGTATGTGGTAATGAGTCTGGGTCTGTTATCATCACTTTGATTTCTGATCTTGTTTTTAAATAAAACATCACTTTGCTTTAGGCCTTCCAGTTTCTTACTGGCCTGATTTAGAGTTTTCTCTGAATAACCTTGTTGTAAAAATCTATATTTTATATTGGTTTGTTCCTCTTTATAGGTCTCATCATTGCTGCAGTTACGGCGAGCTCGCAAGAGTTCGCCGTAAGGTATGCTATGTACAAGTGGGGTAGGGTGATGACTTGCATCATGCAACGTACTGTTGCCTGCTGTCTTCTTTCTGAAAAGTGACGTTTGTAGTTTGTTTCCCTCAATGTCAATTGCCACATCCAGAAATTCACAATACGTACTACTCATAGTGTAGGTGAAACTAAGATTTAAATCATTAGTTTCTAAAGTGTGAATAAATTCCCTGGCACTCGTCTCATCACCATCCCAAATGAGGAACAGGTCGTCTATGTACCTGATCCAAATTGGGATGTGCTCGGTGAATCTATCATGTTGTTCAGTCCATACCACCTGCTCCTCCCACCAGCCCAAGAAAAGATTAGCTAGGCTGGGGGCGAAGCAGGTGCCCATGGCTGTGCCTGACTTCTGTCTGTATACTGCTTTCTCAAACAAAAAAATATTCTGTTCTAGGCAGTACAGCATCATGGCTCCTAGCATGTTTGTATGTTCTAACAGTGATAGCGACCTGCCCTTCAAAAAGTACATGCACGCTGCCACTCCCTTTCCTTGTTCAATGCATGTGTACAATGAGCACACATCCAATGATATCATAAGAAAAGTGCTCTCCCATTTAACATCATGTATCCTCTTCAAAAAATCCGTACTGTCACAGCAATATGACCTCAAGTTAGTCACAAAAGGTGCTAAAAAGGAATCTAAGAAAATAGACGTATTTTCGAGGAGGCCCCCATTCGATGATACGATGGGTCTCCCTGGTGGTCTAGTTGGATGTTTATGTATTTTAGGGAGTAAGTATAGACATGGTATGCGGGGATGATCATTCTTTAAAAACAAGTATTCATCATAACTCAAAAGACATTTGACCCACCAATTTTTCAGCATTTCATGGTAAACAGTAATACTGTCTCTGTAAATGTCCCAAGTAATTTGTTCGTAACATGAGACATCACTGAGTTGGTTTAGAGCTTCCCTTCTATAATCAAGTACATCCATCAAAACAATATTGCCCCCCTTATCTGAGGGCTTTATCACTATATTTGGATCCTTAGTAAGCTGTTTGAGGGCAATACGTTGTCCTTTGGTAAGATTGTCATTCCTACTTGTCTTACAATCATTTCGTAATTGAAATAATTCATGCATCATAACAGAGTTAAAGGCCTCAATATTGTCATGGGGGACATTGGGGTTAAATCTTGATTTGGGTTTAAAACCACTATTGACAGAATCATCTAAAGCAAAACCCATTTGTTTCAAAATTTCACTGCTTTCCTGTCCTTCAATTCCATTGATCGAATTTTCATCCAGAGAGTGTATTGTTAAGATGGAATCAATGTCTTGTAAAGTAAAGGGCGATGTTATTTCAGAAGTATTGGTTAAATGTCCATCTCCCCTCACAGATTTATTGGAAGTAAAAGTTAGCATTTTATGCAATTTCATTAACTTTAACTTCCTTATGTATAAGAACAGGTCGATCCTTGTATCCACATAGTTCATATCTTGTGTTGGACAGTACGATAGACCCAATTTGAGAAGTGACTCTTCATCATTAGTTAATTCCCTAGATGATAAATTGACAATAGTTTTTTCATCCATTAAATCTTTATTTGTTGCTAGGCACATCATGCGATTTCTGGTTCGCCCACCGTGCCTTTGTTTTATTCTGTTTGTTAGTTTGAGCCCTTTGCTTTTCCTTTGCCTCGCCCTCTTCCTCGTCCTCTTCCTCGCCCCTTCTTCTCGGTTGATCCTTGTGTTGCTGGTTCCTTCCTCTTTTGTTTTAATATCTGAAATTCATGTAGGAACGTGAGAGGGCGCGTGCCTAAAGGGACCGCTTGTCTATCTGAATCAGAGCTGAGATCCGAACTGGAATCAGTTGATACTACCTCCTGCTGTTTCTGTTGTAGAATTACACGTAGATCCCTTTGTGCCCAATCAAATCTCTTTGCGTAGGTTAGGATCCTCCCCTCCGCATAATCCTTTTTATCACGCAAAAATTTGCGTTGTTTCTTTATTTTGATGGTATCCTCATAAGATTTCAATCGGACTTCCAAACCTTTTAGGAAATCAATCACCACACTTTCTGTTTTGTGTTTTTCCAGTTCTTGTCTTACTATAACTAATTCAAGACGCGTCTGATCAAAATCAATTATAGCGTACTTTATTAGCATTTCCAACATCCCCTTGCAGGTTTTAGCCATATATTGTGCCCATTCATTAAGGAGATCTGGATTAGGGTTCTCGTAGGTGGGAACGATGGAAATTCTCAATCCTCTGGGGACCCGACCTACTTCAACATAGTTGGTGAGAGAGGTGACCTCCCACCATTTGTTCAATTCGCGCTTTGCAAGCTTTTCCAAAGTTGTTAAATTCTGCGTCACAGAGGATTCCTGCGGATTCGAAACAATTGCTGATTTAGAATTCAATTCTGTGGGAATCAAGTCTTCATTAAACAGGGAAATAGCAACAACTTGCCTTTCTTTCTCCCATTCATTCATATTCCTCCTACTTTTCTATGCCCAAATTCAAACGTGTGTTCCACTTGACACGAGTACCTAATTGTACCCGTGATGCACTTGCCACAGCTTTAATGGTTATGTTACGTAATGCTACCGACGATTCAGTTAGTTCGCCAGAAAGAACGGTGCTGATAGCATGTCTGTGTCAATGACTCTTTAAGACGTTAGCACTCCTTATATTGATCACATAAGGAAAGCTCGAAAAAATATCTATAAATAGAATCTTCTTTATATCGGAAAACACTTCTTCAGAGTGCTTGTATTAGTCATTTAAATTACAAACGCACCTTTATGCAGTCTGGAAAATAGCGTTACCGTAAATACGTTTGGAGGTTAACACAGAGCTTCGTTTATTCTCTCATGTTCTTTGTACAGCTTCACACAGAAAAGCAAGTCCTGAACATGTAGGAGGAGTGGTAAATTGTGGGACTATAACTCCTTCGTGTCGCTGCAGACGATCCAAGCTCTGAGAAAACCCTTGGGCACTCTCCTTCCGGTGACAGCCCGTCCCCCAATCCGGTTGCCAAGTCAATGGTCTTGGAATCAAGATATATCATTGACTTGAATACTAGAATTCCATTTGGAATGAACAGCAGTGAGGAATTAACTACCCACATAGGCTGATTATCGGACTCACAATTGTTACAAATCTATAACTGATATATTCTTATTTCTCCTATTTGTAAATAATTGCCCGTTTCTTTCTTTTTTTTCTTCTTATTATTATGTCTGTCTCTGTTTGTATCTCACTTACATTTTTTAGGCATTTTTTTAATATGCAACCATAATGAATTTCCCAATATGGGCACTTGCCCTTGATTGTTAGATCTAGTACTCATGTTGCTCCTTTTGAGCACTTCCTAGCTTACCGTATTATCCTCTATTTACAATAGTAACTATGGTGATATAACTGGCCTAATCTTCATTGCCGGTATGTTTATTTAGGGGCATTTGCCCTAATTTTGGAAATGTTTCCAAATTTTTCAAGCCTTGAGTTATTCTCCAGGCTGAGATATAGTAAGCTTGGTATAGCCTGCATGGTCAGTTTAAAGATTTAAAAATGACTTACAGTCTTCATGGGTATTTTTATTGGAAACATGTGAGTTTGTATACATTGTATAAATGCCTCTTTATAAATATTCACTATTAGGTGACTTTACACTTTTCGTGCCAAAACCGAATATAGGTACTTATATAAAAATACATTGCTCTAATGATTGGCTTAAATAATGAAAGGATCTTAGATATATTTGTGATATTCGTATTATACATTTCTTTATTAATTAGAAATGTTTTTTGCAATTGTATTGATTTAAACGTAGAAATTGCCAGCACTGATGGTAGTCTTTTTTCTATGTTTTTCGGTTTTTTACGTATTTCTATGGTGGGTTGAGCACTTGACACTAACTTGATAAAGGCTAACTGCTGAAACGCGTCGTTCTTTATGCACATAAAACTCTGTGCAAAACCACCTGGTGTGCCGTCTCTTTCTTCAATTTCTATATAGATTGAATATTGCTCTATGATATATATATATATATATATATATATATATATATATATATATATATATATATATATATAGTTATTTTTTTAAGAGTTTAACAATTTTTCTTCAATCATGGAGTTACTCATATATGGAATGTGTTGGAAGTGAAGTACTTTCCCTACTCTTGCTTCCTCTGTAGAAGGAATAGTAACCTCTTCACAGTTAAAATTTTTCCTATTGTTGCACTGTTTGTATATATATATTCACTGAAAAAAACACAGGTTTCAGGGACGTTATAGTTAGTTGGACATTTCACTCATACAAAACCAGAGAAATTTGGCCATTATAGTGATGTCACTGACTATGTCATGAATGATGTAATATGTGATGTCATCAGCAGTGCATTGCGGGGGAGCGAGTTATAGTTAGCTCAACTAACTATAACGGCCAAATTTCTCTGGTTTTGTACGAGTGAAATGTCCAACTAACTATAACGTACCTGAAACCTATGGTTTTTTCAGTGAATTTCTAACCTCCACCCTTTCTGCCTCCACCGCTAATCTCATTGACATTCCCTGGAACTCTGACTTCCTACCTAGAATTTCTCTCCCTCCTCACTTGGACAGTAGACCCTCTTCTCCTCCTCTGAACTCCTTGAATGGGAGCATTACTAATCCGGCTCCCCGCGTCCAACCTCTCCCCTCTCCTAATCCCACTGATTCCGTCCAATCCCTGACCCCTGTTCACTCTCCCTCCATAGACCCAAGTCATTCTCGGCCCCTGCCAAAAACCTTAAACTTTTTCAGCTCAATAACACAGCAACTGAACAGAATGGAGCAGAAAATTAACTCCCTTGCTGCCGATTTCCTATACTTACAACAAGACCTTCTCAACAGGTCCAAGCCACCGTGCTCCCTCTCCCCGGGTAGATTTGCTCATACCCCCCTCAATACCTCTCCCATGGCCCCACAGAGCACCCCTCGACCCTCCAGTCTGTCAACGAGTCAGGCACTTCGACCCAACCGGGATCGCCACCCCCTTTCGGTAGTGAAACCTGATGTGATCAACGACTCTTACCTCGCTCTGAGCCAGAAGTCAGCCCCTTTCCCCATCCCTGTTAATGTTGGCACTAACAGAATCCCTAAAACTGTCCACTCGCCTAGACCTCCTGCTCAATACTCCTCTATCCACCTAGCTCCCCCACCATCGAGGCTCCCCGCCCTCTCTCTTGCATGCTCCTAAACTGCAGATCAGCAGTACAACACGCCACAGACATTGCTGAAGCTCTACTCGCTGAAGAAATTGACAACGCTTTCCTCACAGAATCCTGGCTCAATGTCCACTTCACCCCCATTCTTGACATTCTCACCCCTCCAGGGTACAACATCATCAGACAAGACAGGCCGATCAAAACTGGGGGGGGACTAGCCATCATTCACAAAGCTGGAATACAGATTACCAAACTTAAACCTGCAGAATACCTATCGTTTGAATACCTGGGTGTCGAACTCACTGCCAAGGGCACCTCACCCATCAAATTCCACACCATCTACCATCCTCCTGGAGAGCGTACCCTTTTCCCCGAAGAACTAACAGACCTAATAACACGTTTCTCCATGACAGACACAAAAGACGTGTTCCTGGGTGACCTCAACATCCACTGGAATGACCCAGAAGACTCCACTGTCCAGAACCTATCCAACCTACTTGAAATATACAACCTCAAGCAACTCTGCAATGAACCAACTCACATCAAAGGTGCAACACTGGATGCGATCATTACCAATAATGAACTGATCTCTCTGAGAGCGATTTCTCCCATTGACTGGTCAGACCACCACCTCATTCTGTTCAAGATTGATTCACTTGTCAGCCACCAACCTATTCGTGATGACAAACCTAAGCACTGGACCAGAAACATCAAAGAAGTCCCTTTACCCGAACTTGAATCCAGGATTCATGCACATCTACAACTCCAACCCTCATCATGGACGGCCGATGACCTCACTACACACTTTAACTCAAAAATGACAGAGGTTTTAGACCAAGTAGCTCCACTCAAACTCAAACAAATGAGGTGAACCAAATCTAAACCCTGGTTCAACGTGGATCCGAATAACGAAAGGCGTCAACTCAGACAAACGGAAAGGTCTTGGAGACTAAACCCCTCGACCTTGCACCTAGCGCAACTTAGATCTGCTCGGCAGGCATACAAAAAACACATTTTCAGTGAAAAGGCGTCTTTCTTCCGCAGCCAACTAGATCTGGTGAAAAACAGACCGAGAGAACTCTTCAACATTGTCAAAAGCCAAACAAACTGCACTCCCTCTCACGAAATCAAAGCCACCAAAGAGCGATGTGAAGAAATTGCCACCTTCTTCACTAATAAAGTCTCAAAAATTGATCATTCCTTTCTCCAAACCGCAAACCCTCCTTCCCTCTTAACCTGCCCCCCTTTAACCACCCTTGACCAATCAGAAAGAGTTCTTACCAAGGACAATCAGGTCTGCCTCCAGCTAAAAAACAATGCGCATTGGTCCGACTTTGAGCTAATGTCGGAAAACAAGGTCTTCAGTATAATTTCTAACCTAAAACCTTCCTCCCACACTATGGACCCCCTCCCATCCACAATTATAAAAGAACTCAACCACACCATTTCCCCTTTCTAGACAAAAATCATCCACGCCTCTCTCATCTCAGGCTGTGTCCCAGACTCCCTTCAACTAGGACAAATCACACCCATTCTCAAGAAACCAGGGGCCGACCCTAATGATCTTAACAACCTCAGACCTATCTCCAACCTCCCGTTCCTTGCAAAAACATTGGAGAAATGTGTTCTCCACCAACTCAACAAACACATTGATGAGTTCAACCTCCTCGACACCTTTCAATCAGGATTCAGGAAAGGCTGTAGCACTGAAACAGCTATGCTCAACATCTCTGACGATATTCACAAGGCTTTAGATTAAGGCGATGCCTGCCTACTCATCCTTATTGACCTATCAACGGCATTCAACACAGTAAATCATCCAGCTCTTCTGGAGACCTTGTCGAAGCGCTCCGGCATTAATGGCACAGTACTAAAATGGTTCACCTCCTTCCTTCAACACCGCTCGCAACAAATTAAAATCAACTCCTGTCTCTCGAAGCCAACAAAAGTCACACTTGGGGTCCCGCAAGGCTCGATCCTCTCCCCGTCCCTCTTCAATCTCTTCATGGAGCCCCTCACAATCATCTTGAAAAAAGCGGGAGTGAATTACCACCTTTACGCTGATGACACCCAAATCTATTTCAAAATCAAGTCTCCCAGCGACATCCAACACCTCAATGTCACTCTAACCGAGATCCAAACTTGGTTCAACGCTAACCACTTAAAGCTCAACCCAGATAAAACGGAACTAATCCTATTCTCTCCAAAAAGCAACCATCGACCAATCCAAGAGTGGCTCAAGAATCTGGTTGCCCTAAACTGCCCCCTCGTCCTATACGGCTCAGTTAAGTCTCTAGGCATCACCCTTGACAAGAACTTATCAATGGAGGCCACATCAAAAACTCTGCAAAAGGTGCTCTTTTTTCTCTCTAAAACACCTCAAGAAATTGAAACCTTTTCTTCCCCAGGATGACCTCAAGACAGTAGTTCAATCCCTAGTTCTCTCTAAAATCAACTACGGGAATGCCATCCTAACAGGGACTCCAAAAGCTCACCTAGCCCCACTAAGGGCAGTGCTGAACATGGCCGCTCGACTCATATCTGGAGTGAAAAGATTTGAACTCATCACTCCAGCTCTCAACTCCCTCAACTGGCTTCCCATGGAAGGGAGGTGTATTTACAAGCTGGCCTACATCACACACAAAACCCTTCACTCTCCGGCCCCCAACTATCTGAACAACAAACTGGTAAGAGCAGGTCAATGCAGAATGCTGAGAAGTTCCAACTCACTCCTTCTTATCCCTCCGAAACTGAAAAAGAAAACCACCCAATACCGATCGTTTTCTGGCAACGCTCCCAGGATGTGGAATGCTCTCCCTAGAGTCCTCAGATGCAACCCCTCCTTCTCCTGTTTCAAAAGGGACCTGAAACACCATCTCCTTAATAAATACTTTCCTGACCAACTTCAACTAACCTAGACTTCAATATACGAGTTGACTCCTCTCTCTCTTGACATTCAAGGATAGTGGTGACCGGACTGTGTTAACCACCTTCGTTTGTTTTCTCTCCCTCCGCTGCACTGTTTACCTATTTTTCATGTTGTATTTTTTATCTCTGTTTTGCTTCCTTACTGCCTTCCTACTATGTAATGCAAATTCCTTTGGTTTTTTACAGTGTGTATGTAAAGCGCTCTGATACCTACGGGTCTAGCTAGCGCTATAAAAAACTTTAAAAAAAAAAAAAGGTTTTTTAAATCCTAATTTCGAACTATAACGTACCTGAAACCTATGGCTTTTTCAATGGATTTCAAAGGTTTTTTAAATGCTAATTTCTAACTATAACGTCCCTGAAACCTATGGTTTTTTCAGTGAATTTCAAAGGTTTTTTAAATGCTAATTTCTAACTATAACGTCCCTAAAACATATGTTTTTTTCAGTGAATTTCAAAGGTTTTTTAAATGCTAATTCCTAACTATAACGTCCCTGAAACCTATGGTTTTTCAGTGAATTTCAAAGGTTTTTAAATGCTAATTTCTAACTATGCCTACAGAGGTAGGACATGTGCAGAAAAGAGGAGGAAAGGCGCAGAAAGAAGCAAGAGAAATGCAGAAAGAGCCAACAGAAGTCCGGAAAGACGAAGAAAAGTGCAGAAAGAAGAGATATGCAGAAAGAACCAACAGAGGTGCAAAAAGAGGCCTTGTTGCAAAGTCATCCTGTGCCCCCAACTTTTTGCTGACTGGTACTGGGAGTAACTGACTCAGACTAACCAGGCCCGGAGCCTGTGCTATGCTGAAAGACACTTAGAATACAGTGAAAACACCTACATACACTAGGGTACACTATGTGTTGGTGTAACCCTGTGATTGGCATGACCTCCCCTGTAAGGCCCAAGTACATAATAGGGCAGGGGGATTAAAACTACCTCTAAGTCCCTGGCATATAATAGGGCATGGCAGTTTAGAGGCCAGCACCCCTTTTCTGCACTTGCATGTGTGCACTGCTGAGCCTGAGGTCAGTTTAAAAGTAGACCTGTGTGTGCAGAAAGAGGCAAGAGAAGGGCAGAACGAGGCAAGAGAGGTGCAGAAAGAGGGAAGAAAGGTACAGAAAGAGGCAAGAGAGGTACAGAAAGAAGCAACAGAGGTACAGAAAGAGGCAAGAGTGGTGCAGAAAGAGGGAAGAGAGGTGTGGAAAGAGGAAATAGAGTTGCACAAAGAGGTAAGAGGGGTGCAGAAAGAGGCAACAGGGGTGCAGAAAGAAGCAAGTGAGGTGCAGAAAGAGGCAAGAGAGGTGCAGAAAGAGGGAATAAAGGTACAGAAAGAGGCAAGAGAGGTACAGAAAGAAGCAACAGAGGTACAGAAAGAGGCAAGAGTGGTGCAAAAAGAAGGAAGAGAGGTGTGGAAAGATGAAATAGAGTTGCACAAAGAGGTAAGAGGGGTGCAGAAAGAGGCACCATGGGTGCAGAAAGAAGCAAGTGAGGTGCAGAAAGAGGCAAGAGAGGTGCAGAAAGAGGCAAGAGAGGTACAGAAACAGGCAAGAGAAGTGCAAAAAGAGTCAAGAGAATTGCTGAAAGAAGCAACAGAGGTGTAGAAAGAAGCAAGAGAAGTACAGAAAGAGGCACATGAGATGCAGAAACAGGCAAGAAAGGTACAGAAAGAGGGAAGATGAGTGCAGAAAGAGGCAACAGGGGTGCAGAAAGAAGCAAGACAGGTGCAGAAAGAAGCTTGGGAAGTGCAGAATGAAGCAACAGGGGTGCAGAAAGAGGCAAGAGAAGTGCAGAAAGAAGCAACAGAGGTGCAGAAGGAGGCAAGAGAACTGCAGAAACAGGCAAGAGAGTTGCAGAAACAGGCAAAAGAGGTACAGAAAGAGGGAACAGAGGTGCAGACAGAGGCAAGAGAGGTGCAGAAACAGGTAAAAGGGGTGCAGAAAGAGGCAAGAGGAGTGCAGAAATTTGCAAGAGAGGTGCAGAAAGAAGCAAGAGCAGTGCAAAAGAACCAACAGAGGTGCAAAAAGAGGCAAGTGAGGTGCAGAAGGATGCAAGAGAACTGCAGAAAGAGGAAAGAGAGTTGCAGAAACAGACAAAAGGGGTGCAGAAAGAGGGAACAGGTGGGCAGACTGAGGCAAGAGAGGTGCAGAAAGAGGGGAGAGGGATGCAGAAAAAGGCAAGAGGGATGCAGAAATTTGGAACAGAGGTGCAGGAAGAAGCCAGAGCAGTGCAGAAAGAACCAACAGAGGTGCAGAAAGAGGGAAGAGTGGTGCAGAAAGAGGCAAGTGAAGTACAGAACGAAGCAAAAGAGGTGCAGAAAGAACCAACAGAGATGGAACAAGAGGCAAGAGGGGTGCAGAAAGGGGTAGGAGAGGTGCACAAAGAGGCAAGAGGGGTACAGAAAGAGGCAGGAGGGGTGCAGAAAGTGGAAGAGAACTGCAGAAAGAAGCAACAGAGGTGATGAAAGAGGCACAAAGGCTGCAGAAAGAGACAAGACAGGTGAAAAAAGAAGTAACAGAGGTACAGAAAGAAGCAAAAGTGGTGCAGAAAGAGGGAAGAGAGGTGTAGAAAGAGGCAAGAGAGTTGCACAAAGAGGGAAGAAGGGTGCAGAAAGTAGAAGAGATTTGCAGAAAGAGGTAAGAGAAGTGCAGAAAAAGAAAGAAATGTGCAGAAAGAAGCAACAGAAATGCAAAAAGAGGCAAGAGAGGCGCACAAGGAAGCAAGAGTGGCTTGCACACCATTAGTACCAATTTAACACCCACATTTAGCAATAAGTAACAGGTGACCATTCTAGGTTTGCAAAGTGCCTTCCACCACGCTGTAACAATTGTCGCTGCATTTTTGGTATCGTTTGAGCCGTTTGAGCTAGAAACAAGGCTTTTTTGTTCAAATCTGCAGATTAGGGAGCAGATGATGGATTATGTGGCTAATGCGGAAAATGTATAATTGTGCGAAAGTCGGTGCAGCCAAACAGTCACATAATTCCAGTGGCCCTGCTCATACCTCTGACTAGGTCCACAAGTGCTCCTCAGTGATTCCTTCTTTTTTTATCTCACTGAGTTCATAGTTGAGCTTCTATGGAAACGAGGAAGACTAAACCTGAGGTTACCACTCCACAACACATACTTCCATACCACATAAATACTCTTCATAACACATAATCTCACTCTACATAATTCCTATAAAATAACTACCACATACTTTCTATCCACATAATTTCACTGCACAACTTACCACATAAATCCACTACACACAACGTACATCCACTCCACTCCGAAAAACATTAGTAAAAAACTTTTACCTTTACAACGCCAATAGCTCTAACTCTCGCAAATGTGAAATCTATTACACTGCAAACAATTCTTTAACTAGTAGTTGCGTTTGCAGAGTGGTGGACAAAGGGTGCTGGGCCTCCAAACAGCGCTCAGGAATTCGGCTATGTAGGACTTACAGGAGGTACCAGGAGGTCTTCTTGGCCCCAAAGTTCCTCAGGAGTAAATTGGACTTCATCCCCCATCCCGTAGTCTGCCAGGAGGCGCGTTTTCAGTTGTGGTGGAGAAAGGGGGGCCTGGCCTCCGAAGACGCCTTAGCAATCCCACTGTGTGGGACTTACTGGAGGTAACAAGAGGGGATTTGGCCCCCAAGGACTTCCTTGGGGGCCAACTACCCCTCCCATTACCTCCATGAAGTCCCACACAGCAGGATTGCTAAGGTCTCCTAGCAGGCCATGCCCCCTTTGCCCACCACTCTGCAAACGCTCTCCCTGACACGCTCTTGGATGGGGATTGAAGTACCCTTCGCTGCTGGGGGTCCTTAGGGGCCAACTAGCCTACCTCTTACCTCCAGTAAGCCCCACACAGTGGGATTGCTGAGAGGTGCAAACAGGCCACGCCCCCTTTCTCCACCACTCTGCAAACACGCCTCCTGGCGCGCTCTTGGTTGGGGGATGAAGTCCCCTTTCCTCCAGAGGGTCCCTGGGGGCCAACTAGCCCTCCTGTTACCTCCAGTAAGCCCCATACAGCTGGATTGCTGAGAGTGCTCAAAGGTCAAGCCCCCTTTTTACACCACTCTGCAAACGCGACTTCTGGTGCACTGCTTCTCGGGGGATGAAGTCCACTTTAGTCCTGAGGTCCTCAGGACACAAGAGGACCTCATCGCCCCACCAGCAATGCGCCAAGAGGCGCGTTTGCAGAGCGGTGTAAAAAGGGGCGAGGCCTCGGACCACCTCTCAGCAATCCCACTGTGTGGGGCTTACTGGAGGTACCTGGTGGGCTAGTTGGCCCCCAGGGACCCTCAGGAATGAAGGGGACTTCATCCCCCAACTTAGAATGCACCAGGGGGCGCGTTTGCAGAGTGGTGCAGGGAGGGGGCGGGGCCTCCGGCGAGATGCCGGCTTTTTGAAGAAAAAAATATTTTTAGAAGGGGGGATGTGTGGCCCCCCTTCTTTTAGAATGTTTTGGGCCCTGGGGACCCCATCCCCCAGAGCATTGTTTAAAAAAACAAAAAAACATTGAGGGGGCCGCATGGCCTCCCTTCCCTGGGCTGCTATTGGCCCCGGGGACCCCATCCCCCGGGGCCTGGGCAGCATTTTAAAAAAAAAATTATTTTGGAGGGAGGCCGCGTGGCCCCCCTCCCGAGGACTATAATGGCCCCGGGGACCCCATATCCCGGGGCATTGCCTCGTTTTTATTTTTTAAATAAAATAGTACGGGAGGGGGCCACGTGGCCCCCCTCCTAAGGCAAATTATGGCCCCAGGGACCCCATCCCCCGGGGCCGGCCTTCTGTTTAAAAAAAAATAATTATTTAAAAGGGAGGGGGCCGTGTGGCCCCCATTTAGGGCCACTTCTGGCCCTGGGGACCTATCCCCCAGGGCCATCCCTCAGCATTGAGGACCGTGGGGGGAGCCCCAATGCCCCCACGGTCCCTGCCGGCTCCCCGCGCCTGCGGGAGCCAGCATTGCTTTTGGGCAAGGGGAGTTGCTGACATGCAGCTCCCCTTGCCCAAAAGCTATTCTGGTTTGCTTCGTTGAAGCGAGATCAGGGTTCCTGCTCTTGCTTCAACGAAGCAAAGCAGTGTTTGCTATGGCAGGGCGGGAGCCATGCTCCCGCCCTGCCATAGCAAACGGCAATGTCCCGGGGGTGGGCACCCCAGGACATTGCAGGAGCCGGCCCTGGGGGGTGGTGGTCCCCAGGGCCATCGAGGACTCCAGGAGGGGGGCCGCACAGCCCCCCTCCCAACATGCAAATAGCCCCGGGGAGGTGGTGGTTCCTGGGACCCAGGGGTCCACAACGGACCCCCGCATTTAGATATTCAATGCCCGGGGAGGTGGTGGTCCCTGTGGCAGTGTGGGGGGGCAGTTCCCAGGGATGCAGGGGGCCGCGTGGCACCCGCATTTATATCATGTAGCCACGGGGAGGTGGTGGTCCCCAGGGCTTGGGGGGGCCCGTGAGGCCCCCCCACCCAAAATAATTAAAAGCACAGGGGAGGTGGTGTCCCCTGGTCTTGGGGAGACCCGCGAGGCCCCCTGTCCTAAAAAGCAAATGCCCCGGGGAGGTGGCAGTCCCTGGGGCAGCGCGGCGGGCAGTAGACCCCCCACGCATTTTTTTTAAAAGCCCCGGGGAGGTGGTGGTCCTCGGGCTGCGGGGGGGGTGCATGCCCCGCTTATAATTATATATGCCCCGGGGTGGTGGTGGTCCCCGGGGCTGGTGGGCCACATGGGCCCTGCTAGTTATTTTGGCATTGCCCCCGGGACCTGGCCCTCCTGGGGGCTATTAGGAAGCGAAGCGCGGGAGCCTGAGCTTTGTTTAAAAAAAAAAAAAAATTGCCGGATTCGCGCTTCCAGTGTGAATTTGGCCATTTTTTTTTTTTTTTAAATGCTTTTTTGGGCCCTGGAGGTCCTTGTGGGACCCCAGGCCTAGGAGGTCAGGGTGTTTGTACCCTGCCCCCTTTTCTTGTTTTTTAATGTTTTTTCACCCTTTTTCTTGTGACTTGGTTACCGAGTCACAAGATGGCTGCCAACACTTCCTGGTTTGGATTGTTGTCAGCCAATCAAAATGAAGCTCGTGCGCGGGAGGAGTCGCGAATCCTCCTCGGTGCTCAGATATCGATATTTTTATTTTATGAATTTCTCAGCAACTACTGAACGGATTTACACAATTGAAAAAAAGGGAGCTTTCTGAACCAAGAGCTACCTTTTTGTCAAATTTGGTGTAATTCCATTCAGTAGTTCCTGAGAAATTCAGAAAATAAAAATATCGATATCTGAGCACCGAGGAGGATTCGCGAACCCTCCCTGAGCACCGAGGAGGATTCACGAACCCTCCCGAGCTCGAGCTTCATTCTGATTGGCTGCCAACATTCTAAACCAGGAAGTGTTGGCAGCCATCTTCTGACTCGGTAACCGAGTCACAAGAAAACAGTGGAAAAAAGGATAACAATCAAGAAAAGGGGACCCCCTAGGCCTGCTCAGGGGGTCCCACAAGGACCCCCAGGGCCAAAAAAAGCCTTTTTTTAAAAAAAGTAATCGGTTAAATCCGCGCTGGGTGCTCGAATCTGGCTGAAAGAAAAAAAATAATGAAGCGCGGGCTCCTGTGCTTTGTTTCTTTGAGCCCCCGGGTGGGCCAGGTCCCCAGGGCTTTGATTAATTATTGGTGGGGGGCCTCGCCCCAGGGGCGAATACCGAATAATGGAAGTGGGGAGTTTTTTTTCCTTTCTATTTTGGAGTCTCAGCTGGGTCCCCCATGTAATGTCGCGTTGGATTCGCGATTCCACCTTAAATAAATAATTTATTGAGGCTCCCCCCACGGCCTCCAAATAAATAAATAAGGCCGGGCCCCGGGGATGGGGTCCCCGGGGCCAATAATGGCCCAGGGAAGGGGGGCAACGTGGCCCCGTCCCTTATTATTTAAAAAAATAAACCAGATGTAATGCCCCAGGGGATGGGGTTCCCGGACGAATACCGAATAATGGAAGTGGGGAGTTTTTTTTCCTTTCTATTTTGGAGTCTCAGCAGGATCCCCCATGTAATGTCGCGTTGGATCCGCGATTCCACCTTAAATAAATAATTTAATAGTATATAATTTAGAAGGTACTGTTGCATTTGTGAAGTTGTTTTAAAGAGGTAGTGTGATTTAAGTTAATGATAGGATTTAGTAAAAATATATACAATTAAAAGTTAATAGTTAAACCTAAAAAGTGTATTGTGTTGTAGTTCTGTTACATCGGTCGGTCCTCAGGATCGGTTTGTTGCTAGGATTGGTCCACCTCTCGATCTATCCTAGCCTTATAGCCGTAATGGCACAGGTCACAGGAAGGATCAAGTGGGGGAAGGAAAGGAAGGGAACAGCCGGGAGGGAGATCTGAAACAAAAAGCACAATTGTAAGGACCTTCCGTAACCCTTCCCTATCAACATAGAACATGCATGGAACCACAGTACTGAATGGTGTCACCTCTATATACCTGTAACAAAAAGGAATACACTTTGTAGAAGATGGCACTTCTATAAAGGGGGTGCCGTCTGTGTGGAACACTACGTGTTGTGCCTATAACTGCATAGGAAAATCACATAGAGAAAGAAACATATCATGAGCATAAATCCTGAATATACATAACTGGACTGCGACAGTACGGAGGCATAAGAACACTATGAACCTACCCTTGTCTAAACTCCATAGTACATCACAGGGATAGAGCGTAGTCTTCTACCACTCATCATTACCCCTGTTAAAACAGAGCCAGAACAACATGGTTATAAGTCTTTGAACATCAATGTTACCACCAGTGTTCCTGCGTAGTATTCTTGAATACGGTTACTTCACCGTTTGACAATAATCCACACAGTATAGCATTCAACTGCAAAACTAACAAAGCTGTAACACTCCCTGAGTAATGAGCGTTACCAGGAAGGAAGTATAGGACCTGTATATAAGCTCCAGCCCTCAGCGCATATGTGTCTGTCAATCCCTCTGGATAGCCATAGCTCTTTAGGGTATACTGGGAGCAAGGGGTATCAAGGATTCAAAGAAAACACCGCCGGCCGACAATACCGGCCGAGTACTCAAGGGAAATGAAGCCAGCCTCCGCCTGAGCCGAACGCTCCCTTACGGAGGATGAAGACCAGGGAATCAAGAGGGGAATCGAAGCACCCTTACCCGACCTTTTCTTGTAGGAACCAGGGACGGCTGCGAACACAACCGGCGGGGACGAAGAATTTCCGACACTGACTTGTGTTCAGTCTCCTCCTATGAGCCGTTTCAGCGACGTCGTGCGTGACGCGCACAGCCTTATGGGAGTCGTAGTTCGTAGCGTGACGGTGACGTCAGTTGAAGAACGATCGTCACCCATAACAGTGCGCTCGATGTTTTGCGCTCTTAACAGTACATCCCCTCCCTAACAAGAGCGCACTAAGGGGCCCGGTTTAAGCGGGTGTGTTCTGTGGAATGTCTTCACCAATCTAGGAGCGTGCACACCCGATGCAGGTTCCCATGAGTTCTCCTCAGGGCCATACCCTTTCCAAGCCACCAAGTACCATAGGCTGCGGCCACGCATTTTTGAGTCTCTAATACCTTGCACCTCATACTCCAGGTCCTCATTGACCAAAAGAGGCGGAGGTAACCTCCTAACTGGTGTGGAGGAGGGTTTCAGTAAAGACACATGAAATACTGGATGAATGCGCAAGTGCGATGGCAGTTTCAGCTTCATAGTCACTGGATTTATGCGTTTAGCTATCTTATAGGGTCCGATATATCTAGGGTGGAACACACTATGCTTCCTAAAACGTATATTCTTGGTGGATAGCCAGACTGCGTCACCCCTACTGTACAAAGGACCCTGACGCCTGTGCTTGTCTGCGGTGGCCTTGTACTTGATCTTGACTGCCCTTAGGTGCTCCTGTGCCTTCACTAAAGTCTCCTGAATATGGGCCACCCTTTTCGTTACTTCTGGTATATTGGTGTCCTTCGTTGGATGGATGAATGGCAGGAACCGTGGATGTCGACCGTAATTGCAGTAGAACGGAGATGCCTTTGTGGAACTATGTGTGGCGTTGTTATAGGCGATCTCAGCAAGCCACAGGTAATCCACTCATTCCTCCTTGCTATTGTCCACATAACATCTTAAGTACTGCTTGAGCGTTTGGTTGAGACGCTCCGTCTGCCCGTCTGTCTGGGGGTGGAAGCTGGTAGATAAGGCAGTGTTGATGTGTAGGGAAGAACACCACCTCCTCCAGAACTGAGCCGTAAATTGTGAGCCACTATCGGATACAATGACGTCTGGTAATCCATGCAAACGGACCACGTGTGCCATCAGTAAGCAAGCCAGCTGGCCAGCTGAAGGTACCTGTCTACAGGCGATAAAATGCCCCATCTTTGTCAGGTAATCAATAACTACCAGAATGGTTGTACACCCTTTATCCTGTGGTAAACCGACAATGAAGTCAAGTGAAATGTTCTCCCAGGGACTGGTAGGAGTAGGGAGCGGTTGTAGCAAGCCCTGAGGGCGACGATGATCAGATTTCATCTTTGCGCACTGTTCACAGGAGGATACCCACTCTCTAACGTCCACCCGCAGAGAAGGCCACCAGAATTGCCGATTGATTTGTTCTACGGTCTTCTCCACCCCAATATGACCTGCACTAGGGGAATCATGGCACCAGGCAAATACTTGTTTTCTTAGCTTCAGCGTAGGAACCAAGAGGCGGTTATTGTTCATAGGGAAGCCGTTCCTCACTTGCCAGTCCGAGTGACTTTTGAGCCAGGTTCTCCAGGTAAAGGAAGCAACCCCCTTAAGTATGTCTTTCAAAAAGGTATCTGGTTGTATCACACATAGTACCTTCATGGGGTCAATGATGCAACCATCAGGAGTGCTTTCCGGGTCTTTGGCAGAGGTTTGTCGCGTGAGAGCATCAGCTTTCCTGTTCTCCGAGCCAGGTCGATATGTTATGATGAAATGATAACCAGAGAAGAACAGCATCCAACGAAGCTGACGCGGGGTAAGATGCCTTGCTGCCGTCATGAATTGTAGGTTCCTATGGTCGGTATACACCGTAACCACGTGTCTGGCTCCCATTAGAAAATGTCTCCATTCCATGAAAGATTCCTTAATGGCCAAAAGTTCCTTTTCGGCAATGTGATAATTCCTTTCGGCGTCATTGAGCTTCCTAGACATATACGCCACCGGATGGAGTTGACCCGTGGAAGAATGTCTCTGCGATAAGATGGCACCCAACGCAACTTCAGAGGCGTCCGCCTCGACTATGTATGGTTTCTCAGGATCCGGGTGTGACAGGATTGGGGCAGTTATGAAAGCTGTTTTCAATGCCAAAAACGCTTCTTGAGCTTCGTCGCTCCACACGAACTTCTGCGATTTTCTCAGTAGATGTGTTATCGGGGCTACAAGTTTGGAGAACTGATTGATAAATCGTCTGTAGAAGTTGGCGAAGCCAATGAAGCATTGCACATCTCGAATATTTTGGGGGGAGGCCAATCCTTAACAGCGGTGATCTTTCTTTCAGCCATTTCCTGGCCTGATGGACTTAGCATGACTCCAAGGAATTCCACAGTGTGGACATGAAAGTCACATTTGCTCAACTTACAGAACAGATGATGTTGCTGTAGGATCTGAAGCACCGATTCCACATGTTGGATGTGAGCATCTTTATTCTCGGAATAGACGAGGATATCATCGATATATACCACTACATAGTGGTCCAAGATCTCCCTGAGAACGTCGTTCAAAAGTATTGAAACGCCGCAGGGGCGTTACATAACCCGAATGGCATCACCAGGTACTCAAACAGCCCGTACCGGGTCTTGAACGCTGTTTTCCACTCGTCGCCACTTCTCATGCGAACCAGGTGATAGGCTCCTTTTAGGTCCAATTTGGTGAAGATGGTTGCCTTTTTCACTTGCTCCAGCAACACACTAATCAGCGGTAAGGGGTACCTATTCTTCACGGTAATAGCATTCAATGCTCTAAAGTCCACACAAGCGCGCAGCTCACCATTAGCTTTAGGGATAAAAAAAGCGGGGAGGCGGCAGGGGACTTGGAGGGGCGGATAAAACCCAGTGCCAGGTGTTTGTCCAGATAGGCTCTAAGGTGGAGGTTCTCAGGTTCCGTTAAGGCGTATATCCTCCCACTAGGAACTACTGCCCCCGGAACAAGATCGATTTGACAGTCGTACTGTCTATGAGGTGGTAGCTCCTCCGCCTGGACGTCATTAAACACCTCCTCATATTTCCGATAGACAGCCGGGAGCTGGACGTTCTTTTCTGCAGCGGTGGCAACACACGAGCCACAAGCTAGGGCAGTGACAGGTTCATCCGGTATACTGAAACAATGTTCCAAGCAATATGAAGAGTTCATTTGCACTGACCCGGCAACCCAATCTATCTCAGGGTTGTGTCTTTGTAGCCACGGTAACCCAAATATGATCCCATATTGGGGAGCGTGTATGATACTGAAGGTTATTTGTTCCTTGTGTGAAGCCCCATAGTGCACCTCTATTTCTTCGGTGTTGTACCCTATGGGTCCCGTGCATAACTTCCTTCCATCCACTGCATAGACTTCTTCAGGGGAGTCTTTGGGCACTAGACCTATTCCTCTGCGTTTAGCTTCTCCCATGTCCATGAACATGCCCGTGGCTCCTGAGTCCACCATGGCCGATGTGTGGATCCTTTCCGTTGGTGTAACCACTACTACATTAATGTATAAATGTCCCGGTGATTCCTTCTCTTCGTTCCGTAAGGAAGGGATGTATGCCTGACTCCAAGAAACCCCTTCATTTTTCTTTGAGTCAACTAGTTTTCCGACTTTGATTCCATAGCAGCCGTTGTCATCCTACCGCTACGAAATCTACTTGTCTTGGGTTTTACCGGGCATTCTCTAACGAAGTGTCCTCTCTTGCCACAATATAAGCAGAGCCCTTGCTTACGTCGGACGTCTTTTTCTCCCTCAGTTAATGAGGCCCTTATGGTTCCAATCTCCATCGGTTCCGATGCGGAGGCGTGACCCATCTCTGTGGGTTTCTGCCTTTCATAGGACTGTATGTGTCTCTCCTTCTTTTTGTGGTCCCCTTTTCGCTCACTCATTCTATGCTCTAAGCGTAGCACAAGATTAATTAAGTCCTCACACGTGTTAGGCTGTGGATCTATCTGTGCTATGACGTCCTTGAGGTCCTCCCTTAATCCTTGATGGAAGAGAGCTGCTTGTTTGGTTTCAGGCCACTTAGTTTCTGCCACTAACCTCCGAAAAGAATTTAAATACACCAACAAGCTCTTGTTACCCTGTCTTAACTCAAGTAACTCTCTGTCGGCTGTGTATGAATCAGCTCTTCTGTCAAAAACCTTCAGGAATTCCACCCTGAACGCTTCCCAATCGTGTAAGAGGGGGTCATCACGGTTTACCAGAGGCACTGCCCATTGCGCTGCATCACCTGCTAGGTAGGAAATAAGAAAGGCAACCCTCGCCTGATTTGTGGGGAACGACTTTTGTTTACATGAGAAGTGAAGCATCACCTGCGTTAAAAACACTTGTACCTTCTCGGAATCCCCATGATACCTTTCCGGGGTGGCTAACGGTATGGATACAGGCATTTCTACCACTACTGCCGTGGAAGGTGTTGCTGCCGTACCTGCATTGAACGGATTCCTCTGCATCCCATCCACCCGGGCTCTTAAGTCTGCTGCCTCCTGACGGGACGCAGCTAGCTCCCCCTGGACCGCGGCAAGCATCGCTATCACATCATCTAAGGTGGCCATACCCAACACAACCCGACCGGGAGGACAAAAATTCGTGGGTCGGAAATTCTGTTACATCGGTCGGTCCTCAGGATCGGTTTGTTGCTAGGATTGGTCCACCTCTCGATCTATCCTAGCCTTATAGCCGTAATGGCACAGGTCACAGGAAGGATCAAGTGGGGGAAGGAAAGGAAGGGAACAGCCGGGAGGGAGATCTGAAACAAAAAGCACAATTGTAAGGACCTTCCGTAACCCTTCCCTATCAACATAGAACATGCATGGAACCACAGTACTGAATGGTGTCACCTCTATATACCTGTAACAAAAAGGAATACACTTTGTAGAAGATGGCACTTCTATAAAGGGGGTGCCATCTGTGTGGAACACTACGTGTTGTGCCTATAACTGCATAGGAAAATCACATAGAGAAAGAAACATATCATGAGCATAAATCCTGAATATACATAACTGGACTGCGACAGTACGGAGGCATAAGAACACTATGAACCTACCCTTGTCTAAACTCCATAGTACATCACAGGGATAGAGCGTAGTCTTCTACCACTCATCATTACCCCTGTTAAAACAGAGCCAGAACAACATGGTTATAAGTCTTTGAACATCAATGTTACCACCAGTGTTCCTGCGTAGTATTCTTGAATACGGTTACTTCACCGTTTGACAATAATCCACACAGTATAGCATTCAACTGCAAAACTAACAAAGCTGTAACACTCCCTGAGTAATGAGCGTTACCAGGAAGGAAGTATAGGACCTGTATATAAGCTCCAGCCCTCAGCGCATATGTGTCTGTCAATCCCTCTGGATAGCCATAGCTCTTTAGGGTATACTGGGAGCAAGGGGTATCAAGGATTCAAAGAAAACACCGCCGGCCGACAATACCGGCCGAGTACTCAAGGGAAATGAAGCCAGCCTCCGCCTGAGCCGAACGCTCCCTTACGGAGGATGAAGACCAGGGAATCAAGAGGGGAATCGAAGCGCCCTTACCCGACCTTTTCTTGTAGGAACCAGGGACGGCTGCGAACACAACCGGCGGGGACGAAGAATTTCCGACACTGACTTGTGTTCAGTCTCCTCCTATGAGCCGTTTCAGCGACGTCGTGCGTGACGCGCACGGCCTCATGGGAGTCGTAGTTCGTAGCGTGACGGTGACGTCAGTTGAAGAACGATCGTCACCCATAACAGTGCGCTCGATGTTTTGCGCTCTTAACAAGTTCATTGAATTCATGCTTTTGTTTTGTGGATTTGCGACGGGTTCGCGAATCCTGAAAA
Organism: Calotriton arnoldi; assembly: GCA_963921515.1. Lineage (NCBI taxonomy): Eukaryota > Metazoa > Chordata > Amphibia > Caudata > Salamandridae > Calotriton > Calotriton arnoldi. Next base: position 343,186 of record CAWUFW010009034.1, read on the forward strand.
TATTAAAAAAGAGTCTGTATGTTAAAAAAAATAATATTCATTGTTGGCTTATAGGGTGGCTCTAAAAAGAGCCCTTGTTTTTATTATGATTTTGTTGGAGCTACATGTAAGTGTGGATGCACAGCTTTAGGTTGTTGAGAAAGACTCTGTTTCCTTGATCTGTGAAGTGTACTCCATCACTTCTATAGATGTGATACATATCAAAACATATATTGTTGTTATATATGGAGCCCATCCTATGGTCTCTGAGGTAAGCAGAAACAGCTTTATTGACATTCTTCCTAGCTTTCTCAATCTGTGGACAGAATTGATTTGACCACTTCCATTTCTGTCTTTGGCATATATTAGAGTATACAAAGACAGTTTGAGGTAAAAGCAACATCAATTGTGCAAATGTGTCCTTCATTAGCATTTCCAGACCTACCCCAGTCAATGTGCCTAGGTCATTGCCACCACAGTGCACAATCATGAGGTCAGGGGGTTGGAGATGCAAAAAGGTTTTAACCAAAGGTATCAATTGGTGCCACTTTAATCCTCTCTGTGCAATCCATTTAATATCCACATTTTGCAAAGCTAGGTCTTTGTCAATACCTCTTTGTTCAGCATACCTTTTGTACCAGAAAACATAGCTGTGTCCAACAATCCATACTGTAAGCATCTTGAAGGGATGTCTGGAAGTAATGAAAAGATGTCTCTAGCTGAGGTAGTCAGTTGGTAGAATGAGAGGTATCTAAAATGGTGGACAAGATGCTGTTTTTTAAAAAGTAGAGAATTGATTGGTTGTTTATGAACATTGAAAACTTAGAAATAGGATGCATGTTACTTTCTTTAAAAAGCATGTTTCTTATTGGTTAGTAAAATATGTTTGAAAGGTACAGTAGATAGGATAAGGTTATATTTTGCAAACATTAACCACACCTGCTGTTTGCATTTGTAACCTTGTGTGCTGAGCTTGAAAATATGGTGAACTTGTGACCTGTCAGTTCAGTTGAATGTTTCATGAACTGTTACTATGGAAACTGGCATCAAGCAGAATGGGGGAAGGGTTGAATGTTATCTGTGGTTTTAAAATATTGAATTCTAATTTATATATAAGTGATATGTTATTAAAGTAAGATTTCCCGAGTCAGTACTATCTTTAGAAGTGGTGTGTTCTTAAAAAATAGTGGTATTTTTATTTGTAATATATTTTTGAACTCCTGTATGGATTCGCGGCTCCATCGCGTTGGTGCACGGTGGAGTCGCGACTCCAAAAAATTCCAGAACCAGTTTGGGCACTTTGAGAAGACAGTTGGTAAGGGTTAATATGTTTAACCAATAGAAATGTGTTTTACAATTTGAAATTATGCAGGAAGCAATGTGATTTGTTACTTACATTTATTTGTGTGGAGAAAGATAGGGAAAGTTTGCCATTACTGGTTTTACCTTGTTGAGAGTGGTGCATTACATTGATTGTGTGCATAAGAAAATATTTTATGAGTTTCTGATATTTGATATTCTACAAATCAATTTGGAAGGTGAGTTATAAATGTGTGAGGTGTATTATGTATTAGCCTTATTTTTAAACTTTAAAAATTATTCAAGAACTGTGATGTTTGAAATATATTATTAAATGTAGAGATGTGTATTGTAGTTTGTTTTATTGTACTTAAATGTTGTTTGAAATAGATTCTGTATAGTAATATGTGTATATTGGAAGATGGATTAGTGATTATGGTAGTTTGTTTTAGTGTGTAGATATGTACATTTGTAGTATACCGCATAATTTTAGGTGTCGCTTTCAAATTGGAAGTGCAGTCTGTCAAGTTTTAAGGTGTGCATGGACTTTTGTCTGAAGCATGTCTCTACTTGTATATGTATTTTCATATGTCTTATACATTTGAAGGTGCATGATGTATAACAAAGAGGTGTTGTTGCTTTTTATGTGGTAGGCTCAAGACTGTGAGTAGTAGTAGAATGGTGAAGATGCAGCACAAAAGTGTGGTTTAAAAGATGTTGACATAAGGTATTAGTGATTAGGCTACTTTTTATAAGTCTCAAGAGAGGTACAGTTGAAATATGCCACATAATTTTTGGTGTTTGCTTGAAATTGGATGTTTGTTCTGTGAATTTTTGAGATGTGCATAGTGTGGTACAGACACATGCATGCATGCTTTCAGGAATATGGTGAGACTTATAGCAGAGACATGTGAAGGGTTCCTACTTTGTATTTGGCTAGGAGTAACATTATAAGTGGTTGTAGAATGGTAAAGCAGCAGCACAAAGTGAGGTTTGAGATATGTTTGTAGAGATATTATTTATTAGAGTAATTTGTATGAGTGTGTGGAAAGCTACATTTTAAATATACCGCATAATTTTCAGTGTCTGTTTGAAATTTGAAGTGTAGTCTGAGAAGTTTTAAGCTGTGGATGGTGTTGTGACTGAGGTAGGTCTCTACTTGCACATGTATTATGGTACGTGTTATGAGTCTGAAGATGATAGATGTATAAAGCACAGGTATACATCTATCTGTATATTACTTTTATATATGATGCTGCTAGCAAAAGGTACAGACATATGCATGCATGCTTTTAGGAATATGGTGAGACTTACAGCAGAGACTTGTGAAGGGTTGTTAGTTTATATTTGTGTAGGTCCAATAGCATAAGTAGTTGCAGAATGGTGAAGCTGCAGCTCAAAACTGTGGTTTAAAACATGTTGGCAGAGGAATTAGTGATTAGTGTATTTTGTATGAGTCTGTTGAAAGGTATGGTTGAAAAATATCACATTATTTTAGGTGTGTATTTGAAATGAGAAGTGCAGCTTCTTAAGTTTTAAGATCTGCATGGTTTTGTGACTGTGGTATGTCTGTACTTGCAGATGTATTTTCATATGTGTTATGCATCTGAAGATGCTAGATTTATAAAATAGAAGTATAGATCTATTTGTATGTTTCCTTTATATATGATGATACTAGGAAAAGGTACAGCTATATGCATACATTGTTTTATAAATATGGGGAGACTTTCAACAAAGATAAGTGAAGGGTTGCTTTGCTGTTAGCTATGCTCAATACCTGATTAGTAGTAGAATAGTGAAGCAGCAGTAGTAGAAAAGTGATGTTTAAGATATTTTGGGAGAGGAATTATTGATTATGGTACTTTATAAGAGTCTGTGTAAAAGTTCACTTGAAATATGCCGCATAAATCTAGGTGTGTGTTTGAAATGTTAAGTGTACTCTGTCAAGTTTTAAGGCCTTTATGGTCTTGTGAGTGTGGTTATGTTTCTACTTGCACATGTATTCTGATATGTGTTATGCTTTTGGCAATAGGTACAGATAGAAGCATGCATGCTTTTAGGAATATGGTTAGAGTTATGGTAGAGACATGTGATAGTGTAGAAGTAGACCTCACCAAGGCCTACCGGTGCTAGGGGTTCGCCCTTCTTTGCACTCTAGTCCTCAGACCAATAAATAGAGATTGGCACAGAAGCTGGAATATCAAAACAACAGTTTATTAAACCTCACGAGTGGAACTACATCTATACAAAACCCTCAGGCAGTGTATGAGGTAGCACAAGGAGCATAGAAACTGTGGGTATTTTATACCCACTCAAGAGCTCAAAAGGAGGAGGTACAAGCACACACAAGAATAGCTATTCACATGTATGGACATACAGAAAATGCTCAGTCAACAAAGTAGGAGGAGAATGAAGTTGCTGACATCAGTTAGAGCAGCCTGACATTTACAGACTAAGACAGGTGCATGAGCAGCTACAGACTTTTCTGAGCATGTGCAGTGTTACAGTAGCTAACTATAGATAGTTATTCTAGTAAAGCACAAGGGTAGGCAACAGCGAAGACGGAAGGAGCACATGGCGAGCACATGGTCAACTAAAATGGCTGCCAAAAACAAAATGGCTTCAGCTCATGCTAACAGTGATCTCTGCCAAACTTCCCAGGCGACCCTTTTAGCATTAGCTGAAGGCATCTATAATCTAGAAGGAACAATAAAAACATCTTGTATGTCAATTTTCATCATTTCATTAACTTCTTGATCTAATACACGTTGGGCATTCACTTTCTTAACATTACATCTGGCAGGTATACAAGCAGTAATACAGAGGGAGCAAAGCATTGGACCACATTGTATACATAGGCAGCATGTCAGCAGGATTGCAAATAATATACATAATATTGTCAACAGTTTCCAGCCCCAGGTAGTAAATAGCGTCCATAGCCAACCGAATAAAGTCCATGTTTGGGTATCGGGGTGAATCTCAGCAGCGATTTTATGCAGTTTAGAGATCGCATCAAAAACTGAAGGGGCATGATCAGGAATATAGACGCAGGAACTGCTCCCGATGATGCGACATGCACCACCTCGATCGGCCAGGACTACGTCCAAGACCATACGGTTTGGAGTGCCACAATCCTCGCAATCTGTAGTTCTTCTGTGATGTTGCCAAGTGCCATAGCTGTTTGATTGGTTACAGCCTCTACAACACGTGTCAAACGTCGGATCTTCCGGCTATTTAAGCCAGCACCAACAAAGAAGGACAGTCCCAAATTAAAATCAACATATTGCTGCAGTGTAGTATCAGTCTGATCCACCTCATCATTATTTGTGGTCCTTTTAAATCTGTTTTTGGAAATGTCATTAAACAGTTTATAGTCCTTGTGATATGATGCAGGTGCCAGAAACACAGATGGTAACAAAAAGGACACAAAACAAGTACCGGACCAGCCAATGGGTAAATTGTAATATCCCTTATTCCCACATATAAAGTAGGTATTATGCGATGACGTAAAACTGCTGTTATTTACTCCGGTAATATTTAAAGCCAGAGTACAGTCGCTTTTTCCCATGGGAATACTACCAACACTGTTCACACACAAGTCTGCACGAGCTCTAGTAACAGCTATAACAAAAGGTCCATTACCCTTAGCAGTTCGAGTATTTGGGAAAATATAGTGTGTAGAGGAATTTCCTCTGCGATACTCCTCCATTTCCCATACAGTTCCTTTGGCCTGTGGATCTCCTTCTTCATCAGGATAGCACACTTTATTCAACTGATAGTTTAGTCTTCCTACATCATATTTAGTAATATTATCAACATGGGTAGCCCAGAGCAGCGCAAACCAAGCCCTATACGAACCATTGTGTGAAAATGGCAGAGGAATGAAAGGTGTTCCTCCCTTTTTCTGATGAGCAGGCATCATTCCACACACCCAACAGTCGGCAATGTTCATAGCATTATGTGTGTGGTGCAACATCTGGATGAACGTGTTGTTCAGATAGGACTGTCTATGCTTCTGCTCATGATAAGGGAGAGTACAGTAGTGGTGTTCAATAGGTGCTGGAGTAGTAGCAGTAAGTATTCGTCGAACAGGAGCCACTTCCTCTACAACCCAAGTTATTACTGCCATAATGATCACACTGACAGTAAACCCAACAATGCACATAATTTTCTTATCGCAGATTCTCGCAGCAGTCGATGTCTCTTTCATAGGCATGGTCATCTTGATGCTGAAACAACAAAGCAGATGGAGCTCTAAAGTCCTGGGCAGCCGTTGGTTTCTTCACTGAGGGTTAAGGTTGAGTGTCACTAAGCAAAAGATCCCCCCCTCTTCAGCTCAGTCTCTCACTAACCCAGGACGGTTGCTCAACCAGTCTCTTTCAGCAATGCAGTTTCTCTCCGGGGTCGCAACTGATATCGAGATGTACTAGGGATTGTGTGGTCCGGGAAGACTTCCTCAGGTTCCTCAGGTGACATGGCTTGGCCTCTCTCGGTGTCCAGAATCTGTCGATAGTCGGCGAGCGCAGCAGGTTCCACCAGGGCAGACGGCACTTTTCTGCAGAGCGTTGAATTAACCCAATTCTTCTGATTGGTCACTCGGACTGCAGTTCTCGTGGCCAGGAGCACCTGCTCAGGGCCTTTCCACCTGGGTTCTAGGCTGTTCGACCTCTGGAAGACCTTCACCATGACGTGGTCACCGGGCCGAAGATCATGACCATCAACCTGCGACCTGTCAGGAAGAGCTTCTCGAACCTGTTGATGAATAGAAAGCAAGCTGTCAGTCAACTGTGACAGGTAGTCACTCATCAAGACACAAGGTACATCATGTATGGGGTGCGGCTTAGGAATTCCCCAAATATTCATAGGCCTTCCAAATACCACCTCATACAGTGTAAGGCCAGATCGTGTATGTTGCACTGATCTAATGGACAGCAATGCCAAGGGTAGTGCATCAGGCCATTTCAGAGATGTGGAAGCCTGGATTTTAGCCAACTTAAGTTTGAGGGTAGAATTGTATCGTTCCACTAGCCCTGCTGATTGTGGGTGGAAGGCAGCATGAAACTTCTGCTTAATTCCCAATCCTTTCAAGACATACTCAACAACTTGCCCAATGAAATGGGGTCCGTTGTCACTCCACAAAAGTTTGCAAACACCAAATCTAGGGAAGAACTCCTTTAAAAGCACCTTCGCTGTAGTAAGAGCTGTATTATCTTTAAGCCTGGGCGTAGTTCGCGAAGTAGCGCTACGCGAAGCTACGCAAAGTGCAGTTCGCACTACGCGAGTTACGCGTAGCACTACGCGAACTGCGTAGTGCACTGTTCGCAATGATTGCACAGTGCCGGATGCTTGTCCGCACTGTGCAATCATTGAAACGGCATCTTGCACAGTGCGAGCTGTCTTTTACTGCCGCTCGAGTAGATTTTTACTCGAGCGGCAGCTTTCTCAACGCGGACTGGTAGTTTCTCATCGCGAGCGGTCCCGAGCATACGCGACCACTCGCAATGAGAAACCTGACCTCCCAGCGTTGAGAATCTCGCCGGGAGGTTTATTTTCCACGCTCGCGATCGGCAACTTGATGTTGCTGATCGCGAACGAGAAAAAGTCTCGCCGGGATGTCATTTTGCTTGCTCGCGGTCCCCAACTTGACGTTGAGGACCGCGAGCAAGCAAAAAATGACCGCTGCACGACGCTACGCGTAGCTACGCGTGTTTGCACTGTGCTACGTGCAATTCGCGTTGTGCGAAGTAGTGCAAACTTCGCAAACTACGCGAGCGTAGCGTAGTGCTTTGCCCAGGGTTAATTATCTTTCGTAGGTTATGCCTCTATCCACTTACTAAAGGCACATACCACCACTAGAACATACTTTAGATTATTACAGCGTTCAAGCTGGATGTAATCCATTTGAAGAACCTCAAAAGGTGCAGTTGGTGTAGCAAACCCTCCTGTTGGAGTTCGTGTCCCTTTTCCAGGATTGTACTGAAGACAAATCAAGCAGGACTGCACTATCTTTTTAGCTATGCCGGCAATTTCCGGATGCTCCCAAACTTGCATAAGCAACTTCGTTATTGAGGATGCTCCAACATGTGCCGGCCCATGTGCCATATGAATCATAGGATGTAAATAGGCTGTGGGCAATCTCCATTTAGTCATGTCTTTATTCCTCCAACAGCCCTCATCATCCAATGTTCCCTCCCTAGACCATTGCTCAAATTCTTCTGCAGAGGCAGATCGCTGCATATCAAGCACTTCCTGCCTAGCATCATGCCAACGTTCAGCCTGTGACTTCACCACATACATAGATCTGGTGCTTCGCTGCATCGCAGTTTCGCGGGCTATGCGATCTGCGAAGGCATTACCTTGTCCTATTTTATCAGTCATTTTCTTGTGTGCGCTACACTTAACAATCGCTATTTTCTTCGGATATGTCGAGGCAGTCAGGAGATTATGCACCAATTCTCCATGCACTATTTGCGTTCCATGTCTTTAAGAAAGTATCTTTCCTTCCAGAGTAACCCAAAATCGTGAGCCACTCCAAAGGCATAGCGGCTATTGGTATAGATGTTGACAGACAAGTCAGTACTAAGTTCACACGCCCTCGTCAATGCTATCAGCTCAGCTGCCTGAGCTGACTTCTGTGGAATGCGAGCTGTCTCAACTACCGTCTGAAACGTTGTGATTGCATATGCAGCTGATGTCGTGCCATCTGGTAATCGCAAACAAGACCCATCAACCCATAATTCTCCATCAACATTTGAGAGGGGCGTATCTTGTAGGTCAACACGACCCTTTGTCAGTTCCTCAGTAAGGAATATACAGTCATGAGACTCTTGTGACTGGGATTGAGTAGCTGGATACGGCAACAGAGTAGCTGGATTAAGAGTTGTACATCTTTTCAAAGTGATATGAGGGGCCAAAATTGTCAATTCATATCCTGTCAAACGAGCACTAGTCAAATGCTGCATTTTAGTTTGGTTCAAAAGGGCATCAACTGCATGGGGTACTAACACAAGCAATCTATGTGACAAGACTATCCCTTCACTCTGACGTATGGACACAGCTGCCGCTGCAACAGAACGAAAACACCCAGGCAAAGCACGAGCGACTGGATCGAGGACAGCTGAAAAATATGCACAAGGACGCTGCTTATCACCGTGTGTCTGTACTAAAACTGAGAGTGCACAACCATCCCTCTCGTGTACATAGAGTGTGAAAGCCTTAGTGTAGTCTGGAGTACCTAATACTGGTGCAGAACATAGAGCTTGACGCAACTCTTGGAAAGCATTCTGACATTCAGTAGTCCATGGAAGGGGCATTGGAGTGTCTTTAGTCAGGAGGGCCAACAAGGGTTTAACAATATATGAGAAGCTAGGAATCCATTGCCTACAAAAAGAAGTAAGACCAATGAATGCACGAACATCTTTCTGAGTACTGGGCACAGGCGTGTCTAAGATAACTTGAATACGATCTGGTGTGAGTGCACGTCCCTCCTTAGACAGGAGGTGACCTAAATAGGTAACCTGCTGTCTACAATATTGCAATTTCTTCCGAGAAACCTTGTGATGGTGTGATGCAAGAAATGAAAACAATGACAGTGTTCCTTCTTCACACTGTTCAGAGGTATCAGCTGCCAACAAGATGTCATCAACATATTGTATGAGAGCCACCCCTGTTGGCACAGGAAAAGAATCAAGCTGTCTTTTCAACGCTTGGCTGTAAATACTAGGACTCTCTGTATACCACTGTGGAGCTCTACAAAATCTGAAGGATCGATTATTCAAAGTGAAGCCGAACAAATATCGGCTATCAGGATGAATAGGGATCGAAAAGAAAGCATTCTTTAAATCAATCACAGAGAATGTAGTCGCAGTAGGAGGAACCATGGTAAGGAGTGTCGTGATGTCAGAGCCTACCGGGTATTGGGGCACTACGATCTTATTAACCTCTCGCAAATCAATGATAAACCTGTATATTTTAGTATCAGTGTCTTTCTTCAAGATGGGAAGGATACGACTATTGCATATATTGTAAGGGACTTCTTCCACTACTCCTACTTCAATCAAATCTTGAACAATACGTATTAGTGCCTCTTCACCTTCTCGAGAAATTTTATATTGAGGCAGTCGAGGCAATGAAGCACCCTCCTTCACTTGAATATGAACTGGTGGGATAACCATTTGCCCTACATTGGTATCTGACGTAGCCCACAAAGTACTAGGGAGTGATGCCAAAGCAATATCTTCTCTAATGAGATAAGACTTATCAACCATGGGATAGTTATCATTCAAAATGACATGCACGCCTTCTGGGGAACAATGTATCGTAGTTCGGAAATGCTTGAGCATATCAAGACCCACAATATTGTCCGGCGTGTTAGGAAAAAGCAAAAATGGCCATGCAGCAGAGAATTTATCAACGTGAAATGCAAGTGGTTGTGACAGTGGGCTAAGGGATGGTGTCTCATCGAATCCTATCGATGTGATTGTTAAGCCAGACAGGGGAGCCCTTGGAACCAATTGTTTGGACAGGGCGCTACGAGTAGCTCCTATGTCAACCAAAAACCGATCAGTGGAACCCAAAACATGTGCGTTAACATAGGGACCCTTCTGATCTACTGGGACTTCAACTGATTCCTTACACCATCCTAGGCATTCCTATGCATAAGCAGAATCCTTCAAATCAGCAGTTGAATAATCAGACATTTGATATTGGTTTCGTCTATCAAAAGTATTAGAAGAATTCTGAGTATGCTTGACTGCCTCAAACCTAGTGCGATCATCCATACCTCCCCTATGTCCTGAATTCCCCGGACGGCTTCTCATTTGTCCTCGACCACGCTGATACTGCTGAGTACGCAAATGTGGACATTCAACAGCCCAATGTCCAATCTCCTTACAATAAGCGCACTGATCAGAAGATAAAGTAGCTCGGGGAAAGAGAGTGCGCCAGGGCGATACATTGCACGTCCGCCTCTGCCACCACCTCTATAGGGTGGACTATAAACCTGAGCTAACATAACCTTCATTTTTAAGTCCTTAGCCTTTTTATCCTCGTTGCCCTTAGCTTCCAATTCCTGACGTTCATAATACTGAGCCATAGTCAAAAGAGAGACTGGGGAAGACGTAGTCCATGAACTCTCGCTGGCCTTTAGGCGACTAGCTATTCCTGGCAACATGTTCGCGACAAATTTATCGACAAACAGATGCCTGCCCATGTCATCTGTCAATGACTGGCCACTAAAGTCGTGGAATGTCTCCTCAAAACGTGTAAAGAAGTCAGAGACCGATTCATCTGCCTTTTGCTTACAGGATGCTAATATAGTCCAGTCTATCTTTTTAGGAGGAATGAGAGTTTTCAATTTAACTATTATAGCCTTTGGAAGGTCTAAAATTTCTTGTTCCTGTTTCTGTGTCGGTTCCCTTTCTACATCTATCCTCTCTAGTTCCTTCCAAAGATGTCCAAAAGCTGCATGATCATCTACTTTACGAATAGACCTCCACATATCAGGGGGTAGGATAAGCCCAAAAACATATCAATATCAGACAAAGTCATAGTACAAGAACTAATAGCTCCTTCAACTTCATAAAAAGCAGCCGGATTTTTCCGCGGATCAGGCAAAGCAGCTTTAAGAGCCATAACATCCGCTCTACTCCAAGGAGTATAGACCCAATTATAAATAAAATATCCCTTCGCATCAGTTGAATCTTTATCGTCATTCGTGCCCGCACCCCTAGGAGGGACATACAAAGGCGCAGCTTCACGCATTGGTTTCCCATGAACTACAATATCCTTATCTGCCCCGGGATCGTCATCCTGTGGCACGGGGTCCGAACTGTTTGTTCAGCTGTAGTAGCTGCCTTTTTCTCCTCTCGCAAATGGAATGCATCAGCTCGCAGTTTAACCACGCGTCTAATTAAGTCAGCCACCTGGGAAGGGAGAAAAAGACCGTCACTCAACTGTTTATGATAATTTTTTATATCAACAGGCTCTAATTCTTTGGAATGTTTCCTGAATCTTTCAATTACTTCTCCAGTAAACGACTCTGTAAAATATAACTGCTCTGCCTCTGGCCATTGCTGAACTTGCGCTATAAGATCTGGAGCAGAAGTGTCACCACGAGCTGCTTTTCGGGCAGTAGATCTAAGAGTGGCCGCACGATCAGCCGTCATAAAAGAGCGAGTCTGTCGTTTAGTGTCCGATCCTGACTTTCCCTGAGCTGAGAGAGAGATGTCATCATCAGAATCAATCTTGGGGGCAGAGGAAAAAGTATAAGGAGGCGGAAAGCGATCTAATAAAATTGAATCATCCTGTGGTTTATTAAGCAGAGGATAAAGGGCGCGCCGGACAGGGTATTGGCCATTTACCTGTAAACGACGCTCCCTATCCTCTCTCTCTTTTATTTCCTTAATTTCTTTATTTTTCAGCTCCAGCGCTTTCGCATAGATATTTTTGCGCTGTTCTTTTTCTGCTAAAGCTTGCTCTCTTCTCACTCGTTCACACACTTCTTTCTCCCACATTCGTACACAGTCAAACATATCTTGTCTACTTTTGCGCTCAAACATACATTGTTCCACATACTGAATTTTTCTAAGATCAAATGACCCATTTATAGGCCATCGCAACTCAGGATCCTTGCTGGTATATTTATTCCATAGTGCACTATACATTATAGAAGAAATACCATTTTTAATGTACATATCCCTATTTGGTGTCCCCTCAGGGGGAGCCGGCTGATTCTGTTCTAGATCCATATTGGTACCTCCAAGAAAGCAACACATTCTACGAAATGTGCTTGAAACAGGCATGCCAAGAATATTGTAGCATATACAATATTATTTGCCAAGTGACACTTAACACAATGTGTGCCGTTCAAGTTTTCAAAGTTTAGAGAAAAATCTCCTCATTACCTGCCTATATAAATTGCAATTTATATATATATCCAAACAAATCCAAGATTTTGGCCAAACAAACAAGAAGTGTCGCATCAAACGACCTTACCAAGCAAAAGTCTCCAGCCTCCAACTGCCAAGTTCTGAATCGACCAATTGCTCTCTGCACGACGAACGCCAGAAGGGATCTCAGTCGAGGACCGGCACCACCTGGAGGGTCAAATTGGGAAAATCGGAAAAGCACCTCGGCTTGCTAAGACACGGGTCTCCTCATGCAGTGATCATCTGTAGCGAGATTCCAATCCTCCGTCAAGACCACTCCGTCGGGCATCCGAGTCGCCGATGAGCCACACATGACGGGCGCCAATTTGTAGAAGTAGACCTCACCAAGGCCTACCGGTGCTAGGGGTTCGCCCTTCTTTGCGCTCTAGTCCTCAGACCAATAAATAGAGATTGGCACAGAAGCTGGAATATCAAAACAACAATTTATTAAACCTCATGAGTGGAACTACATCTATACAAAACCCTCAGGCAGTGTATGAGGTAGCACAAGGAGCACAGAAACTGTGGGTCTTTTATACCCACTCAAGAGCTCAAAAGGAGGCGGTACAAGCACACACAAGAATAGCTATTCACATGTATGGACATACAGAAAATGCTCAGTCAACAAAGTAGGAGGAGAATGAAGTTGCTGACATCAGTTAGAGCAGCCTGACATTTACAGACTAAGACAGGTGCATGAGCAGCTACAGACTTTTCTGAGCATGTGCAGTGTTACAGGAGCTAACTATAGATAGTTATTCTAGTAAAGCACAAGGGTAGGCAACAGCGAAGACGGAAGGAGCACATGACGAGCACATGGTCAACTAAAATGGCTACCAAAAACAAAATGGCTTCAGCTCATGCTAACAGTGATCTCTGCCAAACGTCCACAATAGGTTGCTGCTTTATGTTTGGCTAGGCCCAATATTCGTAGAATAGTGAAGCTGCAGAACAAAAGTGAGTTTTAAGACATGTTGGCAGAGGGATTACTGATTAGGCTACTTTCTATGAGTCTGGGGAAAGGTACACTTGAAACACACTGCAGAAATGTAGGTGTGTCTTTCAAATGTAAAGTGCAGTCTATTTCTTTATTTCTTTTATATATGATGATGATTTCAAAAGGTAGACACATATGCATGCATTTTCAGGAATATGGTGAGATTTATAACAGATTCATGTGTAGGTTTGATGCTTTATATTTGGGTACGCCCAACACCCTGAGTAGTTACAGAATGGTCAAGCTGCAGTACGAAAGTGTACACCATGTCATAAACCTCACTTTTGTGCTGCAATTTCAGTATTCTGCTACTACTCAGGATGTTGGGCTTTGTCAAATATAAAGCAGCAATCTATCATATGTCTCACCTGTGTAAGTCTGCAATCACATAGCCACTACTGATGCACTCATCCATGCACTGAGGCACTATGTATTGAGTCCTTCAATCAGCCAGGCACTACCCTTGCACTTGTGCAATCACTCATGCTGTACGCATGCAGTCCTTCAATAACCCAGGCACTATCCATGCAGTTATAAAATCACCCAGGCACTACCTATGCACTCCTCCAATCACCCAGGCACTACCCCTGCACTCATGCAATCACCCAGGCACTACCTATGCAGTCATGCAATAGCCCAGGCAGTACCCTTGCACTCTTCTAATCACTAGGCAGTACCCATGCACTCCTTCAATCACCCAGTCAGTACCCATGCACTTACAAAATCACCCAGGCACTACCTATGCAGTCCTCCAATCACCCAGGTACTATCCCTGCACTCATGCAATCACCCAGGCATTAGCCATGCACTCCTTCAATCACTCAGGCAGTACTCATGCACTTATAAAATCATCCAGGCTCTACCTATGCACTCCTCTAATCACCCAGAAACTACCCCTGCACTCAGGCAATCACCCAGGCATTACTCATGCACTCCTCCGATCACCCATCCAGTACCCATACATTTATAAAATCACCCAGACCCTACCTATGCACTCTTGGAATCACCCAAGCACTACCTCTGCACTCATGCAATCACCGATACACTATATATTCACTCATGCAATAATCCAGGCACTACCCATGCACTCCTCTAATCACCCAAATACTACTCATGCTGTCATGCAATCACTCAGGCACTACCCGTGCACTTTTCTAATCACCCAACTACTCCCCTTGCACTCTTTCAATCACTCAGGTAGTACCCATCCACTTCTTCAATTACCCAGACATTACCTCTGCACTAATGCAGTCACTCAGGCATTAGCCGTACACTCCTTCAATCATCTGTGGAAAGGTATGCTTTAAATACACCATATGATTTTAGGTCTCTACTTGAAATGAGAACTGCTTGAAATACACCATATGATTTTAGGTCTCTACTTGAAATAAAAAGTGCAGTTTCTTAATTTTAAGGTGTGCATCATCTTGTGACAGGTATATCTGTACTTGCAAATGTATTTTCATATGTGTTATGTATCTAAAGATGCTAGACGTATAAAATACAGGTATATATCTATTTGTATGTTTCTTTCATATATGATGTCATTAGGGAAAGGTACAGACTCATGTATCCATGCGTTTTGAAATATGGGGAGACTTACAACAGAGAATTGTGAAGGGTTGTTGCTTTGTATTTTGGTAGGCTGTACATCTGAGTAGTACTAGAATGGTAAAGCAGCAGGAGCAGTAAAGTGATGTTTAAGATATGTTGGGTGAGGAATTACTGATTATGGTGCTTTAAAAGAATCTATGTAAAACTTTACTTGAAGTATGCCTGATAAATCTAGGTGTCTGTTTGAAATGTTAAGTGTAGTCTGTCAAGTTTTAAGGTCTGCATGGTCGTGTGATTGATGTATTTTCTAGTTGCATATGTATTCTTATATATGTTATGCATCTGAAGATGCTGCTTGTATAAAAGAGAGATATATCTCTATTTGTATGTTTCTATTATCTATGGTAGTACTAGTAAAAGGTACTGACACATGCATACATGCTTTCAGGAATATGGTGAGATTTATAACAGAGTCATGTGTAGGTTTAATGCTTTATATTTGGGTAGGCACAATACCCTGAGCAGTTACAGAATGATGAAGCTGTAGTAGAAAAGTGTACACCATGTCATAAACCTCACTTTTGTGTTGCAATTTCACTATTCTTCTACTACTCAAGATGTTGGGTGTAGTCAAATATAAAGCAACAACCTCAACACATGTCTCAGCTGTAAGTCTGCAATGACCCAGGCACTACCCATGCACTAACCACTATATACACAGTCCTTAAATCAGTCAGGCACTACCCCTGCACTTATGCAAACACTCAGGAACTACCTATGCACTCTTTCAGTAATGCAGGCACTACCCCTATATTCATGCAATCACCCATGTTCTATCTATGCATTCATCCAATCACCCAGGCGCTACCTGTGCACTTATAAAATCACCCAGGCACTACCTATGCACTCCTCCAATCACCCAGGCAGTACAGATGCACTGATGCAATCACTGAGGCACTACTGATGCACTCATACATGCACTCAGCCACTTCTCCTGCAATCATGCTATCACCCAAGCACTACCCATGCAGTTCTCCAATCATCCAGGCACAACCCTTGCACTCATGCAATCACCCAGGTACTACTTATGCCTTGTTCCAATCAGTCAGGCACTACCCATGCATTCCTCCATGTACCAAGGCAGCGCCTGTGAATTCCTCCAATCATGCAGGCATTACCCTTGCACTCATGCAATCACCCAGGCATTACCTATGCACTTCTTCAATCACTGAGACAGTACCCATGTGCTCCTTCAATCACCCAGGCATTACCTATGCACTTCTTCAATCACTCAGGTAGTACTGATGCAGTCCTCTAATTTCATAGGCATTACCCCTGCACTCATGTAATCACTATCCATGCAGTTATCCATGCTCTCAGTCACGACTTGTGCACTCATTCCATTTACCGATGCACTCATCAAATCAATCAGGCAGTACTTATGCACTCATGTAATCAGCCAGTTACTATTCATCATCTTCTCCAATTACCCAGCTAGTATTCTTGCACTCATACAAACACCTAGACACTACTGTTGCACTCAGTCATTCATGTAGGCACAACTTATACACTCATCTATGCATTCAGGGACTATTCATGCACTTATCCATGCACGTATGCAACCAGTCAATCAGTATCCAATCTTTCCTCCAATTATACAGAGATTACCCTTGCACTCATACAATCACCCAGGCACTACT
The DNA here is from genome assembly GCA_963921515.1 of Calotriton arnoldi. Lineage (NCBI taxonomy): Eukaryota > Metazoa > Chordata > Amphibia > Caudata > Salamandridae > Calotriton > Calotriton arnoldi. The sequence continues at coordinate 359,643 of CAWUFW010009034.1, forward strand.
CATGGACTCATGCAATCACTGAGACACGCTCATCATATATCTTAGCTGTAAGTCTTAACATATTGCGGAAACCATTTATACATATTTCTGTACGTTTTGGTAGCAATATCATATATTAAAGTAATATACAAATAGATGTATATTTGTGTTTTTTATAAGTGTAGCATGTTCACATGCATAATATGTATCAGAATACATGTGCAAGTAGAGATATACCTTAGTTACAACACCATGCAGACCTTAAAACTTGACGGATTGCTCTTCACATTTGAAGCAGATAATGAAAATTATGTGGTATACTTGAAGTGTAGCTTTCCACAGACTCATACAAAGTAGCGTTATAACTGATTCTTCTCTTAATATGCCTTAAACCTCACTTTTGTGCTGCTGCTTCGTCATTCTATGACTACTTAGGGTGTTGGGCCAAGTCAAATATATAGCAGCAATCTTTCATATGTCTCTGGTGTAATCTCACCATCTTCTTAAAAGCATGCATGCATATGTCTGTACCTTTTGTTAGTAGCATCATATATCAAAGAAACATACTCTGCTTCAATCACCCAGGCACTACCCTTGCACTCTTTCAATCATGCAGGCACTACCCTTGTACTTATGTAATCACTCAGCCAGTACTCATGCACTTATAAAATCACCCAGGCACTACCTTTGCACTCTTCCAATCACTCAGGCACTATCTCAGTACTCCTGCAATCACCCAGGCAGTACCCATGCACTTATAAAATCACCCAGTCACTTCCTATGTACTCCTGCAATCCCCCAGATATTACCCCTGCAGTCCAGCAATCACCCAGGCATTACCTATGTACTCCTTTAATCCCCCAGACGTTACCCCTGTACTCATGCAATCACCAATGCATTAGGTATACACTGCTTCAATCACCCAGGCACTACCCTTGCACTCTTTCAATCATACAGGCACTACCCTTGTACTTATGTAATCACTCAGCCAGTACTCATGCACTTATAAAATCACGCAGGCACTAACTTTGCACTCCTCCAATCACTCAGGCACTACCTCATTACTCCTACAATCCCACAGGCAGTACCCATGGACTTATAAAATCACCCAGTCACTTCCTATGTACTCCTGCAATCCCCCAGATATTACCCCTGCAGTCCCGCAATCACCCAGGCATTACCTATTTACTCCTTTAATCCCCAGATGTTACCCCTGCTCTCATGCAATCACTAATGCATTAGCTATACACTGGTTCAGTCACCCAGGGACTACCCTTGCACTCCTCCAATCACCCTGTCAGGATCTATGCACTTCTCCAATCACTCAGCTAGTACCCATGCTCTTATGGAATCAGTCAGGCATTACCCTAGCACTCCTCCAATCACCGAGGCACTACCCTTGTTCTCATACAATCACCCAGGCACTACCCCTGCAATAATGCAATCACTTAGGTACTACCTGTGCAGTTATGCAATCACCAAGGCATTATCTCTGCAATCATGCAATCACCCAGACATTACTCATGCACTCCTCTATTCACTCACACATTATCACTGCACTCATGCAATCCCCTAGGCACTACCCAAGCACTCCTTTAATCAGCAAGCCATTACCCACACACTTATATATTGACCCAGGCACTACCCTTGCAGTTCTCCAATCACTGAGGCACTATTCTTGTACTCATGCAATTACCCATGCAGTACCCATACACTTATAAAATCACCCAGACACTATTTATGTACTACCTCTGCAGTCGTGTAATCACGCAGCCTCTACCTATACACTCATGAACTAACCCAGACACTACCCTTGTAGTTGTAGAATCACCCAGGCCCTACTGTTGCACTCATCAATTCCCCTAGGCACTACTCAATGAGTCATCTATGCGTTCAGGTAGTATTTATACACTTATCCATGCACTCAACCTCTATGTGTTCACTCATACAATTAGCCAGTCAGTATCCATTCTCTCATCCAATTACCCAGCGACTACCCTTGGACTCATACAATCACCCAAGCACTACCCTTGGAGTTATGTAATCACTCAGGCAGATCTATTACATGTCTCAGTTGTAGGTTTCACTATATTCCTGAAATATTGTATACGTATGTCTGTACCTTTTCCTAGCAAATTCATATATAAAAGTAATATACAAATAGATGTATACCTGTGTTTTATATGTCTATCAACTTCACATGTATGATATGTATCAAAATGGATATGTAAGTAGAGATATCCCTCAGTTACAAGACTATAAAGTGTTTAACATTTGAGAGATTGCACTTTACATTTTAAACAGACACTAGATTTATGTGGCTTACTTCAAGTGAACTTTCCCACAGATTCTTACAAAGTACCATAATCAGTATGTAGTCACCGAACTTATCTTAAACATTACTTTTCTACTGCTACTGCTTCACTATTCCACTTCTAGTTAGGTATTGAGCATAGCTAAGGGCAAAGCAGCTATCTTTGACATGTCTCTGCTGTTAGTCTTATGATCTTCCTCAAACTGTGCATGCATATATCTGTACCTTTTGGTAGTGTACCATATATAAAAGAATAGAAATAGATGTTTCTTGTGTTTTACACATGTAGGGGCCGATTCACAGAACTAATCTGAGACAAAATCCTAAACTTACTACTTTTGGTATTCACAGAAGGCATTTAGTAGTAGTAAAGTTATGATTCCTAACTTTACTACTAGTAAACTGAGACAAAATCCTAACTTTACAACTTTCGGTATTCACAAAAGGGATTTAGTAGTAGTAAAGTTAGGATTCTTAACTTTACTACTACTAAATGCCTTTTGTGAATACCGAAAGTCGTAAAGTTAGAATTTTGTCTCAGTTTAGTAGTAGCAAAGTTAGGACTCCTAACTTTACTACTACTAAATGCCTTCTGTGAATACCAAAAGTAGTAAGTTTAGGATTTTGTCTCATATTACTTTTATGAATCGGGCCCGTAGCATCTTCAGATAGATAACACATATCAAAGTATATGAGTAGGTAGAGACATATGTTCATACACACCTACATTTATGTGGCGTACAAACATGCATGGATGCTTTCAGGAAGATAGTGACACTTACAGCATACATATGTGATAGGTTGCTGCTTTATATTTGTCTGTGAAAGGTTTGTATGAAATACACCACATGATTTTAGGTCTCTACTTGAAATGAGAAGTGCCCATTGTGCCTCTTTCACACCCTCTTCCCTCTGTCAGCACCCCTCTTGCCTCTTTCTGCACCTCTGTTCCTTCTTTCTGCACACATTAAAACTAAAGAAGCTACACTTCTTATCTAGGTGATTGGAGGAGTACAAGGGTAGTGCCTGGGTGATTGGAGGAGTGCTAGGGTGGTGCCTGACTGATTGCATAAGAGCATGGGTAAGAGCTAAGTGATTGGAGGGTGCAGAAAAAAGCAAGAGGGGTGCAAAAAAGCATGAGAGGTTTAGAAAGAAGCAACAGAGGTGCAGAAAGAAGCAAGAGGGGAGAAGAAGGAAGAAGGGTGCAGAAAGAGACATAAGGGTTGCAGAAAGAAGGGACAGAGGTGGAGAAAGAGGCAAGAAGTGCAAAAAGTAGAAACAGAGATACAGAAAGGAGGAGGAGGGGTGGAGAAAGAGGCAAGAGGGATGCAGAAAGAAGCAAGAGAGGAATAGAAAGGAATAAAAGAAGTACAGAAAGAAGCAACAGAGATGTAGGAAGGGGAAGTGGGGTGGAGAAAGAGGCAAGAGGGATACAGAAGGAAACAAGCTACACTTCTTATCTAGGTGATTGGAGGAGTACAAGGGTAGTGCCTGGGTGATTGGAGGAGTGCTAGGGTGGTGCCTGACTGATTGCATAAGAGCATGGGTAAGAGCTACGTGATTGGAGGGGTGCAGAAAAAAGCAAGAGGGGTGCAAAAAAAGCATGAGAGGTTTAGAAAGAAGCAACAGAGGTGCAGAAAGAAGCAAGAGGGGAGAAGAAAGAAGGAAGAAGGGTGCAGAAAGAGACATAAGGGTTGCAGAAAGAAGGGACAGAGGTGGAGAAAGAGGCAAGAAGGGCAAAAAGTAGAAACAGAGATACAGAAAGGAGGAGGAGGGGTGGAGAAAGAGGCAAGAGGGATGCAGAAAGAAGCAAGAGAGGAATAGAATGGAATAAAAGAAGTGCAGAAAGAAGCAACAGAGATGTAGGAAGGGGAAGTGGGGTGGAGAAAGAGGCAAGAGGGATACAGAAGGAAACAAGAGAGGTGCAGAAAAAGGGACGAGGGGTGCAGAAAGAGGGAAGAGTGGTGTGAAAGAGGCATGAGGGTTGCAGAAAGAAGCAAGAGGAGTGCAGAAAGAAGCAAGAGAGGTTTAGAAAGTATTTACATTTCAAACACACACCTATATTTATGTGCATACTTCAAGTGAACTTTTGTACAGACTCATACAAAGTAGTATAATAACTAATCCATCTCCTAACATGTTTTAAACTTCACTTTTGTGTTGCTGTTTCACCATTCTAGTAATGGTCAGGGTGTTGGGCCTAGGCAAATATAAAGCAAAAACCTATGACATGTGTCAGCTGTAAGTCTCACTATATTCTGAAAATCATATATGCATATGTCTGTACCTTTTAAATTGAATGTATTTTTTTAATTATAGTTGAGAATATTTGTATATAATTATTTTAATAATATTTAATAATTTTTAGAAAGTTTTTTAAACTTTTCTTTTTTTTCAGATATTCTCCATATTTATTAAGAAAGATTCAGTATGACAAAAAAAGCGCAAAAGAAAAGACAACAAAAAAAAACAGTACTATTTCAAGGAGAGAGAAAAGCAGAATTTAGATGAAGTACAACATGTGACGTTGAAGAAAAAGTCTTCTGGTAAGAGAACTAAAGAATTTGTTAAAAAACTTTTAAAGAATGTAATACATTTTCAAAATGGGGAAAAGAGAAAGAAAAGTTGTACAAACAATCAGAAGGAAACAAAAAAAGGACAAATTAATGGAAAATCAGGTTATGGGAAAACAATCTATGTTGAAAGAAGGATGAAAGAATATAAAGACATTAGGAAGAGAATGTATAAAAGTAGAGTACTACAAAATGTATTGAAAGATTGCAAAAATATAAAAGAAGATCAGCATTTTATAAGAAAAAAGAACAGATTGAAAGTGTAGTCGAAAAGGCTTTTGAATTGAAAAGAAGATTGTTTATATTAGTATTGAAGAGAATGAAAACATTGAAAAAAGCAATGCACTTTAAGAAGGAGAAAAGTAAAAGAAAAAGACTGGTTAATGGAACTAACTTTTGTAAAAAGATTTCGGGTGAATAGAAGCACACTTCTAGTACTGAGCCTTTTTTTAATGAAGAAAGCTATTTTCAACAAAATACATTAGTTCATGCAGTTGATACCAGTGGTCGTTGTTATCAGGTTAAAAACGGTTGTCCAATTGAAAAACAAAAGATGGTTCATAGAAATGTGGAAGAAGTAATAGCTGAAGATGTTCAAGGGAGACGTACACAAGCTCCAGTGTATAAGTGGGATTGTAGTAGAATTTGTAGTATACAACAGGAATCTATTGATATTTTACTAAATTTCTTACGAGATTATGGTGATAAAAGTGTTAAACAAAAGATTAAGCTATTGCAAGGACTAGATCCTTGTAAAGTAAAAAAATATACTAACTTGCAGGGTCATTCTCTGGCTTGTCTTTCTAGAAAAGTGTGTCAAAGTACTTTTCATCATTTAGGAATGTTAGCAGTACATCACTCAGAAATGCAGAAGTTAGTAAGAAGATTGTACTATGTAAAAAGTCCTGCATTATCTTTAAGTGAAATAAACACAGCTCTTTTGCATGGTTCAGTATTGGATGTAAAAAAAGTTTCTTATGATATACAGTTTTGTTTCTTTGGTTCTCAAGAGGAGTGTAGAGAAAGTGAGAGTTTCATAAGTGTAGGTGTTGAAGAAGAGGTGGAAGATAGTACTACTGAGAAGTTTGCAGAAGAAATTACAAAGTTTAAGGTAATTTCTTGTGAAAAACCAAACTATGGGGCTGATTACGATGGCAGTCGTAGGCACCTCCGCGGTGCTGGCGGAAAACGTCCATTTAGTTACTCCTGCGGCGGTCCTCATGACCGCCATATTGCAATGGGCAAAGATAGCCCATTTCCCGTCCGTCGCGGAGTTTCCGGATCCGCCAGATTTTTGGTTCCGCAACGGTGCCGGAGGGAGCCAATAGAGAAAGACCACCGTGCGGAATGACGTTCCTACCGCCGGACAAATCACGATGCCTCAACCAGCCCATCAGTACGCAGCCGTGAAATGAGCCCCTCGGAGATGGCGGAAGCAGAACTGCGGAGATAGAAACTAGAGTCCGAGACACCTCCACACGCTCCTGGCCGCCATGGATCCTGCTCTACAACCCTTTCCGCTGCTGTACATGATCCACTATCAGCAGATAAGAGACCGTCGCGGTCAGCACCGCAGGTAAGTCAATAAAACATCCCCGCATACAACCCCTGTACAACGACAACACACAACTGTTGCACTGAAATACTTGTCCTGTCTACATCAGACACCCTGGTGGAGACAGGAACATATACCAATGTCTAAGTACACATGTCTTGGACGTCACAGATTGACACCTCTGCATCGGTGTCACCCATCTCCATAGAAATGATTGCAACTAGCCCAGTCGTGCCGGTCATGTCACCGCAGCGGTGAATCCGCGGTAAAACCTGCCCACAATGTTGTAGGAGTTCAGGACATTGCCCCAGACAAGCAAGACCAACATCACATCATCCACACCACATGGATCATCACCAATTGTATAGTAACATGAGTGTGTGGGTGAGGCAAGAGTCCCTCCAAAATGACAATAGTCATCATTGCACACAAATAAGGGTCAGTCCAAATACAATGTGGAACAGAGGAGGGAAGCAAACAGGGTGTGTATGTGTATTTCACAGTAGTCCAACAAGGTGCTGGAATGAGTCAGTGAGGCCAGGTAGATGACACATCATATTAGACACCACTGCCACACAATCACAGATCAACACTGACTACACTGCCAACTCACTGGACACCTACACACCATTACTCCACCTCAACAAATGAGCACCAACTACAAAGTAGTGAATGAATGCCAAAGTGTCAGGAAGAGTCTATCTTGACAGCAGGAAACTCTGACCTGAGACTCATGACAACCCTCCTCCTCCTCACACTTGCCTTCCACTCATGTGAATTAAAGTGACTAATTCAAGAAATGAAGAGTCACTGTGCAGATTCACAACCTTGGAACTGTTCACACTGCATGTCAAGTCCTTCAGACAGCTCACACACTTAAACTTAGCCTCATACACATACCATAAGTCAGCAGCACTGTATGATAATAACTAAACTAGCCTAAAGTGGAGTGCACAGTGCAGGAAAAGCATGGAGAAATTACAGGTACCATTTGTACATGACATGCAGGAGGTACCACATATCACACTACACTTAGACCATCAAATCATACATGGCGGGCACAGTGATTGAAATTGAACGAAAGTAACATCTGTGCAGTATCCCTGTGATACAGCATTGCAAGCAATGCATTGGCCCAGGATGATATGAACTGTCATAAGCCATACAGTGACCAGCCCCTCATCTGTGTCAACTATCTTGACATGTGTATGCCACCAGCAAAACACTCATGGCTCACGGTGACACTCCCCGATTGTCAAACCCAAGTATGACCTCCACACATACCCCTCATCTACCCATCTCCCACCTTCACTGCTCAACACCTGTGAGAAGCACAGATAAAGTTGTAAATAAGCTCCTGTGAGTTTCCTGATAACCAATGCCACACCCTGGTGTGTATCCACAAATGTCAGAATCCCTCTCAGGGATGTCTGAACCAATGCTGATCACAAACCAATTGCCGAACACATGTATGACAAACCACATCAAAAGAAGTCCAACAAGCTCAGCCATGTGCAGCCAAACACTGGATAGGCAATGTGAACCTAGACAGCACCGGAATAGATAACATTTCTACTCTGACCAACTGCACAGACACCATCATCCAAACCAATCAAAAAATACATGAACATATGCCAATCATAAACACTAACTGTGTGCAACAAGACAAATCTGCAAACACAGACATAGACACTCCACCAGTTACAAAGTGAGCATGGTGTCAATGTGCAGCACAAGCATGCACATGCACAATCCTGACAAGTGACTGTAAAAATATAGGAGGCCATAGCACAATTGTGCACTCAAAACATGCTAATGAACAAGACTCCACATTGCCGCATATGACATTCACACAAGAAATGCACACTACAAATTCAACACACATCTGAATGTATTCCAATACACAAACTCCTCACACACAATGTCATGAAAAAATAACATCACACACACATGGACCTGTCAGTAGAAAGAGCCAACACAGGCCAAAGACTGCATCCCTCAACAACAAATACACAACATATGCACATACAAAAACATTACATAGCAAACTCAGCTGGACATCAGGGGGACTCACACCGGGCAAGGACAATGCAACATACACTGACAGCAGTGCATGCACATTAATCAGTGTGTGAACACCACCAAAACCAGTATCACACATATCTGAGTGCTCCACCATGAACTTCAACATCACAAATCATCACAGCACACAGATCACATCACACTCAGGATGGGTAGCATTACCTCAGCAAACAGACATACACTTTAGCTATCACCTGCTGCTGCACAACTCTGGAAAACACAGATGCATGGATCATGACTAGAGGACTGTGCTGGAAAATCATCTGCACTGTACCTGACCAACCATGACTGCAATCAAGTAGAAGAAAATAGCACATAACAAATTGTGAAACAGTCCTGAGGGGCACATTGGTCCTGGACACAGATCATCCTCCCACAGTATAGTGTCATACTATGAAGTGGTGTGGAGGGTCACACACTGGCAAGGCATGGGGGGAAGATAAAAGACTGAAGTGGTGTGTACATTAGTATTGGACAGGTGAGGAGTGTACAGAGCAAAAACACATAGAGGAGTAACTCACAATGTGTAGGCATCAGAAGCTCCTATTGGGGCTGGTATGACTCTCAATACCACATAGTGGTCAAAATAAAGTGTAAAATGACATCAATGTATGTGAAAAGTCACTTATAATGTTAGTTCACCTGAGCCGGTCAGCAAAGTGAGCACAAACGTAAGCAAGAGCCATGGCTGATCGTCAAACCACAACACAGACATTGCAGTGACACACTCTACATACTCACAAATGACAGTGACAACAAGTAGGTGTACCCCAGGACTTCAAGGTCATACCAACACACTGCACATTGCTCAACAAACAACTCCTACATGTGCCCACAATCTAAAGCAGGCGTCTGATAATGTAAACAAACAGGCACTTATTAACTGGATCATACATGTGTGTAGGTGTCATGTTCAGGGGCACATACACATCAACACTTCAGCTAATGACAGGACAATCACACTATATGACTACTCAAGTGCACACATTCTAATGTACCCACGTGACTATGAAGCCAGGCCTACACAAGATGACTACACATCTACACTGCTGTGTACAAATCAAGATAGATTCCACAGATATTACAGACTCTGTTCTCCCGGCAAGTTATCATGTGAATAGAATTCTCTGCTGTGGTACAGCATCCAAATATGACATGTATACAAAATTGGAGACCTGACAAAAGAATGATTAGGATAAGAGTAGATCATCACAGACAACCATCATTGCACCCTCAAGCCTCTGACTCAAAAAGCACAAAAGTTGCTGTAACCTCTGGCAACTTCTGCAAAAGAAAATCAAGTATATGCCATTGTGAATGTGGCATACAGAGCATGTAACAGATGAACATATACACATACATTGCACTGCATCATTAGCAAGGGCAGCGACAAAGCTCAGAACATGAGTAACAGTCTTTATTACATAAACTCTGTATAGGCATCAAAAGTGCAAAACATCAAGGCCAAATTTCAAGTCCGCACATGTGTGCATGAAAACTTGCACACCAAATAGGTAACACAGTCCACTGCCATGGGAATCACCACAGGATAGGGGCTTTGAATGGGCAGTCCAGGCACCGCTCAGGGAGAAAGGGTGTGGGAAGGGGGACTTGGCTTCAACTTTGGGTTGAAGTTGAACTGGGAGGGGGCTAATTGTCTGGGCCAGTTGGAGGACTGGACCTGGGAGGGAGAGAACTGGCTGAGGTAGAGGGATCCATGGATGTGGGAGCCTGAGGCCTGCTTGGACCGGGTGGAGTGGTGGCACGGGGGGTGGAGACATGCTGTGTGGAGGCTCAGTGGCTGATGGTGAATGTGGAGGGCTGGGTCTCAATTGTTTGGGGATTTGATATCCCACAAGTGTCTTGCCAGGAGTGAGAAGTGAGGTGGGCACAGCAGCCTCCCACTTCCCCAAAGGTGTAGCAGGTGGTGGTGGCTCTCCCCGTGGGGATTTGCTGGACATGGTGGTACGCTGGGGGCGGGGTTGCCTTTTCCCCTGCATCCCCTGTTGTGGAGGTACACTCCCCACTTTGCTCTCTCATCCATGCTTCACAGGGGTGTGGGTGGGAGTCGAATTTTTGGGTGAAACTGCCTTCTGAATGTGTTTGGGCTTAGCTGTGGCAGGCACCTGGTTCACTGCAGACAGGGCAAGTGTTTGTGTGTCTTTGGGATGAGGTGTTGGGATGGGAGTGCCCTTGGATGGTGATGAATCAGAGGAATGTAATGTGGATGCATGCTTTTTTGCCTTATGTCCCTGAGTGTCCTGTGATGGGCTTTTTGTTTTGCAGTCATGTGTGCTCTTTGTGTGCTGTTGTGATGGTGTATGGTGTCTGGTACGCTTATAGTGCTGCTGTTGTGTGCTGTGTGTGGATGACTGGGTGCCTGAGGGCTCTGGTGTGTGTGTACTCTGGTCAGGTGGGGGCACTGGCAGGGTGGTTGGTGAAGGGACAGGAGCTGGACTGGGAGCTTGGGACTGCTGAATGGCTGTTGTCACTGTGGAGGACAAAGACTGGACAGTTCGGTGTAGGCCACCCATGTCTGAATGAATGCCCTCCATGAACGCAACAACCTGTGACAACTTGTTGCCATGATCCTGGAGGGCATTCAGGAGAGCAGTCTCACCCACACACAGCTGCCGCAAAATGTCTATGGCCTCCACACTGAGGGCAGCAGGGGAGACAGGGGCAGGGGCAGCTGTGCCTGAGGGGAAGGAGACTCTACCCTTCTTAGGGCTGCGGGCAAGGATAGCACTTGGGGGAGCATCCGGAAGGGTGGACACAGGACGAGGTGTGGCGGAAGAAGATGCAGATCTTGAACTTCCTGTGCCCGCCACCATCGAGGAGTCACCACTGGACTGGGAAGATATGGAGGTTGGTGTTTCCGGCTGGGAATCCTCCAGGGCACTCCTGTCCCCCTCCGAGGCGCTGGTCCCCTCAGTGTCACTGAACTCCTGTGTAGCAGTCGTGCCAGTAGCTTCCCCAACGGTGTCGGGCCCCTGTCCTTCCCTGCCCTTGGTAGATGCTGCAAGAGACAGAGACATAGGTTCAGTATAGTGCCATACTCTCAAACATCATATGCAATACAAAAGTTAGCAATCGACAACCTGAGCAAAAACACTGAAGTAAAGCACATATAAAATCCAAACCTCAGTCCTTAGTGATTTCTTCTTGCTTTTATTCCGAGGTCTTTAAGCATACATCCGTATTTCAGTCTTCATAACAACTGTCCAAGCCACAAAACATGCCAACACGTGTTTCGTCTATAAGGCTGTAAGCCATAGACTTCATCAGGGCACTTGAAAAGCTCATATTTGCTAGAATCATAAAGTCAAAATGAGGTCGCAATAATCCATATGTCCTTATTCCTGAAGTTCGACGGAGGAAAGTATTCCTCGTGTATCCCGTGGTGTGTAGCACTGACGCCATCTTGAACCACCTATTTGTATCCAAGGTACATCAACATAGAAGACGGTACAAGCGGGAATTCTTCAGGGCTAGTGTGCGACGTACAGCACGTACCTATGCAATACAAACTCAAATCCTTTGACTGTAACTCCCACGTTTCACTACTCCATGTACTTTCAGCATATGTCACATTTATGCAATCATCAGCTGCTGCATGGAAACATGCTTAGTTGATAGTCATGCTCCATGTTGCGTTGACACAGCCAAATAGCTGGGCATGTGCCTACATGTAAACATCACATATAATTGTCTGTAGGCACACCTACGTGCCTGTAGGTAAGATAGCTACACATCCAAACATGTTGTCTCAGTCACATTTGAAGTATATTTCACGGAACACCACAGATAAAAAGTCAAATATATCCATTTGCAAGTGATATCACCTCCTGAAATCCACTATGTTGGGCATTGAAGCACAACTACAGTTGTACATTCGTGTCAGCTGTGTAGATGTAATAATTGTTTTGATGTGCACAGCACGCATCTCCAAATGCACACTAACACAATGCTCACTGCTGTTCACTGCCAGTTGATGTCTCTGACACTCACACTGCAGCTTATGTCACAAGGACACATCTTTTTTGGTAATGAAGTGCAAATAAGCCCCATGTAACAATGTAGTCACATAGACAATGCACAATAGCATGAGAATGGGAATTTTATGCAAGGCCTTCATGGGTTGTGACATGTCACATAACAACAACTTCACAAGTGCCTGACAGGCCTTCATTGATTCAAGGCATGATAGTGTCTTCTGTAGATGAAGTTGTCAGTGTCCTCCATTAGGACAGCTAATGTGTGACAATACCTAGGGTCTGGCATATGACATCCCTACGTTGTGCTGACTGATGACATTGATGACACATCAATGTGCCAAGAATTCACTCACTGATTAAAAGCATTAGCCACAACTTCACCATGCACTGATGCACATGGACACCCCTCCACAATGCACACAAACTGAGGACTGACACTCTGAGTAACATTTGCTCCTTATCATCTATCAAATTACTGAACAACACCACAGTCACATAAAAATTTGCCATACCCACTGATCACATCCAACCATGTTAAGCCCTAGTGCCAAAACAATCTCACAATGGCGAGGTTCAGCTACATTGCATTTAAATTCCAGAGTCTAACCATCCCAGTCATGTTGCCATGTGCACAAATGGCAAATGCAAATCAGCCAATGCATCACTGCAATCATCACCATCTACCCCATCAGCACCTGTGTGCACTTGCTGTCAATGTGGCAGGAAATTACATCATGTGATGCCATGCTGCTGATATTAGGCTAATATGTTTTGCAATGATGCTGTCATCTCTATCATTGTGAAAAAAGAACCCATGGGACAGGTGTGACCTCTACCAACTCACTGCTCCCTGAGTCCACATCTGTGCATGTCTCTAGCCAGGTACACATCATCACATGAGCACACTATTGTGGTAGCCACACAGCACACACAAGCCTGACAAGTGTACTGGGCTACATACTTCACACAATGAATTTAATTTTCCTCTGTAGGAAGGTCTCAGTTCAGACAACATTCACAAAATGTGAGATGAAAACATGGCAAGATGATTTGCTATGACAACGTTCATGGATTTAGCACATGAGAAACAAAATGTTGTACAAATGCAGAACCTCTGCACTCAACACTGAGGCTACTTAGAAGCCATTGCATCACTAGAGATAGCACAGAGGTCCGCACTTGCTCTGGGCTGGGATTCATGCAGTCACTCATACGCAAAGTCACACTTTGCACAATACTCACCCCCAACTTGCTGCTGTTGGTCCCTCAAGCGTCCATCCAGCTCTGGCTGTGTCACTGCCAGGATGCGGGCCATTAGTGGTGTCATGCTCCTGCGCGCCAACCTGCCACTTCGAGGCACCAGCCCCAGCGTCATTTCAGCTGCGTTTTTGCTGAGGCGGCAGATGTCATCCCACCTCTTGTGGCAGTGTGTATGGCGTCGGTTTGAGACCCCCAGGGACCGCACTTTGGGGGCAATGGCCCTCCATATGGCCTTACGCTGATGGACCTTGAGCTGCAGGCATGGGAAACAAGAAGAGGAAGTTTTTGTAACACTGTGTTGTGTACCACTGTGTGACAGTACAGGAGCATGAAAACACATAGCACACAAATACATCAATGGAGAGCAGAGCCCATACACCATGTCACATAGTACACTTGGGTCAACCCATATCATTGCAATGTATACATCTATGATGTGGACACACTACATGCCCATCTCATACACATGTAGGGTGCCAGCACAGAAACCAATGTGCAAATGGGCCTCATCTGTGATGCACTATGTGAGTGAGCATGACATACAATACACTGGAAATGATGTGTAGTGTTCAGACTCACTGTGTCTTACACTACACACCCCTTAATGTCCTTGGCCATTGCTTAGCTACATGTGTCATGGTGGTCACATTTAGGTCCCTGATCTTACATTCTCACACTCTTGTCACAAGGTGTAGGCCTGCGTTGTGTACTCCTCAGGCCTATAATTAGGCCTGGGCGGTAAATTCCGTTCCGCTCGCGGAATTTGCGGAATTTGGGTAATTTTGCGTTCCGCGGAGAACGGGGAATTACCAAAAATTCCGCGATCCGCGGCTTCGCGGAATTTTTTGCTTGTTCGCGCTTTCAAAATGCGTGTTCGCGAGATATTTCTCCCCGAGCACGCAAGCAGCGTTCGCGAACAGGAAAAAAGCATCGCGAATGGGCGGAACAAGCAATTCCGCGTGTTCGCGGAACTTTTGCGGGCTCGCGGAGATTTTTTACATTTTCGCGGAGCTTTGCGTAGCGCGACTACGCAAATTCCGCCCACCCCTACCTATAATATCTCCTTCGAAAATAGGATGGTGGACAACACATATGTTTTTCTAAGTCCTTTTAGTGATGGGTCCTTGTAACATCGTGCAGTTACTGGGCAGGCCAGAGGGCTTTTCACTGAGGAAAAACGTGGTCCATCACAGAAATCACATGCATGTACAATGAGAATGGTGAAAAAGTGCATACACATGCAAGACTCTATACATCATAGAATCAATAGAAGGATGACATGTCCACCGTACATTTAGCAGATGTGTCAGAGGTGATTTACCACCAATAGTGATAGATCCAGGCCTTGTGCTCCTGTGCAGAATCGACACATCTCCATAGGGTGAATTTGAAAGCAGAACACACATTATTCAGTACCCTCTGGCCAATCTACATTTGAAATGTCGCAAATGAGCCTATGAACATTTAATGAACTAAGACATTACATGGCACAGGGAATATGTGTTCAGAGTTCGAGTGTCTCAAATCAGCAGTGTGACTGTATAACTGGTAAACCACAGTATGTCCTTTCCATCATTAAATGCAGTCAGGGATCTGTGGAAATAAGGCTATACACCCCATTGACGTGAAGTCAGCATGCTAGGCAGTGTCTCACACATTTACATTACCCAGTCTCAGAACAACATGTGTGTTTTTTGGCTTCAAATGAGCAGCACCAGTGTCTATGTTGCCATCCTCCCCACATACTCAAGTGCAATAAGTTCTACGTCATGTATGGACCATGCTGTTGGAAAAATATTAATGCATGAACATTGGCTTGCACTCACAGGCACATACTACTGTACAGTAACATCATGTGAGCATTCTGAGCACTCTCAAACTTTTACTCATACACTTACCAGTACCTCTGGAGCACCATATAGCCACTCATACTGGGCAAGGACCTCGTCCACCAGGACCTCCAGCTCCTCTGTGGTGAAGGAACGGGCCGTGATGTTCTCTGTTCGAGCCATGACTGGGTCCAGAGTAGAGGTACAGCAGCAGTTGGTGGTGATGAATGGCAGGCAGCAGTGTCTGAATGCAAGTGACATCTGTGGCTCTCTCACAGACATTTATAGGCCCCTATGGTTGTTTCAGTGGTACTCTGCTGATGCAATTGGTCAGCCTGGTTTGCATGTTTCGGGCTACTTAGAAGCCTTCGGAAATTCCTTCCACTTCTTCCCAGGGCCGCTAAAGAAACGGTCACCCGAGCCCTGATTTTATCCCGGTTGGATTACACCAATGCCCTGGGGGATATCTGCTTAACAAACTGCAGGTTGTGCAGAATGCAGCAGCCAGGCTTCTTCTCAACGTCCCCGCCAGAAGTAGCGTGAGACAACATCTGCGTACCCTTCACTGGCTGCCCGTAGCCGAACGGGTTAAATTCAAGTCCTTAGTTATAGCTCACCGTGCTCTTCATGCCTCAGGCCCTATCTACCTACGAAAGCGCTTCTCTTTCTATACGCCTGCGAGACATCTACGCTCTACCACACAACTCTTGGCCCATGTTCCGCGCTTCCGGCTGCAAAGGATGGGTGGCAGTTCCCTTGCCTTGAAAGCCGTCTTAGCCTGGAACTCGCTGCCGTTCGCTCTCCGGAGCATTCAGCACCCCAGTCTGTTTAAAAAAAACCTGAAAACATTTCTCTTTGTTAAATTTGATCCCCGCATTACTCAAGGCTCGCGCCGGGACACTCCTCGGAGTATCCGTGCGCGCTACAAATTTAAATAACATAACATAACAATTGTATCCAATGCCTGTGACCGCAGTGGCAGAGCACGCCTACCGCGAGTTTAAAAAATGTATTGCACTACCGTGATGGCGGTTCCCATTCGCTACACTGACATTGGCATAGGCGGTGTCACACTGCGGGGGCCAGGTGGTCTCTACCGCAATCCGGCATCTTTCAATTGTGGCCAATGCCTGTGACCGCAGTGGCAGAGCACGCCTTCCGCGAGTTTCAAAAATGTATTGCACTACCGCTATGGGGGTTCCCATTGGCTGCACTGACATTGGCATAGGCGGTGTCACACCGCGTGGGCCAGGTGGTCTCTACCGCAATCCGGCATCTTTCAATTGTGGCCAATGCCTGTAACCGCAGTGGCGGAGCACGCCTACCGCGAGTTTCAAAAACCGTATTGCACTAGCGCGATGGTGGTTCCCATTGGCTGCACTGACATTGGCATAGGCGGTATCACACCGCGTGGGCCAGGTGGTCTCTACAGCAATCCGGCATCTTTCAATTGTGGCCAATGCCTGTGACCGCAGTGGCGGAGCACGCCTACCGCACCTATGGACACATTGTGCTAATGCATTGTCACTTGGCAAATTGCATCACTGATCACTATACATTTACACTATATTGTTGCACCTGGTTGGAAAGTGAAATGAGAGTGTGTCATTTAACTCAATGATGCCCACACATGTCATGTCTATAGACACGAGTACATGCATTGGTATGTACTTACTCACATGTCAAATTTGTGTGCATGTATACAGATTTGAGGTGTAATGGAGTCTCATTTTTGTGAACATGCCAATGTGTGAAATGGCAACTCATCCCACAGTCATGATGGACTGACCACATAATGTGCCTATATCACTGTATACAGTGCTGTATTTATCTTGATCGTTGTCCAGCTTACACTCACTGTGCTCATTGTGTAATAATGTTGTGCTTAGTGAGACTAAAGCAAGAAGGTTGTGCAGGGACAGCAGCTACGTGCAACTCAGCATTGTTGCTGTTTGCCACATGTGCTGTGTCAGCTACACCCAGGGCTGTTGAGACAAGATGTAGGAGTGTACCATATACCATTCACATAGTCTGATTCTGATTTGACAGTAGTTAGTATGTACATCCTGCCCACATGAATGACTACATGAGATCAAGTTGTCTGTGCATGTGACGTGTGCATTAAGCTGTTGTTACTGTCCTGTCAATGTTGGGGCTGTGTTAGTCATTATGTAAGATGTTTGCCACATCTCATCTGTGAATCAAATTTACATGTGTCCTCTTTCAGAATACGTAGGAGATGACCAAATGTGCATTGGCCTTTCCCAGTGCTGGAGAACATGGAGGATGAGGACATCATAAGGAAATTCCATCTGAATCGCCTTACCCTTCAAGAGCTATGTGCTCAGTTGGAGCCCCATTTGAGGCCTCACAGAACATATCCCACAGCTTTGACACCAACAGTAAAGGTGATGGCCGCACTGCATTTCTTTGCCACTGGTTCGTTTCAGTACACAGTGGCCATTGCCGATGGGATGTCTCAACCTATGTTCAGCATGGTGCTACGTGATGTCCTGTCCGCATTGTTGACCTACAAGGACCACTACATCCACTTTCCAAGGAGACATGAATTGGTAGATGTGAAGGGTGAATTTTATGACCTTGGACACATACCTAATGTTGTTGGAGCCATTGACTGCACACACGTTGGCCTAGTTCCACCTCAGGCACGTGAGCACATCTACCGTAACAGGAAGCATTACCATTCCATTAATGTGCAAGAGGTATGCCAAGCGGATATGATTATCTCCCATGTATGTGCCAAATATACGGGTTCTGCACATGACTCCTACATACTGCGTGACAGCATCCTCCCACAATTGATGGAAAATCTGCATCTGGAGCGTGTGTGGCTTGTTGGTGAGTACGCTGAGTCAAGTAGTGTGCTGTATGTGTGACATGCTGTTCTCCTCAACTGTATGTATTGCAAACTTGGTCTGCGTATCTCACACCTAGGTGACTCTGCGTATCCCAACCAGCCTTGGTTGCTGAGCCCACTGAGGAATCGAAGGACCCCGGGGGAAGTCTGCTTCAATAATGCACATGGGAGGACACGTCGTGTAGTGGAGCGTGCTTTTGGGCTTCTGAAGGCTAGATTTCGGTGCCTGTACAAGAGCGGTGGTGCACTACTCTACTCTCCCCAAAAGGTGTGTCAGATCATAGTTGCATGCTGCATGCTCCACAACTTGGCCTTGCGCAAAGAGATCCCCCTGATCGTGGACGATGATGAGCAGCATATGCCCCCCACTGCAAATCCACACATGCCCATTGACGATGATAATGGAGAAGAGGAAGGTGTTGACCTGCGTCAACAGCTCATCAACAACTACTTCCCTTGAGTGTAAGTAACATTGAACAACAATGACATTGTCTGTTGGCTTAGCTGTTAGTGGCAAAGCATAGATGAGGTGTTTGGATGCTGGCTGTTGTTGGCTCACTGCTAATGGCTGATGTGTGTGGCACAGTGTATTGTTTTCCACTTAACTCATGTCTATGTTGATGGTGTTGGTCATTGTTATTTGTGATGAGTCTTGTACGGTGTTGACTAGTGGTGTGTTTTTGCTGTAATGGCATCACCTGACAACTAAATGTCATCCTCTTGTGTCTTTCTAGGTTCCTTTGCCCCATTAATGCCTCGTCACAATCAGAGCTTGTGGTACATTGGAATCAGAGTAGACATTGTACATACTGTGATAAACATGGAACTGACACAAAGGCCTAGGTGTGTAAATAGTGTTTGTTAGAAATGGGGGTCTCTAGTTGGCAGAGGTAGGTACCTTTGACCAAGTAGGGGCCCTTGCTTCTAGTCACGGTAAGGGGGCTACACTCCTAAAATAACCCCTGCTCACCCCCTTGGTAGCTTGGCACGAGCAGGCAGGCTTATCTCAGAGGCAGTGTGTGAAGCATTTGTGAACACATACAGTAATACAGTGAAAACACTACAAATGGACACCACACCAGTTTAGAAAAATAAGTAATCTTTATCTAGATTTAACATAACAAACAACAAAAATCCACAATACAGTATTCAAAAATATGACTTTCAGATGGTAGAAATAGCTTAGTTCAGTGTAGATGGTAAATGCAACACTTTACTCTCAAAGTACCTTGGATGCGTAACGCAACATAAACAAAAGGGTTGCAGGGTAGGCGATGTGTCAGTTCCTTGCTTCGGGGGAGGTGGCACACATGTTCCTTACTGCAGCGCAGGGGAGGCGATGCATCTGTTCCTTACCGGAGAGGAGGCGAAGCGTCTGTTTCTTACTGCGATCCGGTGCGGTGCGACAAGATGGTGCCTCGATGCGATGCGACGATCCGGTGCGATGCGACAAAATGGCGTCTTTGATGTGAAGCGACAACTTGGATGTGATGCGTGCATGCCCAGCGGCCGTGCAGCGAAATCGATGCTTTCTTGAGCTGCGACAGGCCCTGCGATGCGCTTCTCTGGTGATGCGACGGCAACCTCTGAGGTGGCGGCACGCTTCTCCGGTGATGCGACACATTTTGTCGGCGATGCGACGGCAACCAACTGCGGTGGCTGCACGCTTCTTCGGCGATGCGACGGCAACAGCTGCGGCGGCGACACGCTTCTTCCTCGTTGCATCGCGCTTTCAGCTCCCAGCGACACGCAGTCTCTAGAGGGCCCAAAACAACAGCAGGCACCTCTCTGCAGGTAGAATTCCCAGCAAGGAAATTCAGGGGGAGCTGCGGGTGAAGCCTTTGTGTCCCTGAGACTTCAGAACAGGAGGCAAGCTCAGCTTCAAGCCCTTGGAGATCTTCCTCAAGATGATTTAAAGTACACACAAAGTTCCTTTTCTCCTTTCCTTGGCAATAAGTAACCACTGCAGGCCAACCCCAAACAGTCACCAGCGCAGGGGCAGTCTCCTCCTTCCGCTTCCCAAACCAGTTCTGTCCTCCCTAGTGCAGCTTCCTGGCAGGAGGTGGAGACAGCATTGTTGAAAGCAGACCTGGCCCAGGTAGCTGAAAAGAAATCTCCTCCCCCTACTCTCTATTCTATGTAGGCTCAGGCAAGTGAAAGGAAATCTCCTCCCCTACTCTCTATTCAACCCAGGTCCTATTCAGCCCAGCCCTGACTCATCAGACTGCTGGAGCCAAAGCCCTCTCCAGCCCCCTGTCACTCACAAACCAGACATGGAATACACAAACCTAGCAGAGGCATACTGGATGGTTAGGCAAGAAAATACCTACTTTCTAAAAGTGGTATTTTCAAACACAGAATGTTAAAATCACCCACACTAAAAGATGCACTTTAACATTCTGAGTTCAGGCATACTAAACTTTATTTTCCTAGCTTGTTCCTTGGGTCAGTTATGCTTATAAGATGTTATAATCAAACTGCACATTCTGGCCTATGGGAACAGATAGCCTTGCAATAGTGAAAAACGAAATTGGCAGTATTTCACTATCAGGACATGCCACACATACCAGGGCATGTCCTACCTTTCACATACAATGCACCCTGCCCATAGGGTTACCTTGGGCCTACCTTAGGGGTGACTAACATGTAGAAAAGGGAAGGTTTAGGGACTGGCAAGTGGGTGCACTTGCCAAGTCGACATGGCAGTCCCAGACTGCACACAGGCTCTGCATTGGCGGGCCTGAGCCATATTTTACAAGCTGCTTCTGTGGGTGGCACAATCAGTGCTGCAAGCCCACCAGCAGCATTTGATTTACAGGCCCTGGGCACTCATGGTGCACTGTAGTAGGGTCTGACAAGTAAATCAAATAAGCCAATCATGGAGTCACTAATCCATTACAACAATTTACAGTAGGGAGCACTTGCACTTTGGCACTGAACAGCAGTGGCAAAGTGCACCAAAGCATCTAGACCAGCAAAACATAGCAAAAACATAGGAGGCAACAGTGAAAAAATGAAAGGGAGACCCACGCCAATGGTGCCAGGTCTAACAGTGTTTATTTTCAATTAGATTGGGTTAGAATGAAAGTGGATGTAAGGAAATGTGTGCATAGTAAGTGCATGAGTTGTCAGTTATGGTAAAGGAGACAAATAGAGTAGTCCCCACATTAATGGAATTACACAGTCCAACAAACTCCTGCCATCAACATGGCAATGTAGGATATGATAGTCAACAAAGTCAATGTTCAGGGCAGCACATGTGCCATCATGGCTGGCTCAGCGACTAGACTTTTGTTGGTGCTTCGCCACGTGATCCTCCCGTGGTGTTTCTCGGATGGCTCCTCTTGCGTTTGGCAGGGGGGCCTCTGCTGCAGGCTCAGAGGTGTCTGAGGAGTCATTGTCTTGCAACTCACCCATCTCTGTGGCCACAGCTGAGGTGGTGTGTGTTTCAGCAGGCTGGCCACTGGAGGGGGGTTGAGCCGTCATTTGAGCAGCATGTATGCCCCTCAAAACACCCACAAGCTGGCCCATGAGATCCACAAGTTGTCCCATTCGTGTGTCCATGGACCTCTGCAGCAGGCGGAGCTCACGCAGTTCTTCTACAACCTGGCCCATCTGTCCCTGGTTCTGTTGATATGCACCAAGGACTCTTGCAACGGTGGCCAGGGCTTCTGTCTCAGTGTCCTCATGTGATTGTCCCCCAGTTGCCCTCCCACCTGCCCTGCTGACACAGACCTGTGGCATTGGCTGTCAACACACCTGCACACTCTCTCCGGCATCCTCTGCTTGTGTGGTGGTGTTGGTAACCACTGAGCCAGGGACAGTGTTGCAGGCAGCAGTGGTGATGGTGGAGGTGGCTGCAGCACAGGTAGTTGTCACAGGGGTCAGCACTGTGGTTGTCGCTGGTGTGTTGATTGTGGTGGTGGTGGGGACAATGAGGTCCTCAGATGGAGTATGCCCTGGCAGTCCTGAGGGGCCAGGTTGTTGCTCCTCATCCGAGAAACGTAGAGAATCAGCATCACAGAGTTCACGTTCCGGGGGGGGGGAGACTGGCTCTGCTGGTTGGTGGTGTCTTCAGCAGCTGTTGCTTGGGGATCTCCTGTTGAACAGAGGTTAGATTGTCAGTTAAGTGCACTCCACAACCTTGGTGTCAGACTTTTGGATGTTACATTTGATACGCCAAACATTTTACATTGCAATCACTTGGTATTGCTGAAAGATTATCAGCATCATGACCTGATGTTGAAGTACATACATTACTTGTCATTAGTGTGACATGTAAATTACAACCATGCGTGTCGTACAGATAGTGTGTTTACAAGGACATGTCATCATCTACCAACTTGGTGCACATCAACTTTGCTTTATCCGTGGATTTTGTTTACTTTTCATGGAATCTGTTTCTGCTATGCAAAAACTTGACAATTTAATTATTTAAATGTTCTTTCATATCATGTGGTTTTGTTTGTTTGACAGATAGGCCGTGCATGTGTTGGGTTCTTATGAGCCTTCATGCTCTGAAACCATGGCACTTTTACATTGCATTCTGTGCTGTGCATGATTGGGCCCTGAATTTCTTTCACATGTGACTTGGTGAGTCAAAGTGTAATTTCTGTGACAGTTACATGCGCTTAGCTGTCTGCACACTGGATGTGCCACCCTATCATCAGTAAAAAGTGGGTCGCCACTAGACCCCGCACCTCCCAATATCCTAAAATTGGTCGGACCAACAATCTCCCCCACTGCCACCTGCATGATCAACGCTTCATTCGCAATGGGCATGGTCCCTCCTGAGTGGAAAAGGGCAATGGTAAAAGCGCTGTTAAAAAAACCTAACCTGGATCCAGCCGATCTGGGCAACTATTGCCCTATTTCGCTCCTTCCTGGAATCAGCAAGATAGCGGAGTGACACGTCAACCATACTCTCTCTGAGTTTCTAAAAACCAACCATGTTCTCCACCCCTCCCAAACGGGTTTCCGACCCGGCCAAGGGACGGAAACCGCCATTCTATCAGTGGTGAAAGAAACCAGAAAAATTCTCGATGCAGGAGGGGCAGCAGCCATAATCCTCCTCGACCTGAGTGCGGCTTTCGACACGGTGAACCACCGTGTCCTGGTTCACCGCCTGAGGAGTATAGGAGTAACTGGAATAGCCTTATCATGGCTACAATCCTTCCTAGAACGAAGTTTTTCCAGGTCTTTGAAGGCGGCGCTAAATCACAACCCATTTCCCTACAGTGCGGAGTCCCCCAGGGCTCTTCGTTGAGTCCTACTCTTTTTAATGTTTACATGGCCCCGCTGGCGGATGTTATAACCCCCTTTGGGATTCATATGGTGACATACGCCGACGACGCACAGCTGGTCGTTGCGCTTAGCCATCCCAACCAGCAGACCAATGACCTCCACTCCTGCCTTGAGGAAGTCGTCAAGTGGATGAGCCTGTCCCACTTGAAACTCAATGGGGAAAAGACCGAGCTCATGATCCTCAGTAATTCTCGTAGTCTGCCTCCAAGCACCATATGGCCTCCCTCTATGGGTCCTGTGCCGGTTCCCAAGACAAAGATTAAAAGTCTGGGAATTTTTCTAGATCAGGACCTTACCTTTATAGTGCAAGCCAGGAAGACTGTTGCCACATGTTATGGCCTGCTGAGAATGATCCGCAAAATCCTCCCTCTTCTACCATTCCAAGCAAAAAAACTATTGATCCAGGCTCTAATCTTGTCGAGCATAGATTACGGAAATGCCCTTTATTTGGGGGCTCCGAACTCAGTGGGCCTGATTCACAGAACTAACTTACGTCAAAAACGTAAAGTTAGTACTTTTTGGTATTCACAGAATACACTTACTCATTTTGGTATTCACAGAATGAACTTACTCATTTCGGTATTCACAGAAGTTAGTAGTCCTAACTTTAGGACTCCTAAATGCCTTCTGTGAATACCGAAAGTCTTAAAGTTAGGATTTTTCTCAGTTTAGGAGTAGTAAAGTCCTAACTTTACTACTCCTAAACTGAGAAAAATCCTAACTTTAAGACTTTCGGTATTCACAGAAGGCATTTAGGAGTCCTAAAGTTAGGACTACTAACTTCTGTGAATACCGAAATGAGTAAGTTCATTCTGTGAATACCAAAATGAGTAAGTGTATTCTGTGAATACCAAAAAGTACTAACTTTACGTTTTTGACGTAAGTTAGTTCTGTGAATCAGGCCCAGTGACCGCGAAACTACAGGTCGTACAAAACTGTGCAGCGAGGCTACTTACCGAGACCCCCTGTCGATGCTCAGCAAGGCCCGCACTACGCTCTCTCCACTGGCTCCCGGTTCAAGAGAGAATCGACTTTAAGGCTCTCTGCATAGCCCATAAGTCGCTGGACGGGCGTGGACCCCCCATTAACAAAGCCATGATTCGCCCCTACAGGGCAAACAGGAAACTTTGGTCAGATGATCTTCACCTTGCTGTGGTCCCTAGGATTAAGAAAGCCAGAAGCCGGCTTTTTTCATTCAATGCCCCCAGACTCTGGAATGCCCTTCCGTTGAACCTCCGTAGGGAACAAATCACCTGAAGTTCCGAAAACAACTAAAGACCTGGCTTTTCCCCTAGGGTATCTGTCCTCTAGTTACGGTTTCAGCGCTGGGATGCTCCAGGGTAGCCATGCGCTATACAAATGCCAATTCAATTCAATTCAATGTAACATTTGGATCTATACAGGGTTGGCTGACATGTGAGGGATGTGGTGGTCATATGGCTCCATGCATTTTGAGAAGGATGACAGGGTGCATGCACTGACTACCTACCTGTTAGGTAGCACAGTAGAGGGAAATGTCTGCCACATGGCTGTTGGGTGGGGGGGTGTTCCATCCTGCTCAGCTGTGGGACAAGTGTGCCTGATGGGAGTTGTAGTGCTGGCTGCCTATCCACAAACCCCCCTCCCTATTGAGATGGCTACCTACCTGTAAGGTTGATGAGAGCAATGAAATGGCTGCCACATGGTTCTGGGTGTGGGGAGTGTTCTATCCTGCTCAGGGGTGATGCAAGTGAGCATGAGAAGGCTACCTACCTGTAAGGTGGAGTAGAGCAATGAAATGGCTGCCACATGGCTCTTGGGGGGTGTTCTATCCTGCTCAGCTGTGGGACAAGGGTGCCTGATAGGAGTTGTAGTGCTGGCTGCCTGTACACACAGATCCATCCCTGTTAAGAAGGCTACCCCTCTGTGAAGTGGAGCAGAGGAAGGGAATAGGTTACACATGGCTCTTGGGTGGGTGGAGTGTTCCATCCTGCTCAGCTGTGGGACAAGGGTGCCTGGTGGGAGTTGTAGTGCTGGCTGCCTGTACACATGCCCCCATGGAAATATTGCTAGCTACCTTTGAGGTGAAAAAGAGGTAGGAAATGGTAGATATGTGAGACATGTGTTGGGAAGAGTGTGTTGTACGTAAGTGCATTTAGGTCTAGGAAGTGTAGATTTCTAGTTGTGCAAGACAGTACATGGCAGTGTGATGGGATACATTTGTTGGTACTTACCAGCCTCCACTCCCCTGGCTATTCCTGTGAGACTCTCTGGAAGCAGTATGGCAAGCACCTTCTCCTCCCATTCAGTGAATGTTACTGGTGGAATGGGAGGGCCACCGCCAGTCCTCTGAGCCGCCTCATGGTTGCTGTTGGCACGGTATTTCACCCTGGTCTTGAGGTCATGCCACCTCTTCTTGATGTCATGCAGTGTGCGCAGGGTGGTCCCTACTGCATTGACTTTGTTGACTATCCTTTCCCACATTTGATTTTTTCTGACTAGTGGTGTCTGTTGGACCATGCTTCCAAACAAATGTAGTTCTACTCTGATTATCTCATCTACCATCACTGACAACTCATTGTCTGTGAATTTTGGCACATTTTTCTGTGCCATGGTGTGTGATGTGCAAATGGGTGACAAGTGCAGGTGGGAAGGATGTGGTGGAGATGTGTGAGGTATGTGTTGGTGTTGTTGGTGTGGGTCGTTGTGATGGTGTGATGTGTGATGATTTGCCTCTCCTTTCTGCTGTGGTGTTTGGCCCTTCACTTCTGGAGTTGTGCAAAGGATGCTAGCCAGGGAAGGGGTTGGGTTTATACTCAGCTATGTGGGTGTGTCCAAATGGGGTATTCATGTCAGGTGCGTTCTCTATGTTGACCTGGGATTTGTATTTTTTTAAATGCCATGGGGGTGTGTCATTGGGGTGTGTCAAATGTTTTTGAGGGCAGTGGAAAAACAATCAGCCACACTTGGAGGCCTTGTTCTGTGGTTGCATTCGACTGCCATTCTTCTTTCCGCACGAACGCAGTGGTCTGAACGCAATGATCGTTCCGCCAGCTCTGCCATTCATCTGTTCACGCGACCACAGCGGTCGGAAAAGACTGATCGTTCTGCTTGCTCCGCCATCTTATCATAATTTCACTTGCGGTCATTCCGCTTGTGGATCGGTGTTTTTGGTGCTTTCTGCAGCATTTCCGTCCGCCGCGGTCGGATTTTCTGGTTTTCCGGACGATGCGGGCGGATCTTTGTGGAATCCAACCGCTGCGGTCGGATTTTTCAATCATTGCATCGTAATGTGATGGCCGGTTTTGCCGCGTAACATGCGGGCGTTTTTTTTCCGCAACCACGGCGGTCAGAGGGCTTTTCCGTCCGCCATCATAATGACCCCCTATGTTTGTATTTGTTGTCGACGTACTCACTATAGAAGTCAAACGAGGAATGTTGATGTGTATTTAAAAAGTGAAAAGGAAAATAATGATAAGTGGGAGCAATTTGGTGCTTATTTGTTGGTGGATAGTCGTTTTGAGTTAGGTAGTGATCAACGTATTTGTAAATATTGTTACAACAAATTAGAAGAGAACAAAATGCCAGCTAGAGCTGTACATAATAACCTAGAGTTGGTAGCTATTCCTCCGGAACTGGTGGATTTAAATACGTATGAGTCCATTCTTATCCAATCTGTGCATACGTTTCAGGCTATAGTTCCTGCGGAGCCTAGAACAGGTAAGGTGCCTCCAACAGGTATAAAAGGAAGAGTTGTGTATTTACCTTTAAATTTTAAGAAAAATATTGAAAATGTTGGTATAGAGAGAGAGGAAAGTGAACCTGTAGTTATTCTAGTTAATGGTGTACCAACAAAGAGTCGGAAAATATGGCAAGAGTTAGTAGATGTCACCAAACTTCAAAAGGTTACATTATGTCTTGTACAGAACAATATTTATTATAAAAATGTATATGTGGAAGAAAAAAAAATATCTTTAGAAGATGAAAGAGTAATTTCAACGAGCCAAATAGAAAAAGGGGACAAGTCGAGAAGTGAAGAAATGTATGAACATTATAGTATACACCCTCTACATTCAAAAGAAGTGATAGGAAACACTATTGAATTATTCCAAATGAAGAAAGCGAAGGGAACTCCCATGAGTGTATGGGAAAAAAGTTTAGAAGCTCGTTGTTTTCCACAGCTCTTCCCCACTAGAAAAGGTGGACGATATGATGAACGATAAGTACAGATTCCAGCTTCAGAATATCGTACAAGATTGTACTCACAAGATCCAAGATTTTGACAGTGTATTCCATATTTATTTCATCTTCTGTTTGAAAGTGACTTGTCTGGACTTTCATATGCAGTGAACCACATATTAAAAACAGGAGTTCATCTTACACATGTTTCTGCAAAGGAATTTTTGGATAAAGTTCAACAAAGAGACGATCATTTAGAATCTCAGTTAATTCATTTGATGGAGTGTCATCGTGGTACTAATGAGTATTGGTATCGTCGTCACGGAGAACTTAAATGTATGTTAAGAAATTTAGGAATCCCTACGTGGTTTGTTACGCTTAGCTGTGCTGAATACGCATGGGATGATTTACTTGAATTTCTACGACAAGCAAATTCAAATGTAAAAAACAATGAATTGAAGACAGCTGGAGAACTGTGTTCCTTGGATCCTGCAAAGGTGTGCAGATATTTTAATCATAGGTTTCAAGCTATGATGTCTTTTATCTGCAATAAAAATAATCCACCTCTTGGAGAAGTTATTGATTTCTTTTAGGAGAAAGGAATCCCAAGCCAGAGGTGCTTCTCATATACATATGCTATTATGGATCAAGAATGCACCTAAATTTGGAACCGATTCTGATGAAACTGTTTTGTCTTTCGTTGATGACTATGTTACCTGTGCCATTCTAAAAAAGGAGGAGAAAACAGCTAAAGACAACAAGTTTTACGGTTTCAAAGTCATTGATGTGGAAAATATTGTCGACGAAAATACACGTCAAAGGGAAATATTTATACAAAATGTCGTTTTGGATTCCCACGTCCAGTAATTTCAAAAGGAAGAGTCAATAGTTTCATGTCAGTAGTAAGGCATACTGTAACTCAAAAATCTCCAAAGAATACTTACAACATAAAAAGAACTGAAGAGTCAAAGTATGTTAATGACTACAATCCAGTGATTTTGACAATGTGGAATGCAAACATGGATATCCAGTATGTTGGAGATAATTTGATTGCTGTTGCTCGCTATGTTACATCATATATAACCAAATCTGAAAAGACGGAGTTGAAAGAAATGTGGGAAGAAATTTCACAAGAGAAGATATGCTTTCCCATCGAGAGATTGGATCCTACGAATGTTCGGATTGGTTTACCTCTGCAAGTTTATATTCAAAGTCAACAGGAATCATTTGGGTAAGTCTAGGTCTTGCTGCAACACGAAATCGAGTAGTGAAATCTCTACAAGAAATTGAATACTTAGCATTGAATGAACCAGAAAGTACAGATATTGTTAAAACTAATATGTTGGATACGCACTATGCCAAAAGGAGTCCATATCTGGAAAACATATGTCTCTATTAAGTACTGTAACATTACAGTTTTAAGAGAAATGTTATAGAAAATATAAATGAAGAAAAATATGAAGTAATTGGATGTGATGGATGTTTGGTAAAACATGCCAAAGGAAATCTTATTAACCACAGGAAACTCAGTTGTGAAACTCCAGATAAAAGGGAATTTTTCTATTTAACACTTCTGCAACTCTTCAAGCCTTGGTGTAGTGAAATGGAATTACTTGGAGATTTTGACTGCTATGAAGATTCTTTTAAAGCATGTAAAGATAGCATTCAATGCACAATTTTTCCAACTTATCGACAAATGTTAAATGAAGAGATTGAATAAGAATCTACTATTGCAGCTGAAATTGCTAGAGACAGTTCTCAAGATAGTCAAAGTTCTGCTCCACTAAGTCAAGATCCACTAGGACAACCAATTATTGAAAATAAAGGAGCAATAGCCATGAATGAAGTAGAAACGACAATGCAACAAGCACAACAGGATATTATTGAGTTGGGAAACTTGGAGGAAGAACTAAGGGGCCTATTACGATGGCGGACCGCCATGGTAACGGGAAAAGACCGCCTGCAAGGCCCGCGACATAACCGCCGGTCGTATTACGATGTTCCATGCTCGAAATCTGACTGCTGCGGTCGGATCGCGGGCTTTAACAGCGGCGGTTGCTGATGCATGCAGCACCGCCGCGATGTCAAAAGGAGCATGTCCTGCATTTCCCTGCACTGCGTGGCAGGTACTGCACAGTGCCTGCCACCTGGTACAGGGAAATGTAGGGGGGGACCATGGGTACCCCCCTAGTGCACCCACACACCCCCCATCAGATTGGGGGCCCGCAACGGGCCCCCCGGAAGACACTCACCGCATGCCTTTTAATGGCGGTCTGACCGCTGAGGAAAGGCTGGCTACCGCCAGCATCATAATCCTGCCGGCGGAGCCTGCTCTGCACCACCACCATTATCCCGGTCCTGCTCTGTCCGCCAGTCAGGAGTGCGGATGGCAACCGGCGGTAAAGCGGCGGCCAGAATTTCCCACCGCCGCGGTCACCACCGCCATCCTAATGTGACCGGCGGTTTTCCTGGTTGCGATGGCGGGTGGATGTCCACCGCCGGCCCGGCGGTGGTCATCCGACCGCCATCGTAATAGACCCCTAAATATTGAACAAAAAGAAATATATCAGCAAGTGATACAACAGATACAACATGGTTTACTGCATGAAAAGAAAGAATGCCAATGCACATCATTTAAACCTATTCAAATGTACATCAGTGGGCAAGCTGGAACAGGAAAAAGATTCTTAATAAAAGTTTTGACCAGTTATCTACACAAATCAAAACTTTAAAAAAATTATTTGATTTGATCCCCCTAACGGCCAGGAAAACAGTTGCTGTGGCGTTGATCCTTTCACGCTTAGACTATTGTAACAGCCTTCTTGCAGGGATAAATAAATCAACACTGAAGAGATTACAGGTGGTCCAGCACGCGGCAGCCCGTTTGGTCCTGAAACTTCCTCGCAGGGCCTCCGCATTGGCGGCTCTGAAATCTCTCCATTAA
Organism: Calotriton arnoldi; assembly: GCA_963921515.1. Taxonomy (NCBI): domain Eukaryota; kingdom Metazoa; phylum Chordata; class Amphibia; order Caudata; family Salamandridae; genus Calotriton; species Calotriton arnoldi. Next base: position 390,517 of record CAWUFW010009034.1, read on the forward strand.
CTCCCCTTACATAAGAGAATTTTATTCAAAATCCTCTTAATCACTTTCAGAGCAGCACACAAACAGTGTCCAACCTACCTGTCAGCAAGATTTACCCCTTATCCCACAATTAGGACCCTCAGATCTTCTTCAGCGCATCTCCTGAAAACCCCCTGCTATAGATATAAAACCCGGGGAGGGAAATCAGTAACAGTGTTAGGAACCAAAGCTTGGAACCTTATGCCAGACAAACTGAGATGCCTAGAAACAGAAAAACAGTTCAGAAAGGCTTTAAAGACCTGGATCTTTGGTATACCAGATGAAGTCTGTCACTCTCTGATATAGGTTCCACCTCTCTCTATCCTGCATGACCTTAACTGGATAGCGCCAGGATGCTCCTTTCGGAGTGACAGTACGCACTTTATAAGCTTCCTATTCAATTCAATTCAATCTTGTGTTGTAACCGCTCCAACTGGGTTAGCAGCACACAACAGTAAAGGGATTACATTACATCAATTACTCATGCTACCAGTTGAACATGAAAATAAGTTGGAATATCACAAGCTATCTGGAGAAGCTTGTTATGAAGTTTCAAGAGTACTCAAGAAAATGAAATTTCTAATCATTGATGAGAGTGAGCATGGTGTCAAACTTAATGCTTGCCTTTGTACATTTAACAATGCAACAGATTTTAAAAACAGAATATCATGTTCTATATGGAGGAAAACATGTAATTGTATTCGGCGACCTACTACAACTTACTCCTGTAAAAGGGCAACCTGTTTTTAAAACACTTGTCCATGAAGACACTAGGAAATCTTTGGGAAGTATTGGAAATGTCAACATTTGGTCTCATTTTGAATATAAAGAACTTATTAAGAACATGCGACAAGCAAGTGATGAACATTATGGAAACACTCTTCAAGATATAAGAATTGGTGTTTTGAAAAAACATGGTAAAGAACATTTACAAAGTCGGCTTTTAACAAACTTGTTTGCAAATGAAAACATAGCACCTGAAATATTGTACAAAAAAATTGGAGAAAAGAAGTCTATAGTTTGCCTAATGCCTACACTGCAAGAGTGTTCTACGTTCAATCAAGAACTTTTGAAATTGGAAAAACAACCAATAGTGAAAATGGAAGCTATTGATAAAATAAAACACAAAGGAGTTACTATTCTTCTCTCAGAGAAATTACAGTCAAAATTGGATTCTTTGGAAAAGTCGGTGTTTAAGACTGAAGGTTTAGAACAGATTTTATATGTATGTGTAAACTGTCGAGTAATTTTACGGCGTAATTTGAATGTAGAAGAAGGTTTAGTAAATGGAGCAATGGGAAAAGAGTTTGATTTTGTAAATTTTCAGAACAGAGATGGAATTGAATTTTTGAAGATTACATTTGATCAGATTGAAGAGGTAAAACAGATTGGACGTTGTAGTGTTCGTTTTTTGCTTGTAAAAAACTTGTATGTTCGTAGAAAACGGTTTCCTGTTTCTTTAGCATATGCTGTAACCATTTATAAATCTCAAGGTTTAAGTGTAGACAGTGCTTTGGTAAATATTGGAAGTACAGTGTTTAAAAAGGGCATGGCATAGGTTGCACTGTCTCGAGTAAGAACATTATCTGGTTTGTATTTGATTGATTTTGATGAGAAAAAGATTAGTGCTGATGTAAATTGTGTAAGAGAGTACAATCGGTTAAGAAGACTTTATGCTCCTAACTTAGGTGAATATCCTGTATATGAGAAATGTGTAGTGTGTCCAAAATGGAAATATAACAAATATTCTACTGAGATTCAAAAAAAGAAAACAATTCAAGAGAATGATGAAACTGCAAAGAAAATGAAAATGGACACAGTTGATGATATTGTAGGATCCCAGTTAGAAAATTGTTCAGGTATCAATTGCTATGCTAATGTAATTGTGAATGTTGTCTTTTATCTAGAAGGTCTTCATCATGAAATTATGGAGAATCGAGAAAAAAGATTCTGTTCTTTACTACATTATATTTTTCAAAAGTTAGTAACTGATAGAACTAAAATCCATACTGCTTCAGGCATTCGGCATCTTTTGGATATATGTACTGGATCATTGAAATTTACAATGAATGAACAACAAGATGCACAAGAATTTCTTATGTTTATGCTTGCAGTGTTGGAAGATGAAGAAATAGAAATTGAAAATTTGTTTGGACTAAGTTACAGATGGGATCATAAATTTGAAGAGTGTTCATTTTCTTCTACCACTGAAATAGACTCTGAACGATTCATATATTTGACAATACCAGATAGCAAATCAGTGTCTTTTAACAAATCAGTAAAAACAGCTAATCAAGATATGAAATATTCTCATTGTAAATCAGAAATGTTGACAACATTATTTATAGAAAGATGTGGACAATATGTCATTTTAATGCTACAATGTTGTAAAGCAGATGGAAGAAAATTGGAAACCAAAATAAAAAAATTTGTGGCAAGTCAAGTATCAATTTCAGGAAGAACTTTTAAAGCATTGGCTATTATTTTTCATGATGGACCTACTACAACATCTGGACACTATACTGTGTATTTAAAGTGCAATAAAGGATGGACACATTGTAATGATGCCCATTTGGAATTCAAATGTAGGTTGCCTTACGAATTACCAAATTCATATCTGAGATTTTTGATGCCAAAGTTTTCTAAACATCATTCGGCCTATTGGGAACATGTGAACACAAATTAACGAGTTTATTTTGGATATTTTCAATGCAAATGGTTTTGGAAACATTATTCAGCCTATTGGGAAGATGTGAAAAATTACTGTTTGGATTATTGTTCGTGCAAATTCTTATTGCATTTGTAAAATTGTGTTTGAAAGAAGTAGTTTATATATTTGATCTTTATATTATACGTGATGTAAATGAGAGTGGATATTTTACACTATATACTTGAGAGGAGTAAAAGATTTAATGCAGTTAAAGAATGTAATTTACAAACAGTAGATAGGTAAACAGATAGTTGCACTTGTAAATATTTTCAACGCAGTTTTGTTTTGTTTTTGCAATCTCATTGATTGTATTTTTTTCTGCTGTTATATGATGATCTACATTGAAATCACTGTGTATGGTGAAATTCGGTAGAATCTGAGAACAGCAAAAAGGGAAACTGAATATGTTATGTAATTCGAAAATTATGTTGTGTTCTTAAAACTATAATATTATATGTAATAACAGTTTTTCTTCTTTTTTTTACAGACGGTAATACTAAAGTTTGAAAAGATTTTAAATTCAGTTTACAACAAAACTACTATAAAATAGATCCACTAAGTTCTGTATCTTCTTCAATAAAAAAGGTAAGATGAAATAATGTAATAAGCATTAAAATATGTACTAATGTTTACAGTCACTTTTACTGCACTCATTCATTTCTTCAAACACTACCCATGCACTTATCTATACAGTTAGGCACTATTCCCACACTCCTCCCATCACCCATGCACTATCCATGCACTTCTCCAATCACCTAGGCAGTACCCATACACTTATAATATCACCCAGACACTACCTATGTATTCCTCCAATCACCCAGGCACTATCTGTACACTCATGCAATCACCCAGGCATTACTCATATACTCATCCATGCACTCTGGTACTACCCATGCACTCTTCCAATCACACATACATTACTCCTGCACTCATGGAAACACCCAGACATTACCCATGCACTCCTTCAATCACTTAGGTAGTACCCATGAACTCCTCCAATAACCCAGACATTACCCAAGCACTCATGGAATCATGCAGGCACTACCCATGCACTCCTTCAATCACTCAGGCAGCACCCATTCACTCCTCCAATCACACAGGTACTACCCATGCACTTATGCAATCACCTAGGCATTACCTATGCACTCCTTCAATCACCCAGGCATTACCCATGCACTCCTTGAATCATTCAGGCAGTACCCATGCACTCCTCCAATCACCCAGACATTACTCTTGCACTCATGGAATCACCCAGGCATTACACGGTGAACAGACATAATATCGAGTTGGAAATATCGAGTAACAGTAATATCGAGTCCAAAATCTCGGACTACAAAAATATCGACAGTCAGAATATCGTTGTCAAGAATATCGAAGTAATTAATATCGTTAGCAAAAATATTGTTGTTAAAAATATCGTTGTTTGATTTAGTGTTACGTATTTTAGTGTGTATTTTACATGTATGTGTTAAATGTTTAGAAGTTATTAATGTTTTTTTAAGTAAATTTTGTGTTTTAGTTCCGTAGCGGGTTGTGGGTTGATAGGGGAATAGGGTGGGAAGTAATTTAATTATAATACATTTAGGGGCTCATTACGATGGCGGGCGGAAGCACAACCGCCGTGCTGGCGGATGCAAAAACCACCAGTTACCGCCGGCACGCAGCAGTCCACACGCCCGCCCAATTACGATGCGAAAAGTAGGTCAAACACCGCCGGCAAGCCAGCAACACCGTCCGCCATCAAAGTGCGCCCGTACACGTAGCGGCGCAGCCTAACTGACACACACCGTCCGACGAAACACGTCCCGCCCGGCGCATAAATTACGATGCCGCAAACAAACGGCTCCCACGGCCAAGAGATACCGTACGACAAACCGAAGCGGTAACACGGACGCCGAGCACGGACAACGAAGAAGCGGCTCCCCGAGCATGAATCCAGCACTGCAGGCCCTCCCCATGCTCCTGCTGATGCACCACCAAGGACGCAACGTACCGCGGAGACGCAGGTAGGCACACACACAACAAGTGCACGCAAACAGCGCACACAGTGCAAGGGCGGAAAAGCGGACAACCCCCACCAGCGCGTGTACACTACACATCCACCATTGCATCCACATATGACACACAGGCCAAATCGTAACATCGCGTAACACATGTGTACACACCACCTGGGACTAGGAACCAACAACCCCGTCACGGCCCCAAAGCGGCGATGACGCCGCCACACATGCGCACAACGCAGAGGCCAACCGCAGCGCCATGCATGCGTCGCACACAGACACAGGGACACAACCAAGCAGCACACACATCAGCCCCACCCCGAACGCACATGACACGTGACAGGCCTGCCACAGACATGTCCCCAACGCCCAATTCACAGACAACACCCAATGCCACACAACCGACGCACACATGTCAGTGAAGACACGCAACAGCAGGACACACCCCAGTGTAACAAACATGGCGTAGCACACAGCGGCGGCAACACCAACTAGGAGAAGCAGGGCCCCTTCGGGAAGAGGAACGCCAGTACCACACTGAAACACCCATACCACCCTGCACATATGAACAAGACATATAAAACGGAACACCAAAGAGCCCGGGGACCGACAACAGGTGGCCCAAGAATAACATTCACACACAAGGCCCAACGCAGAGCGGAAAGGCAGCCTGCCGCCCACACAAGGGAGAGCAGACAGCACTGAATGACCTTCCATTCCAACTCCGAAACCACAGCCCTACGACAGAAGCCGGTGAATACAGCCATTGTCCAAGAATAGACCAGCACAGGCTTGCCGAGGAGACCGACCACAGGGCAGATAGCGCATATCACAGAAGCACACAACGGACGGGGAAGAAAGAAGAAAACACTCCCCCATGTCGGCCACATGCAAGTTAATTGGAAGGAGTCACACATCACTGACCTTGAACTGTCTGAGAAGCATGTGGGAAGAGGGCCCGTGTCCTCCAAACAAGCCAACAGAACACAAGTCCTGTCTCCCTACGACTACACAGAGCTCACAGCAACCTCGGAGCGTGCACATTGCAGACTGCACACACAGCCGGAGCACGCCACCACAACGCACCGCTGCGAAATGGCAACCGCAACACACCTACCCAACTACGCCGAACAGCTCAAGCTGTACAAAACCAACCTGTTTCATACATTGGGATGCGATCTCCTGTCCCTGCTGAACGTAAGTTACCGACTGACTTACCGCATCACATTGTTCAGCTGCGTCATGCCCGTCTTCTACTGTCGGAGGTGTCCCTACCAGCATCCCGTGGAGATATGCCTCTCCAACCCGGCATGTCTGAAGGCGGACCTGCTACCACTACTCCTCCCTCTGGACGCACACGACAGGGCCTGCTCTGCCTATGGGGGCATGGCGTATGTGGCCAACATCGCACCCGCACTGAAATGGGACCACTGTGCCTCCACACGACGGATCATCGAGAACAGCTACATCGAATGTCACCCAGCATGCCCCATCATGGTCCTCCAAGGGACAACTTACGAACAACACCTTGACAGCCACCATCCGCTACATTGGCTGGCAAACATGTACACCACCAATGACATGGAAGCCCTGCTGGACGGCATCGCATACCTGACAACCTGTAAATTCGTCGGACCACAACGCAGGTTCCCCGATTGACCTATGATGTCCAACCCCGCACCCATGCTTAGCTTCCGCACGGACTGGCCAGTCACCACCACAACAGCCATACCAAACGACCGGCAACTGTAACCACACCATCAACGACATCGCCATGACATCGGATATGACCGGGACATGCACACTGTTCCCCATCACATCCAGGAACACCGCATGCATCGTGGGAGGCAGTGGCATGGGCTCTGTGTATCGCACCCACATGGACGGAACTGCACGAACAACCAGGACCCGACATGGATCCAGCGCCCATGGACACACACACCGCTCAGTGGACATGAATAGGTCGCCTGGAGTCTGTGGGTGCTGCACCCTCCCACCCCCGCCCGGGAATCCCATACCAGGACCTTTGCATGGACGACAAGTGCATACAACAACAACACAACCCCAGTGACTGTGACATGTCCAGTAACCACCACAGTGCAACAACAAGTGGCACTCCGCTGCATGCACGCAAGCACATGCCCTGATGTCATCTCACATGCAAGCGTGCATGAGGAACAACCGCAGCAAACCTGTCACATGGAACTGAGATGGACTGTGCCCATGATGCCAAGCGGTCTGGTAGGCTACATGTATACCGTCTGTGTCAAAGTCCGCAGCTCCGCAGCTATACGTAAATGTACATTAGCACAGCCTTGGCCAAGCAGATGTCACTCTGAAGCCCACATCCCACATGCAACAGCCAATCACATGTAACCCCACACCCTATCCCATTTGCAATCATGCTCAGTATATCCTCAACATGTATTCCGCTGCCAGTAGTGTCCACTATACTGCATCACAGAGGACAGAAGACTCAATATAATGTTTGAAACCAAAACTGTCTCCGCTGACTCATTTCACAAGTACGAATGAGAGAGGATGAGAGTATGTGAAGTACACGGCAGTCGTGACATGACCATGTAGTCCACTGGTATTGGATGTCAACGCAAATGAGTAGCACAACTGTGGAAGACACACATGTGTCGTGTGAAGTCGTATGGACGCAGTGCTCAGGTGGGTGGGTGTGACGGGTAGATGCGCACATGCCAAGTTGGAGCACGCCGTGTTGGGAGGGGTCATGAACAGTACACCACCGCTTCCCTGGGCATTGTGAGAGGACACCTGTCGGGGGAGTGAACAAGTGTGTGCACAGCAGCCGGGCACACGTACAAAGCGGTACCAGGCGCACCTCAGCCCACCCTCTGTGGACAAGCTGGATCCTGTTGTGCGCCCGCCATGCCCCTTGACAAGGCACACACAGCCCCAGTCGACCAGGTGTAACCCCAACATAGTCAATCCGCACAGGCGATACAGGGCACGGGATGGCAGTGGAGCATGGTGTGTGAGAGGTCTCCTCGCGCTCCTCCTGGTCATATCACGCAGGCAATAGAACCTCAACGTCTAGCATGGCACAAGTCAAATGGAAGTGTAGGGGGACGCACCACAGCACGAGCAGCACTGACGTCACGGGAGGTGGCTCGCACCATCCCATCCATTGCCCATCATACCAACCACGCCACATGCCATTGCGACTAAGTGCAAGCGCGTGCGCCACCACCCCCGAGCCCTCCCCAGAGAGGCCAAAGAGTGAATGTGTGGGCCATCAGCCACAGACGGACGCGGCTTGGCCGCAAGGGCAGCCACAGCCACTGGGTGTCGCAGGTGGCGGATCCGGAAGGCGAAGACTGTGATGCATAGTCCATGCAGGCCGGGTCTCCATTTGGGGCACCACGCAGGTGGACGGCGTCCCGCCACACATCATACCCTGAGACAGCCCACTCGTGCAACTGGACCCACACATACACTCCTTGCCCTCTCTGGTGCGAGCTTGGGGCTGCCTGTGCAAGCGCTAGCCTCGCAGGTGAGCATGCATATTGGGGGAGCGAGGGGAGGACATGAGGGCTGGGGCGAAGATGACTGTATCACTGTCAGTTAGTACAAGGGATGACCCAGATGTGGAAAGGAAGAGACGTGTCCCGTGTGTACTGCAACTAGTCGCCAATCCAACTACCCCCATGTCCGGAATGTAAGCCCGCACCTAGGCCCGCCCATCCGCCACATCGAACATACCACCAGCACGACAACCTTCCCATTCGAAACACTGACTGGGGGTGGCGACCAGTGAACAATCATGTGTAGCCTACCCACGCGTACATGTGGGCCCTCCATGATCCATGTCACCTGCGGCAAAGTCATGACATGCGCAATGAGGGAAGTGAGGAGAGCTGTCCGCCCCACGCGCAGAAGGTGCATCAGCTCCACATACCCAGCAGCGAGTCCAGCAGGGGTCACATGTGCAGGGGCAGCTGTGCCTGGTGTGAAGGCACATGCATATAGACAGCACATCGACCAATGTGTAGTCTGCCCACATCTACAGTCCATCATCATGCGGACATAGGAATTGAACACAGGGCAACACATCTTCAGTTGGTGCACCCACCTTGACCAACAATGCGCAATCATCGACGTACCCGCCCTGTGCATGGCCCCCCACCCAACGGAGGCACATCCAGTGCCACCATCCCACACACACAAGCCTTCCACGGAACATGCTGTGTCCAATGGTCAGTACAGAGTCAGCGCCCATCTGGTGGATCCTGAACAGGAGACACATGCACACACATGCCAGCTCCCACTATGTACGTCTGCCACCTGGCACGTGCAATGTAACCTCTCACCTGTGACGTGTGACTGCAAGCACACAGCCGTCTTGGCATGGGGCTGTCAATGTGGACACCTGTCAATGTTTCGGGAGGTGTGATCCGTACAGTGCTGTACATAGGGTGCAGTGCTGACACCTACTACTGTCTCATATCCCCTCGTGCCACAGGTCCCACTTGTTTTGGCCGCTCAGCCTGTGCCCACATCGTCGTCGTCGTGTGCCATACTCATCCAGCCGCGGAAGCAGTTCCATGCTCAGCAGACATTCATGTTGCCGTGGCATTGCCGCTTGACGGATATGCAGTCAGTCCCCATCAGCACGCCCCGCAAGTCATTGGGGCCTAGATCCCCATGTGCATGCACATGGCAGTGGTTTGTATCACTAGCCATTGCCATTGTTGGGAGACCTGAGTAAGTGTATTGTGGCCGTGCCGTCCCAGCTTGACAGCTGGGCTGTGGCTCATGTGCTTGCTCAGTCATGTCAGTGATGTGTATGCGAAATTGCTATGTGTCGTGTTGCTTTGACATGTGTCCTCTGCCATTGTCCCTAGGCGGAGACCGAACATTGACCGCCCATACCAATTGCTGGCGGACATGGACGATACAGAGGTTATTAGGAAGTTTCGGCTGGACAGGCCAACCCTGCATCGACTGTGTGCCATGTTAGAACCCCATCTCCGTCCCCGCAGGGTGTATCCGACTGCTGTCACCCCCACGGCTAAGGTGATGGCCGCCATGCATTTCTTCACCACTGGGTCATTCCAGCACACAGTGGGCATTGGAGGAGGGATGTCCCAGCCCATGTTCAGCAAGGTGCTGAGGGATATACTGGCAGCCATGATGCTGTACCGAAACAGGTACATCCGCTTCCCCAGGGCTCGTGAATTGGCGGCAGTGAAGGGTGCATTCTATGCCCTTGGCAGAATCCCACACGTCGTTGGAGCCATTGACTGCACACATGTCGGCCTTGTTCCACCACAGGCCACTGAGCACCTGTACCGCAACAGGAAGCACACGCACTCCCTGAATGTGCAAGTGGTGTGCCTTGCGGACATGGTGATCACCCACGTGTGTGCAAAGTTCCCAGGCTCGGCCCATGACGCACACATAATGCGCAACAGCATCTTGCCACGACTGATGTCCAATATGCAACAGGATCGTGGCTGTATTGTCGGTGAGTATGTGGAGTGGTGTAGCGTGCTGGTTGTGCGATGCTGTCCCCTGTCCAGTTGGAATAGCAACGGTTCTCTGTGTCCCTCACACCCAGGTGACTCTGCGTACCCGAATGGGGCATGGCTGCTCAGTCCATTGAGGAATCCTCGCACCCCAGCAGACGATCGCTACAATGAGGCACATGGGAGGACCAGACGTGTGGTCGAGCGTACCTTTGGCCTCCTCAAGTCCAGGTTCAGGTGCCTGGACCGCACCGGGGTGCGCTGGCGTACTCCCCACAGAAGGTGTGCCGGATAGTGGTGGCGTGCTGCATGCTGCACAATCTGGCCATTCGGAAGCAGATCCCCCTCATCGTGGATGACGGAGATCAACCAGGGCCCCAGCCCGCAGACCAGGACAGCTCGAGTGAGGAGGACAGCAGAGAGGAGGAAGCTGGTAATGTGCGGCAGCAGCTCATCGCCCGCTACTTCACTTGACGGTGAGTGTCCATGTACGACGGCTGATGTGGCTGTATCTGTGCAGGTGTGTGTGTGCTGTGTCAGGGTGGCCGTTTGTTCACTGCGTGCTGTGTGTCAACGCTCCATGGCCAGGGTAGTATGCCACTGTTGGTGGCTGTGGCATTGTGCCCTATTGCTCTGTGCGATGTGTGTACATTGCTTGTAGTTGTTGACATGTACTGTGTGATGGGTGTGTGACACACTCATTGAATGTGCTCCTGTTCTGTCTCCCACCCCTAGGTCCCTACAGGCCCTCCGGATTCCATTGCCATGCCACGCATCAGGTGCCTTTCCGCCCAAGGTGGCCGTTGTATTCCGTACAAATAAAACACAGGGCACAAACAGCAGTTAGTGTAAAAGGTGCATTTATTTCAAACTGTGACATGTGATTGTGTGTAAGGTGATGACAAAAGTGGTGCGTGCAGTGACAATGAGCTGTCGGTCATGGCTGCGTGATGCTCAGGGTGTACCCACTGGTTCTATGTCCATAGTCCAACACACACATGCCATCCAGATGGCTGTGTGGAGTGGGATCGTAGTCCAAGTCAATGCAGTGGCTGGTCAAGGAAGGCTGGCGGAAGGCTGGCTGGCTGCCTCACTTGCGTTTGGAGCGTGCGAAGTCCTCCCGGGAGATCTGTTTCCACTTCGGACGGCCCCTTCCACGTTTGCGAGGGGGTGCCTGCTTGCGACATGCTGGTGGTTGAGGTGTGCTCACTGGCTGTGGACGCAGGGGAACTGGACATTGCTGCTCGACCCTGCGCCCCGGCAGGTGGTGGCGGAGGGGAGCTGCTGTCCCTGGCTGTGACCTCACCGCCACCACCAGCTGGCCCATGAGGTCCACGAGTTGGCCCATACGGGCGTCCATGGACCTCAGCACCCCCAGCACCTCACGCGTGTCTGAAGCAGACCGGACCCATTGTCCTTGGGCCTCTTCATAGGCCCCAAGGACTCTGGCCATTTGAGGCAGGGCATGGCTCCCAGGGGAGGCTGGCGTTTCCCTGACCCTGCTCCTCCTACCAGTCCTGCTGCCACCGGCCTGCCCACTAGCCACATTGCTCACCACGGTCCTCGCTGTGGCTCCCAGGGTGGATCCAGTCGGCCGGGCCACCACCTGCGCTGGGGCTGGTGCCAGGGAAGACGTGGTGGTGGTGGCGGCGGTGGTGGTCGGTGCGGCGATGGTGGCGGTTGCGGCAGTGGTAGTGGCCACAATGACCGTGGGTGTGGCCACAACGACAGTGGCAGCAGGGGGCTGGGAATGTTCAGCAGCCCTGGATGATGGGTTGGTGGGTAGGAGGGGTCCTGGGGAGCGGCTGGGCCCTGCCACACCAGATGGGCCTGCTTGGTGGTCCGTGTCCGAAGAGGAGGACAGATCCTCCAGATCCGTGTGTCCTCGTTGGGGGCTTGTAGGCTGGCTGTGCTGGCTGCTGGCTCCATCCCCAGCATCCAGCAGTTCGTCACCTGTGGAGAGAATGAGATTTGTTATTGTGTTGCACCTGGCGAAGTATGTATTTGTCGTCTGACATTAACAGTTCGTGCAATCTCGTACATGGGTTTCCCGGAGGCGTGTGTGTGGCTGTAGCATCTGTAGTTGTGTGTGCTTGGCAATGGGACTGTGTGCTGTGCACATGTGGCATGGGACGGATTGGCCATGCCGATGGGTGTGTTGCTGTGCCCCTACTTATTGTGACTCTGGTGTATGCGGGCTCCTGGCCCATCCTGGGTCTGGTTTGTACTTTGCTTTTGGTGTTCAGATGGAACGCTTAGGAACGCATATGGCAACATGGGGCCATGCCCAGATTCGCATTTGGGAGGGAATATGCTTTTGGGGTTCAAATGGAACGCTTAGGAACGCATATGGCAACATGGGGGCCATGCCCCAGATTCGCATTTGGGAGGGAATATGCTTTTGGGGTTCAAATGGAACGCTTAGGAACGCATATGGCAACATGGGGGCCATGCCCCAGATTCGCATTTGGGAGGGAATATGCTTTTGGGGTTCAAATGGAACGCTTAGGAACGCATATGGCAACATGGGGGCCATGCCCCAGATTCGCATTTGGGAGGGAATATGCTTTTGGGGTACATGCTGTGAGCCATGGGTGCCGAACGTGACATGTGTTGTGGCAGCATGACAGTGCATGGTTTGAGGTGTGTGCATGCTTGACATGGCCTGCATATTTGCTGTCTGTTGTGATTACTGGACATGGCATTGGACGCATCGTTATGAGTGAGTGATGGTTGTGTGCCAGCCAACGTATTGCAGTTGTCCCATCTCCTTGGTGTGCGTGCTGCCCTGTGCCATGTGCATCACTGCAGTGCTCGGGGGGTGTGGCCCATGTTGTGTGTTGTTGCTCACAGTGTGTCGTGCGCTTCATTGACTTCTGGCACATGGTTGGTCATGGGCATGTATCTTAGCGTGACTGCTGTATGTGTGGCAGCTGTGCGGATGACATGCCTTTCATAAGACTGGGGCTGACGGATGGGATGGATGGTATGTTGTATGTGCATGGTGTGTCTGTGTGTTTGATGGGTTCAGTGGTGTTCGTGTGCATTTATGTTGTTCCGCTCTGTTGCGTCTAGTGTTGTTTGTCTTACATAGGCGTAGTTGTGGGGTGTGTGGTTGACAGGCAGTAGGGGCTACATGGACAGGACTTCAATGATGTTTCGGTTGTGTGTGATGAGTTGCACAGTGGCTGCCGTGTGGTACTATATTCAGTGTGGCTTGTGCATGCAGACGTGGCTCCTTGGGTGTTGCTATGTCTGTGATGGGTCATGTGGGGTGTGAGTCTGTTGTTCATGTCCGTGTGCACATTGTTCACTTGTTCGTGACGGTGGGCGGTGCTGCGTGTTCGTCTGCTACGTGACATGTCCCATGTGTTGGTCGTGTTACGGTCCTCATGCCTCCAGTAATCCAGCCCTGTCCAGTTTCCCACCTGCAAGTTGTTCGTGCGTGCACTGTACTGGATGCCACATGGCTCTAAGCGGGGGTGCTCCATGTTGCAGGTCTGTGTGGGTGGGGGGTGTTGTGGGTCGTGGGGGTGGCTGGACACCCACTGACACCGATTGCTGTGGACCGTGATGTCTGCCTTTCGGCTGTCGTTGTGCACTGCGGTGGCTGACACGTGGCTGTGGGGTGTGGGGATGCTCCTCCTTGCTGTGCTGTGGGACTAGGGGCCTGGTGTGTGTTGTACTTGGGCTGTCCACCGTCCCACCCACTGCACTTTGTGTTCCTGCCACTTACCTGTTACTTGTCGGTTAGTGCAGCTGTGGCGGACACATGGGTGTGGTGGGTGCTCGTTGTGGCGCTTCTGGCATATTTGGGGACCTGTTGGTGGTTACGTGGCTGGCTGAGTGTACACATGTCCCCACGTATCTTACAGTTGTTCGGTTTGGGCTGTGTGTGGTGGTGCATGTGTGTGTGATGTGTTGTGTATTGTGTGCTGGACATGGGGGTGTTTGTCCCTGGGAGCTGTGGCATGGTGGTAGTGCATGTGAGTACATAGCGGTGTGCTGGTATACATTAGTTTGTACTTACCAGCCTCCACTCCCCCTGCTAATCCGGCGAGGATCTCCGGATGTATTATGACTCGCACCTTCTCCTCCCACGCTTTGAAGGTCTTGAAGAGCGCGGGATTCCCTCCGCCAGTGACGGCAGCCAGCTCTCTGTTTTTGCCCTCCTTCTTCTTGACCAGGCTCTTGACGTCATTCCAACGTTTGTTTATTTCTCCTCTGTTCCTGGGCAGGGTCCCGACTGCATTGACCTGGTCTACGATCCGGTTCCACATTCTGTTTCTGGTGGCTAGTGGTGTGTGCTGGACCATGTTCCCATAGATTTGTGGGTACACCTTGATGATCTCGTCGACCATGACCGTCAGCTCAATGGGCGTGAACTTGGGCATTCTTTGTGGTGCCATGGTGTTTGTGGTGCTGGTGCGGTGTGTGTTGTGTAATGTGCAGGGGGTTTGTGGTGCAGGTGTTTGGTGGTGGTGGTGGTGGTGGTGGTGGTTGTGATGTGTGCGTTTCTGTGGTGTGCTGCTGTCCTTGCTGTGTCACTGTGTCCTCTCCTCTCCTCTCTGGTTTGCAATGTAGCAAGGGGTTGTGGTCTGTGGGAGTGCTGCTTTTGTACTTACCTATGTGGGTGTGTCCTCATGGTCTGTTGTTTTCAGGTGTGTTGTGTCTGGGGTTCTGGCCTTTGTAGTTTTTGTTTGTCCGGGGGTGTTTTCGGGATGTGTACTGTGCTTGTGTATTTGTGCGTGCCTTGCTGTGTGGACTTGTTGGCCATGTTGTGTGCTATTGGTTTTGTGAGCGGATGGTTTCTGAGCAGGTACGTGGGCGCCATGGCTTCTGCCGTGTCGATTCTCATCGGCGTTGTTTGCGCTGGCGGGCGGTATATTTGTAGTTTTCCCGCGCTCATGGCGGTGCGATCGTAATTTCACGTGCGGTGTGTCGGCCGTGAGGGCGGGCGGTTTTGTGTTGTCGTGCGTGTTTCCGTCCGTGGCGGGCGGTTTGACTCCGACTCGGACGTTGGCGGGCGGTATTTTGTGTGATTTTTCCGCCGATGGCGGTTTTCGGTTTGTGTAATCGTAATGGCGTGGTCGGTGTTCAGACGGTGTTTGCGGGCGGATTTTTGCCGCTTTCATGCCTGGTGGATTTTTTTACGCCGGGTATCGTAATGGGCCCCTTAATAATTATTTTTAGAAGTTATTAATGTATTTTAATTAAATTTTGTGTTTTTGTTCCGTAGCGGGTTGTGGGTTTATAGGGGAATAGGGTGGGAAGTAATTTAGTTATAATTAATTAATTAATACATTTGATTAATTAATATTTATGCATTTAATATTTTATATTGCTAATTGTGGTAATTAATTAATTATTAATTAGTTACTAATTGGTTATTAATTATTAATAATTATTTGGTAAATATCTTAATTGTGTTATTTTTTTAGGAGATGGTTGTTGGTTTATAGGGAAATAGGGTGGGAAAAATTTAATTATAATTAATGAATTAATATTTTTAATTAATTAATATTTATGTATTTAATATTTTATGTTGTTAATTGGGGTAATTAATTAATTATTAATTAGTTATTAATTGGTTGTTCATTAATAATTATTTGGTAAATATCTTGTGTTAATTTTTTAGGAGCAGGTTGTGGGTTTATAGAGGAATAGGGTGGGAAGTAATTTAATTATAATTAATTAATTCATATTTTTAATTAATTAATATCTATGTATTTAATATTTTATATTGTTACTTGTGGTAATTAATTTATTATTAATCAGTTATTAATTGGTTGTTAATTATTAATAATTAATTGGTGAATATCTTAATTGTGTTATTTTTTTAGGAGTGGGTTGTGGGTTTATAGAGGAATAGGGTGGGAAGTAATTTAATTATAATTAATTAATTTATATTTTTAATTATTTGATATTTATGTATTTAAAGTTTTATACTGTTAATTGTGATAAATAATTTATTGTTCATTATTTATTAATTGGTTATTAATAATTATTAATTAATTATTCATTATGTTATTTGTGTCATTTTCTTAAGAGTGGGTTGTGGGTTGATAGGGGAGTAGGCTGGGAAGTAATTTATTTTTAATATATATATATTTTTTTTATTATAATATTTATTTTAAGTTATTTTATAGTGTTAATAGTGTGAATGAATTTATTATTGATTGTTTTAAATGGCTTGTTAATTTAAAAAAAATAATGAATGAATTATTAATTATGTTAATAGTGTTATGTTTTACAATATTGGTGGTGTAATTTATAGGGGAATATGGTGGGAGGTAAAAATGTTTAATTAATTAATTGTTTGTTAATTAATTTTAATTATTTTGCTTGAGTGGGAATAGTAAATTATTCCCACATGCAATCCAACACTTTCACTACTGTTGCACTCGCTGCAGTGGGAATAGTAAATTATTCCTCTCCCCTATTCAACACTTTCCCTACTGTTGCACTTGCTGGAGTGGGAATAGTAATTTCATCCCCTCCGCTATCCAACACATTCACTACTGTTGCACTCACTGGAGTGGGAATAGTAAATTATTCCCCTTCGCTATCCAAAACTTTCCCTACTGTTGCACTTGCTGTAGTGGGAATAGTAATTGTTACCCTTCCGCTATCCAACACTTTCTCTACTGTTGCACTCCCTGGAAGTGGAATAGTAAATTATTCCCCTCCGCTATCCTACACTTTCGTTACTGTTGCACTTCCTGTAGTGGGAATAGTAAATTATTCCCCTTTGCTATCCAACACTTTCCCTACTGTAGCATTTGCTGGAGTGGGAATAGTAATTTTATCCACTCCGCTATCCAACACTTTCTCTACTGTTGCACTCTCTGTAGTGGGAATAGTATTTTTTACTCCTCTGCTATCCAACACTTTCACTACTGTTGCACTCTCTGGAGTGGGAATAGTAAATTTTATCCCCTCTGCTATCCAACCCTTTCCCTACTGTTGCACTATCTGGAGTGGGAATAGTAATTGTTACCCCTCCGCTATCCAACACTTTCCCTACTGTTGCACTCTTTGGAGTTGGAATAATAAATTATTCCACTCCGCTATCCAACACTTTCCCTACAGTTCTACCTGCTGGAGTGGGAATAGTAAATTATTCCCCTCCGCTATCCAACACTTTCCCTACTGTTGTACTTGCTGGAGTGGGAATAGTAAATTATTCCCCTCTGCTATCCAACACGTTCCCTACTGTTGCACTCGCTGGAGTGGGAATAGTAATTTTATCCACTCCGCTATCTAACACTTTCCCTACTGTTGCACTCTCTGGAGTGGGAATAGTAATATTTACCCCTATGCTATACAACACTTTCCCTACTGTTGCTATCTCTGGAGTGGGAATAGTAATATTTACTTGTACGCTATCCAACACTTTCCTTAATGTTGCACTCCCTGAAGTGGGAATAGTAAATTATTCCCCTACGCTATCCAAAACTTTCCCTACTGTTGTACTTGCTGGAGTGGGAATAGTAAATTATTGCCCTCCGCTATCCAACACTTTCCTTACTGTTGCACTCCCTGGAGTGGGAATAATAAATTATTCCCCTCCACTATCCAATATTTTCCCTACTGTTGCTGTTAATGTAGTGCCAAATGTAATTGTAAAAGATTAAAAATATTTTCATATTTTAAATTATTATATATATATTTTATTTTTATTTTACTGGTATATGTATATATATATATATATATTGTATACAAAAACGCCCTTGCGCTCAAGTGGGCCCTCGACGCAAACAGGTGATGTTGTCTGTGCCTTTGTATTCAAGCTCATGACTAAGAGGCGTGGTGCCTCGAAACGCGTCGAGCATGGAAGCAGTTTTGGACTGAATTAGAGCGAGCTGCATGAGGCAAATACTACCGCAAGGTGAGGACAGCGTTGAGTGCCCACTTGAGCGCAAGGGTGTTTTTGTATACAAAATTGGAACGCGGCTGCCCGAGCCGCGGTAACAAGAGGAGCACCATTTCTGAAGTTTGGAAAGGCTGTGGAGGGCAATGTTCCCTCTGTGTGAAGCATGCTGTCCTAATGCGAAAACAAGCTCGCACTGAAGAAGTCCCTTCCTACTAAAGGACATTAAAGCTTTTAAATTGATACAGAGGCACGGAGCCTACTATAGGCAATTACTAGTACTCACCTGATGGACTACGACTACCAGCATGCTAGAAGACAACTATTGTTAGCCACGCCCACTAAAGGTGATTCCATCAAATAAATTTAGGAACAAACAGGTGATGTTGTCTGTGCCTTTGTATTCAAGCTCATGACTAAGAGGCGTGGTGCCTCGAAACGCATCGAGCATGGAATCAGTTTTGGACTGAATTAGAGCAAGCTGCATGAGGCAAATACTACCGCAAGGTGAGGACAGTGTCGAGTGCCCACTTGAGCGCAAGGGCGTTTTTGTATACAAAAAATATATATATATATATATATATATATAAATTTTAAAAAATGTATATGTTTATAACATTTTATAATTTATTATAATAAATATTTATTAATATTATTAAGTAAATTTATATATTATATTTTATATATATGTATCTTTAATTATTTTTAACATTATATTTATTATTTATAATTTTAAACATTCTAATAATTCTATGTTTTTTTAATTATATGTATTATTTACTTTATTTTACATTATTTTTTAAACCATTAGAAAAAACGATATTTTTAACAACGATATTTTAACAATATTTTTTTTTGATATTTTTGTACTTACCATTATGTAGATAGGACTTCGATATTCTGGACAACGAGATTTTTGTCACGGTATTTTTGTACCTCGACATTTTTGTTGTCGATATTCTGTCAGTGATCCGCATTACCCGTGCACTCCTTCAATTACTCAGGCAGTACCCATGCACTCCTCCAATCACCCAGGCACTACCTATGCACTGATGCAATCACCCAGGCATTACCCATCCACTCATTCAATCACTCAGGAAGGCAGTACCCATGCACTCCTCCAATCACCAAGACATTACCCCTGCACTCATGCAATCACCCAGGCATTACCCATGCACTCCTTCAATCACTCAGGCAGTACCTATGCACTCCTCCAATCACCCAGGCACTACCCATGCACTTATGCAATCACCCAGGCATTACCTATGCACTCCTTCAATCACTCAGGCAGTACCTGTGCACTCCTCCAATCACCCAGACATTACTCTTGCACTCATGGAATCACCCATGCATTACCCATGCACTCCTTCAATTACTCAGGCAGTACATATGCATTCCTCCAATCACCCAGACATTACCCCTGCACTCATGCAATCATCCAGGCATTACCCGTGTATTCCTTCAATAACTCAGGCAGTACCCATGCACGCCTCCAATCACCCAGATATTACCCCTGCACTCATGCAATCGCCCATGCATTACCTATGCACTCCTTCAATCACTCAGGCAGTACCCATGCACTCCTCAAATCACCCAGGTACTACCCATGCACTCATGCAATCAACCAGGCATTACCCATCCACTCCTTCAATCACTCACGCAGTACCCATACACTCCTCCAATCACCCAGACATTACACCTGCACTCATGCAATCACTCAGGCATTACACATGTACTCCTTCAATCACTCAGGCAGTACCCATGCACTCCTCCAATCACCCAGATATTCCCCCTGCACTCATGCAATCGCCCATGCATTACCTATGCACTCCTTCAATCACTCAGGCAGTACCCATGCACTCCTCAAATCACCCAGGCACTACCCATGCACTCATGCAATCAACCAGGCATTACCCATCCACTCCTTCAATCACTCAGGCAGTACCCATACACTCCTCCAATCACCCAGAAATTACACCTGCACTCATGCAATCACTCAGGCATTACACATGTACTCCTTCAATCACTCAGGCAGTACCCATGCACTCCGCCAATCACCCAGATATTCCCCCTGCACTTATGCAATCACCCAGGCACTACCCATGCACATTTTCAATCACTCAGGCAGTACCCATGTACCCCTCCAATCACCCAGGCACTACCCATGCACTCATGCAATCACCCAGGCATTACCCATCCACTCCTTCAATCACTCAGGCAGTACCCATGCACTCCTCCAATCACCCAGACATTACACCTGCACTCATGCAATCATCCAGGCATTACACATGCACTCCTTAAATCACTCAGGCAGTACCCATGCACTCCTTCAATTACCAGGCTCTACCCATGCACTTATGCAATCACCCAGGCATTACCTATGCACTCTTTCAATCACTCAGGCAGTACCCATGCACTCCTCCAATCACCCAGACATTACTCCTGCACTCATGGAATCACCAAGGCACTACCCATGCACTCATGCCATCACCCAGGCAGTACCCATGCATTCTTCCAATCACCCAGAGACAACCATACACTTATGCAATCACCCAGGCATTACCTCTGCACTCCTTCTATCAGTTAGACAGTACCCATGCACTCCTCCAATCAGCTAGACATTACCTGTGCACTCATGCAATCACCCAGACACTACCTATACACTTCTTCAGTCACTGAGGCAGTACCCATGCACTCCTCCAATTACCCAGGCACTACCCATGCACTCATGCAATTACCCAGGCATTACCCATGCACTCCTTCAATCACTCAGGCAGTACCCATGCACTGCTCCAATCAACCAGACTTTATCCCTCCACTCATGCAATCACCCAGGCATTACCCATGCACTCCTTCCATCACTCAGGCAGTACCCATGCACTCCTCCAATCACCCAGGAACTGCCCATGCACTTATGCAATCACCCAGGCATTACCCATGCACTCCTCCAATCACCCAGACATTACTCCTGCACTCATGGAATCACCCAGACATTACCCATGCACTCCTTCAATCACCTAGGCAGTGCCCATGCACTCCTCTAATCAACCAAACATTCCCCCTGCACTCATGCAATCACGCAGGCACTACTCATGCACTTCTTCAATCACTCAGGCAGTACCCATGCACTCCTCCAATCACCCAGGCACTACCCATGCAGTCTTGCAAATACCCAGTCATTACCCATGCGCTCCTTCAATCACTCAGGCATTACCCATTCACTCCTCCAATCACCCAGCCATTACCTCTGCACTCATGCAATCAACCAGGCATTACACATGCACTTACAAAATCACCCAGGCATTTCCCATGCACTTACAAAATCACCCAGGCAGTACCCATGCACTCCTCCAATCACCCAGACATTACTCCTGCACTCATGGAATCACCAAGGCTCTACCCATGCACTCATGCCATCACCCAGCCAGTACCCATGCATTCTTCCAATCACCCAGAGACAACCATACACGTATGCAATCACCCAGGCATTACCTCTGCACTCCTTCTATCAGTTAGACAGTACCCATGCACTCCTCCAATCAGCTAGACATTACCTGTGCACTCATGCAATCACCCAGACACTACCTATACACTTCTTCAGTCACTGAGGCAGTACCCATGCACTCCTCCAATTACCCAGGCACTACCCATGCACTCATGCAATTACCCAGGCATTACCCATGCACTCCTTCAATCACTCAGGCAGTACCCATGCACTGCTCCAATCAACCAGACTTTATCCCTCCACTCATGCAATCACCCAGGCATTACCCATGCACTCCTTCCATCACTCAGGCAGTACCCATGCACTCCTCCAATCACCCAGGAACTGCCCATGCACTTATGCAATCACCCAGGCATTACCCATGCACTCCTCCAATCACCCAGACATTACTCCTGCACTCATGGAATCACCCAGACATTACCCATGCACTCCTTCAATCACTTAGGCAGTGCCCATGCACTCCTCTAATCAACCAAACATTCCCCCTGCACTCATGCAATCACGCAGGCATTACCCATGCGCTCCTTCAATCACTCAGGCATTACCCATGCACTCCTCCAATCACCCAGCCATTACCTCTGCACTCATGCAATCAACCAGGCATTACACATGCACTTACAAAATCAGCCAGGCATTTCCCATGCACTTACAAAATCACCCAGGCATTATTGATGCACTCCTTCAATCGCTCAGCAGTACCGATGCACTCCTCCAATCACCCAGATAGTACTCCTGCACTCATGCAATCACCCAGGCATTACCCATGCACTCCTTCAATCACTCAGGCAGTACCCATGCACTCCTCCAATCACCCAGGCACTACCCATGCACTTATGCAATCACCCAGGCATTACCTATGCACTCCTTCAATCACTCAGGCAGTACCCGTGCACTCCTCCAATCACCCACACATTACTCCTGCCCTCATGGAATCACCCAGGCATTACCAATGCACTACATCAATCACTCAGGCAGTACCCATGCACTACTCCAATCACCCAGACAT
This sequence comes from Calotriton arnoldi, assembly GCA_963921515.1. NCBI lineage: Eukaryota > Metazoa > Chordata > Amphibia > Caudata > Salamandridae > Calotriton > Calotriton arnoldi. Next base: position 413,127 of record CAWUFW010009034.1, read on the forward strand.
TACTCTTGTACTCACGGAATCACCCAGGCATTACCCATGGACTCATTCAATCACTCAGGCAGTACCTATGCACTCCTCCAATCACCCAGACATTACACCTTCACTCATGCAATCACCAAGGCATTACCCATGCACTCCTTGAATCACTCAGACAGTACCCATGCACTCCTCCAAACACCCAGATATTACCCCTGCACTCATGCAATCACCCAGGCATTACCTATGTACTCCTTCAATCACTCAAGCAGCACACATGTACTCCTCCAATCACCCATACATTACACCTGCACTCATGCAATCACCCAGGCATTACACATGCACTCCTTCAATCACTTAGGCAGTACCCATGCACTCCTTCAATCACCCAGGCACTACCCATGCACTTATGCAATCACCCAGGCATTACCTATGCACTCTTTCAATCACTCAGGCTGTACCCATGCACTCCTCCAATCACCCAGACATTACTCCTGCACTCATGGAATCACCCAGGCACTACCCATGCACTCATGCCATCACCCAGGCAGTACCCATGCATTCTTCCAATCATCCAGGCACAACCATGCACTTATGCAATCACCCAGGCATTACCTCTGCACTCCTTCTATCAGTTAGACAGTACCCATGCACTCCTCCAATCACCTAGACATTACCTGTGCACTCATGCAATCACCCAGGCACTACCTATATACTTCTTCAATCACTCAGACAGTACCCATGCACTCCTCCAATCACCCAGGCACTACACATGCACTCATGCTATCACCCAGGCATTACCCATGCACTCCTTCAATCACTCAGGCAGTACCCATGCACTGCACCAATCAACCAGACTTTACCCCTCCACTCATGCAATCACCCAGGCATTACCCATGCACTCCTTCCATCACTCAGGCAGTACCCATGCACTCCTCCAATCACCCAGGAACTGCCTATGCACTTGTGCAATCACCCAGGCATTACCCATGCACTCCTCCAATCACCCAGACATTACTCCTGCACTCATGGAATCACCCAGACATTACCCATGCACTCCTTCAATCACTTAGGCAGTGCCCATGCACTCCTCTAATCAACCAAACATTCCCCCTGCACTCATGCAATCACGCAGCCACTACTCATGCACTTCTTCAATCACTCAGGCAGTACCCATGCACTCCTCCAATCACCCAGGCACTACCCATGCAGTCTTGCAATCACCCAGTCATTACCCATGCGCTCCTTCAATCACTCAGGCATTACCCATGCACTCCTCCAATCACCCAGCCATTACCTCTGCACTCATGCAATCAACCAGGCATTACCCATGCACTTACAAAATCACCCAGGCATTATTGATGCACTCCTTCAATCGCTCAGCAGTACCGATGCACTCCTCCAATCACCCAGATAGTACTCCTGCACTCATGCAATCACCCAGGCATTACCCATGCACTCCTTCAATCACTCAGACAGTACCCATGCACTCCTCCAATCACCCAGGCACTACCCATGCACTTATGCAATCACCCAGGCATTACCTATGCACTCCTTCAATCACTCAGGCAGTACCCGTGCACTCCTCCAATCACCCACACATTACTCCTGCCCTCATGGAATCACCCAGGCATTACCAATGCACTACATCAATGACTCAGGCAGCACCCATGCACTACTCCAATCACCCAGACATTACTCTTGTACTCACGGAATCACCCAGGCATTACCCATGGACTCATTCAATCACTCAGGCAGTACCTATGCACTCCTCCAATCACCCAGACATTACCCCTTCACTCATGCAATCACCAAGGCATTACCCATGCACTCCTTGAATCACTCAGACAGTACCCATGCACTCCTCCAATCACCCAGATATTACCCCTGCACTCATGCAATCACCCAGGCATTACCTATGTACTCCTTCAATCACTCAAGCAGCACACATGTACTCCTCCAATCACCCATACATTACACCTGCACTCATGCAATCACCCAGGCATTACACATGCACTCCTTCAATCACTTAGGCAGTACCCATGCACTCCTTCAATCACCCAGGCACTACCCATGCACTTATGCAATCACCCAGGCATTACCTATGCACTCTTTCAATCACTCAGGCAGTACCCATGCACTCCTCCAATCACCCAGACATTACTCCTGCACTCATGGAATCACCCAGGCACTACCCATGCACTCATGCCATCACCCAGGCAGTACCTATGCATTCTTCCAATCACCCAGGCACAACCATGCACTTATGCAATCACCCAGGCATTACCTCTGCACTACTTCTATCAGTTAGACAGTACCCATGCACTCCTCCAATCACCTAGACATTACCTGTGCACTCATGCAATCACCCAGGCACTACCTATACACTTCTTCAATCACTCAGGCAGTACCCATGCACTCCTCCAATCACCCAGGCACTACACATGCACTCATGCAATCACCCAGGCATTACCCATGCACTCCTTCCATCACTCAGGCAGTACCCATGCACTCCTCCAATCACCCAGGAACTGCCCATGCACTTATGCAATCACCCAGGCATTACCCATGCACTCCTCCAATCACCCAGACATTACCCATGCACTCCTTCAATCACTTAGGCAGTACCCATGCACTCCTCTAATCACCCAAACATTACCCCTGCACGCATGCAATCACGCAGCCTCTACTCATGCACTTCTTCAATCACTCAGGCAGTACCCATGCACTCCCCTAAACACCCAGGCACTACCCATGCAGTCTTGCAATCACCCAGTCATTACACATGCGCTCCTTCAATCACTCAGGCATTACCCATGCACTCCTCCAATCACCCAGCCATTACCTCTGCACTCATGCAATCAACCAGGCATTACCCATGCACTTACAAAATCAGCCAGGCATTTCCCATGCACTTACAAAATCACCCAGGCATTATTGATGCACTCCTTCAATCAATCAGCAGTACCGATGCACTCCTCCAATCACCCAGATAGTAATCCTGCACTCATGCAATCACCCAGGCATTACCCATGCACTCGTTCAATCACTCAGGCAGTACCCATGCACTCCTCCAATCACCCAGGCACTACCCATGCACTTATGCAATCACCCAGGCATTACCTATGCACTCCTTCAATCACTCAGGCAGTACCCATGCACTCCTCCAATCACCCACACATTACTCCTGCACTCATGGAATCACCCAGGCATTACCCATGCACTACTTCAATCAGTCAGGCAGTACCCATGCACTCCTCCAATCACCCAGACATTACTCTTGTACTCACGGAATCACCCAGGCATTACCCATGGACTCATTCAATCACTCAGGCAGTACCTATGCACTCCTCCAATCACCCAGACATTACCCCTTCACTCATGCAATCACCCAGGCATTACCCATGCACTCCTTGAATCACTCAGGCAGTACACATGCTCTCCTCCAATCACCCAGATATTACCCCTGCACTCATGCAATCACCCAGGCATTACCTATGTACTCCTTCAATCCCTCAAGCAGCACACATGCACTCCTCCAATCACCCATACATTACACCTGCACTCATGCAATCACCGAGGCATTACACATGCACTCCTTCAATCACTCAGGCAGTACCCATGCACTCCTTCAATCACCCAGGTACTACCCATGCACTTATGCAATCACCCAGGCATTACCTATGCACTCTTTCAATCACTCAGGCAGTACCCATGCACTCCTCCAATCACTCAGACAGTACCCATGCACTCCTCCAATCACCCAGACATTACTCCTGCACTCATGGAACCACCCAGGCACTACCCATGCACTCATGCCATCACCCAGGCAGTACCCATGCATTCTTCCAATCACCCAGGCACAACCATGCACTTATGCAATCACCCAGGCATTACCTCTGCACTCCTTCTATCAGTTAGACAGTACCCATGCACTCCTCCAATCACCTAGACATTACCTGTGCACTCATGAAATCACCCAGGCACTACCTATACACTTCTTCAATCACTCAGGCAGTACCCATGCACTCCTCCAATCACCCAGGCACTACCCATGCACTCATGCAATCACTCAGGCAGTACCCATGCACTGCTCCAATCAACCAGACTTTACCCCTCTACTCATGCAATCACCCAGGCATTACCCATGCACTCCTTCCATCACTAAGGCAGTACCCATGCCCTCCTCCAATCACCCAGGAACTGCCCATGCACTTATGCAATTACCCAGGCATTACCCATGCACTCCTCCAATCACCCAGACATTACTCCTGCACTCATGCAATCACCCAGGCATTACCTATGTACTCCTTCAATCACTCAAGCAGCACACATGCACTACTCCAATCACCCATACATTACACCTGCACTCATGCAATCACCCAGGCATTACACATGCACTCCTTCAATCACTCAGGCAGTAACCATACACTCCTTCAATCACCCAGGCACTACCCATGCACTTATGCAATCACCCAGGCATTACCTATGCACTCTTTCAATCACTCAGGCATTACCCATGCACTCCTCCAATCACCCAGCCATTACCTCTGCACTCATGCAATCAACCAGGCATTACCCATGCACTTACAAAATCACCCAGGCATTTCCCATGCACTTACAAAATCACCCAGTCATTATTGATGCACTCCTTCAATCACTCAGCAGTACCGATGCACTCCTCCAATCACCCAGATAGTACTCCTGCACTCATGCAATCACCCAGGCATTACCCATGCACTCCTTCAATCACTCAGGCAGTACCCATGCACTCCTCCAATCACCCAGGCACTACCCATGCACTTATGCAATCACCCAGGCATTACCTATGCACTCCTTCAATCACTCAGGCAGTACCCATGCACTCCTCCAACCACCCACACATTACTCCTGCCCTCATGGAATCACCCAGGCAATACCCATGCACTACTTCAATCACTCAGGCAGTACCCATGCACTCCTCCAATCACCCAGACATTACTCTTGTACTCACGGAATCACCCAGGCATTGCCCATGGACTCATTCAATCACTCAGGCAGTACCTATGCACTCCTCCAATCACCCAGACATTACCCCTTCACTCATGCAATCACCCAGGCATTACCCATGCTCTCCTTGATTCACTCAGGCAGTACACATGCACTCCTCCCATCACCCAGATATTAACCCTGCACTCATGCAATCACCCAGGCATTACCTATGTACTCCTTCAATCACTCAAGCAGCACACATGCACTCCTCCAATCACCCATACATTACACCTGCACTCATGCAATCACCCAGGCATTACACATGCACTCCTTCAATCACTCAGGCAGTACCCATGCACTCCTTCAATCACCCAGGCACTACCCATGCACTTATGCAATCACCCAGGCATTACCTATGCACTCCTTCCATCACTAAGGCAGTACCCATGCACTCCTCCAATCACCCAGGAACTGCCCATGCACTTATGCAATTACCCAGGCATTACCCATGCACTCCTCCAATCACCCAGACATTACTCCTGCACTCATGCAATCACCCAGGCATTACCTATGTACTCCTTCAATCACTCAAGCAGCACACATGCACTACTCCAATCACCCATACATTACACCTGCACTCATGCAATCACCCAGGCATTACACATGCACTCCTTCAATCACTCAGGCAGTAACCATACACTCCTTCAATCACCCAGGCACTACCCATGCACTTATGCAATCACCCAGGCATTACCTATGCACTCTTTCAATCACTCAGGCATTACCCATGCACTCCTCCAATCACCCAGCCATTACCTCTGCACTCATGCAATCAACCAGGCATTACCCATGCACTTACAAAATCACCCAGGCATTTCCCATGCACTTACAAAATCACCCAGTCATTATTGATGCACTCCTTCAATCACTCAGCAGTACCGATGCACTCCTCCAATCACCCAGATAGTACTCCTGCACTCATGCAATCACCCAGGCATTACCCATGCACTCCTTCAATCACTCAGGCAGTACCCATGCACTCCTCCAATCACCCAGGCACTACCCATGCACTTATGCAATCACCCAGGCATTACCTATGCACTCCTTCAATCACTCAGGCAGTACCCATGCACTCCTCCAACCACCCACACATTACTCCTGCCCTCATGGAATCACCCAGGCAATACCCATGCACTACTTCAATCACTCAGGCAGTACCCATGCACTCCTCCAATCACCCAGACATTACTCTTGTACTCACGGAATCACCCAGGCATTGCCCATGGACTCATTCAATCACTCAGGCAGTACCTATGCACTCCTCCAATCACCCAGACATTACCCCTTCACTCATGCAATCACCCAGGCATTACCCATGCTCTCCTTGATTCACTCAGGCAGTACACATGCACTCCTCCCATCACCCAGATATTAACCCTGCACTCATGCAATCACCCAGGCATTACCTATGTACTCCTTCAATCACTCAAGCAGCACACATGCACTCCTCCAATCACCCATACATTACACCTGCACTCATGCAATCACCCAGGCATTACACATGCACTCCTTCAATCACTCAGGCAGTACCCATGCACTCCTTCAATCACCCAGGCACTACCCATGCACTTATGCAATCACCCAGGCATTACCTATGCACTCTTTCAATCACTCAGGCAGTACCCATGCACTCCTCCAATCACCCAGACATTACTCCTGCACTCATGGAATCACCCAGGCACAACCCATGCACTCATGCCATCACCCAGGCAGTACCCATGCATTCTTCCAATCACCCAGGCACAACCATGCACTTATGCAATCACCCAGGCATTACCTCTGCACTCCTTCTATCAGTTAGACAGTACCCATGCACTCCTCCAATCACCTAGACATTACCTGTGCACTCATGCAATCACCCAGGCACTACCTATACACTTCTTCAATCACTCAGGCAGTACCCATGCACTCCTCCAATCACCCATGCACTACCCATGCACTACCCATGCACTCATGCAATCACCCAGGCATTACCCATGCACTCCTTCAATCACTCAGGCAGTACCCATGCACTGCTCCAATCAACCAGACTTTTCCCCTCCACTCATGCAATCACCCAGGCATTACCCATGCACTCCTTCCATCACTCAGGCAGTACCCATGCACTCCTCCAATCACCCAGGAACTGCCCATGCACTTATGCAATCACCCAGGCATTACCCATGCACTCCTCCAATCACCCAGACATTACTCCTGCACTCATGGAATCACCCAGACATTACCCATGCACTCCTTCAATCACTTAGGCAGTGCGCATGCACTCCTCTAATCACCCAAACATTACCCCTGCACTCATGCAATCACGCAGGCACTACTCATGCACTTCTTCAATCACTCAGGCAGTACCCATGCACTCCTCCAATCACCCAGGCACTACCCATGCAGTCTTGCAATCACCCAGTCATTACCCATGCGCTCCTTCAATCACTCAGACATTACCCAAGCATCCTCCAATCACCCAGCCATTACCTCTGCACTCATGCAATCACCCAGGCATAACCCATGCACTTACAAAATCACCCAGGCATTTCCCATGCACTTACAAAATCACCCAGGCATTATTGATGCACTCCTTCAATCACTCAGCAGTACCGATGCACTCCTCCAATCACCCAGATAGTACTCCTGCACTCATGCAATCACCCAGGCATTACCCATGCACTCCTTCAATCACTCAGGCAGTACCCATGCACTCCTCCAATCACCCAGGCACTACCCATGCACTTATGCAATCACCCAGGCATTACATATGCACTCCTTCAATCACTCAGGCAGTACCCATGCACTCCTCCAATCACCCACACATTACTCCTGCCCTCATGGAATCACCCAGTCATTACCCATGCACTACTTCAATCACTCAGGCAGTACCCATGCACTCCTCCAATCACCCAGACATTACTCTTGTACTCACGGAATCACCCAGGTATTACCCATGGACTCATTCAATCACTCAGGCAGTACCTATGCACTCCTCCAATCACCCAGACATTACCCCTTCACTCATGCAATCACCCAGGCATTACCCATGCGCTCCTTGAATCACTCAGGCAGTACCCATGCACTCCTCCAATCACCCAGATATTACACCTGCACTCCTGCAATCACCCAGGCATTACCTATGTACTCCTTCAATCACTCAAGCAGCACACATGCACTCCTCTAATCACCCGGAAATTACTCCTGCACTCATGCAATCACCCAGGCATTACCAATGCACTCCTTCAATCACTGAGGCAGTACCCATGCACTCCTCCAATCACCCATACATTATCCCTGCACTTATGCAATCACCCAGGCACTACCCATGCACTTTTTCAAACACTCAGGCAGTACCCATGCACTCCTCCAATCACCCAGGCACTACCCATGCACTTATGCAATCACCCAGGCACTACCCATGCACTCATGCAATCACATATGCACTGTCCATACACTTCTCCATATATTCCACTTACCACAATTCATACAACACTTACAAATTTATCTATTTTTAACCAAATAGGCGGTTCTGAAAAGAACCATTTTTTTCTTCTTTATTTGTTTTATATTTTTTTGAGTTTTTTTATCTCTTTTTTGAATTTTAGGTTTTTTTTTTTTAAATTAGGCACAAGATGCCACAGAGCAAGATAATAACAACATCACAGTCCTCAAATATCGAGACATGTATATGTTGTGAGCTGTTGGTTAAAGAAAGCTATTGAGCTAAAAAGGTACATCTACCACAGCCCGCAGAGACTGTACAGGTGCATTCTGGGAGCAGTAGTTTAACATCATGTCACGTGACCACTGGGACCAATAATATGCGATTTTGACCCATTGTGATTTGTCTCACCTGTGATCAAGGCAACACCCAACGGCCGAAACGCGTCAGGGTGATGTTCTGCCTGCCTGAAGCACAATAAAAGCCTGTGTGTTCTTCAGTTGGGCTTCACTTTTCTTTTATGTGGAGGTGCTACATGACGGGACTCTCCATGTCCGTTGCTGCGAAGCCGCCCTGCAGGGATGGGGGTTCCCTTTTGTTGGAGACATTTTGCTGGATATATACATATGTATATATATTCATAACAATACATTTATTATAGGCATGGTTAGGGCCATGTTTCTGAAGAAAAAATGTTTTTTGCCTATATCTTTGCCATTTGACGAATCTTAATGAAATTTTCCCCATAAAAGTGTTCCAGTGATTTTTGTTGTGCAAGGAAAATTTCTGGGTAATCCGTCAAGCGGCGGCCAAGAAAAAGGGGGGGTTAAAAAAAGTGTATTTCCTGTGTTAATTCGCATAGGGATTTTGAAAACGACTACAGCCCGAACTTCTGGACGGAATTAAACAAAATTTGGCAGAAAGCTAGCTATTGGTCCAGAAAGAGTGTTTTTTGCTTTTTGGTGTAAATCCGTTCAGTAGTTTTAGAGTTATTGACAGAAATCCAAAGTTAGATATCTAGGGAGGTCAATCCTCTGAGGATCCGGCAGTCCCTGTGCTGAAATCTGATTGGCTGCCAACACTTCAACCAGGAAGTCGAGCCCCAAGAAAAGGGGGTAGGGTAGGAAAACCCTGACCCCCTAGCTCTGGGCATGGGGTCCTGCTGCGACTACAACAGGGCAAAAAAAGCCTTTTTAAAAATATTTTCCCCGAAAATTGATGGGGATCTGCGACTTCAGCAAAATCAAAACAAGCGCAAAAATGAGTCCCCGGGTGGGCCAGGTCTCAGGGCAGTTTAAAAAAAAGGAGTGGGCGCATGGGCCCCCCTCCTGAAGCTCTTTGTGCTCCTTGGACCGCCAACTCCCCAGGGCTTTATTTTCAATAATGGAGGGTTGCAGCCAGGACGGCCCTCTTCGGCTATTAGAAGCCTTGGTCTCAACTACCTCCCAAGGGCTTTGTTTTTAATAAAGGAGGTGGACTGCACGGACCCCCATACTGGGCTTGTAGAAAGCCTGGGGACAACCACCTCCCCAGGGCAATAAACACAATTTGAGAGGGGGCTGCATGGACCCCTGGACCCCGGGGACCACCACCTTGCCGGGGCCTAAAAAATAAATACCATTGGGAGGGGTGTTGGCCCTCCTCCTGGGCCATATATAGTCCTGAGGACCACCACCTCCCTGCACCAGCCCATGCCCAGAGAAGGAGGGGGTCTGCGCGGCCACCCTCCTAGAGCTATATATAGCCCTTGGGACCACCACCTTCCGGGGCCGGCTCCTGCTATGTCCCAGGGGTCCCACCCCTGGGACATACCTGTTTGCTCTGACTTGACAGGAGCTTTGACCACTACCGCCAAGTCAGAGCAAACATGAACTCCGCTCTCAGCAAGCAAGAGCTTAGAAACTACTCCCGCTTGCTGAGAGGGGAGTTTGCATTTGTTTCCCTGCCTGCTGTCAAGAGGGCAGGGAAGCAAACAAAAGAAATTGCTCTCACAGACAGGGAGCTACATGTTTAGAAGCTCCCTGTCTGTGAAAGTAATGCCAGCTCCCAAAGGAGGTGGGGAGCGGACTGAGACTGTAGGGACCGTGAGGCTCCCCCGTGGTCCCCATGCTGCACAATGGGTGACTTGGCTGGGCCCTGGGGGATGGGGTTCCTGGGGCCAAAATTGGCCTGGGGGCCACACAGCTCCCCTCCCCTATTGAGTTAAGGCCAGGGCCCAGGGGATGGGGTCCCCGGGCCCATATGTGGCCAGGGAGAGGGTCTTAATGAATGTATTGGGACCCGGTGAGGTTGTGGTCCCCAGGGCATATGAAAGCCCTAGGAGGGGGTCTGTGTGGCCCCCTCCGTGGCTTAAAAAAAAGACCAGGGGTAGTAGTGGTCCCCGGGGCACTTGGGGCTCATTGGAGGGGGTCCCCATGGCCACCCTCCTTAATATCAGTAAAGCCCCGGGGCTAATAAAAGGGAAAATAGAGGGCAGAAAAACAAACAGGAAAGGCAAAACAGTGGGTAGAAAAACGAGCAGGAAAGGCAAAACAAAGGGCAGAAAAAGAAGCAGGAAAGGCAAAACAGAGAGCAGAAAAACAAGCAGAAAAGGCAAAACAGAGAGTGAAAAAACAAGCAGGAAAGGCAAAACAAAGGGCAGAAAAACAAGCAGAGAAGGCAAAACAGAGCAGAAGAGGACAAAACAGAGAGCACTCAGACACTGATGTACCCACACACGGACCAACTCACACTCACGTACCCACTCACAGACCCACTCAGAGACTCATGCTCTCACTCGTGGACCCACTGAGAAACTCATGCTGTCACTCACAGACCCACTCACAGACTCATGAACCAACTCAAAGCCCACTTAGACACACACACACACAATCACAGACCCATTCAGAGAGTCACTCACCAACTCACAGACCCACTCAGACACTCATTCACTCATTCACAGATCCACTTAGACACACAGACACACTCACAGACCCACTCATAGAGTCACACACCCACTAACACACCTATTAAGGCACTCATGCACTCATTCAGACACCCACTCTCAAAAGTTACAGGTTACGGTTAGGAAATAAATTTAAAAAAACTTAGAAATTAACTTAAAAAACAAAGGCTACAGGGACGTTATTGTTAGTAAATAGAATTTTAAAAAATGTAGAAATTCCCTGAAAAAACATAGGTTACAGAGACGTTATAGTTAGGAAATAGAATATAAAAAACCTTAGAAATTCACTGAAAAAAACAAAGGTTACATGGACATTATAGTTAGGCTCAGATTTCATTTATACAAAACCAGTGAAATTCAGCAGTTATAGTTACCTGAGCTAACTATAACTTATACCGCTGCAAAGCACTGCTTATGACCTCACATATTACATCACTCATTACATGGTCAGTGACATCACTGATGACATCTTAAATTACATCACTGATGACATCATCCCGTGAGTGTAAGTGTTTCGCCACTGTTTCTGACACTTAAAGATATATACTAAGCTACAGCATAAGTTAAACTACTATTCTCTCTGTACTAGTAATTAGCCATACTATTTCTAACATATCTCATCTGAGTGGCTGTGTGACTGTCTGTATCAGTTTGTGAGTGAATGTCTGTGTGGCTCACGTGTATATTACCTACTGGCAGTCCTCAGTTTCCCAAGGAAAAGCATTTTTTGACTTGCCGATATCTTTGGCACATTTGACAAATCATCACGATATTTTTTTTAAAAAGTACATATATGAAAAGAGTCACTCGCTCTCAGGAGTAATCAAGTAGTAAGATATTTAATTCATGATGCTCCTGCAATGCATTTTGATGGTCTTGGTCATGCATGGGGTTAGTGATACAAACAAAGCATATATGTGCCAGTAACCACTGGTGACATTGGGCAACTAAATATAGAGAGGAGACTCTGCTGCATCATGCTATCAATACACAGGAAAATTTGTCAGCCAACTTACAGTGTAAATGTTAAAGAAAAAAGAGAAAAAAGAAAAATGAATAACGTTACTAGACACTTTAAAATCAGATGCATGCAGTAAAATTAGACCAATAATGTCAATCAAATCGTAATGAACACAATATATATACATATATAAGGCCGTTCAAAGGACATAGTGTCCATGCATGTTCATGAGACAGTATTTCTGTCCAGTAGGACCATGATGTAATATGCACTACTAGTTCAATCATACAAAAAGCAAATATACAAACAGTAGCATTGTATTCCTATTTCTCAAATGCACATCACGAGTCAACAGGCCCGGTTGTAGTGGTGGAAGAGGGTGGGGGTGGCGTAGGGTCTAAGCAGGTGTCAGATGTGGGTGTAATATTGTGTCCAAGGAGAGATAACAGTCCAGACAAACTGGATGTCCATGTGAGTCCCACACATCCCTAGAGGATAAACAGATAATTCCTCACACTTGCTAGTATGCCATGATGAAATGAAAGGATAGGAAGTTGACACAATCATCATACTATCCCAGTGGGCTTACTGCAATATTTCTATCTCTACAGGTTTGGGGAAACAAACACGCGGAATTTTGACCAAGTGGGCTGTGTCAAATTGTCTAGTAGGGTGATAGCGCTGTTGTCAAGGTGAACCTTAAGTCAACATTTGGGGTCCCAGAAAATATAAATATATTATAAAATAAAGGCAACCCCTAAATTTGTCATAAAGCCCAAGTGGGCACAGTCAGATGGTCTATGTGTTATGGTAGTCCTAGGATCAGGGTGAACCTCAAACAGGCATACAGGGTCCCAGTAGATATAGAGACAAGTTAAGGTAAAATGCCTGGGCTAGAAGACAGTACCCTTGCCCCAGGTCCCCAAAATAAGTCTCAAACCAAATGATTATAAAATTGCATAAACCAAACCCAGAGAGTCTGTGTGTTCCTAAAGAGTAGGTTAAGGTGCCCCCGGCCAGGGTCTCCTCTCCGAACCCAGCACTCCAGGCGAGAGTCCCTTCCTATCCTCCCTGTGAAAATAAAATGGAGAGTGTGTCACACACATGAAAACATTGAAACATCAGGGCTTAATAAAACAGAGTTCAAAGTCAATTGCATTGGAAACACATAAGAGACACATAAAAAAATTTCCTCTCAAACCTCAGTGAAATTGCAGGTTAGACGGAGGAAAATTAGAACAAACACTGGTCCAAATAGAGACCCACCCCCAAAAAAGATCATAACCAACCCGACGAATGTAGCACCGCTAAAGGGGAAACAAATTACCCTGGTCCTTAAGCCACAGAAAAGTACCCCCTCACTTAGATCATACTTTAAGGTTAGGACCGACGTAAGAAGTGCTGAGGGTAGCATAGATAGCATGGAGGGTAAAAAACCCACCCCCGAGCAGGACGGTTTGGAGAATAGAGTAAAAAAGATCAACGCAAAGAATACACCTATGAGTGAATCAGGTACCCCCCTAGTTCACTCAACAGTCACAACACAAAACAAATTCTCGGCTTTGAATGTGGAGGAATTGTCCCCCGAGGTCGGAGGAGAAGGGGGAAACACTGCGGAGCAGTATCTGGGGGCTGTGGGGTCATCAAGTCCTGAGGAAGCAGGCGTGAGTGCTAGCAGCTTGAATAGTAAGGACGCGGTGCAGGAGATGCTGAGCCGCCTATCTTATGAAATTAAAGAACGCTTTGACATTTCTGAGGCAAATGAAAAGGAAATTCAGGAAACCTTCTCGAACCTGGAAGGAAAGATAGAAGGTCATGCCCTGCGAACCCAAGAGTTGGAACTTGGTGTACAAGATCTACAGGCTAAAGCTCAAACGAATACACAAGAGGTGGAACGGCTAAAGCAAAGAGAGAAGGCACTATCGGAAAGACTTGAAAGGTTGGAAAACAATGCCAGGAGGAATATATTAGAATCCTGGGTGTGACTGAGGGTTTGGAGGGCTCAGATATAAAATCATTTGTGATAAGTATGTTGAAACATTCCTTCCCGCAGGAGGTCGCTTTGTTAAATTTAGATGTAGAAATTCAACGAATACATAGAGACCCTTTTAAGTTACATCTTGGTCGTAAAAAACCACGAAAGATCCTGGTAAACTTTTTATCGTACTCTGTGAAAGAAAAAATTCTGGGGCTAGCTCTGAAAGAAAGATCACTGCAAGTGATGGGTGCCTCATATAGAGTCAGATCGGATATTTCTAAGGAGACAGCTGATAAACAGTGGGAACTGGGAAACAGAATGGATGAGTTAATGAAACTGGGAGCATCCATACAAATGAGATTCCCGGCTCTTTTAAAAGTGATGTGGCAGAACAAGATGCACAACTTCTCAGACTCGGTTGAGGTGGATAAATTTATTGAGGAAGTGAAACTAGGGAATACAAGCAACAGATAGATGGTTCGCGGTGAGGTGAGCTGACGGTAATTCAGGTAATATAGGTTCTCCCCCAGCATGAGCTCAGTAGGTAGCAGCAATGCCTAAAAGATTTTTGGGAGGGTTTCCACAGGAGGGTGCACTAGTGGTGGGGAGCATGGGGAAACATTTTTTTAAAAATGTCTTGTCCTCAAGTCAAGGAAGGAAAGCTCGTCAGAAAAGCACCCAAAAAAAGGTCAGCAGGGGTGCCAAAAGAGGAAGATGAAGGAGCATGAATAAGGAAGATTTGACGATTCTTTGTTTGAACGTGAATGGGTTGCGGGTTAAAAGAAGGCAGAGAGTAATAGTGCAATATTTAAAAAATCAGAACGCCCAAATAATTATGCTTCAGGAGACGCATCTCCTGAGACAAGAATGTAAGGAACTCTTTTCAAAACAAAGATGAATAGGTAATTGGGTATCTACAGACCAAACTCATTGTACCAAAGGGATAGCAATATTATTAAAAGCGAAAACAGGGATTGAGCTACTTAGGCATAGAGTAGATGAGGGTGGGCACTGGATAATTGCTGAAATTAAAATAGCTCCCTCAATATACACTAGCAAGCTATTACGGTCCAAACATAGATGATGTAACCCCTCTGACCCAGCTCTTCTCTAACCTGGTAGATTTTCAATCCCCTATCATTCTTGGTGGAGATTTTAATGTCCTATTGAATAATGATCTTGATAGGTCGTCAGTTAGGACCCAAAACACCTCCCCTAAGATGAGGGCATACCTTTTGGATATGATGGAGAATTTCAACATATGTGATGTCTTTCACAGAATGGAGGGGAATCGTAGGGATTACACCTTCCATAGTAAGAAGAATGGGCACTTCTCAAGAATAAACTACTTGTTCATGGACAGGAAAGAAGTGGAGCAGGTAGTGGGGATAGACCATTTGCCTATACATCGGACCATGCAGCATGCTTCTAAAAATCGAGAGGAGAGACATACATACTATCGGTAGGTGGACGATTAATAGAAGGATAATGCTGCAATCCGAGATAATGGAGCAAGTACGCCATAATACTGAGGAGTTTTTCTCTTGGAATCTGGAGACAGCTCCCCTTCATTCAGTATGGGATGCATATAAAGCATGGTTAAGGGGAATTATTCAAAATCCAACAGTAAATTGGGTCAGAGAAGAGAAAAAAATACCTCAATAGTTTAGAGGAGGAGATAGGCAAAGTAGAGAGTTTATTAAAAGATAATAAAGGCCAGGAAGGAGAAAGAAAGGAGTGGGTAGATAAGCTGGAAGGCCTACGCTTGAAGTTTAGAACCAAAATGGAAGAGAAAGTGACTCAACAATGGGAGGTGAGCAGAGCCAGAGATATCATACAAGGGGAGTGTTGTGGGAAATTTTTGGCTTGGAAATCAAGGCTGGATAGGAACCAAAACTTTATAGGGAAGATCCTAGAAGAGAACTTTTTCAGGAGCTATACGCAAAAGACTTAGAGGTAACAGAGCAAGAAATACAAGGTTGGCTCCGACAAAAGCAGCTCCCTAAACTTACAGAAACCCAAGCACTTTATTTAGGACGAGAAATTGGTGGTAGTGAGATTTTGGATATTCTGAAAAAGCAAAAAAAGGGAAAACCGTTGGCCCAGATGGGATCCCCAGTGAATTGTATTCTGTGTTGCGGGAAGAGATCATCCCCGTATGGGTTAAGCTATTTAAATCTATTATGATAGCTGGTGGGTCAAACCCCTTGTCATGGAATGAGGCTGTAATCTCTCTAATTTTGAAGCCAGGCAAAAATAAGGTACACTGCCAATCATTTCGCCGAATATCTTTACTCAACAGCGATTATAAGATATTTTCTAGTGTCATTGTGGCTCGTTTGAAAAAGGTGTTGGGGCAGTTGATTCATCAAGATCTTTCTGGGAGGTATATGAATGAGCTTAATTACACCTTGATAGGCTCTATAGATCTAGCTATAACGCAGGATGCCCCCTCGCGATTGTTACGCTGGATGCAGCAAAAGCATTTGACTGCGTTAATTGGAGGTATTTAAAGACTACACTAGAACTTTTTGGTCTAAGTAAGAATATGATAGACACAATTTTTTAAATCTACAGAGCTCCAATAGTGAGGATCTTAGTGAATGATAGTCTGTCTCCCCCTGTGCGAATTGAGAGAGGGACAAGACAAGGCTGCCCTCTGTCCTGTATTATTCGATCTCTACATAGAGCCTTTTGCTCAAAGTTTGAGGTTAAATGAAGAGACTAAACCTTTTAAAATCGGGGCATACACAAGGAAGATTTCGCTCTACGCTGACGACCTTATGGTCTACACCTCGGACGTAGTGTCTACCCTACCACACCTTATGGTGTAAGTGAACGAATTGGGCAAACTGGCAGGATATGCTGCAAACAAGGAAAAAACAGAGATAATGATCTGGAACCAAGACGGTGGAGAAATAAACTGTGTTGAGGAATTGAGATACCTGGGGATCAAAATAACTAAAGACCTTGGGAAGATAGCGGCTGTAAATCTGGAAAGAGTAGGAAAAGAGATAGATGTGTTATTAAAAAGATGGCAGAACCTTCCACTTACGATCTATGGCCGGATTAATCTGGTGAAAATGTCCATTTTGCCAAAACGTACCTTTCTTTTCGACAATATACTGCTACACTTTGAGAAAAAAAACACTCCTGAAATTGCAAGGGAAGATATCATCCGTTATCTGGGCTAGTAGAGGAATACGCCTCTCATGGAAAAAGTTGAGACGGAAAGCAGGATTGGGGGGTCTGGGTCTTCCAGACCTACAGCTCTATTGTTGGGCGTTCCAACTTAAAAACAATAGAATGCGTCTTCAACGACCTGATGAATCTCTAATAGGAGTTATGTTTAAAACCATGTTGGTGGGCCTACCTGAGGAAGGCTTCTCTTATAAATATGGGGCTCCAATTTTTTTTTAAAAGGTTAGACTAAAATGTCTCCAGACAGCTGCAAGGACTTGGTATGAGATAAGATCGATCCTAGGCGTACCTTATTACAGCATGCTTTCCCCCATATGGGATTCATCAGGAACCCCAGAATGTCTTTCTGATAGCTTTGCAAAACCACTCAATCAGCGAGATGTTAGGCAGTGGGGTCAGATGGTAGATGGTGGACAAAAGTTAACATGGAGCTTTTGGTATGACAAGACGAAAGGGGCAATCTCCAGATTTAAAATCTACCAGGTCAATGCCTGGCTTAAGAGCCAAAATGGCCTGGATGCAGATTCAGAACAAATGGAGTTGGATTTTCAGGACACAGCGGCAAGGAAAAAAGAGGTGGCACTTTGGTATCAACACCTCCTAGTAGCAGAACTGGCTGAAATGAAAACACCATATAGCGCATGGGAAGGATGCTTGCTGGAAGTGGAGCTGGCAGATTTATGGCAAGCATCTTGTGCTACACTTTACATGTATACGTTAGGTGGAAATGCTCTCAGATCTTCACATCTATGAGTCAGTTATATTGTATTTGAACATTCAATTTATAGCATGTCAAAGTACAAGGGTGCTCTCATGGCGCCATATTACCCACCCACCTTGGGTAAAAATCTGCTAGATCTGCATCCGCAGTCTAGACCACAATACAAGACAAATGCACCGAAGCACATCAAATCACTGTTACTTTTGTCCTCAGACAGTCATGAAAACAAAAAAGAACACATCCAGTTCATAGACCTCTATTTGCAACTTTCCAAGAAGTGATTCACAGTTGTAGACGTATCAGATCAATTTAGTTTATTCCATGGTAGACAAAACATAGGCAGCCGATGCGCGTTGTGATGTCGTAGACGCGCTTAAACCATATTAAGTAAGCACATTTAATTCCCTGGAGAAGAGCATTCGCCTTATTCCCGAACTGCTACGAAGCAAATGCTCTTCTCCAGGGAATTAAATGTGCTTGCTTAATATGGTTTAAGCGCCTCTAAGACATCACAACGTCGCGTTCAAGGCATATAAAGGAACCGCTCGGAACTGACTAACTGGGATTTAATAATTGCCAAATTTGCTTTGCCATGACTCCAAGAATGTTACCAATGGCGTGATTACACTAACTTCAGGTTGGCAGATACACAACTATTATAAAAGGAAAAAGAATTCATATTTCCTTCATGTTTGGAGTTTTGATTTATATTAGACCAGAAAGGACTACTTACTTACAAATCTTGAGATAAGCCTTGAGAAAGTCCAGGAGGACGAAACGCGCGTCGGCTGCCTATGTTTTGTCTACCATGGAATAAACTAAATTGATCTGATACGTCTACAACTGTGAATCACTTCTTGGAAAGTTGCAAATAGAAGTCTATGAACTGGATGGGTTCTTTTTTGTTTTCATGACTGTCTGAGGACAAAAGTAACAGTGATTTGGTGTGCTTCGGTGCATTTGTCTTATCTTGTGTTACACTTTACTTGGTGGTTAAACCTGCTGCTTTAAAGAAAAATCACTTTTTTACCTTGCATAGAATCTACTGGACCCCAAAAAAGCTGGGGAAGATAAAGGGAAGTGCCGATCTAAAGTGTAAACGGTGTGGCAGCGGAGATGCTGATGACGTGCATATGTTTGCCACTTGCTTAAAACTGGAAGAATTCTGGTCAGCAGTGGGTAAGACTACCTCGCACTCTGTGGGTGTCAACATAGAGGTAATCCCAGATTTAATTATGTTTGGGATAGCCCAGCTGGTTAAAGACATGTATGATTTACAGGTAAACTGCCGCTATCTGATTTTCTACTTAATATTACTAGCAAGGAGAGAAATTTGCAAACTTTTGACTCAGACGGAGGCTCATTCATGGCAGGGATTGAAGAGATCTGTGTTTTTTTTTTTTCAAGGAGATGGATGAAAGTAGGCTCAGGTTCTGGGACTTGCTAAAGTTTTGAAGACCTTTCTGTCCAATGATTACACCCTCTCAATTCAGCAAACTGGGAGGGCTGTGCAAACTTTGATTTAACCCAGTAAATCTGACTGATTTGTAGCCGATCTTGGGCACTCACGAAGGGCATGACGACTGGTGCCAATCGGTGGTGACATGAGGACAAAAAAAAAGAGAGACATAAAAAATACATACATGGAGATACATGTTAACAGTTGTACCTCTTTCTTAAATGTACGAACAACTGTTCATCGGAGTTCAAGCCTAGTGGAGTTTTAGTGTTAAGCTCTATAATCCATTTAGATTCCTTCTTTCTAAGGGTTGATACCCTATATTCCCCTCTAGGAACAGACTGTACATGTTCTATTCCAAAAAAGCATAGTTGTTTGCAGTCACTGAAATGGTGTGCTGCAAAATGCCATGCAACTGGGTAATGCTGGTCCAGGTTAGTGTTAGCCATCGTGTGTTCTAAGATTCTCTTACGGACCGAGTGTATCGTGCTACCTACATATATGAAGTTACAAGGGTAAGTAAGAATATAGATCACAAAAGTGGTGCTGCATGTGATAAATTGATTAATGCATTTCTCTCTTTTAGAGTGTGGGGTGGTAAAAGTTTGGCAGTTAGTAGAGTTTTCACAAACTTTACACTTTCGAATCCCTTCACTTGGCTTCCCAACATGTTGGTTGGTTCCGTCTGTGAACTGATATTGGTTTTGACTAGTCTGTCTCTAAGTGACCTGGTTCTCTGATTGGTGATGCTGGGAGCATCCCCCAGGAATTTACCAATAATAGGGTCACATTTGAGAAGCTCCCAGTTCTTTACCAGTATCCCTCTCAATGCCCCAGACTGAATGTTAAAGGTGGCCACGATAAGTTTTGAATTTTCGTCACCCTCAACTTCATGTGTTTCAAGACCATAAAGGATCTCATGTCTGGTTTTTCAGAGACTCTCTGTATGACCTTATCCAGTATCCATTTTGGGTAACCCTCCTATGTGAAACGAAGTAACATTCTGTTTTGTTCTGTTTGGAATGAGGCCTTGTCACTACAATTATGTTTTGCCCCTATAAGTTTCGCAAATGGAATACTCAATTTTAATTTGCTTGGGTCACTGCTCGGTGCATGGAAAAGGCTGTTGCCAGCCGTTGGTTTTCTGTGTAGCTCAGTGGAGATCCTATTGTCCCTGAGGTGTATCCCTACATACTGACATTTCAGGTTCAGATCATTATTGTTTAGGCGGTTGACAAAATCATTAGCATCTCTTTCACTGTCTGATGAGAAATAAATCATCAATGAATCTAACCCAAAGTATGATTTTCTCCATATCAGTTTGGAAATCAGTGGTAGTGGACACTTGCTCCTCCCACCAGTGCATCAAAAGATTTGAGTAGCTGGGGGCAAAACAAGTGCCCATCGTGGTCCCCTGTGTCTGTCAATATTGCACGTTGTTGAAAATAAAGATGTTGTTTGTGAGACAGAACTCCATCATCTCCATAAGCATCCATTTGTGGGAGAAGTAGCAAATGAATCTTGCCCTCTCCCATCCCTGTGTACAATGCTCATGTACAGTGACTTGACATCTAGTGAGAGTAGAAGAAAATCAGATTCCAAGGTAAATATATATTACCTACTGGTGATAGCCAGAGTGGTGGAAAAAGGGGCATGGCCTCCGTAGACCTCTTAGCAATTGTACTGTGTTGGACTTAATGGAGATAACAGGAGTTGTTGACCCCCAAGGACGTCCTTGCTGAGAGGTCTTTGTGGCCCCATCCCTATTCTCCACTACTCTGCAAACACACCTCCTGGCAGACTACAAGTGGGGGATGAAAGCCCCTTGGCTGCTGAGGGTCCTTGGGGGTGAACAACCCAGTAAGTCCCACACAACGGGATTGCAAAGAGGTCTTCGGATGCCATGCCCCCTTTGTCCACCACTCAGCAAACGTGCCTCCTGACGCAATACTGGTTGGTGAATGAAGTCCTCTGGGATGCTGAGAGACCTTGGCTGCCAAGAGGTCCTCCTGATATCTCCTGTAAGTCATACACAGCAGGATTCCTGAGAGCCCTTTCTCCACCTCACTTCAAACACGATTACTACTTAAAAAACCATAGAACTTCACTGAAAAAACCAAAGGTTACAGGGACTTATAGTTAGGAATTAGCAGTTGAAAAAACCTTCGAAATTCACTGAAAAAAACAAAGGTTACAGGGACATTATACTTAGGAAATGGAATAAAAAAATCCTTAGAAATTTACTGAAAAAAACAAAGGTTCTAGGAACGTTATAGTTAGGCTTAGGTTTCACTCGTACAAAGTCAGTGAAAATCAGCAGTTAGATAACTATAACTCGTGCCCCTACAATGCACTGCTTATGACCTCACATATTACATCATTCATGACATGGTCAGTGACATCACTGATGACATCTCAAGTTACATCATATGATGACATCACTGATGACATCATCCACAAAATAACTAACACACCTATGCACACCCCCATAGGGCCTTTCATACACCCACTCCCACTCCTACACAACAATTCTTAAACCCATTCACAGCCCCATACCTGTACTTACACATCCATTCACTGACTCATAGATTTATACACACATCCACTCACTCACCCATACAGCCAGTCATACACGCACTCACTCACTAATATAGCCACTGACATATCCACTCATACACCCATACAGCCACTCTCCCACTTAGTAAGGCACCCATAGAGCTACTCACACACCTACTCAATCACCCATACAGTCAATCACACAGCCATTCATTCCCTCATACAGTTACACATACACCTACTTACTTACTCATACAGATACTAACATACTCACTCACCTATACAGCCTCTGAACCAAGCACACACTCACCCATACAGCCACTCTCACATTCACTCACTCACCCATACAGTCACTCATATACCCCATTACTCACAGATACTGCCTTTCACATACCTAGTTACTCACCCATATACCACTGACACATCCACTCACTCACCCACACATCCATATACACACTAACTCACCCATACAGCCCCTCGCACATGCACTCACTTACCAATGCAGCCACTGACTCACCCACTCACTCATCCATACAGGCAGTCACACCCCATCACCCACCCACACAGACACTCAGATACCCGTACAGGTACTCAGACAACCAATCACTTACCCATACAACCATCATGAACCCACTCACACACCCATACAGCCACTTAGACACCAACTGACAGACTGATACAGACATTCAAACCACCAGTCCTTCACCCATACATTCACTGAGACACTTAATCACTCACTTATACAGTCAGTCACGTACCCATTGAATCATCCATACAGGCACTCATACACCCACTGATTCACCAATACACAAATACACCTTGGTATATATATTTAACACTCATAAACTTTTTTAAAGCACTCACAATCACTGGATGATGTCATCAGTGATGTCATCAGTGATGTCACTGAACATGTTATGTGATGTAATAGATGAGGTCATAAGCAGTGCCTTACGGGGTGCAAGTTATAGTTAGCTTAGCTAGCTATAACTGTTGAATTTCACTGGTTTTGTACGAGTGAAACCTGAGCGTAGCTATAACGTCCATGTAACCTTTGCTTTTTCAGTAAAAAAAAATATATATATATATATATATATATATATATATATCTGTTAATTACCTACTGGCGGTTGTCAGTAAGTAGTTATAGTTAGGATATAGTTTACATAGGAAAAGCGTTTCTGACTTGCCTATATCTTTGGCGCCGTTTGTCAAATCTTCGTCAAATTTTCCACAAAGGGTACCCCAGTGAATTTTGTTGCACGTAGAAAGTTTTGGGTTGAACTATCAAGTGGGACCAAGAAAAAGGGGGGGCAAAAAACATGTGTTACCCATGTTAATTCCCACAGGAACTTTAGACATGGCTACAGCCCAAACTGCTGAACAGAATTACACCAAATTTCACAGAAAGATAGCTGTTGGTCGAGAAAGCACCCCTTATGTAAATTGACATAAATGCAATCTGTAGTTTTGGAAATATTAAGGAAAATCCCAATTTTTATATATAGGAACACAGAACCTCCGAGGATCCAACAGTCCACTGCTCAAATCTGATTGACTGCCAACATTTCAAAAAAGGAAGTGTTAGCAGCCCTCTCGTGACTCGGATTGAGCCAAGTCCCAGAGAAAATATTTTTTTTAAATGGGGGCAGGGTAGAAATACCCTGACCCTGCTAGGTCTCTTGAGGGGGTCCCACAGGGACCCCACAGGGCTAAAAAGCATTTATTTTTTAACATTTTTGACAGGAGTCATGCTAGATTCACAGCTCCTACTGAAAATGCACTTAATTTGCAGTTGGCCCTGGGGTGGCCAGGTCCAGGGGCATGTTGCTAATAAAGGAGGGGGCGCACGAGCTCCCGCTCCTGGGGCATTTTAATGCTCCAGGGTCCACCACCTCCCTGGGGCTTATTCATTTTAAAGTGGTGGGCCTCTTGGACCCAACAGGCCCCGGAGACTTCCACCTCCCTGAGGCAACATGCCAAAAATAAATTGTGGGGGTTTATTGGATGCCCCAATGCCCCAGGGACCATCATCTCAAATGACATCTCAAATGACATCACTGATGGCATCACTGATGACATCATCCACAGAACCACTCACACACCCACTCACTCACACATACAACCTTTCATACGCTCACTCATGCAGCCACACAACCACTCACATACCCATTCACAGACCCACACCAGTACTCATACACCCATGCATTCCTCCACAGAGCCACTTACACACCCACTCGCTCACTCATACAGCCACTCTCACAACCATTTACTCACCCATACAGCCACTCATATAACCAGTCACTCACCCGTATAGACTGTCACATAGCCACACACTCACTGTTAGAAAAGAATTGATTTTGTTCGTGCATTGCGGCACCATTTTGTATCTGGGTGCCATTTTGAATCATGATCGAAACTAATCCTTTGCCATTTCCAAGAAACAGCCTCTTCTAGGTTATGTTTCTTCAAAACTGAGTTTTGCTACACTAATGAATGCACAGTTCTTATTAGCATATACCTTTCCCACTAGGTAGAGGCCTTCTCCCACTCGTCTAGTGGCAGGGACGGCCAGAGCGACCTTGGATAGTAGATAGTGTGTGCCAGGCCTCAAAATTGAAACTTACTCCCTGTATTTCTCTGTTCAGCTGCATCCGCTTGGAAAATTCCATTGTCGGCATGCCTTTGTTGGTTCCGAAATGTACATATTGTATCTTTATGCTTGCTGATGTCAGTCCCTCTGCAGCACTAGTAGCGACTGGGCAGACCGGGCTCCACTCTGAGTGTACCTGAATAAACAGTTATTGGTTTGTATTCTCTACTGTCTGACCGACTCGTCGTTTGATATGGAAGGCTGAGAGGTGGACGTGAGTGACCCGGGTGACCCTAATCGGGCCACTTCCTTCAGTTGGCGCCCGAATAGGGACTCCTTTGTGTGAGTGACCCATCCCCTTCCGTGGATGAGGGGGAGGTCGAGGCTATCATCGGGCTGGACGGACAGATCAGGGATCCCTACACAAATAGTTTCTGGTACTCGCAGCTGCCCCTTCTGTCCCGCCAGACAGTGCCTCGCCCAGCGGTCATACCGACTGGAGTCCTAAACGTCAAAACTCTTGGATCTTACTGTTTGGTCTGAAGATTCGGCAGTGGAGAATTAGTTTGTTAGACCTGTATATATCAGGTGAGTTTGTTTTGGTTGTTTGTGGATATGGTACCATATTGGTTTGCATTTGGTACGGTCTGAAGACCGTCTATGGGATAAAAGCATTTGCAAATTGTTTTTGCCAGGCATAAAATAGTGAACCTGTTTTCTTTTGAACATGCTTGGAATCAGCAAACTGTTTTCTTTGTGCTGTCATTGTTGTTCTGCAGATGCTCGATTAGAAGAAGCTCAGCCGGCGCCTCCAGAAGGCCCTCCAAATTTTGATATGTATGTGAAGCATGGTTTTGGCCCTATTATGTTTAGTACATTATGGCACAAATATACGAGGGACAATGCCGAGTTGCAGTGGCCGTTAACGGGCACTTTCGATGAACAAAAGATTGGGTATTTACAGGAGCAGTTATTTAAAAGGCGAAGTAGATAGTCTATGTTTGATTCTCTCAGAACGTGGCAGAAGGCAGCTAGGCAGAGACGACTGAAGTCCGAGAAAGAGGCCCAGAAAGGGAAAATGCAGACACTGACTCAGAAGGCTGTGGCATATGACAGAGAAAAACAGGAAAAGGGAGTTGAATGTGAAGAGAGGAGGTTTCGATTGCATATTGATAAATCGTATTTGGCTCAAGAGGAAGCTGATACTTTAGTAGAAGAAGTGTTAGACACCCGACCCCCACCCCCATATGCTCCGCAAAGGATATATCCCACTGTCCCTGTGCCATCACAGCCGCCTGTTACAGCTGTTCTCTCTGTTCCTGTGTCTACTGCTGTTGTTTCAATGGCTGTGGCTTCGGCTCCTCCTCCTCTTTCTTCTATTTCTTTGCTGTCTGTGGCAACGGTGACTGTTAGTACTCCCGCCACACCTATTGTTTCAACATCCCTGTCCCCAGCTCTTACTCCTGCGATGCAATTGCCAGCGACGATTGTGCCTGTTACTTCTGTTGCTTCTCCCTCTATGGTTCTTCATCCCCAGACATCTGTAGGCACCGAGACGCCAGTTTGTGGGTTTGAGGATAGATACTTGGCAAAATTTAAGGAGCGTTTGGGTCCTCTTGTACAGTCTGCAGTGGGGGATGAGGAGAAGTAGATAGTAGCTAATCAGGCTGCACAGTGGGGTTGTAATCCCATTTACAGTGTGGAGGATGTTTGGGATGTGATGAAAGATTATGAGCCTTTTATACAGCAGCATGCTCTTAAGCACATGTCCTCTACGTTAATTGGTCTCTGGCAGCAGCACTTTGGGGATGTTGCACCACAAATTTTATTCAATATTAAAGATTGTGTGTATACTAACGGTATGGACTCAGGTCAAGCTTTTAGTAACATTATCACATTGGTTGCCTATAGGGGCAGCTTGCATGATAAGAGTCCTACTACTGTATCTCAGTTTCCAATGCAAGAGGTTCATCCTATATATTACCCAGAGATACCGGAGTTAACGGACCAACTTGGTAATGTTACTCGAGCGGCAGTGGCAGGCAGGTTTCAGGAACAATGGGTTTATTCTCCGTGGAAAAGAAGCAAGGTTTTGTCCCTTAAGACTCATTTGCCCGATCCTAGGAAAACTACTACTGCTTATTATACAGAATTGACTGAAGCTGCTTCCTCGACGGTAATGACTCTCGCTGATATTGAAATGTTTTTTGATCTTCTTGTTCCGGTTGATATTTGGAGGCAGGTCCATACTCCAGATCATGTTCCGGAGTTGGGTGGTACTTGGGATCAAATAAAGCATGGGACCAGGAAAGAAAACCAGGTGATAAGCCTGAGCGGAAATTTTAGCTTTGCCAGGCCGCATTATTACCTATATGCATTCCCTTATTCCGCTGAGAAAAGTAGACTGGGATAAATTGTCGGCTTGTCGACAAAAGAAAGATGAGAGTGTGTCTGATTTTTTCACTCGTTCGAGGATACATTTTTGGATTACAGTGGGCAGGATTTGTCAATTGAGGGGGGTGTTCGGTTGTTTCTTAACAGATTTGTTTCTAATTTGCTTCCCAAAATTGTGACTCGATTGCAGACTTCTGAAAGTACCTGGTTCACCACTTCCCCTTCTGTTATTTTGAATATGGCCCAATATTATGAACATCGAGACAATGAGGAGAAAGAAAGGACAGAGAAAAAGCATAAGGATTTAAAGACAAAGGTATTGCAGCAGGCTTTTAGAGGGAATGGCAGAGGACATGGTGGTCCTGCCTGACAGCTTCCACGTACTAGTAGGCAGCCGAACACGACGCCTCTGGGGCCGAATCAGTGTGTGTATTGTAAAGAAGAGGGTCACTGGCGTAGCGAGTGTCCTGTGCTTTTGCAGAAGGTAGCGGTCCCTAGAGGTCAAGGTTCTCGTGGACGGGGTCGTGGAGCTGGTGGGGATGATAGGGCTCAGAACGCTGCGGCCTCACAGGGTTGTTCTGATAATAATTACTTTGATGACCCTCGGGACGAACAGTACGATCATGATGATTATGATATGGAGGAAGTGACAAGAATGTCTTACAGCTAGGACAGCCAGGGACAGAGTGGGGGACCAGTTCTGATACCTGTAGACTAGCGTGGTCCTTATGTGACAGCGGAACTGCAAGGTTCGACTAAGGGATTTTTGGTGGATACAGGTGCGAGAAAAAAAGTTCTGTTTCTCGAAATATGGTCCCTGGGGTGGCTCTGACTGGCCATAATAATGTTTTGGTAGGTTTTTCTGGTGTACCGGTTGTAAGCCACATTTCAAGCCCTCTTGCATTGACTATTGGTCCCTTTACTGCGGATCCGCCGTTTTTGTTGACATCTAATTGTGGAGAAAATTTGATGGGTTTGGACTTGCTGAAGAAATTGCATGCTACAATTTATTGTTCTCCGGCAGGTGTTTATATGGCAATGGGCCCAGACGTAGTTGGTGCTAAACAGTGTTTGTCCAAGGATGTGCCTCTCCCTATTGAATTTGCTGATGGTCCACCTACTTTGTGGGTGGCAGGTGATACAGATGTGGGGCTGTTGCACATACCACCGGTTTCGATACAGGTCAAAGACAATGCTATTCTTCCTCATATCCCTCAGTATAAAATAGCACAGGCAGGAGAGCAAGCTTTATTGCAAATTATTCAGGATTTGATTAAGAAAGGAGTGGTTGAGAAGATGTCTGACAATATTTGTTATAGCCCCATTCTTCCAATTCTTAAACATACTCTCTCAGGCTCCCCTGATGATCATGAAGATGTTTATCATTTTGAAATTGATCTGCTCGAGGTTAACAAAATAGTGGTTCCCCAGTTCCCAGTGGTCCCAGACATTACTACGCTTCTGACGATGATTCCTTCCACTGCTAAATTCTTTTCTGTTATTGATTTGAAACATGCACTTTTCAGTATTCCTATTCATCCAGATAGTAGGTATTTGTTTGGCTTTACGCTAGCTGGCAGGAGCTTTAGGTTCTGTCGAGCTCCTCAGGGCTATACTGAGAGTCCAAGTATTTACAGTCAGGTTTTAAAGAGTCAATTGGATTCCCTTTTGCTCCCTACAGGTAATGTATTGGTGCAGTATGTTGATGACTTGCTTATCGCTTACGATTCAGAGCAAGGTTGTAAAGGAAGTACAGTCAAATTATTATTACATTTGGCTCACCATGGACATAAGGTTTCTCTTTTTAAATTTCAGTATTGTCGACAGGAGGTCACCTATTTCGGTCACCTACTGTCGAAGGAGGGTTGGAGATGTTACCCTGAGCGCATCAGTACCATTGTTAAAATGCCCATTCATCAAACTCAAAAAGATGTGCGCGCTTTTATAGGTATCACTTCCTACTGTCGCCAGCGGATACCTAACTACTCCTTATTAATCAAACCCTTGCTTGCACTAACGACTAAAGAAGTGCATGAGCCCCTGTCTTGGACGGCTGAATGTCAGCAGTCTTTTAAGCAATTGAAAACTGCACTTTGTTCAGCTCCAGTACTCGGCACCACAGACTATAACAAACCGTTTATGTTGTATGTCCATGAGATGGCTGGTTGTGCGCTTTCTGTTTTAACAAAAC
The DNA here is from genome assembly GCA_963921515.1 of Calotriton arnoldi. Lineage (NCBI taxonomy): Eukaryota > Metazoa > Chordata > Amphibia > Caudata > Salamandridae > Calotriton > Calotriton arnoldi. The sequence continues at coordinate 442,556 of CAWUFW010009034.1, forward strand.
AATTTGGAGATAAGCAACGGCGGTGTGCTTATTTGTCTGCTGTCCTTGACCCTGTCGTAAAATCCCCTCTGAGTTGTCTAAGAGTGGTCGCGGCTGTGGCCACTTCGAATAGACAATCTGCTGGACTTGTACTGGATACAGATCTAACAGTCATGGTACCCCATGCTGTAGATACACTTTAGGATAAGACTAAGACACAGCACCTCACCAGTGCGTGTCTGACTGGTTATGAATTGACATTGTTTGCTAAACACATTACGATTAAAAGATGTGCCACTCTGAATCCGGCAACGTTACTGCCCCTCTTTTCTGAAAGTGATGAAGTCGACAAACATGATTGTATCTTCCGGACGGAAGAAGAGACAAAAGGACGGGAAGACTTGACTGATGTTCCCTTATCTGGCCAACAAGGGGAACTATACGTTGATGGCTCTTGTTTTAAATTACCAGATGGCACTACCACTGCTCCTTATGCTATTACCACACTGCGTACAGTAGTAGTGAAGTCACAAATCCCTTATCAGTCGGCTCAAGCTGCTGAGTTTGTTGCCCTTATACAAGCTTGCGAATTGCATGATGGACTGGTTGTCAATATTTATACTGACAGCCAGTTCGCCTTTGGGGTCGCGCACAATTTCAGGCGACTCTGGACTAAGAGGGGGTTTCTTACTTTGCATGGCACCAAAATTCAGCATGGGCATCTTATATTGAGGCTTTTGTCTGCTTTGACACTTCCTAAGAAATTGGCCATAGTCAAGTGTAGTGCCCACCGGAAAGTCACTGATGATGTGGGTAGGGGAAATGCTTTTGCAGATCAGACAGCTAAGGAAACGGCTCGGACTAAAATGAAAAGAATATTTGTTGCAGGCCCGGCTAGGTGGGTGCCTGAATTTGCTATGTTTGAAGACACACTTGAGAATATAAAAGAGATACAAAGCGAAGCCACAATAGAAGAGTTAGCAGTCTGGCAGGAAAGTACAGCACAATTGAACGATGAGGGATGTTGGATTGATAAGTCAGAGAAGCAGAGATGGATGTTGCCCGATGCATATGTTCTTCCTGTAGTCACGATGGCCCATGGTCCAGCCCATATTAGTGCCAATGGTATTGGCAAGCTGTTAGATCCTGTGTGGCAGAATGACAACATTTCGAAAAAACAGCTGCACATTTAGTGAAGTACTGTATGGTCTGCATGATGCACAATCCTGGAAAGGGTACTCCGACGCCGCCTGGAAATTTTGCAGCACCTACTTTTCCTTTCGAGGTCCTTCAAATGGATTGCATTGAATTAGAAAGATGCAGTAATTTGAAGTATGTTTTGGTGGTTGTCTGTGCATTTAGTAAATGGGTTGAGGCTTATCCCACCAAAGACAATACAGCCATTACGACTTCAAAGGGAACTCTTGAAGGAGTTATTTCCTCGTTTCGGCTTGCCTCGTTTGATCTGGAGTGATAACGGAAGTCATTTTAATGCAAAGGTGATTCAATTGATTTGTGATGGTCTAAGCACTAAGCAGAAATTTCATGCTGCCAATCATCCACAGTCAGCAGGTTTGGTTGAGAAGTACAGTGGTACTCTCAAACTCAAATTGGCAAAAATTCAGGAGACCACAGGGTTACAGTGGCCAGATGCTTTACCGCTAGCTCTTTTGTCAACGAGAGTGACAGAACATACTAGGACAGTATTGTCACGGAATGAGGTCGTGTTTGGAGGCCCAGCAAATGTCTTGGGCGTCCCGCGCCCTTGGCGGTTCTCTGATATTAAGTATCCATTGTTAATTGACTATCTTACCCAGTTAACTGAAAGTTTGCGTTCTATTCAACAACAGGTCTGGAAAACCCTGTCAGCTACACCAGAGGGGCCCAGACACAACATTCAGCCTGGGGACTTTGTCTTGGTGAGGTATTTTCAGCAGAAGAAGAGTCTGGAGCCGAGTTGGAGGGGACCCGACCAAGTCCTCCTAGCTACGCGTACAGCAGTCAAGGTTGCTGGCCATAAGAACTGGATTCATGCGACTCACTGTCGCAGAATACCTCTACCTACAGAGGAGGAGAATGATGAAGTGCTGAATGTGGCAGTTCCTCCGAAAGTACGAGCTATCCAGGAGCCTCTTTTTGTTGATCCTTCTGTGCCTGGAGTTGCTAGGTACAATTTGCGCCCTCGGTTGGGGAACAGTGCATCAAAGGAGAAGAAAGATTAGTTAGGGATGGACTGTGTAAGTCAGGGTGTACTTTGCCATAGTACCAGCGGAGTTAGTTTTGGGTGATGGGAGGTTTGTGCACTGTCTGAACATTGGACAGGATATATCAAGGTATCCCTTCAGGGTATATTATCTTGGCCGACGTGGGAACATGGGATTAAGACAGAGCAAGCTCCACCGCCGGTGCTCAAGAGCGCCAAAGTTTTTGATGGAAAATAGGAGCCTGTACCAGTGAGCCTCTGACAGACACTGGGAACTTGCATATTCCTCTTGCTTGCATTTTGCTCCCATTTCATCATTTGCTATGCATCCTTTTGGTAGAATGGTTGCAGAGGAAGAGCAGCCACTGAGTTTCCCTGTTCACACATATGTATTTTGGTCTCCAAAGAAAAAAGTTATATGTGTAGTTTTTGTGATTTTGTTGCTATTGATCTTGGGTGGGGTGTCATGGATTTTGGAACGTGATCAGACTGTATCATCGTGTACTAATAAGAAGGTTATCTCTCAATTCTAGAAAAAAGGGCAACCCCAAGTAATATATTTTTAGATACACACAAGAGGTTCTTTGGAGAAGGGACTGCTTGTTACCCCACTGATTCTGTCACCAGTTTATGGACCGCATACACCTTGTCTTTAGTGAATTATACATATACTGAACCCCCTGATTTTGTGGAGATAAAAGGAGTATTTGGATCTGGTTATTCGGGACCATGCCTGTATCATCGAAAACCCTGGTGGAGGGCTATCCTGGCTGTGATAACAACACCCATTGTGATAATTTCTATATGGAAGAACAGAACATAACATTGATGGGTTGGCATTACAAAGAATTGACAATCCCCTGGCAGGCTGGTTATTATCCTGCTTGTTGTCCTATTATCAATAGTACCGACATGTCATTGTATATAAATTGTTCTGGATTAGTGAAGCATAAAGAGACAATCTCTTTGGTAAGAGCAGACGATCCAAGTACTGTCGGAATGAATACTCGATATTCTGCTGTGGATTATGATAGACTGATTTATGCACACCAAGGTTTCTTCTTTTTGTCTAGTGGAACTTATTCTAATATGCATAATGGTACAAATGATGTAGCACTTGGGATGGTGCTGCCTTTGGGTGTGCCTTGCAAACATGCCAAGCCTAAAGTAAAGTGGGTTAAAAGGACACTAACGAAGGAATTTTGTGAAGGAGTGACAGATCTTGAAGTCAATAATTAAAGTAATGGTATTACTTTTGGGTATATTCTCTCCTCCATCATTACCTTTGGTGGTACTGCTATAGCCAGGGGCGAGAAAACTAGAGAATACTTCGGATGTAAGCTGCAGATAATGTCTAACTCAACAGTAGCAGCTTTGCGTGACATCACCACCCAATTGGAAAGTATGCAAATTTACTCTGAGCAGACAAGATATGCAGTTGACTTCATCCTAGCTAAGAGTGGTGGTGTGTGCACGGTAGTAGGAGACCAGTGTGTAGTTGGGATCACCAATTTGGAAAAGAATATTACCCAACGCATTTTAGAAATTCTAGAAAATGTTAAAGGAATGGAGAGTGGAAACTGGAGTTGGTCTCTCTTTGGTAGTTGGGGTTGGATCCTTGAAAAGGTGATTTATTTCATTGTGATTTTGATCTCTTGTTGTGCCCTGGTCCAGTGTCTTTCCTTCTGTTGCTCTTATTGTCCCACCTTTCTAACTCCTAAGAAAAATATGTCAATTCATGACACAAATGCTGCAATTATGTTGCAGAAGGAGGTAGACGATCTGATGCAAATAGATGAGGGCATGTAGAGAATATGGAATGTGTATAAAATATGATTATATACATGTTTGTTCTTTTCTTTCGATACAGAATGGTTAGGTCATGCTAAAAGGAGGGTCTGTTAGAATAGAAATGATTTTGTTTGTGCATTGCTCTATGTAAGTTAGCATTCACTGCACCATTTTGTATCTGGGTGCCATTTTGAATCATGATCGAAACTAATCCTTTGCCATTTCCGAGAAACAGCCTCTTCAAGGTTATGTTTCTTCAAAACTGAGTTTTGCCTCACTAATGAATGCACTGTTCTTATTAGCACATACCATTCCCACTAGGTAGAGGCCTTCTCACATTCCTCTAGTGGCAGGGACAGCCAGAGCGACCTTGGATAGTAGATAGTGTGTGCCTGGCCTCAGAATCGAAACTTACTCCCTGTATTTCTCTGTTCAGCTGCATCTGCTTGGAAAATTCCATTGCCGGCATGCCTTTGTTGGTTCCGAAATGTACATATTGTATCTTTATGCTTGCTGATGTCAGTCCCTCTGCAGCACTCCTAGCGACTGGGCAGACCGGGCTCCACTCTGAGTGTACCTAAATAAACAGTTATTGGTTTGTATTCTCTACTGTCTGACCGACTCTTCATTTGGTATGGAAGGCTGAGAGGTGGTCGTGAGTGACCCAGGTGACCCTAATCGGGCCACTTCCTTCATCACCCATACAGATACTCACACACCCACTTCTTTACTCTCACAGTCACTCACACACCCACTCACACACCCATACATCCCCTAAACACAGCCACTCACCTATGCAAGCCCTCACACACCCACACAACCATTTACATACCCAATCACACATCCATGCAAGTACTCGCGCATTCGCTCACACACCCATACAGCCATTCACACAGACACTTGCTCTCCAATACAGCCACTCACACACCAACTCACCTAACCAAACAACCACTCAAACAGCCACTCACTCAGTCACTAAACACCCTCTTACACAGCCAGAGAGCGAATCACACTGCCACTCACTCACCCATAAAGCAACTCTCACAGCATCTCACTCACCCACACAGCTACTCACACACCCATATACACGAGGCTACATACAGTCAAACAGCTACTTTCATAACATATGTTAGAAGTAGTATCACTCAGTAGTAGTGCAAGTAGTACACAAATCTAACTCTTGTAGTAGGTTAGTGAATATGTTTAACACCCAAAAACTCTTAAAAACACTTTCACTTACATGATGATGTCATCAATGATACAATTTGAGATGTCATCAGTTATGGCATCAGTGATGTCACTGACCATGTCATGAGTGATGTAATATGTGAGGCCATAAGCAGTGCATTGCGTGGGTGTAAGTTTTAATTAGTTCAGGTAATTTTAACTGCTGAATTTCTATGGTTTAGTACTAGTGAAATCTGAGCCTAACTATATGTCCCGTTAACCTTTGTTTTTTTCAGTGAAAAAAAAAAATATATAAAGCTTTCCTGTTGCACCCGTGTGGGCTCGTACTTTTCAGGAGAGGAGAACTTGGACAGATATGTTTGTGTGCGGCCACAGCACACTGAGCACCCACCCCTAAGCAGTTCGGCGGCTGAAGTGGCAACTTTTTGGCTTACCTAATGGACGCAGTCACCGCCCATTTGGGGAGTACTTACGCATGGACTGCTTCACAGAAACTCGGAGTGCCGGATTTCAGGACACACCCCCCTACGCCAGTCACAGTGCCTCAGCCAATCGTAGTAAGGCACTGTGTGTATAATGTGGACACCTGTGAACACCCTAATTTTGCAGCATTTGAGAAAGTCATTTGAGACAAAACGCGTCATGCCTTTGGTTGTCCAGTAAAGCAAGCTTTCCTGTTGCACCAGTGTGGGCTCGTTCTTCTCAGGAGAGGAGAACTTGGACAGATATGTTTGTGTGCGGCCACAGCACACTGAGCACCCACCCCTAAGCAGTTCGGCGGCTGAAATGGCAACTTTTTGGCTTACCCAATGGACTTGGGAACCGCCGGACCGCCGCTTCCCCGACTGCAACAATGCCATTGTATTTGGACCGTGACTGCACGAGTGAACAGCGCTTACTTAGGTGATGTTTTCGTGGTGCAGTTGGGATACCAGCGGTGGGGTGAGGGGCCAGGACAGTTGCTTTTTGCCACAGCAAGATCCTGTCGAGGAAGGTGGAAGCAGTCACCGCCCTCTTGGGGAGTACTTACGCATGGACTGCTTCACAGAAACTCGGAGTGCCGGGTTTCAGGACACACCCCCTACGCCAGTCACAGTGCCTCAGCCAATCGTAGTAAGGCACTGTGTGTATAATGTGGATACCTGTGAACACCCTAATATTGCGGCATTTGAGAAAGTCATTTGAGACGAAACGCGTCATGACTTTGGTTGTCCAGTAAAGCAAGCTTTCCTGTTGCACCCGTGTGGGCTCGTTCTTTTCAGGAGAGGAGAACTTGGACAGCTATGTTTGTGGGCGGCCACAGCACACTGAGCACCCACCCCTAAGCAGTTCGGCGGCTGAAGTGGCAACTTTTTGGCTTACCTAATGGACTTGGGGACCGCCGCTTCCCCGACTGCAACAATGCCATTGTATTTGGACCGTGACTGCACGAGTGAACAGCGCTTACTTAGGTGATGTTTTCGTGGTGCAGTTGGGATACCAGCGGTGGGGTGAGGGGCCAGGACAGTTACTTTTTGCCACAGCAATATCCTGTCGAGGAAGGTGGAAGCAGTCACCGCCCACTTGGGGAGTACTTACGCATGGACTGCTTCACAGAAACTCGGAGTGCCGGGTTTCAGGACACACCCCCCTACGCCAGTCACAGTGCCTCAGCCAATCGTAGTAAGGCACTGTGTGTATAATGTGGACACCTGTGAACACCCTAATTTTGCGGCATTTGAGATAGTATTTGAGACGAAACGCGTCATGCCTTTGGTTGTCCAGTAAAGCAAGCTTTCCTGTTGCACCCGTGTGGGCTCGTTCTTTTCAGGAGAGAAGAACTTGGACAGATATGTTTGTGTGCGGCCACAGCACACTGAGCACCCACCCCTAAGCAGTTCAGCGGCTGAAGTGGCAACTTTTTGACTTACCTAATGGACTTGGGAACCGCCGGACCGCCTCTTCCCCGACTGCAACAATGCCATTGTATTTGGACCGTGACTGCACGAGTGAACAGCGCTTACTTAGGTGATGTTTTCGTGGTGCAGTTGGGATACCAGCGGTGGGGTGAGGGGCCAGGACAGTTGCTTTTTGCCACAGCAAGATCCTGTCGAGGAAGGTGGAAGCAGTCACCGCCCACATGGGTAGTACTTACGCATGGACTGCTTCACAGAAACTCGGAGTGAAGGGTTTCAGGACACACCCCCCTACGCCAGCCACAGTGCCTCAGCCAATCGTAGTAAGGCACTGTGCGTATAATGTGGACACCTGTGAACACCCTAATTTTGCGGCATTTGAGAAAGTCATTTGAGACGAAACGCATCATGCCTTTGGTTGTCCAGTAAAGCAAGCTTTCCTGTTGCACCTGTGTGGGCTCGTTCTTTTCAGGAGAGGAGAACTTGGACAGATATGTTTGTGTGCGGCCACAGCACACTGAGCACCCACCCCTAAGCAGTTCGGCGGCTGAAGTGGCAACTTTTTGGCTTACCTAATGGACTTGGGAACCGCCGCTTCCCCGACTGCAACAATGCCATTGTATTTGGACCGTGACTGCACGAGTGAACAGCGCTTACTTAGGTGATGTTTTTGTGGTGCAGTTGGGATACCAGCGGTGGGGTGAGGGGCCAGGGCAGTTGCTTTTTGCCACAGCAAGATCCTGTTGAGGAAGGTGGAAGCAGTCACCGCCCACTTGGGGAGTACTTACGCATGGACTGCTTCACAGAAACTCGGAGTGCCGGGTTTCAGGACACACACCCCTACGCCAGTCACAGTGCCTCAGCCAATCGTAGTAAGGCACTGTGTGTATAATGTGGACACCTGTGCACACCCTAATTTTGCGGCATTTGAGAAAGTCATTTGAGACGAAACGTGTCATGCCTTTAGTTGTCCAGTAAAGCAAGCTTTCCTGTTGCACCAGTGTGGGCTCGTTCTTTTCAGGAGAGGAGAACTTGGACAGATATGTTTGTGGGCGGCCACAGCACACTGAGCACCCACCCCTAAGCAGTTCGGCGGCTGAAGTGGCAACTTTTTGGCTTACCTAATGGACTTGGGAACCGCCGGACCGCCGCTTCCCCGACTGCAACAATGCCATTGTATTTGGACCGTGACTGCACGAGTGAACAGCGCTTACTTAGGTGATGTTTTCGTGGTGCAGTTGGGATACCAGCGGTGGGGTGAGGGGCCAGGACAGTTGCTTTTTGCCACAGCAAGATCCTGTCGAGGAAGGTGGAAGCAGTCACCGCCCACTTGGGGAGTACTTACGCATGGACTGCTTCACAGAAACTCGGAGTGCCGGGTTTCAGGACACACCCCCTACGCCAGTCACAGTGCCTCAGCCAATCGTAGTAAGGCACTGTGTGTATAATGTGGACACCTGTGAACACCCTAATTTTGCGGCATTTGAGAAAGTCATTTGAGACGAAACGCGTCATGCCTTTGGTTGTCCAGTAAAGCAAGCTTTCCTGTTGCACCCGTGTGGGCTCGTTCTTTTCAGGAGAGAAGAACTTGGACAGATATGTTTGTGTGCGGCCACAGCACACTGAGCACCCACCCCTAAGCAGTTCAGCGGCTGAAGTGGCAACTTTTTGACTTACCTAATGGACTTGGGAACCGCCGGACCGCCTCTTCCCCGACTGCAACAATGCCATTGTATTTGGACCGTGACTGCACGAGTGAACAGCGCTTACTTAGGTGATGTTTTCGTGGTGCAGTTGGGATACCAGCGGTGGGGTGAGGGGCCAGGACAGTTGCTTTTTGCCACAGCAAGATCCTGTCGAGGAAGGTGGAAGCAGTCACCGCCCACATGGGTAGTACTTACGCATGGACTGCTTCACAGAAACTCGGAGTGAAGGGTTTCAGGACACACCCCCCTACGCCAGCCACAGTGCCTCAGCCAATCGTAGTAAGGCACTGTGCGTATAATGTGGACACCTGTGAACACCCTAATTTTGCGGCATTTGAGAAAGTCATTTGAGACGAAACGCATCATGCCTTTGGTTGTCCAGTAAAGCAAGCTTTCCTGTTGCACCCGTGTGGGCTCGTTCTTTTCAGGAGAGGAGAACTTGGACAGATATGTTTGTGTGTGGCCACAGCACACTGAGCACCCACCCCTAAGCAGTTCGGCGGCTGAAGTGGCAACTTTTTGGCTTACCTAATGGACTTGGGAACCGCCGCTTCCCCGACTGCAACAATGCCATTGTATTTGGACCGTGACTGCACGAGTGAACAGCGCTTACTTAGGTGATGTTTTTGTGGTGCAGTTGGGATACCAGCGGTGGGGTGAGGGGCCAGGGCAGTTGCTTTTTGCCACAGCAAGATCCTGTTGAGGAAGGTGGAAGCAGTCACCGCCCACTTGGGGAGTACTTACGCATGGACTGCTTCACAGAAACTCGGAGTGCCGGGTTTCAGGACACACACCCCTACGCCAGTCACAGTGCCTCAGCCAATCGTAGTAAGGCACTGTGTGTATAATGTGGACACCTGTGCACACCCTAATTTTGCGGCATCTGAGAAAGTCATTTGAGACGAAACGTGTCATGCCTTTAGTTGTCCAGTAAAGCAAGCTTTCCTGTTGCACCCGTGTGGGCTCGTTCTTTTCAGGAGAGGAGAACTTGGACAGATATGTTTGTGGGCAGCCACAGCACACTGAGCACCCACCCCTAAGCAGTTCGGCGGCTGAAGTGGCAACTTTTTGGCTTACCTAATGGACTTGGGAACCGCCGGACCGCCGCTTCCCCGACTGCAACAATGCCATTGTATTTGGACCGTGACTGCACGAGTGAACAGCGCTTACTTAGGTGATGTTTTCGTGGTGCAGTTGGGATACCAGCGGTGGGGTGAGGGGCCAGGACAGTTGCTTTTTGCCACAGCAAGATCCTGTCGAGGAAGGTGGAAGCAGTCACCGCCCACTTGGGGAGTACTTACGCATGGACTGCTTCACAGAAACTCGGAGTGCCGGGTTTCAGGACACACCCCCCAACGCCAGTCACAGTGCCTCAGCCAATCGTAGTAAGGCACTGTGTGTATAAAGTGGACACCTGTGAACACCCTAATTTTGCGGCATTTGAGAAAGTCATTTGAGACGAAACGCGTCATGCCTTTGGTTGTCCAGTAAAGCAAGCTTTCCTGTTGCACCCGTGTGGGCTCGTTCTTTTCAGGAGAGGAGAACTTGGACAGATATCTATATATATATATATCTATATATATATATATATATATTATCTACTGGCGGTCGCCAGTAGATAGTTATAGTTAAAACCTATTATCCATAGGAAATCCGCGACATTCTATTTGAAATAACGTTGGCGCCGGTTGACGAATCTTCGCGAAAGTTTCCAACTTGTTGGGGCGCTCCGGTCCGCTCCTATCCTGAAAGTCTCGGGGTGATACGTCAAGCGAGGGCCGAGAAAAAGGGGGTCCCAAAACGCGTTTTCCCCATTCATTTTTCCATAGGAACCTTTAGTCGCAGCTACAGCCCGAACTGCTGAACGGAATTACACCAAATTTGGCAAAGAGGTAGCCCTTGGTTCAGTGTCGTGCCTTTTGCTTAAATGGTGTAAATCCGTTCAGTAGTTCCTGAGAAAATCAAAAGTAAACTCACATATATATCTGGGCGGAGCCTAACCACACATGTCATCGTGAGATCTGATTGGCTGTCAGCACTTCATCCTGGAATTGCTGGCAGCCATCTTGGGACCAATATAAATGATAGTACCTCATTGAAATGCATTGTAGTGAATAGAAGATTTTGAGGGTCACCAAAAGGAGAACTATAAAGGGTGATAACAGGCTTTAGTTACATTAGAATTTATTTGTTGATGGTACCATACTAATTTTAGGAATTGTGGTGTATTCTAAGGTGATTTTACCATGTGAAAAACCTTCTGCTGGGATATCATGAATCATGTTTGAGAGAACACTATTTTCTCATGCTTGTCCCATGTAGGTTTGGAAGGTGCTCCAGAAGCTAAAATGAGAGCATATTTTCTGTAAATTCACATTATCTTTCTCACTCATGTGAGAATGAAGTCTGACATTCTCAGTAAAACATGTACATCCAACAAGGGCAGAGACTGTCAGTTGATTCCTTTGTGTTCTACTGCAGCTTCCCAGAGTGTTCTAAAGAACAACTAGAGTGCTAACAGCCTTACTTATGACAAAAGTATGGCACACCTGAAGCCATCTTGATTGGAATAAACTGGTAACACTTAAACAATTTAATTTAAAAAGGAACAAAATGATGGGGTTCATTTTGTCATAGAAATTATGGTTAGTGCTGTAGAAAGAAAAATTAGGACATGTTTCAAGTGTGATCTCAAATATCTTCCTGTTATATTTCAACAGGAGCAGCCTGCCAGTTGATGCCTTTGTGTTCTACTGCAGCTTCCCAGAGTGTTCTAAAGAACAACTAGAGTGCTAACAGCCTTACTTATGACAAAAGTATGGCACACCTGAAGCCATCTTGATTGGAATAAACTGGTAACACTTAAAACATTTAATTTAAAAAGGAACAAAATGATGGGGTTCATTTTGTCATAGAAATTATGGTTAGTGCTGTAGAAAGAAAAATTAAGACATATTTCAAGTGTGATCTCAAATATCTTCCTGTTATATTTCAACAGGAGCAGCCTGCCAGTTGATGCCTTTGTGTTCTACTGCAGCTTCCCAGAGTGTTCTAAAGAACAACTAGAGCGCTAACAGCCTTACTTATGACAAAAGTATGGCACACCTGAAGCCATCTTGATTGGAATAAACCGGTAACACTTAAAACATTTAATTTAAAAAGGAACAAAATGAGGGGTTCTTTTTGAAAATAGAAATTATGGTTAGTGCTGCAGAAAGAAAAATTAGGGCATGTTTTAAGTGAGATCTCAAATCCTCTTCTATTTCATTAGAAAATTCTGACATGCAGACTGAAACAATCACTTTCAATACCAGCAGCAGACTACCAGTTAACTCCCTGGTGAGCAGTAGCTTTACTCCAGTGATCTAATGAGCAACTAGAGTGCTAACATTCTGAATTTATGGCAGATGTGAGACACATCTGAATGCCTTCTTGATGGAATCAAAGTAAAAAACTGAAAGCATTTCCTACTGAGGAGACTGCAGTAAATGAAGAAATTAGGAAACTTCATAACAAAGAAGTCTTCCAAGATGGCCACCAGTGAAAAAAGAGCCCAAATGTAGCACAAATATTACCCAGATGTAGCCCACATTTAGCCCAATGACAAAAGTGTGCAAAACACTTTTTATTTTTAGTTTTTTTGCAGTTTTATGTAGTGCAGACTGGTCAGGTATTGGAGCATTGCATCTTAAAACATGACCCCCTACACTACAAAAACACCACTGCACTACCTTAAACCCTAAAACACTACCCCCAGCACGACCCCCTACACTACACAAGCACCACTGCACTACCCTAAACCCTAAAACACTACTCCCAGCACGACCCCCTACACTACCCAAACACCACAGCACTAACCTAAATCCTAAAACACTACCCCCAGCACGATCCCCTACACTACCCAAACACCACTGCACTACCCTAAAACAGGACCCCCTACACTACACAAACACCACTGCACTACCCTAAACCCTAAAACACTACCCCCAGCACAACCCCCTACACTGCCCGAACACCACTGCACTGCCCTAAACCCTGAAACACCAACCCCTGCATGACCCCCTACACTGCCCGAACACCACTGCACTGCCCTAAACCCTGAAACATCACCCCCAGCAAGACCCCCTACACTGCCCGAACACCACTGACCTAAACCCTGAAACACCACCCCCAGCACGACCCCCTACACTGCCCGAACACCACTGCACTGCCCTAAACCCTGAAACACTACCCCCAGCATGACCCCCTACACTGCCCGAACACCACTGCTCTGCCCAAAACCCTGAAACACCAGTCCCAGCACGACCCCCTACACTGCCCGAACACCACTGCACTGCCCTAAACCTTGAAACACCAGCCCCTGCACGACCCCCTACACTGCCCGAACACCACTGCACTACCCTAAACCCTGAAACATCACCCCCAGCACGACCCCCTACACTGCCCGAGCACCAATGCACTGCCCTAAACCCTGAAACACCAGCCCCAGCACGACCCCCTACACTGCCCGAACACCACTGCACTGCCCTCAACCGTGAAACACCAGCCTCAGCACGACCCCCTACACTGCCTGAACACCACTGCACCGCCCTGAACCCTGAAACACCAGCCCCAGCACAACACCCTACACTGCCCGAACACCACTGCACTGCCCTAAACCCTGAAACACCACCCTGTGCATGACCCCATACACTGGCTGAACACCACTGCACTGCCCTAAACCCTGAAACACCACCCCCAGCGCGACCCCCTACACTGCCCGAACACCACTGCACTGCACTAAACCCTGAAACACCACCCCCAGCACGACCCCCTACACTGCCCGAATACCACTGCTCTGCCCAAAACCCTGAAACACCAGCCCCAGCACGACCCCCTACACTGCCCGAACACCACTGCACTGCCCTAAACCCTGAAACACCACCCCCAGCACGACCCCCTACTCTGCCCGAACACCACTGCACTGCACTAAACCCTGAAACACCACCCCCAGCACGACCCCCTACACTGCCCGAATACCACTGCTCTGCCCAAAACCCTGAAACACCAGCCCCAGCACGACCCCCTACACTGCCCGAACACCACTGCACTGCCCTAAACCCTGAAACACCACCCCCAGCACGACCCCCTACACTGCCCGAACACCACTGCACTGCCCTAAACCCTGAAACACCAGCCTCAGCACAACCCCGTACACTGCCCGCACACCACTGCACTGCCCTAAACCCTGAAACACCAGCCCCAGCACAACCCCGTACACTGCCCGAACACCACTGCACTGCCCTAAACCCTGAAACCCCACCCCCAGCATGACCCCCTACACTGCCAGAACACCACTGCACTGCCCTAAAACCTGAAACACCACCCCCTGCATGACCCCCTACACTGCCCGAACACTACTGCACTGCCCTAAACCCTGAAAAACCACCCCCAGCACGACCCCCTACACTGCACGAACACCACTGCACCGCCCTAAACCCTGAAACTCTACCCCCAGCAAGACCCCCTACACTGCCCGAACACCACTGCACTGCCCTAAACCCTGAAACATCACCCCCAGCAAGACCCCCTACACTGCCCGAACACCACTGCCCTAAACCCTGAAACACCACCCCCAGCAAGACCACCTACACTGCCCAAACACCACTGCACTGCCCTAAACCCTGAAACACCACCCCCAGCAAGACCCCCTACACTGCCCGAACACCACTGCACTGCCCTAAACCCTGAAACACCACCCCCAGCACGACCCCCTACACTGCCCGAATACCACTGCTCTGCCCAAAACCCTGAAACACCAGCCCCAGCACGACCCCCTACACTGCCCGAACACCACTGCACTGCCCTAAACCCTGAAACACCAGCCCCAGCACGACCCCCTACACTGCCCGAACACCACTGCACTGCCCTAAACCCTGAAACACCACCCCCAGTACGACCCCCTACACTGCCCGAACACCACTGCACTGCCCTAAACCCTGAAACACCAGCCTCAGCACAACCCCGTACACTGCCCGCACACCACTGCACTGCCCTAAACCCTGAAACACCAGCCCCAGCACAACCCCGTACACTGCCCGAACACCACTGCACTGCCCTAAACCCTGAAACACCAGCCCCAGCACGACCGCCTACACTGCCCGAAAACTACTGCACTGCCCTAAACCCTGAAACACCACCCCCAGCAAGACTACCTACACTGGCCGAACACCACTGCACTGCCCTAAACCCTGAAACACCACCCCCTGCACGACCCCCTACACTGCCCAAACACTACTGCACTGCCCTAAACCCTGAAACACCACCCCTCAGCACGACACCCTACACTGCCCGAACACCACTGCACTGCCCTAAACCCTGAAACACCACCCCAGCACGACCCCCTACACTGCCCGAACACCACTGCACTAAACCCTGAAACACCACCCCCTGCACGACCCCCTACACTGCCGGAACACCACTGCACTGCCCTAAACCCTGAAACACCACCCCCAGCACGACCCCCTACACTGCCCTAACACCACTGTACTGGCCTAAACCCTGAAACATCACCCCCAGCACAACCCCCTACACTGCCTGAGCACCATTGCTCTGCCCTAAACCCTGAAACACTAGCCCCAGCACGACCCCTACACTGCCCGAACACCACTACACTGCCCTAAACCCTGAAACACCACCCCCAGCACGACCCCCTACACTGCCCGAACACAACTGCACTGCCCTTAACCCTGAAACACCAGCCCCAGCAAGACCCCCTACACTGCCCGAACACCACTGCATTGCCCTAGACTCTGAAACACCAGCCCCAGCAAGACCCCCTACACTGCCCGAACACCACTGCACTGCCCTAAACCCTGAAACACCAGCCCCAGCATGACCCCTACACTGCCCGAACACCACTGCACTGCCCTAAACCCTGAAACACCAGCCCCAGCACGACCCCCTACACTGCCCGAACACCACTGCACTGCCCTAAACCCTGAAACACCAGCCCCAGCACCACCCCCTACAATGCCCGAACACCACTGTACTGCCCAAAACCCTGAAACACCACCCCCTGCACCGCCCCCTACACTGCCCGAACACCACTGCACTGCCCTAAACCCTGAAACACCACCCCCTGCACGACCCCCTACACTGCCCGAACACCACTGCACTGCCCTAAACCCTGAAACACCACCCCCTGCACCACCCCCTACACTGCCCGAACACCACTGCACTGCCCTAAACCCTGAAACACCACCCCTGCACCGCCCCCTACACTGCCCGAACACCACTGCACTGCCCTAAACCCTGAAACACCACCCCCAGCATGACCCCCTTTACTGCTCGAACACCACTGCACTGCCCCAAACCCTGAAACACCAC
Source organism: Calotriton arnoldi (assembly GCA_963921515.1). NCBI lineage: Eukaryota > Metazoa > Chordata > Amphibia > Caudata > Salamandridae > Calotriton > Calotriton arnoldi. Next base: position 458,686 of record CAWUFW010009034.1, read on the forward strand.
CCCCAGCATGACCCCCTACATGCCCGAACACCACTGCCCTAAACCCTGAAACACCACCCCTGCACGACCCCCTACACTGCCCGAACATCACTGCACTGCCCTAAACCCTGAAACACCACCCCCAGCACGACCCCCGACACTGCCCGAACACCACTGCACTGCCCTAAACCCTAAAACACCACCCCCAGCACGACCCCCTACACTGCCCGAACACCACTGCACTGCCCTAAACCCTAGAACACTACCCCCAGCATGACCCCCTACACTACCCGAACAGCACTGCACTACCCTAAACCCTAAAATACTCCCCCAGCACGACCCCCTACACTACCCGAACACGACTGCACTGCCCTAAACCCTAAAACACTCCCCCAGCACGACCCCCTACACTACCCGAACACCCCTGCACTGCCCTAAACCCTAAAACACTCCCCCCAGCACAACCCCCTACACTACCTAAACACCACTGCACTGCCCTAAACCCTAAAACCCTACCCCTGCATGACCCCCTACACTACCCAAATACCAATGCACTACCCTAATCCCTAAAACACTACCCCCCGCACAACCCCCTACACTACCCAAAGACCACTGCACTACCCTAAACCCTAAAACACGACCTCCTACACTACACAAACACCACTGCACTACCCTAAACCCTAAAAAACTACCCCAGCACGAACCCCTACACTACCCAAACACCACTGCACTACCCTAAACCATAAAACACTACCCTCAGCAGTACCCCCTACGCTACCCAAACACCACTGCACTACCCTAAACCCTAAACACTACCCCCAGCAGTACCCCCTACACTACCCAAACACCATTGCACTACCCTAAACCCTAAAACACTACCCCCAGCAGTATCCCCTACACTACCCAAACACCACTGCACTACCCTAAACCCTAAAACCCTAAAACACTAACCCCAGCACGACCCCCTACACTACCCAAACACCACTGTACTACCCTAAACCCTAAAACACTCCCCCAGCACGACTCCCTACACTACCCAAACACCACTGCACTACCCTAAACCCTAAATCTACCCCCAGCATGACCCCCTACACTACACAAACACCCCTGCACTACCCTAAACCCTAAAACACTACGCCCAGCACGACCCTCTTCACTACCTAAACACAACTGCACAATTTGTTACAGGCGTTGCAACGCAGGCCTGTGGTGCTTACTGGAAGTACCTGGTGGGCTAGTTGGGCCCCAAGGGACTCTCAGGATTCAAGGTGACCTAATCCCCCAACTTAAAACGCGCCACGGGGCGCGTTTGCACAGTGGTGAAAGGAGGGGGCGGGGCCTCAGGTGACATGTGCGCAAACACGCCCTGTGGTGCGTTTTAAGTTGGGGAGTTAAGTCCCTTTGAATCCTGGGGGCCAACTAGCCCACCAGGTACCTTCAGTAAGCACAACAGAGTTGCGTTGCAGAGAGGTGAAAAAAGGTGCGTGGCCTCGGAACACCTCTCTGCAACTCAGCTCTGTGGTCCTAACTGTAGGTACCTGGGGGGCTAGTTGGGCCCCAGGGTCCCTCAGGATTCAAGGGGACTTAATCCCCCAACTTAAAACGCGCCACGGGGCGCGTTTGCACACATGTCACCTCAGACCCACCTCCCTTCACCACTGTGCAAACGCGCACTGGCTCTGGTTAGTCAGAGTCAGTTACCACCAGTACCCGTCTGAAAAAGTTGTGGGCACAGGATGATTTTGCAACAAGGCCTCTTTCTGCTCCTCTGTTGGTTCTTTCTGCACATCTTTTGCTTCTTTCTGTGCGTTTTTTCTTCTTTCTTCACATGTCCTACCTCTGTTGGCATAGTTAGAAACTAGCATTTAAAAAACCTTTGAAATTCACTTAAAAAATCATAGGTTTCAAGCACGTTATAGTTAGAAATTAGCATTTAAAAAACCTTTGAAATTCACTGAAAAAACCATAGATTTCAGGCTCGTTATAGTTAGAAATTAGCATTTAAAAAACCTTTGAAATTCACTGAAAAAACCATAGGTTTCAGGCACGTTATAGTTAGAAATTAGCATTTAAAAAACCTTTGAAATTCACTGAAAAAACCATAGGTTTCAGACAAGTTATAGTTAGAAATTAGCATTTAAAAAACCTTTGAAATTCACTGAAAAAACCATAGGTTTTAGGGACAGTTATAGTTAGTTGGACATTGCACTGGTACAAAACCCGTGAAATTCCCCTGTTATAGTTAGTTCAGCTAACTATAACTCGCGCCCCGCAATGCACTGCTGATGACGTCACATATTACATCACTCATGACATGGTCAGTGACATCACTGATGACATCACTGATGACATCTCAAATGACATCACTGATGACATCATCCATGTGATAATTTCATGCATCTTCTCACACACTAATATAACTTTTGATACACCCACTCTAAATTACAGACTGCCATTCTCAAAACCATAGACACTCCAACACCAAAAACTACATACCCACTCACTGATTCTTAGGTCTACACACACATCCACTCACTCACCTGTACAGTCACTCATACTTACAGTCACTCAGTACAGGACTATCATATGCACTCATACACCTATATAAATACTCACACACCGCCACTCATCCATAGAGGTACTCACACACCTAGTCAGTCATGCAAAAAATTAATCACACACCCATTTACTCACCTATACAGTTATACACACACCAGCTCACTTACTCATACAAATACTAGCACATTCTTACGCTCTTATACAATAACTGATACAAGCACACACACATCCATACAGCCACTCTCACAATAACACACTCTCACTTATTGCAATTTAAATACTCTAACACACATATATACTGCTTTTTACATATGTAGTTACTCGCACATGTACCACTGAGATATACATTCACTCACTAACACACCCATACACACACTCACCCACCCAAGCAGTCCATCACAGATGCACTCTTGAAATCATGCACCCAGTGAATCACCCACTCACACATCTATGTATAGAGTCACACACACCCCACCCACACAAACACTCAGGCAGCCATACAGATACTCAGAGAACCAATCAATAACCCATATAGACACTCATGTAGCTATTCGCAAATCCATGCATCCACTTACACACCAACAAACAGACGGATACAGACATTCACACAGTTTAGTCACTAACCCATGCATTCAGTAAGATACGTTTAATCACTCACTTGTAGAGTCAGTCCCTCACGTACTAAATCATCCATTCAGATACTTATACACCCACTCATTCTTCAATACGCCTTTCCCTATATATATTAAACATATTTAAACTTTACAGAAACACACAGTCACTGGATGATGTCATCAGTGATGTCATCAGTGATGTCATCAGTGATGTCACTGACCATGTCATGAGTGATGTAATATGTGACGTCATCAGCAGTGCATTGCGGGGGCGCGAGTTATAGTTAGCTGAACTAACTATAACAGGGGAATTTCACGGGTTTTGTACGAGTGCAATGTCCAACTAACTATAACTGTCCCTAAAACCTATGGTTTTTTCAGTGAATATATATATATATATATATATATTCACTGAAAAAACCGTAGGTTTCAGGCACGTTATAGTTACAAATTAGCATTTTAAAAACCTTTGAAATTCACTGAAAAAAACATAGGTTTCAGACACGTTATAGTTAGAAATTAGCATTTAAAAAACCTTTGAAATTCACTGAAAAAACCATAGGTTTTAGGGACAGTTATAGTTAGTTGGACATTGCACTCGTACAAAACCCGTGAAATTCCCCCGTTATAGTTAGTTCAGCTAACTATAACTCGCGCCCGCAATGCACTGCTGATGACGTCACATATTACATCACTCATGACATGGTCAGTGACATCACTGATGACATCACTGATGACATCTCAAATGACATCACTGATGACATCATCCAGTGACTGTGTGTTTCTGTAAAGTTTAAATATGTTTAATATATATAGGGAAAGGCGTATTGAAGAATGAGTGGGTGTATAAGTGTCTGAATGGATGATTTAGTACGTGCGTGACTGACTCTACAAGTGAGTGATTAAACGTATCTTACTGAATGCATGGGTTAGTGACTAAACTGTGTGAATGTCTGTATCCGTCTGTTGGTGTGTAAGTGGATGCATGGATTTGCGAATAGCTACATGAGTGTCTATATGGGTTATTGATTGGTTCTATGAGTATCTGTATGGGTGCCTGAGTGTTTGTGTGGATGGGGTGTGTGCGACTGTGCATAGATGTGTGAGTGGGTGATTCACTGGGTGGATGGTTTCAAGAGTGCATCTGTGATAGACTGTATGGGTGGGTAAGTGTGTGTAAGAGTGTGTTAGTGAGTGAATGTATGTCCCAGTGGTACATGTGTGAGTAACTACATATGTGAAAGGCAGTATATATGTGTATTGGAGTATATAAATAGCTATAAGCGAGAGTGAGTGATTGTGATAGTGGCTGTATGGATGAGTGTGTGCTTGTATCAGTGATTGTATAAGAGCGTAACAATGTGCTAGTATTTGTATGATTAAGTGAGCTGGTGTGTGTATAACTGTATAGGTGAGTAAATGGCAGTGTGTTTAATTATTTGCATGACTGACTAGGTGTGTGAGTACCTCTATGGATGAGTGGCGGTGTTTGAGTGTCTATATAGGAGTAAGAGTGCATATGATAGTCCTGTACTGAGTGACCATAAGTATGAGTGACTGTACGGGTGAGTGAGTGGATGTGTGTGTGTAGACCTAAGAATCAGTGAGTGGGTATGTAGTTATTGGTGTTGGAGTGTCTATGGTTTTGCGAATGGCACTCTGTAATTTAGATTGGGTGTATCAAAGGTTATATTAGGGTGTGAGGAGCTGCATCAGATTATCACGTGGATGATGTCATCAGTGATGTCATTTGAGATGTCATCAGTGATGTCATCAGTGATGTCACTGACCATGTCATGAGTGATGTAATATGTGACGTCATCAGCAGTGCATTGCGGGGCGCGAGTTATAGTTAGCTGAACTAACTATAACGGGGGAATTTCACGGGTTTTGTACGAGTGCAATGTCCAACTAACTATAACTGTCCCTAAAACCTATGGTTTTTTCAGTGAATTTCAAAGGTTTTTTAAATGCTAATTTCTAACTATAACGTGTCTGAAACCTATGGTTTTTTCAGTGAATTTCAAAGGTTTTTAAAATGCTAATTTGTAACTATAACGTGCCTGAAACCTATGGTTTTTTCAGTGAATTTCAAAGGTTTTTTAAATGACAATTTTTAAATGTATTAATTTTTATATTAATTTTTTTCACACTGATTTACTACATTTTTAGAAACAATTTCTTTTACATATTTTATTTTTTAAATTACATTGTAATTACATTATACATTACATTACAAAAAATCCTTTCTCAGAATGAATTACTTTAGTTTAAATACTTTGCACATAGGCAATAGACTTTTAAGTACAGTAGTTACAGTTGTTGCAATGGGCAGCACATTTTCATACACAATGCAACATTCAGCTCAATGTGAATTTCTAGTTAAATGCAATTAGTTACTTTATGGATTACTTTTCTAACCACAGGACTGGATCCTAGATTCAGTCCTGGTACATCTCCTGTAAACAGTTGAGTAAAAGCGTTTTGGTTACAGTCGTGATTTTTAAAGAATATTATTGTATTTTAAAAGTTGACACTTAGAAACTTTTTCTCATAGAATCACCAATGTTATCCTATGGAAGGAAATTCACTTAGCAGGTAAAAACTGTTATCGTTACTTTTTCTTACTCAGTGTTGGATCCTGGATCCAGCACTGGTGCATCTCCTGTAAACAGTTGAAAGAATGCGTTTAAGTCATACAGGCGATTTTTAAGGAATATTTGTAGTTTGTGAAAATCGACACTTTGAAACTTTTCTGCTGAAAACCAGACAATGGATTCCTATGGAAGAAAATATAAGTTACTTGTAAGTACGGTTAAAATTACTTTTCAGGACCAGTACTGGGCTGAAAGATACAGCACTGAGGTCTCTCCTTATAACAGGTGAGTAAATCGGAATTCGTATTTCGGCTGATTTTAGAGGAATATTTGTATGTTTCAAAAATCAACACTTAGAAACTTTTTCAGCAAAAAGCAGGCAATGATATCCTATGGCAGGAAATTCAAGTTACTGGTAAGTACGGTTAAAATTACTTTTGAGGATCAGTACTGGGCTGAAAGATGCAGCACTGAGGTCTCTCCTGATAACAGATGAGTAAATCGGAATTCGTATTTCGGCTGATTTTAGATGAATATTTTAAAGTTCCAAAACTCCACACTTAGAAGAATTTCCAAGTGAAACCAGTCAATGTTAGCCTATGGAAGGAAATTCAAGTTACTGGTAAGTACGGTTAAAATTACTTTTCAGGACCAGTACTGGGCTGAAAGATACAGCACTGAGGTCTCTCCTGATAACAGGTGAGTAAATCGGAATTCGTATTTCGGCTGATTTTAGAGGAATATTTGTATGTTTCAAAAATCAACACTTAGAAACTTTTTCAGCAAAAAGCAGGCAATGATATCCTATGGAAGGAAATTCAAGTTACTGGTAAGTACGGTTAAAATTACTTTTGAGGATCAGTACTGGGCTGAAAGATGCAGCACTGAGGTCTCTCCTGATAACAGGTGAGTAAATCGGAATTCGTATTTCGGCTGATTTTAGAGGAATATTTTAAAGTTCCAAAACTCCACACTTAGAAGAATTTCCAAGTGAAACCAGTCAATGTTAGCCTATGAAGGAAATTCAAGTTACCGGTAAGTACGGTTAAAATTACTTTTCAGGACCAGTACTGGGCTGAAAGATGCAGCACTGAGGTCTCTCCTGATAGCAGGTGAGTAAATCGGTATTCGTATTTCGGCTGATTTTAGAGGAATATTTTAAAGTTCCAAAACTCCACACTTAGAAGAATTTCCAAGTGAAACCAGTCAATGTTAGCCTATGGAAGGAAATTCAAGTTACTGGTAAGTACGGTTAAAATTACTTTTCAGGATTAGTACTGGGCTGAAAGATGCAGCACTGAGGTCTCTCCTGATAACAGGTGAGTAAATCAGAATTCGTATTTCGGCTGATTTTAGAGGAATATTTGCACAATGGTGAAGGGAGGGGGCGGGGCCTGAGGTGACATCTGTGCAAACACGCCCCGTGGCACGTTTTAAGTTGGGGGATTAAGTCCCCTTGAATCATGAGGGTCCCTACGGGCCAACTAACCCACCAGGAACCTCCAGTATGCGCCAGGGGGCTGCGTTGCAGAGACATGTACAGAGGCCACACCCCTTTTTACACCTCTCTGCAACGCAGCTCTGTGGCGCTTTCTGGACGTACCTGTTGGGCTAGTTGGCCCCAGGGACCCTCAGGATTGAAGAGGATTTAATTCCCCATCTTAAAACGCGCCACGGGGCCTGTTTGCACACATGTCACCTGAAGCCCCGCCCCTCCCTTCACCACTGTGCAAACGCGCCCCGTGGCGCGTTTTAAGTCGGGGGATTAACTCCCCTTGAATCCTGAGGGTCCCTGGGGTGCAACTAGCCCACCATATACCTCCAAAAAGCGCCATAGAGCTGCGTTGCAGAGAGGTGTAAAAAGGGGCGTGGCCTCTGTACACCTCTCTGCAAGGCAGCCCCCTGGCGCATACTGGAGGTTCCTGGTGGGCTAGTTGGCCCCCTGGGACCCCCAGTATTCAAGGGGAATTCGTTCCCCCTCTGCAAACGCGCCAGGGGCGCGTTTGCAGAGTGGTGAAGGAAGGGGCGGGGCCTACGGGCCCGATCGTTTTTTTTTTTTCTTGTTTTTTCCCCCTGAAGGGGGCTGTGTAGCCCCCTTCCTTTTTCCTATTTTTAGGCCCTGGGGACCCCATCCCCAGGGCCTTACCCACCTTTCTCAAATTAAAATAAATACTAAAAAACGGGGAAGGGGGCCGCGTGGCCCCCTTCCCTGGGCCTGTATTGGCCCCGGGGACCCCATCCCCCAGGGCATGGCCTCTTTTTTTATTTGGAGGGGTGCTGCGTGGCCCCCTCCTCAGGCCATTTAAGGCCCCGGGGACCCCATCCCCCGGGCCGGCCTTGCACTTTTTTTTTCTTTTTTTTCCTTTTTTTACTTTGGGGAGGGGGGCTGCATGGCCCCCCTCCGTGGCCACTTATGGCCCCGGGGACCCCATCCCCCGGGGCCTGGCCTCTCGTTGGGGACTGTGGGGGGGTCCCCAAGCCCCCCACAGTCCCTATGGCTCCCCGTGTCCTACGGGAGCCGGCATTGCTTTTACACATGGGGAGCAGCTAACATGCTGCTCCCCATGTGGAAAAGCAATCGGCTTTGGATATTGGAAGAGAGAGCAGGTTTCCCTGCTCTCTCTTCCAATATCCAAAGCAAGTTTGCAATGACAGGACGGGAGCCGTGAGGCTCCCGTCCTGTCATTGCAAACAGCAGTGTCCCGGGGGTAGGCACCCCGGGACACTGCAGGAGCCGGCCCTGGGGGGTGGCGGTCCCCAGGGCCACCACAGGCTCCAGGAGGGGGCCGCGCGGCCCCCCCTCCCTACATTTTGAAAGCCCCGGGGAGGTGGTGGTCCCCGGGGCTTGGGGGTCAAACGGACCCCCATTTTAATTCTTCTTAGTGCCCCGGGAGGTGGTGGTCCCCGGGGCATGTGGGGGCTGGAGCCCCCCACACAGGTTTTAATTTAAAAAAAGAAGCCCCGGGGAGGTGGTGGTCCCGGGGCTGCGGGAGGGCTCAGAGCCCTCCCGCACCATGCTACATAAAGCCCCGGGGGTGGTGGTCTTCGGGGCTTGGGGGCCCTTAGAGGCCCCCACACATAAAATTAACCCCCCCCCAGCATGCCCCCGGGACTTGGCCCACCCGGGGGCCAGTGCTATCAAGCGCGGGAGACCGCGCTTCGATTTTTTTTTCGGCAGGATTCGCGCACCCTGAGCGCATCCTGCCGATTTTAAAAAATTATTTATTTTTTGCCCAGGGGGTCCTTGTGGGACCCCTTGAGCAAACCTAGGGGTCAGGGTGTTTCTACCCTGCCCCTTTTGTGCGCTTTGCGCACTTGTTTCTGTCCCTCGGTTCTACCGAGGGACAAAATGACTGCCAACATTTCCTGAATCGGAATGTTGACAGCCAGCTGACAACCAATTAACATGCAGCTCGTGATCGGGAGGGTACGCGGACCCTACTCGGCCATAGATATCACTATCTTTTTACTTTTGATTTTCTCAGCAACTACTGAACGGATTTACACCATTTAACAAAAGGGTTCTTTCTGAACCAAGAACTACCTCTTTGCCAAATTTGGTGTAATTCCGTTCAGCAGTTCGGAGCTGTAGCCGTGTCTAAAGTTTCCTATGGAAAATTGCATGGGGAAAACGCGTTTTGGGACCCCCCTTTTTCTCGGCCCCCGCTTGACGAATCCCCCCGAGACTTTCAGGGTAGGAGCGGACAGGAGCGGGCCACAAAGTTTGAAAATTTTGCGAAGATACGTCAACCGGCAAGAGAGTTATTTCAAATAGAATGTCGCGGATTTCCTATGGGTAATAGGTTGTAACTATAACTATCTACTGGCGACCGCCAGTAGATAATATATATATATATATATATATATATATATATATATATTCGAACAAGATAATAACTCCCTCCTGCTTCCTCCTTGTGGAAAGAGAGTCACGGACCCAAACTTCGTGGCAAAAATAGATGTGTTTATTTCATAATAGCCGTATGGCGCGTTTCGGGCAATGAAATGCCCTTGATCACATGATGTAGATATATGTATGTAAATATATATATATATATATAGAGAGACAGACAGACAGACAGACAGACAGACAGATAGATAGATAGATAGACAGATAGATAGATAGACAGATAGACAGATAGACAGATAGATAGATAGATAGATAGATAGATAGATAGATAGATAGATTAGATAGATAGATAGATAGATAGATAGATAGATAGATAGATAGATAGATAGATAGATAGATAGATAGATAGATAGATAGATAGATAGATAGATAGATAGATAGATAGATTTGTCAAGCGGGGCGAGAAACTGGGGGGGGTCCCAAAACAATTTTCCTCATGCAATTTCCCTTAGGGGTTTTGAACATGACTACAGCCCAAATGGCTAAACAGAATTACACCAAATGTGGCAAAAAGCTAGAGCTTGGTCCAGAAAGAGTGCCTTTTGTAATTTGGTTTAAATCCATTCAGTAGCTTTTAGGTAATTAAAATACGGATCCGACAGATCTCATTGTGAGATTTGATTGACTGCTACCACTTCAACCACAAGTTGGTGGCAGCCATCTTGGGACTCGGGGCTCAGCCCGAGTCCTAAGAAAAATGAAAAAAACACAAGTGGGCAGGGTTTGAATACCCTGACCCCATCCGCCGGTGCCCAGCCTCAATAAGGAAGGTGTTGGAGGTCTTGGACTGATTTCGGCCCTTAAGGACCCCATCCCTCAGGGCCGGTTTCTGTTATGTCCCTGGTTGCCCACCCCTGGGACATAGCTGTTTCCCTGCCCCACTTTGGCTTGCCTTCCTCACTTGGCAAGAGTAATTTCAAAGCTCCCACCACACGAGAGCAAACACAAAGTCTACTCCCAGCTGGAGGGAGCTTTAAAAATGATCCAGCTAGCTGGGAGCAGACTTCAGATCTGTTTCCTTACCTGCAGTGATGCGGGGCACGGAATCAAATCTGAATATTGCTTCTGCCAGCAGGGAGCAGCATTTTTAGCTGCTCCCTCCGGGATGGAGCAATATCGGCTCTCGCTGGATGTGGAGAGCCGGCTGGAGCCACAGGGGCCTTGGGGATCCTTATGAGACCCCAAGCAGGATATGGTGGGTGCCTGGGGTGGACACCAGGGCACCCTCCCCCTTTAGATTTTGGCCGGGCCCCAGGGGATGAGGTCACCAGGGACGATATCAGCCTGGGGAGGGGGCTGTGTGCCCCCTCCCCATTTACTGTATTGCCAGGCCCCAGGAGATGGGGTCCTTTGGCTGAAATCGGCCTGGGGAGGGGGGTGCATACCCCCCCTCTCCCATCAATATAATGGTGAGCCCCGGAGATGGGGTCCTGTGGCCAAAAACATCCTAAGGCGGGGAGCCACGTACCTCCCTAGAAAAATGTACATGGCCCCAGGAAATGAGGTTCCCGGGGCCAAAATCAGCCCAGGGAGGAGGGCTTGTTGAGGCTCAGAGAGCAGATCCACGCCTCCCCCACCAATGTATAATATGAGCAGCCCACCCCAGGGCATTTTCTTTTTCAAGCGTCCTTTTTAAACAAAAAAATGCTATGATTTGCAGAACTAGCGTATTTGCAGCTTGCAGAACTAGCGTATTTGCAGCATCATTTTTTCAAAATATATGTTTTTGGCCTGGGGGGGGTCCCTCTAAGACCCCAGGCTCAGGGGGCATGGTAACCTTACCCTGCCCCCTTATATCTTTCTATCGTTTTACAACACTTTTTCTAGGAATTGGGTTTTTATGGTATCACTGTTCAATTTTCCTATGGTAAAATGAATATGCTAAATGTGCTTTGGGAAAATGATAGGGCAAAATGTGCTTTGAGACCACCCTCCTTTTTCTCAGCCCCCCACTTGACGGATCCCTCCCAATCTGGAAGGAGCTGAGTTGGATGAGACTTTTGTTTTGGACCGTTTCGGTTGAAATGCATGACCCACTATAACTACCCACTGGCAACCGCCACTGGATGATATGTCTAGATCACGGGTACTCATAGTACGGCCCGCGGGCCGCCAGCGGCCCGGCAAGCCTTCCTTGGCGGCCCGCGGACCTTGCAGACATCGTACCTGTGTTTGCAGCGCGGACTCACTCTGCTCTATGGGGGCCGGGCGATTCCAGGATAGTCAGAGTGGAGATGCAGGGGCTAAGAAGAGGCGAAATACAACAAATCCTCCATTAACAAGTAAATGGTCTTTTAAAGACCTGTGAAGTACTGGGGTGCGGCTGTGTGTGCCCGGGAAGCTGTCTCAGCCCGGGCTGACATACACGAGGGGGGGGGGGAGGCTGAAGCTGAAAGTGGTCTTTTCCAGGAGAAAATGAGCTGGCTTTTACATTACACAGGGAGAGGGGGGAGTGGGGGGCTGGTGACGGGGACGTGTAGACACAGTACGTGTGCACTGCCCGAGACAGTTAGAGATAGAAACAGATGGAGATAGAGACAGAGATAGATAGACAGCGATAGAGACAGAGAGAGAGATAGAGGCAGAGACAGATAGAGGCAGAGACAGGGACAGACTGACAGAGACAGAGGCAGAGACAGACCGAGACAGAGACAGACAGAGACAGACAGCAATAGAGACAGAGAGAGAGATAGAGGCAAGGAGAGATAGAGGCAGAGACAGACAGAGACAGACAGCGATAGAGACCGAGAGAGAGACAGAGGCAGGGACAGATAGAGGCAGGGACAGATAGAGGCAGAGACAGACAGAGACAGACAGCGATAGAGACAGAGAGAGAGATAGAGGCAGGGACAGGCAGAGACAGAGGCAGAGACAGACAGCGATAGAGACAGAGAGAGAGACAGAGGCAGGGACAGATAGAGGCAGGGACAGATAGAGGCAGGGACAGATAGAGGCAGGGACAGATAGAGGCAGAGACAGATAGAGGCAGAGACAGGGACAGACTGACAGAGGCAGAGACAGATAGAGGCAGATAGAGGCAGAGACAGACCGAGACAGAGACAGACAGAGACAGACAGCGATAGAGACAGAGAGAGAGATAGAGGCAGGGACAGATAGCGGCAGGGACAGATAGAGACAGAGACAGACAGCGATAGAGACCGAGAGAGAGAGACAGAGGCAGGGACAGATAGAGGCAGGGACAGATAGAGGCAGGGACAGATAGAGGCAGGGACAGATAGAGACAGAGACAGACAGAGACAGACAGCGATAGAGACAGAGAGAGAGATAGAGGCAGGGACAGATAGAGGCAGGGACAGATAGAGGCAGGGACAGATAGAGGCAGGGACAGACAGAGACAGGGACAGACAGAGACAGGGACAGACCGAGACAGGGACAGACAGAGACAGATAGAGGCAGACACAGGAACAGGGGCAGACAGATAGAGGCAGAGACAGAGAGACGGAGAGGGAGACAGAGGGAGGGAGACAGAGACAGGGACAGACAGAGACAGGGACAGACAGAGACAGGGACAGACAGAGACAGATAGAGGCAGGGACAGACAGAGGCAGAGACAGACAGAGACAGAGTGGCAGAGAGATGGAGAAGGAGACGGAGGGAGACAGAGAGAGAGGGAGACAGAGAGAGAGGGAGACAGAGAGGGAGAGAGAGAGGGAGACAGAGGGAGGGAGGGAGACAGAGGGAGGGAGACAGAGGGAGGGAGGGAGACAGAGGGAGGGAGAGGGAGACAGAGGGAGGGAGAGGGAGACAGACAGAGGGAGGGAGACAGACAGAGGGAGGGAGACAGACAGAGGGAGACAGAGAGAGGGACAGAGGGAGGGAGACAGAGGGAGGGAGACAGAGGGAGGGAGGGAGACAGAGGGAGGGAGGGAGACAGAGGGAGGGAGAGGGAGACAGAGGGAGGGAGACAGACAGACAGAGGGAGGGAGACAGACAGAGGGAGGAGGGCGATAGACAGATGGAGACGGAGGGAGAGAGACAGAGGGAGGGAGACAGAGGGAGACAGACAGAGAGAGGGAGACAGACAGAGGGAGGAGGGCGACAGACAGAGGGAGACAGAGGGAGGAGGGCGACAGACAGAGGGAGACAGAGGGAGGGAGACAGAGAGAGGGAGACAGAGGGAGGGAGAGGGAGACAGAGGGAGGGAGACACAGGGAGGGAGGGAGACAGAGGGAGGGAGAGGGAGACAGAGGGAGGGAGACAGACAGAGGGAGGGAGACAGACAGACAGAGGGAGGGAGACAGACAGAGGGAGGAGGGCGATAGACAGATGGAGACGGAGGGAGAGAGACAGAGGGAGGGAGACAGAGGGAGACAGACAGAGAGAGGGAGACAGACAGAGGGAGGAGGGCGACAGACAGAGGGAGACAGAGGGAGGAGGGCGACAGACAGAGGGAGACTGAGGGAGGGAGACAGAGCGAGGGAGACAGAGGGAGGGAGAGGGAGACAGAGGGAGGGAGACAGAGGGAGGGAGAGGGAGACAGAGGGAGGGAGACAGAGAGAGGGAGGGAGACAGAGGGAGAGAGAGGGAGACGGAGGGAGACAGAGAGAGGGAGGGAGACAGAGAGAGGGAGGGAGACAGAGGGAGAGAGAGAGAGAGGGAGAGAGATAGAGAGAGGGAGGGAGGAAGACAGGTAGAGGGAGACAGAGGGAGGGAGACAGATAGAGGAAGACACAGGGAGAGAGAGAGAGGGAGACAGAAGGAGGGAGATAGAGGGCGACAGACAGAGGGAGGGAGACAGAGGGAGGGAGACAGAGAGAGGGAGACAGACAGAGGGCGGAGGGCGACAGACAGGGAGACAGAGGGAGGGAGGGAGACAGAGGGAGACAGAGAGGGAGACAGAGGGAGAGAGAGAGAGACAGAGGGAGAGAGAGAGAGACAGAGAGAGAGGGAGACAGAAGGAGGGAGACAGAGGGAGACAGACAGAGGGAGGGAGACAGACAGAGGGAGGGAGACAGAGAGAGGGAGACAGACAGAGGGAGACAGACAGAGAGAGGGAGACAGACAGAGAGAGGGAGACAGAGGGGGAGGGAGACAGAGGGAGAGGGAGACAGAGGGAGAGAGAGGGAGACAGAGGGAGAGAGAGGGAGAGAGATAGAGAGAGGGAGGGAGACAGATAGAGGGAGACGGAGGGAGGGAGAAAGATAGAGGAAGACACAGAGAGAGAGAGAGGGAGACAGAAGGAGGGAGATAGAGGGCGACAGACAGAGGGAGGGAGACAGAGAGAGGGAGGGAGACAGAGGGAGACAGAGAGAGGGAGACAGACAGAGGGAGGAGGGCGACAGACCGAGGGAGACAGACAGAGGGAGACAGAGGGAGGGAGACAGAGGGAGGGAGGGAGAGGGAGACAGAGAGAGGGAGGGAGACAGAGAGAGGGAGGGAGACAGAGAGAGGGAGGGAGACAGAAAGAGGGAGACAGACAGAAAGAGGGAGACAGACAAAGAGGGAGACAGAGAGAGGGAGACAGAGAGAGGGAGACAGAGAGGGAGACAGAGAGAGGGAGAGAGGGAGGGAGAGAGAGGGAGGGAGAGAGAGGGAGACAGAGGGAGACAGAGGGAGAGAGAGGGAGACAGAGGGAGAGAGAGAGAGAGAGGGAGAGAGAGAGAGAGAGAGAGAGAGAGGAGAGAGAGAGAGGGAGGGAGACAGAGAGAGAGGGAGGGAGACAGACAGAGGGAGACAGATGGAGGGAGACAGAGGGAGGGAGAGGGAGACAGAGGGAGGGAGACAGAGGGAGAGAGAGGGAGAGAGAGAGAGGGAGGGAGAGGGAGACAGGGAGAGAGAGGGAGGGAGAGGGAGACAGAGAGAGAGAGAGGGAGGGAGGGAGACAGAGAGAGAGGGAGGGAGACAGAGAGAGAGGGAGACAGACAGTGAGTGAGACAGAGGGAGACAGAGAGAGAGAGAGTGAGAGAGATAGAGGGAGGGAGACAGAGAGAGAGAGGAGGGAGAGAGAGAGAGAGAGAGAGAGAGAGATGTGTGTATGCAGGGTCTGGTGGCTCAGTGGACGAAGGCATCCGCTGCAGGGGCCTTTGTTCAACCTCATGGTCACAGGTTTTTTTTTTCTCTAGCCCCGCCCCCTCGCCCACTGACTCCACCCCCATCGGTGCGGCCCTCGGCCACAAACCACACTGTAAATTTGGCCCCCGGGAGAAAGTTTGTGAGTACCCATGGTCTAGATATATTAGAGTATTTTACGTTTCACCAAATTTGCAATAAATATTTCTGCACGATGTGATTTTTTCTGAGTACACATCATTAACGTGCACTTGGAAAATACTGGCACAACAATATATGCCTCGGTAAGCAACCCTAAGCCTCGTCAACTCAATGAATACAAGTAGAAACATTTATTTCATGCAGAGAAAGAAATAAACAAAAGTGATGCACTTACCGCTTCAAGTGCTTGCAAATGTGCATTGAAATGAAGTGTTTCTAAGTGTGTACCCAATTACCATTTGTTTTTAGTTAGGCACCTGGCATTTCAGACATGGGTTGCCAATCTCTGCAGCATGAATGTAACGACTACCTGAAAAGAGGAGCTTCTGTAGCCGACCTTCCCACAGGTGTGCTCACTTACAAGAGTAATATCTTCGTCGACGTACTCCGTCGTACGCTACAAGTTGTGATATGTCTTACGCGCAGTGCATGTTTAACCTCTTTTATAGCATTCTGGCGCCATTATTATTATCGGCAAATACGAGCTGCACCTCGTTGCATGTTTTATTGAGTAGATGCGATTTTCAGTTACGTTTACAGCACAAAGGAGTCTTATTTTAAACCTTTAAATATTTATGAATATCTAATGCAATTTTGGAAGTGGGTGAGCCGGCGCAAGCTAGGTGTTGCTGCATTAATGTGATAAGGAAAGCAATGAAAATAGTTATATTGACAAGACTCAATTTATAATGCTACTGCTGTGTCATGGCTTTTAGTACCTTGAAATGACTAATATAAAGGCTGTGT
This sequence comes from Calotriton arnoldi, assembly GCA_963921515.1. Lineage (NCBI taxonomy): Eukaryota > Metazoa > Chordata > Amphibia > Caudata > Salamandridae > Calotriton > Calotriton arnoldi. Next base: position 475,323 of record CAWUFW010009034.1, read on the forward strand.
TTTATGTCAATGAAATGAATACAAATATATCATATTTTATAAACGTTCAGCTAAGCTATGAATTAATGTACAGGCAACCTCTTTAAGTGTCCGCCGCTGCGAGATAGGTTAAGGTGTTGCAGGAGACAGTGTTTTGCACTGCAGATTTTTTTTTAACAAGAGTTTATGTATGAACTAATGTAATATGTCTGCAATAGGCAGGACGTGTAAGATTAAAGAGCTAATATTGTTGCTCCAGGTATATAAAGATCCCAGGCTGAAGGTGAGCGTGCTTTGGATGTAACCGCATAAGATGCAAAATATAGAGGCCATCAATACGAGTGACGGAATTTTACCCAGAGTGATAATTTTGTGTGAAATTCACCACCCACAATTCCAAGTGTCTCTGGGCCTGCGCATATCACTTGCGTGAACTGCGAACCCGGTAATTCTGAGCCTAGGAACACCAGAAATGTTCACCCGCTGAGGGGGAGGGGATGCCGGCAGCAGAACAAATCAACCCCTGCAGCAGCACTAGGGGAGAAGACTCCCCCTGACAGTCACACCCCTGCCCTGACCCCAGCACCTCCTGATCCTCACCAGCTCTTTTCGTAACACATTCCACCTGCACAGAGAAGGCAGGAAATGTCTTAAGTTTTTGGGGGACCACACAAAAAGGACCCAGTACCCCCATGGTCCATGTGGATATTCTCCTTTTTGGGAGAAAGCTTTTAATCAGCTGAATTTGGTGCAAGAATACCAGGCCGAACCAGTAATTCTGGCGGTCCAGTATGCCCGTGCAAAAATCTACTGAACTCATAATGACGATTATAGCCCCAAAGTGCTTTGTCTCTGTGGATGGATATTAGAAATGAGGTCTCTAGTTGGCAGGGATTTGCACCCTGTCCATGTAGGGACCCTCACTCTAGTCAGGATAAGGGAGTCACACAGCTAAGATAACCCCTGCTCACCCCCCCTGGTGTGAGAGGTTGGCCTGGTATATGCTGTCCACTAATTATAGTGGGCACCTTGCACCAGTCCAAACAACCCCTTATTGAAGATAGGTTAAAGACAACCTGATTGAAAGCTATCCTAGTGGTAGCTATGGAGAGCAGCCTTCAGGCTAAGTCTTGAAGGAATGTAAAGCAGCTTGTTTTACCAGTCTATAATCTCTTGAGTGATCAAATGAAAGAGCACCACACCAGGTATATATTCAAAATATATGTATTTATTGCTAAACACACCCCTCTAGTCTCTTTATGAGGCTAGAGTTCGAAGTACATAAGTTAGAAGTTATTTAAACACAGTAATAGCACAAATACACGTTTGGGCCCTAGGGGCGTACCAAACCATATACCAATAAAGTGGTATAAGAACCAAACTGAACAAGACACTAGGTCTAGAGCCTCTAGAAGTGCTTGGACCACAAGGAACCACCCAAGGTAGTGACACAGGGGACCAACGGGAGACGCGTGCAGTGTAAATACACAACCGCGATACGCCGTTGACTTCTATGGAGAAAGTCGTGATCGGGAAATTAGAGAAAAGGGACACTTTAAAGAGGACTTGGACCAAACCCTTTGAGATCTAGGACTTTGAAGAGTCTCTACCCACGGGAGCACCGGAGTACTCGTGTTACCTCACCCAGGGAAGCCGGGTGCATAGGTGCCTTTCGGGGTCGGGTTTCGTCGTCGATTTGAATGGCGATCTGCTGCAAAGTGCTGCTGGCGACCAAGAGAAAAGTGTCCGGGTGGATCCAAGAGTGGATCGGAGTTCTGAAGAACCTGAAAGCAGAGGGGACAGAGTCTGGGTCACTAGCCAGTGACCAGGAAGGCGATGGACAGATGCCCACCGAGGTCGAGTGCTTCAGGTGCGTTGACGGTTGTCTTGACTCTTCAGCCACGAGGTCCAGGAGGTGTTGTCGGCAACCAGGAGCAGGATTCGGGTTGGTACATGATGTCTGTCGAGTGCTGAGGTGTCGGCGACCGGATTGGACCCAACAAGCCTTGGCAACGGCAAGTCTTGATGCAGAGGAAGATCACCGATGGTGCAGACCAGCAAGGTCTGGGGAACTCACCCAGCGAGGGTAAGTGAGGGCAGGCCTGGAGCAACCAGGCTGCCAAGTTAGAAAAAGATTGGCCTTCGTTAAGGGCTACTAGCTAACGGGCTAGCGACCGCAAAGGAGCCTCATGACGCCGCACGTGGATCTGGCTTACAGGACACTCGTGAAGTGGGGGCCAGTGATCTTTGGTGCAGGTGGTGCTGGAGGCTAGGGCTACTCGGAGCCCAAAGCACGACTTCTTGGGAGACCCAGAAGAGGATGCACTTGCAAATGTGCTTGGTGTCCAGGGGTCACGATCTCAAGTCACCCACGATAGCCACGGGCCTCAGCTTTGCTGGGGACTCAGGGTAGTCTTGGAGAAGTCTGAGAATCCACCTCTGGTGATGCGATGACTTCGGCGTCCGACGGGAGCTTCAGAAATGCGAACCGGACAGATGCTTCTTTGGTTCCTGCCAAGCAGGGGAGTCACTCCTTGACCCCAAGGGAGATTCTTCTGTCCTCTAATCGTGAGTAGAGCGTCGAAGGTCCAGGATTCAGTTTCAGAGTTTCGTCCAGGGATAATCTAAAGTCCTAAGGACTGTGTTCCTATACTTATACCAAGTTTAGGGGTTGGACTACTCTGTGGCCCCACCTATGGGTGGGTCAGGGCAGAGGGGTGGCTACACCCCTTTCCCTTTGTCCAGTTCACGCCAAAGCAGGGGCTGCAAGCCCCTGATCCGGTTTGAACTGGGGTATGCACAGGGATACCAAGTGTGCCCCCAGTGCAGGACTTCAAAGCACCCAAAAGTGCTCCCGCCCAGCCCCAATACACATTATCCTGTCTGGGGAGGTGGTCACACCTCCCTGGGACAGGAAACCTATTGTCCAGGCCTCCCCTGCCGGAATTTCGTCCAGCAGCAGGAGGCCAGACTTGTGTCTGTGGCAGTAGCATCCATTTTGTGATGCCAGGCTTTAGAAAGAAGTTACCGGCCAGGCCAGGGTTAACATGTCTCTCCCTCTAGAAGGATGGAATGCTACCCCCGCCACCAGAATTGGTGGGGGGTAGTATTCCAAGATGTTTGACACCAAACACGACATGTTTAGGTGCAGCCATTCCAAAGTTAGCATTTAACGCGAGGTTATAATGCGCTTAAGAGTATATGGTCAGGCTGCACTACAAACAGCATCAGAGAAGGGTCTCCAAATGCTGCAGAGGGGCCCTGCTCATGCAGGGGCACCCTCTCACATAGGAACCATGCACTCTGCCTTCAGGATTGATAAGGCCTGCCTTAGGAGTGACTTATAGGTTTATATGTGTGTATGTATTTAGTGATATAGGTAACCTATATCACAGTAAGGGGTGCATGCACCACCTTACCCAGGCTGCAGTAGCAGACCTGTGGTGTCAGTTTGGATGGCCTTCCAGGGGTGGCATAATACATGCTGCAGCCCCTGGTAGGCCTCTGAGGTACCTATGCCCTTGGTACATAGTATACCATATACTAGGGACTTATAAGGGCACTCCAGATTCCAATCAGTGATGTGCCTAAGGCACATGGAAACCTTTTACAGAGAAAGCAGATAGACTGGGGCCCTGAATAGCAGGATCCCAGTCCAACTAAGTCATAAACCAGCAAAACACCATAAAAAAAAGTGGGGGCAACCATATAGTCAGATTCCACCTTCCTACATAACCCCCCCAAACGAAAGGAGATAAGGCTAACCTTGGCCAGTTGAGCCTTCATTGACTAAGTGGTCATATAAGGAAGCACCTGCACTAGCATGGTTGCCCCCTGTCTTATGGTCCACTAAGCAATCCCTCACCCTAAGGGTATGAGGAGGGTCTCCACCATGGGGAATCACTACCTGTGGTGTGCTTAGGTAAAGTACAAGGCTGGTGAGGTGTCTGAGTAGGGAAGTGAGGCCTTAGGAATGTTGGCCTCAGCTTCCTCAGATCACTGGTCACCATGTAGGCCTGTCTTTCCATGACTGAGTTGCACTTTGCTCTAAGGGTCAACCTTTGGCTGCCTACAGCTGGGGGTTGGGTCCCTTTGGATGGACTACTGGAGGGACATGGCAGGTTTGGAACCTTCAGGTCCCAGGTTTGCCCTTGCCTACCAGAGTCCTTCTGGGGGAGGTCCCTACATAAAGGCATGGGGGATCCCTCAGTGTGTAGAGGAGTTTTCACCTGGCTAGGGCTACTAGACTGGGTGCCCCTAATCTGCTGATGGGGGTTCCTCTGGACAGGGGGCCCTGGGGGTCCACTGACCTCCCTGACCTCTGCAGCCCTGGGCTGGCTGAGGCAGGGTAGAGAGGGGCAGGTTACCTGCTCCAGACTGGGTACCACCTTGGAAGGGTCCTCTGCCATCAGGGGTGTGGCCAGGCCAGGCCTGACTACCTCTGGGGCAGTTCCTTCACTAGGGGTAGGGTCAGTTCCCTGAGGAGGCTGACCCTTACCTACTGTCTGGAGGGAAGAAGACTTTTCTTCAACCCTTGTGCTGTCTTTTGGGGGAGAGTGCGCCATTCTTCCAGGCTCCATCTCCCCAAAATCTTGGGCTGGGGCTGTGGCCATCACAGCCCCACTAACCTTTACAGGGACGCCCAACATCCTAAGGTGGGTTTGGTGTTCAACTTCAGCCCAGGCTGAAATCTCCAGATCATTGCCCATCAGGCAATCTCCAGGTAAGGTGGGGGACACTGCCACTCTCTTTGGGCCTGTGACCCCCTCCCAGTTGAGATTGACTATGGCCATGGGGTGATCTGTTCTGACACCATCAATGTTGGTCACCTGGTATTTAAACTCAGGTAAAAGCTGGTGAGGGGGGACTAGTTTCCCTGCCACCATGGTGACACTAGCCCCTGTGTCCCTAAAGGCCACAGCTTTCTGACCATTAATCATTGGCTCCAGTCTGTACCTGCCCATTGCTGTGGGACCCATGGTAAAGGTGGCAAATCCTACACCACCATCAGAGTCAGAGGAGTCTGTTGAGGGGTCCCTGTCTGAACCAGGGCCCACCTCTGTTCCTGTTGCAAAAGCACCTAACTTTTTGGGTGCACTACTCCCAACTGGAGGATTACTACTGGTAGTACCAGGAGGGGGGATAGTAGTTGCTGGGGGAACATTTTCTTTATTGCCAATTCTGGGGCAACTGGGATCAGATTTCCAGTGCCCAGGCTTTTTACAGACATGGCAATATGGTTTCTTTTCAGGAGAGGAAGGAGTTTGGGACCCACCCCCAGAAGAGGAATTTTGGGGCCCTGTAGTGGACTTATCCTTAGATTTATCCCCACCTTTCTCTTGGGACTTAGTAGAATCTTTCTTCTGGTCACCACCCTGATTTTTTGTCTTTACTCTGGTTCTGACCCATTTGTCTGCCTTCTTTCCCAATTCTTGGGGAGAGGTCAGATCAGAGTCCACCAGATACTGGTGCAAAAGCTGGTTTTGACAATTATTAAGGATCTGCTCCCTCATAATCAAATTGTACAATCCTAAAAAGTCATGCACTTTGTTGCCATGTATCCAACCTTCCAGAGCCTTAGTAGCACAGTCTACAAAATCAACCCAGTCTTGAGTCTGAGCTTTTTGGGTGTCTCTGAACTTCAACCTATACTGTTCAGTGGTTAGGCCAAACCCATCTATCAGAGCACTCTTCAAGACTGTGTAATTGTCAGCATCCTCTTCTCTTACAGTGAGGAGCTTGTCTCTACCTTTGTCTGCAAAGGAGAGCCACAAGATTGCTGCCCACTGCTGCTGGGGGACCTTCTGAACTTTACAGGCCCTCTCCAGTGCACTTATCCATTTGTGGATGTCATCCCCACTCTGGTAGGGAGGGACAATCTTGTTTAGGTTTCTATGGTCATAAGACCTTTCCCTATCTTTAGGGATATTGCTGCCACCATGGGACTCTAGTCCCAACTTTTTTCTCTCTCTAAAGAGATCTAGGGACTCCCTGTCTAAGGCTACTTGCTTCCTTCTGAGTTCAAGCTGAGCTTCCTCATATTGAATCAGCCTCTTTCTTCTCTCATGAGAGGATTCCCTCCTATGAGATGAGACAGAGCTCCCTATTGAGGTGCCAGAGTGGTTAGACTCCTGAGAAGGAGATCTAGACTTCCTGGGCACACTCTTAATCCTTCCTGGGGGGACAAAGAGGGCATCATTCTGATCATCCTCTTCATCTTCCTCAGGAGGGATTGGGTTATCCAGGTCAGGGTCATTTTCACCCTCCTGGCCAGTTTCAGAGGGGGGGCTGGGGGTATTTCTACCCCTGGTCCCATCCTCATCTTCTGCCCCACCCTCAGCTCCTACCCTTTCAGTCCCCAAGGGCTTACTAAGGTCATAAGCCACCAACAACTCCTTGAGGTGTTGGGTGGTGGGGCTTTGGCCTGTCCTTATTTTTCTCAAGTTGCATAAAGCTCTCAATTCCAAGAATGGGAGTGTATCATACTTGGAGGGTGGAAGCTCAATGGCTTCCTGCAAGGATTCTTTGGATCCTGCCCTTAAAGACATTACTAGTGTGGTGTGGTGTATGCACTACCTACTCTAGTGTGGCCTACTAAACTCTCTTGAGTTGTAGAAAGGGTTGTGCTATCCCTTAACACACAACTCTAAGTTCAGTAGAACTTACTGTATTCTAAGCTTAAATTATATGTACCTTAGGTACCTTTAGTGGTTTTCAGTTGATCAATTCAATTGAGATTATCTGGTAAAACAATAGCAAGCTGGAATCCCACACGCTGCACACCAATGTGAGAGGTTGGCCTGGTATATGCTATCCACTAATTATAGTGGGCACCTTGCACCAGTCCAAACAACCCCTTATTGGAGATAGGTTAAAGACAACCTTATTGAAAGCTATCCTAGTGGTAGCTATGGAGAGCAGCCTTCAGGCTAAGTCTTGAAGGAATGTAAAGCAGCTTGTTTTACCAGTCTATAATCTCTTGAGTGATCAAATGAAAGAGCACCACACCAGGTATATATTCAAAATATATGTATTTATTGCTAAACACACCCCTCTAGTCTCTTTATGAGGCTAGAGTTCGAAGTACATAAGTTAGAAGTTATTTAAACACAGTAATAGCACAAATACACGTTTGGGCCCTAGGGCGTACCAAACCATATACCAATAAAGTGGTATAAGAACCACGACTGAACTAGACACTAGGCCTAGAGCCTCTAGAAGTGCTTGGACCACAAGGAACCACCCAAGGTAGTGACACAGGGGACCCACGGGAGACTCGTGCAGTGTAAATACACAACTGCGATACGCCGTTGACTTCTATGGAGAAAGTCGTGATCGGGAAATTAGAGAAAAGGGACACTTTAAAGAGGACTTGGACCAAACCCTTTGAGATCTAGGACTTTGAAGAGTCTCTACCCACGGGAGCACCGGAGTACTCGTGTTACCTCACCCAGGGAAGCCAGGTGCATAGGTGCCTTTCGGGGTCGGGTTTCGTCGTCGATTTGAATGGCGATCTGCTGCAAAGTGCTGCTGGCGACCAAGAGAAAAGTGTCCGGGTGGATCCAAGAGTGGATCGGAGTTCTGAAGAACCTGAAAGCAGAGGGGACAGAGTCTGGGTCACTAGCCAGTGACCAGGAAGGCGATGGACAGATGCCCACCGATGTCGAGTGCTTCAGGTGCATTGATGGTTGTCTTGACTCTTCAGCCACGAGGTCCAGGAGGTGTTTTCGGCAACCAGGAGCAGGATTCTGGCTGGTACATAATGTTTGTCGAGTGCTGAGGTGTTGGCGACCGGATTGGACCCAACAAGCCTTGGCAACGGCAAGTCTCGATGCAGAGGACGATCGTCGATGGTGCAGACCAGCAAGGTCTGGGGAACTCACCCAGCAAGGGTAAGTGAGGGCAGGCCTGGAGCAACCAGGCTGCCAAGTTAGAAAAAGATTGGCCTTCGTTAAGGGCTACTAGCCAACGGGCTAGCGACCGCAAAGGAGCCTCATGACGCCGCATGTGGATCTGGCTTACAGGACACTCGTCAAGTGGGGGCCAGTGATCTTCAGTGCAGATGGTGCTGGAGGCTAGGGCTACTCGGAGCCCAAAGCACGACTTCTTGGAAGACCCAGAAGAGGATGCACTTGCAAATGTGCTTGGTGTCCAGGGGTCACGGTCTCAAGTCACCCACGATAGCCACGGGCCTCAGCTTTGCTGGGGACTCAGGGTAGCCTTGGGGAAGTCTGAGAATCCACCTCTGGTGATGCGATTACTTCGGCGTCCGACGGGAGCTTCAGAAATGCGAACTGGACAGATGCTTGTTTGGTGCCTGCCAAGCAGGGGAGTCACTCCTTGACCCCAAGGGAGATTCTTCTGTCCTCTAATCGTGAGTAGAGCGTCGAAGGTCCAGGATTCAGTTTCAGAGTTTCGTCCAGGGATAATCTAAAGTCCTAAGGACTGTGTTCCTATACTTATACCAAGTTTAGGGGTTGGACTACTCTGTGGCCCCACCTATGGGTGGGTCAGGGCAGAGGGGTGGCTACACCCCTTTCCCTTTGTCCAGTTCGCGCCAAAGCAGGGGCTGCAAGCCCCTGATCCGGTTTGAACTGGGGTATGCACAGGGACACCAAGTGTGCCCCCAGTGCAGGACTTCAAAGCACCCAAAAGTGCTCCCGCCCAGCCCCAATACACATTATCCTGTCTGGGGAGGTGGTCACACCTCCCTGGGACAGGAAACCTATTGTCCAGGCCTCCCCTGCCGGAGTTTCGTCCAGCAGCAGGAGGCCAGACTTGTGTCTGTGGCAGTAGCATCCATTTTGTGATGCCAGGCTTTAGAAAGAAGTTACCGGCCAGGCCAGGGTTAACATGTCTCTCCCTCTAGAAGGGTGGAATGCTACCCCCGCCACCAGAATTGGCGGGGGTAGTATTCCAAGATGTTTGACACCAAACACGACATGTTTAGGTGCAGCCATTCCAAAGTTAGCATTTAACGCGAGGTTATAATGTGCTTAAGAGTATATGGTCAGGCTGCACTACAAACAGCATCAGAGAAGGGTCTCCAAACGCTGCAGAGGGGCCCTGCTCATGCAGGGGCACCCTCTCCCATAGGAACCATGCACTCTGCCTTCAGGATTGATAAGGCCTGCCTTAGGAGTGACTTATAGGTTTATATGTGTGTATGTATTTAGTGATATAGGTAACCTATATCACAGTAAGGGGTGCATGCACCACCTTACCCAGGCTGCAGTAGCATACCTGTGGTGTCAGTTTGGATGGCCTTCCAGGGGTGGCATAATACATGCTGCAGCCCCTGGTAGGCCTCTGAGGTACCTATGCCCTTGGTACATAGTATACCATATACTAGGGACTTATAAGGGCACTCCAGATTCCAATCAGTGATGTGCCTAAGGCACATGGAAACCTTTTACAGAGAAAGCAGATAGACTGGGGCCCTGAATAGCAGGATCCCAGTCCAACTAAGTCATAAACCAGCAAAACACCATAAAAAAAGTGGGGGCAACCATATAGTCAGATTCCACCTTCCTACACCTGGTAGCTTGGCTCGAGCAGTAAGGTTTATCTCAGAGGCAATGTGTAAAGCATTTGCACAAACACACACAGTAACACAGTGAAAACACTACAAAAGGACACAACACTCTTGCAATGCTTCAAATGTTAGGAGAAATAAACAAACTTCTCCTGCTCAGCACGTGTTTAAATACGTTTTTTTCCACAAAGCCAGGACTGAGAATCTTTGTACATCTGGCTTTGCATCAAAATCCATAGGTGGTAGCGGTGGAACACCCTAGTACTACCCATGGAACTCCTCATTGAAGCAATGCAGAGCAAAACACTATTTGCACTGCTTTATGAGCAAATTTCCAGTGCAAAAAATGTTTTGTACTGGAAAGTAAATGCTTTACCAAGACTTTGCTCTGCTTTCCGTCACTTTGAGTGACTTTGTGGTGGTGCAAAGTCTTGATAAATATGCCCCCCAATCACATGTACTTAAATTAGATATGCTGCCCTTACTTTATCTAAACTTCAGAGAAAATGTATGCATGAATAATTGTATAGAAATATGATAATACATGTATATATGTATATATCATGTATGATATGAATGTACACTTTTTATGTTTATTGAAAGACTGTATTAATATTATTTTGCATTCCCACATATCACCTCAACCTCTTCAGAGAGTGTATGACCGGAATGGAGCTGTCTTTCAAGTTCCCCATATTCATTTTGGCGTATGGTCAAGCTTGACCAGGGAAGATTAGCCTATCTATCCCAAAAATATTGCTGGTTCAAAAGTGTCATTAAAACTAAGAGGGTCATCAGTGATTGTCTAAGGCTATAGAGCCTAATTCTGGTATACTGCCAGCACTGTACCCATAAAGCACTGTCATTTGTTTTTGGATTCAATACCAGAAATATTAATGGAGCTACAGGAAATTTATTAGGCGTTCATTTGAGCATCTTTCCTGACTCATAAAAGGCCTCCATTGGAGACTGCTCTAATAAAATAACAGTCTTGAAGTTGATGAAACCATGAACTTGCAGCAAATGCAATAAGCTCAAACACTAACTTGAATCTTTTTTATGTCGGAGTACAAATATTAGTCTTGAAGTCATACCGTACATTAGCTCAAGTTCATAAATTGACTTTAATAAACGCCTCAGTTTCGCAGAATTGACCATAATCCAAGCAGCAACGAATGACCACATCAACTCGTGGTAGTAGACAGCTAACAGTGTTAATTTTCTTAATTACTTAACCTGTATCTAAAAATTGCCAAAATAGTGTGTCATAATGTCATGAGTGATGTGATATGTGAGGTCATAAGCAGTGCATATGGGACGCAAGTTATTGCGAGGTCACTAAACTGTAACTGGCATATTTCAGTGTTTTATGGAGTTTATTAATGTTATCTCATGTCTCATTTTAACGCCTAATATAACGTCACTTTAACTGAACTAAAAATTTCTACTGTATGTTTTTTGATTGCCTACTAGTTTAATAAAATGGTAGACAACTATCTGGAGTGCTACCTAATCCTTGCATGGATACAAAACAGGAGTGGTTCCCGTTAAGAGTTGGCTAGTAGGCCAGCACTGCCAAACCTGACCTGTGCTTCCTGTTAACCTGGCCCCAGACTACTTGTGTACTACAAAAGAAAAGCATATTTTAGAATCTATGTTTTTAATTTCCTTTCCATGTGCCGGGCATTTAAATTTGTTTTATAAAAATTGACCATTGTTGCATAAAATACATTTTAAACATTAGCATGTTATCCCCCCAAAAAAAACATATTTCTCAAAACTGTGACAGACACATCTGCGGTAAACAAGGAATAGTGATGATGCTCAAATGCTCTAAAAGAACTAAAATTAATTAATATATCATGTATTATAAAAATTACTTAACAAGGTACATGTGCCTTTGGTCCTATATTGGCATCTCTGGGTTCAGGTGACATTTATAAACAATATTTCTGTGGCCCCGTGGTTTGTATTGTCACCGGGTCACTTAGCGGCAATATAGGCCCATATTACACAAATAACTATTATGATTAAACGCTGTTAAGCACATGAACACAGACCAAAGCACCAAGGAAATAACTATCATCCCAAAATTGTTGTAAACTAAATGCAAATAAAACATCATTCAGTGATTAAACACTAGTGAGGTAAGCCGTCAAAATGTAGAGTAGCAGCCAATGGATTCCAAATGTATTATTTTGTGTATCTCACAAAGCCAATGCTTCTTCTGTCTCTCCAATGTAAGCACTCTGAGTGATGTTTTTTGGGTGAGGTTTCAATGGTTGGTTAGTACCATACAAGCAGGCGTATAACTATCTATAGTGCAGAGGGATCTATGGCAGCAGAACCATAGACATACCTAATTATGGTGGTATTTCACTGAATCTAGGGGCCCATTTCTGGTGCTTGCATTAAGTCTCATGGCGACCTTGCTATGCAACCCCATGCTTGCCAAATATTTTGAAAGAAAGATATGCCTGTATGTCTAGGAAAGAAGAAAATAATGCTGTTTTTTTAGACCTCAATGGTCCTTTAGTTCATTACTTTTTGAAAAATGGGATTGGATGGTACGCCGTGTGCGCAGCCACCGTACAAAATAAGTCTCCCATTCTAAATGAAAATGCTTCTTGCAATGTCTTGCTCCTTGCTTTGCCAGTGTATTTTGCAGTTATGAAAAACTTTTCTCCATGAGGCGGCACTGCTAAAACAAAAATAAACCTCATTTAACCACCAACCTTGCTGCAATAAGCACCCATTTGGAAAAATGTCTTCTTACCCGGCGTGTAATCCACTGCAGACATTCATGCAACTTCTCTAATCATGAAGGTGCATTCGATTTGCAGTACATCCGTGCTTTTTGTATTTCAAAGCATTCTCAAAGAACTGCGGCTTCATAAAAATGCTTCTTCAACTAAAAAAACACAGAACATATTAGTTACTTACCTTTTAATGTTTATTTGTATCCGTTTGGTGCATATTGTCATTTGAATCAAAACATACTGTGATTGACTTTGAATAAAGGGGCTACACCCTTAACTTTCGTTCTCAGATCAGGATATCAACGTTTATTTAATCTAGAAGCATTGTTGCGTTTATTAAGGCACCATTGTCGCACATCTTTTGCTATTCTGTGTTAATATTATCATCATTTGGGGAAACAGCCTTTACCACGAGGTTTTTATATACATAAACAATGAGTGGTAATGGCATACGTTGTAAAAGCATAGTCGTTGTAAAAAAAAAAAATGTGGTACAAAATGCATGGTTAAGCCATGCAATGTATTTCCCTGCGTTGTTCCATAGTACAACCTATTTATTATTTGTTTAGCGCCCATTTGAAGAATTCTATTATGTCCACTAGCATAACATGTTTCTTTCTTTACTACCCCTTGATTAAACCCTACTCCATTCCCACTCTTCTATAGTGCGTTTTGAATTAAATAGTTACGCCTTTCACTCAAGCATCATATACTGCTTGCACCACTCGCCCTTTTTATGAGCCATGCAGTATCTTGCATGAAATCTTGCCATGCAAATTTTCCAAACAAACCTCGTTTAGTTAGTGAAACCTTGCATTGTTCCATGCTACAATGTGTTTCAATCGAAAGGTGCGCATCGAATTCTTCCAAGAGTGACATTGTATAAAAAATGAACATGACCTTGAAAGAATCCCTCCCTGATTAAATTAAATCAGCAGTGTAATCAAGGGCCTCTCATCAAATACACTTTGGTATGGACAAAATTTCGGATTTGTAGAGCGTAAATATCAGGGCTTGATTCCTAGAAACATGTAAGGGCAAGGATTAGATGTGCGCCGTGAATAAGTCCGGAACCCAGGCACTGCATAAGTTTCCTTGAGTCATCAAGGCAAAAAACATATGTGCCTACGAAGCTCGACCAATGTAAACTTTACGATAATCTACAACAACAGCATATTGTACACATTACCTCCCCGGTCCCTCCTGTCCTCGTCCCATTGATAAAACAGTGAGATATTACTATCTCACGACAGAAAAAAGAAACAAAGGAATGCTGACCAAACTCCCCCTCCCTCTGAGAGTACAAAAGTGTACCAATCCCAGCATTCCTCCTGTTCTTTTTTCTGTCTTCGACAGAATGAGACGAGGATGATACCAGAACAATAAACATCCAACCAGTAGAACCGTAAATATTCAAATTTAAGGTAGGGAGCTTAAAAGCACAAAGGGGCACTCGCGATCATCTGGTTGTGCTAGACCGGGGAAAAGTTACAAGTTCAGGCCGACCGTGATGGAGCACAGGCTGGACACAGGGACCAGGTTAGTCCTCCTGAAAAAGTTACTTTCCCAAAGTCTGGTGCAAAGAGTTCTGTTCATGGTGGAGGGGGCCACGAGGATCAGGGAGAGCATCACTGATGGTCTCATAGCATGAACAGCAGGTCTGGTGTCGCAGGCAGTCATTGCTGGAGCATCGCATTGCCGGTCAGTGCAGATATCTAGTTACCGGTCATTGATGGCAGTCACTGGAGCGTCAAGAGCCGGGTTCACTGGAGCTTTGTGTTGGCAGTCAATGAGGGTGGCAGAGTCTCATCACGAATTGGCCCGTCCATGGTTGTGAAGAGCCCCATACTTCAAAGATTTAACCTTTCCTCACAGGAGGATGACAGCCAACGGTCCAAGACCTGGGGAGGCACCTCTTGGTGATCAGGATCTCATTCCAGCAGAGGCAAGCAGGGCTCAGGCAGGTCCAGTTGCAGGCCAGTGCAGCAGGTCAGCTGGGCAGTTGCTGGGAGGCCTCTGAAGCTTGTTGTGTCCTCAGACAGGAGGTCAGCAAATTGACCCTTGGAGTCACTCTGGTTAGCCTGGGATGAAGGGAGCAGGTCTAGACTTCCTTCTCAGAGATCAAGCAGGAGATCAGCCCTTTGGGGCCAAGGCAGTTCTCGAAAAGCAGGGCAATCCTTTGGTAGCAGCAGGGCAGTTGTCTGAGGAGCAAGGCAGGCCTCAAGCAGCAGTGCTGTCCTCTGGGGGAGCAAGGCAGTCCTTCCTTAATGTTCACAGGTACAGGAGTGTTATGAAGTGGTATTCTGAGGGTCCCATATGTATACCTGGTGCCAGCCTTTGAAGTGGGGGCAGATCCTGGGCTACCCTCACATCTAGTTCTGGAAAGTTCTTCTATTCCGGTGCCAAGGCCATAGCAAATTGTTGGAAAATCCTGGAAGTATAACAAGAAAACGACAGGGGTCAAAAGACAAACTTGCTCCAACCCAATCTTGGTACCTATACATAACGTGAGACCCTTGTCTTCACTGATTAAGACCTTGCACCAAGTTGCTGTATGGAGAGCAACTAAGAGAGTCAACTGACCAATGGGAATGTCAGGAGTGACTAGCTTATGCCAGAGTGTTGGCCTGTCTATGCGGTTGAAAGCTGTCGAAAAACATCAGTAAAGACCGGGTAGAAAATCTGGTGTAAGGTACCAATGTATTTGTCAAGCCTTGAATTTACCACACGCTATATTGTTAAGGGTTGATAAACTAGCCCTGAATTCGGATTGCTCCAATGGGTTAAGACCTTTTTTCTGAGACCACAACTCCAAACCTTGCAAGAGGCAATTTGCCAGCTGCATCAAGGAAGGCTATCTGTCTATACGTTTGTGGGATATTTCGTGGGCCTTTTTGTTATATATTTACATGATTACACTGCCATTTAAGCTACAGGAGCAGAGCCTGAAATGTAGCAGTGCTAAAAAAAACTGTCTGAAAAAATTCCTCATATAGATTACACACTCTTTTAATAACCGATACCGAAAGTTGATTAGGGCCCCATAGCATGAGCGGGTCTTACCAAGGAGCTATATTTAGCAATCCGATTCACGACATGAGTGTAGCGAAGCAGACAAAGTAGGAAGTACAGACAGAGAGAACTGAGCCACGTTCAGGTGCGGCTCCTCCACTAGGTCGGAGTAGTGTCGCCCCACTGCTTTCTCACAGGGCGAGAGTTAGAAATGGGATTTCTAGTTGGCTAGGGCATGCGCTTAAGCCAGGCAGAAACCACCACTCTAGTCAGGGCAAGGGAGTTACACACTGAAGATAACCCCTGCTCACCCCCTTGGTAGCTTGGCAGAGCAGTCAGGCTTATCCCAGAGGCAATGTGTAAAGCGCTTGCGCAACACACAAACACAGCAGTGACACACTAGGCACACCACAAAAGAAACTCCACACAAGGTTATATCAAAAATAGCCTTTGTATTACTCATAAAAACACATTAGAGCATAATCACATATATACACTGTGCCACCTGGCACTTGGTATTACTTTACAGGGATTATATACACTACAGGGCCAATAGGGCCACTGTCATCATAACACAACTCACAGGTAGTGAAAACAACCAGTAACTACTGGTAACCTTGCACTTAGCACGAATGCATTAGGCATAAAACATCATCAGTAATGCACCCATTACACACTCATAATGTGCACAGGCTATTCCAACATAGTAAGAACAATCACTACTGGGAACTATCATGTAGCTCCTGAACATAACAGTTAGGGCACAACCTGCAGCGGGTTAGGTCAACTAAGGATGATTCACCACACTAGTGCCTAAACAAAACCCTTGTATGTAGTACGTGTCAGGAAACATCATGTAAAACATCTTACTGTGAAGGTATTACGTAGCTCCTCAGTCAAACCCAAACCATAGGGCCCAGGAGCACCCACGCACCTACAATCATTAAGACGATAATGAACTCTGTCCTCCACGACCCTACTCCTCCGTGGGCTGTGGAGGGTATGCTGTCACCAAGCTATGACCCCAAATGCACTGGGAGCAGCCACGAGCTCCTATTGTCAGAAGTCTGGTGACCCTGTGTGGCCTACTCTACTACAGGTATGTGTCATGGGAGGGGGAAGGGCATACCAGCTCCCACAGTGGGGCAATCCCTCAGGATCCCCCACAGGCACTCCAGCAGCTGCCCGCGGCTATGCGGCGCAGCTGTAAACTCTTCGGCCTGTCTTTTGCCCCAGGCCTGCCTCTTTACCCGGCAGGCGGACAATTTCCATTACGGGACCCGGTCTTACACTCTCCCCAAGCCCATGGACCTCCATAGTGGCTACAAGGGGGATCACACCAACTTTTGGCCCTCCCGGGCCACGCCGCAGAACGTTCCAGAAGTAGGGCCTCAGGGTGGCTTCAATCTTCCGGCATTGTTTGTCATGCCAGTAGGCCCCACCCACTGGTGCAGCCGCTTCAGGCACCTCCTGGTTGCCGGGCAACAGGGGGGGTGGCGGCATTATCACTTCGGCTTCTCGCAGCCAGGGCACTCCGACTTGGTGCGCTCAGCCCCAGCCCATGGACACATGCTGGCTCAACAGCAGTTCTCCTGAAAACAGAGCACTTACCCCGCACTTGGCAATTGCTCAAACCAGTGCTCCAACCTCTACTGTGCGCTTTCAATGTGGAGTGCACGCACGTCACCGGGGGTGCACACATGCACCAGCTGCCAGGGGGAAGGGGGGAGATCACTTCCTCAACAAGCTCTCCCCTCCTGCTGCTCCACACACAAAGGGCCCTTTCACCAGCACTCGCCACGCGCTTCCCAGCACAGTACAAGCAGAAAGAAAGCGCTCACCACGCGCTTCTGCCCATCAGCCCAGGCAAGCAAACAAGCCTCACAAGATCACTGGGGGCAGACCAACGGGATGCACACAGGTAGGCCAGCACAGGGGTTCTCCAGGCAAAGAGGTAGTCCTTCCCATAGCCCAACAGGCAGCAGGTCAGCACACCCAGCAGTCCAGTCCCCTGGCGGTTCCTCCTGGCAGCGGGTTCCCCCGATCCAGCTCCCCACAAGCACAAAGTCCACCATCTTCATGGGGTCACAGCCCCAATATATATACCACCTATGCTCTTTGTTCTCCCCATGGTACAGGGCTCTGTGCCCGGTCCAAACCAATTCTAGGGGGTACTTGCATTCTCCTTTATAGTGCACAAACACCCTCATTGTTAGTGTAAGCTCTGGCCCCAGACACACCACAGGGGGGCGGAGCCAGCATTGTGCAAGGCAGGTATTCAGGCCCAGGTGCCACTCCTCCCACTACTCCAAATGCAGGTCGGCCTATTCAGCCTAGCGCTGACTCACCCAGCCTCTCTGGAGCCACTGCACCTCCCCAGCCCCTGTCATTCAGAGCCAGACATGCAATACACAACAGGCAGGCACAAAGACACATAGCACACAGAAATGCCCACTTCTAAAAGTGGCATTTCTAAAATAGTGATAATAAATCTGCGAACACCATTATGCAGCATTTATTACCACTATTCCAAACATACCAAACTTGACCACTCTACTCCTCTCAGGTCAGAAATTACCACTGAAGCACATATCAGGGAATCCACAATGCATTCCTATGAGAGGGCAGCCTCACAGTAGTGAAAAACCAAAATGGCTGTTTATCACTACCAGGACATTCCACACAGTTAAGGCACATGTCCTACCTTTTACGTACAGCGCACCCTGCCCATAGGGCTAGCTAGGGCCTACATTAGGGGTGACTGATATGTAGTAAAAGGGGAGTCACAGACGTGGCAACCACTTTATGTGCCACGTCACAGCGGCATGAAACTGTGTGCACAGGCCCTGCAATGGCAGAGGCCTGAGACAGGTTTGAAAGGCTACTTTGTTGGGTGGCACAAGCAGCGCTGCAAGCCCACCAGTAGCATTTAATTTACTGGCCCTGGGTATCTGAGATACCACTTTACAAGGGACTGATAGGTAAATTAAAGACGCCAAACAAGTGTAGACCAATCTTACCATGCTTTACCATAGAGAGCACATGCACTTTACACTGGACAACAGTGATAAAGTGCCCAGAGTCCTAAAACCACCAACACCAGGTCAGAAAAAAATACCAGGAGGAAGGCAAAAAGTTCAGGTATGACCCTGCAAAAAGGGCCAAGTCCAACACAACCCCCTTCCAGCCCAAAGCCAGGGTAGACCAATCAATACCTTGATGGGCTTGCCTGCTTGGGGCGATAGAACACGGACGCGGGCCCGCAACTATAGGGGCACACTCCAGTTCTATGCCAATCTGAGCCCATGTGGTTCCCTCTGTTTAAGCTACCAGGACCAACTAAGCTACCCCACTGGGACTCCCTAGCTGTCCGCAGCCAGGACCAGGCACTAGGCCATCCAGATGTCTCTGGTCTTTGCCATCTCACAGAGTGGGGTGCGGTAGCCCCAGGTACATAGTATCCATTCTCCACTCGACCTCTCATCAGTGCAGTTCTAAACTACCACTGATCCTCCAACCCAGGGTCTGCACCCTCAGGCTGACCAGAGGTCACAGGCGAGGCTCTCCTCCCCCTACCTCTCCTTCTTGGGTTCCGCACTCTCCTCCTAGGAGAGGCACCCTGAGAACACAACTCTCCCACCAGTTCAGGACCTCTCTTCTGCAACTGGTCTCCCAACCTAGGATCTAAACACTCAGGTTGAACTGGTGCCAGAGGCGAGGACTCCTTCCCTCTGCACCCCCTTCCAGAGTTCTGCACCCTCCCACCTGGAGTTGTACCTCCAGAAGACAAAACGGTAGAGACACTGGTTACATATGTCCTTCCCTCCAGGTCAGGCAGAACCTGATCCTGGCCTCCCAACCCGGGACTATACCCTGTAGCTGAACACTGGCCTGGCACACCAGGACTTCCGGGGGAGCACGCAGGCCCCCCCAAGGGTAACACATACCTCATGTGTTGCGTGACAGTCTGCCTGGCGCTGATCTCCCGACCCCTGTCCATCTGACAGTGTGCGAAGACCCCCCAGGACAGAAGTGGTGTCACCATGGTCACTCCTCGAAGTCTCAGCCCTTATGGCTGGTCCCTGCCCCACTGGTTCTCCCACTGGGGACTCTCTCCCCCTCTCACCCCTCCATCTGGACTCCTGCACCCTCCACTCAGGAGCGGCACCGCCTGACACCAGAACTGATGGAGCTCCGCTTACAGATGCTCCAAGTTCTCCTGACACTAGGAGATCCCCCTCAACGGATGGCCTACTAGTACAGCCTAGGCGCCACACCTGGTGTTCCCTTAGGGAACCCTCGAGGCCCTGAGACTGGGTTTCAGGCACCTTGGGATGCATCTCATCCTCACTCGTTCTCTGCGGAAACTGGACGTGAGCCCGTACACCCCTCCCACTACACCAGGACCTATCTGGGCTACTAAGAACCTTTCCCACTACCCTGGGCTGGGAAATACCTGAGCCACTCCTCTTAGGGTCACTCCCCAATGCCTCCTCAAACCCTCTGGCACTCACCAAGAGGTCTGCCTCCCGTGCAAGCTCCCTTGGATCAGAGAACTCACACTCCAACAGGTGTTGGCGTAACCCTGGAAAACAACAATGGAACATGTGCTCTCTGACAATCAGATTGAACAGCCCTTCAAAAGTGTTTGCTGTGTTACCCATCACCCAACCTTCCAGTGCATCACAACACTCATCCACAAACTCCCCCCAAGACTGGTGAGACATTTTCCTACTGCCCCTGAACCTCAACCTATACCTTTCAGGTGTGACACCCTCTTCCTGGGAACTAGGCACCATGCTCTGGGATCTGGGAGTGGGACTTCCTACACTGGACTCACTTTTCCTGCCACCACTGGACCCCACCCTCACTGGTGAAACCAGATCACTAAAACTACACTCAGGGGACATATCCTCAAGAGCCAGCTTTTCTCTGGTGAAGACCCTCCCTGCCTCTGCCATCCTCTCCTGCGCTAAGACCCTTTCATTCTCTAGCTTTTTCTCTTCAAGGACCAACTCCTTGAGACTCAACTCCTGAGCCAACAATGCCTTTTTCTCCTCCACACCCAGCTGTGCTATCTCCTTGGCATGCTGTAACCTGAGCCTTTCCAAGGCCAGCTGGTGCTCCCTTTATTCCCTCCAATCCACCCACTCCTCTGGGGACAGGGAAAGGGAGGGGGCACTGTCCCTAGCACTGGACCAAGCAAGGGACTCCCTCTCTATGGGGTCCTCACTATCTACTGGCATCCCTGCTCTGTTATTTTCCCCCTCCTGTGCAGACTCCTCAAGGCCACCCTCAGACCCACCACCCTCTTGGTATGCGGACAGGGCACTCAAGTTTCCATTCATCCTCTTGCCATTGGAGCAGGATTTTCTGAAGGCTTAGCTGTGTGTCTGACCCACTCACTTCTATGTCTCTCTCCTCACAGAACCCCTTCAACTCCAACATACTGTATTTGAACAGATCACCTACAATAAAGGCAGATTCCATTTTTTGCAAGGTACTAAGACACAAGTTCAACACAAGAGACCTAGGTGTAAGAGCTGCAACAGGAGTACACAATTCAAAATGACACTTCTGAGGAGAAATAATAAAGTCAGGAGAAATCCCCAAACACGTGATTGTCCAAAATGCAGAGTTTTGTAGTGCAACCATGCATCATTTTGGTACTGCGCAAATGCAAGTTCCATCCTCACCGCTGACAACCAATGTTAGAAATGGGATTTCTGGTTGGCTAGGGCATGCGCCTAAGCCAAGCAGAAACCACCACTCTAGTCAGGGCAAGGGAGTTACACACTGAAGATAACCCTTGCTCACCCCCTTGGTAGCTTGGCAGAGCAGTCAGGATTATCCCAGAGGCAATGTGTAAAGCGTTTGCGCAACACACACACACAGCAGCAACACACTAGGCACACCACAAAAGAAACTCCACACAAGGTTATATCAAAATTAGCCTTTGTATTACTCATAAAACACATTAGAGCGCAATCACATATTTACACTGTGCCAATGAATCAGGGAATTGTAAGCGCGCTACTCTCCCGTGAGGGTCTCAAGGCGCTGAGGGGGGGGGGGTCCGCAGATCGGTTTAGCCGAAGAGCCATGTCTTGAGGGTCTTCCTGAAGGTGTTCAGGGAGGGGGCGCGTCTGATGTCTGCCGGTAGCTCGTTCCAGGTCTTGGCTGCAATGTGAGAGAACGATCTTCCACCTGGCACTTGGTATTACTTTACAGGGATTATATACACTACAGGGCCAATAGGGCCACTGTCATCATAACACAACTCACAGGTAGTGAAAACAACCAGTAACTACTGGTAACCTTGCACTTAGCACAAATGCATTAGGCAAAAAACATCATCAGTAATGCACCCAGTACACACTCATAATGTGCACAGGCTATTCCAACATAGTAAGAACAATCACTACTGGGAACTATCATGTAGCTCCTGAACATAACATTTAAGGCACAAACTGCAGTGGGTTAGGTCAACTAAGGATGATTCACCACACTAGTGCCTAAACAAAACCCTTGTATGTAGTACGTGTCAGGAAACATCATGAAAACATCTTACTGTGCAGGTATTACGCAGCTCCTCAGTCAAACCAAAACCATAGGGCCCAGGAGCACCCGCCCACCTACAATCGATAAGACGATAATGAACTCTGTCCTCCACGACCCTACTCCTCCGTGGGCTGTGGAGGGTATGCTGTCACCAAGCTATGCCCCCAAATGCACTGGGAGCGGCCACGAACTCCTAATGTCAGAAGTCTGGTGACCCCATGTGGCCTACTCTACTCCAGGTATGTGTCATGGGAGGGGGGAAGGGCAGACCAGCTCCCACGGTGGGGCAATGCCCCACAGGCACTCCAGCAGCTGCCCACGGCTATGCGGCGCAGCTGTAAACTCTTTCGGCCTGTTTTCCAACGCAAGTCCCCACGGGGGGATCTCGCTCCCGCTCCCTTCCTTGCAACCCGGCCGGCGGGACCTCCAAGCTGCGGGGGGTGCAGTGGATCCTTGGAGATCACTCGGGCCTCAAGACAGCACAACAGGACACACTCCTGTCCCACGCCCTCTAGCAACGCTGTCCAAGCCCTCCAAGGCTTCCCGGACTGCTACTTGTGCCCCAGGCCTGCCTCTTCACTTGGCAGGCAGGCAATTTCCATGACCGGACCCGGTCTTACACTCTCCCCGAGCCCACGGATATCCGTAGTGGCACCCGGGAGATCACGTAAACACAAATGGGGCTTTCCCTAGTTTGGGATTCCTACAGGATTTTTAGAGATGCATATCCAGTGGGGGCATCTCACAAAAAGGGAAGGACTGGCATCACACACCACCTGGTGTCATGCTTCATCATAGGCCGTCCTCGCCCTCTAAAAACTTCATTTGATAGAGGGCGGGCATACACCTGAAGACAGGGATGCACTTCTAAGCTAAGTGGTGACCCGTGAGTTTGTGAAAAAGTGATCTAAAAACCATTATAGTTGTCAATAAACTAATTTAATTAAGGGGACAACTGTATGGTATTAAAAGAAAAAGGGCGGTGATTTGGGAACCAATTATCCCATCACCGGGCTAATATGGTCAACATGTTTCTACTTTAGGGTCCCCGTAGGGTACATAGCATTCGTCAGGACCAAGTGTTATTAAAGGGCTCCGCCTTTTACTGCAAGTAGTATAAAGGATCAACCACTTAAAGGCTGGGGGTTGTAAGGGTCAATCCCCCCACTAGTATAGTACTCACACGAAAAACCTGTAAGAAAAGAAAGAGAAAGCAGATACATACCAAATGTGTAAGTATCCTGTTTGAAATATTGCATTACATACGTCACCACATCTAAAAATGCGCGTAGTGGTATCTAAGTGAAACACGTGTCATTCATACTTGTCAACACTTATGAGTAGAGAAAAGACATGTCTCTCGCCGCTTACCCTAGGTCACTATCCTACTTACTCCATGGGAGGTCGAGGGTGGAAGCGCCTACTGTGACATTCTAAAAAAGGAGACATAAAATCATAGCCTAGTATAGATAAATCCAATCTATGATATGGAATGTAAGGCATAAACACAGATACATGCTTAAAAAGGTGCATTCCTCGTGGGGGGAGATTTCGCCAAAAACGTAAAAGTACGCTCTTACATCCATCCATACCACACATACTCTTCCTGTCATCTTCAGTGCCTCCAGCCGTGTGTCCTACGGTTGTCCGCTACGCCTCCCCGCCGGTTAATGCTGGTGGGAAAAGGGCGGTCTTTTATACTGTCATACGTGGTCTATTTGTCTGGTAACTAGGAGGTAATAGGTAGCACCTGAGCAAGGTCCGGTGTATGGCTAGAGAGGTGCCTGGTTGCCTGTTTGAGGGCGTTACCTCATGAGCCAAATCCTCCCTAGGAGGTAGTGTCTGCGGTCCACGGGGTGAGATAGAGCGCATGCGTGTATGTGTCCGTAGCTCTCCTCCCTGTTCCCATATAGGCGTATAGCATAACTCTCGCGCATTTGTCCAGAGTTGCTATTGTGAAGGCGCATGCGTGTAGCAGCTACACTGTACGCCGTGTGCGCATGCGCAATTATTTCTACCCGAGTTCAAATCGATAGATCCTTTAATTGCCTCTTTTTAATGGGTAATGGGCTAAAGTAATGGGCAAGATCCCTCTCTTTATAGAGGTGCAATGTTTTATTTATACGACATTGTGAATCAAACCGATATTACCATCAAGTAAAATGTGTGTGTCCAAGTGGGTACCCACATTCAGGTCAAGCTCAGTGTCATTGTGCCATATGTCCTTGTGCCATGTACCGTATAGGAGGTTGCTATATTATATAAAACATGTATATTTGTTTGGCGCGCATGTAGAGAGAGTAAGGTGTGTGGTTGGCTAAGGTGTTAATTCATTTTAAACATGGCTACAACGCTACTTGAGTATAACATTTATCTGAATTTTTTGCATTGTACTTCGGTCACTGTGCCAGTTGTAGCCAGGGGATTTCATCGTTAAGGCCTGTGTCCCATGTCCGCAACCGATACACCCAGCGTTGTTCCCTAATATGCAGTTGTCTGCTGATATCTGTTTTTTGTTTCCTCATCACCTCCAGAACCACCCAACATAGATCTGATTCGGTGTGGTTTGCATCTAGGAAATGTTTCGTCAATCTGGTGTTAGATTTTTACAGCGGATTGTACTGCGGTGTTCATTAATCCGTGTTTTAATTTTCCTTGTCGTAATACCAATGTACTTCTGATTGCATGGACAGTACAAAAGGTAGATCACATTCTCAGTGTTACAGTTACTGTAGTTCTTAAGTTTCCATGGGTTATTTGTACCAATATCCACTTCTTTCGTGGTGGTGGTCAGTGGGCAGCACACGCAGTTGCCACATGGAAAATGGCCTGTTGGTTTTGGTTGGCTCCAAAGGGTGTTCTGACTGCTATCCTCTTCGTGTGTAATTTTGGAGTGTACAAGGTCATCCCTGAGGTCCCTGCTTCTCTTGAAAGCAAAGAGGGGAGGTTCCCACTGTCGTTCTCCACTGTTCAGGATTGCCCATTTCTTCTTTATAATGCCCTGGACTTTATTTGATGCAGGGGTGTACGTAGTCACGCATACCATGCGTTCAGATTTTTCTTTTGGTGTAGTGTCCAGCAATGCTTCCCGATTGTTATTCCTGGCCCTTTTCTTGGCTCTCCTGATCATTTGTTTCGGCTAGTGTCTCGCCAGGAGTTTGGTCTCCAGGTGTTCTGCTTGTTCTTGGAATGTTGTGAGATCAGAGCAATTTCTCCGTATTCTGAGAAATTGTCCCACTGGTAGATTCTGGCGTAGTGCTCTCGGATGGTAGCTTTCGAACAGTAAAAGGCTGTTCCTATCCGTTGGTTTTATGTGCACTTTGGTGGAGATCCCCTCGGTCATCAGGGTAATGTCCAAATCGAGGAATGTAGCATGATTCTTCTCGATAGTGTGGGTAAAGAATGCTATGTACCCTACGGGGATCCTAAAGCAGAAACATGTTGACCATATTAGCACGGTGATGGGATAATTGGTTCCCAAATCACCGCCCTTTTTCTTTTAATACCATACAGTTGTCCCCTTAATTAAATTAGTTTATTGACAACTATAATGGTTTTTAGATCACTTTTTCACAAACTCAGGGGTCACCACTTAGCTTAGAAGTGCATCCCTGTCTTCAGGTGTATGCCCGCCCTCTATCAAACGAAGTTTTTAGAGGGCGAGGACGGCCTATGATGAAGCATGACACCAGGTGGTGTGTGAGGCCAGTCCTTCACTTTTTGTGAGATGCCCCCACTGGATATGCATCTCTAAAAATCCTGTAGGAATCCCAAACTAGGGACAGCCCCATTTGTGTTTACATGTCGTATTGGAGGCTGGCTGGTCCCTAAGCCCTGTGCCTCTAGTTCCCATCCCTAGTTAACAACTAGGGTTAGTGTGTGTGGTTTACCCGGGTGATCACACCAACTTTTGGCCCTCCCGGGCCGCGCCCAAGTATGTTCCAGAAGTACGGCCAAAGGACGGCTTCAATCTTCCGGGGTTGTTTGTCGTGCCGGTTGGGCCCCGTCCACTGGTGCAGCCGCTTCAGGCACTTCCTGGTTGCCAGGCAACTGGAGGGGTGGCGGCGCCATCGCATCGGCTCCTTGCAGCCAGGGCACTCCGACTTGGTGTGCTCAGCCCCAGCCCATGGACACATGCTGGCTCAACAACAGTTCTCCTGAAAACAGAGCACTTCCCCCGCACTTGGCAATTGCACAAACCGGTGCTCCATCTCCACCGCGCACCACGCGCTTTCACTGTGGAGGGCACACACGTCACCGGGGATGCACACACACACACCAGCTGCCAGGGGGAGGGGGGAGATCACTTCCTCAACAAGCTCTCCCCTCCTGCTGCTCCACACACAAAGGGCCCTTTCACCAGCACTCGCAACGTGCTTCCCAGCACAGTACAAGCAGAAAGAAAGCGATCACCACGCGCTTCTGCCCATCAGCCCATCAGCCCAGGCAAGCCAACAAGCCTCACAATATCACTGGGGGCAGACCAACGGGGTGCACACAGGTTGGCCAGCACAGGGGTCCTCCAGGCAAAGAGGTAGTCCTTCCCATAGCCCAACAGGCAGCAGGTCATCCCCCCAGCAGTCTCGTGTCCTGGCGGTTCATCCTGGCAGCGGGTTCCCCTGATCCAGCTCCCTGCAAGCTCAAAGTTTACCATCTTCATGGGGTCACAGACCCAATATTTATACCACCCATGCTCTTTGTTCTACCCCTGGTACAGGGCTCTGTGCCCATTCCAAACCAATTCTGGGGGGTACTTGCATTCACCTTTATAGTGCACAAACACCCTCTTTGTTAGTGTAAGCTCTGGCCCCAGACACACCACAGGGGGGCGGAGCCAGCATTGTGTAAGGCAGGCACAGTCCTATTCAGGCCCAGGTGCCACTCCTCCCACTAC
This sequence comes from Calotriton arnoldi, assembly GCA_963921515.1. Classification (NCBI taxonomy): domain Eukaryota; kingdom Metazoa; phylum Chordata; class Amphibia; order Caudata; family Salamandridae; genus Calotriton; species Calotriton arnoldi. The sequence continues at coordinate 502,063 of CAWUFW010009034.1, forward strand.
TCCAAATGCAGATCGGCCTATTCAGCCTAGCGCTGATTCACCCAGCCTCTCTGGAGCCACTGCACCTCCCCAGCCCCTGTCATTCAGAGCCAGACATGCAATACACAACAGGCAGGCACAAAGACACATAGCACACAGAAATGCCCACTTCTAAAAGTGGCATTTCTAAAATAGTGATAATAAATCTGCGAACACCATTACGCAGCATTTATTACCACTATTCCAAACATACCAAACTTGACCACTCTACTCCTCTCAGGTCAGGAATTATCAATGAAGCGCATATCAGGGAATCCCCAATGCATCCGAGAGGGCAGCCTCACAGTAGTATGAAACCAAAGTGGCTGTTTATCACTACCAGGACATGCCACATTAAGGCACATGTCCTACCTTTTACCTACAGCGCACCCTGCCCATAGGACTAGCTAGGGCCTACATTAGGGGTGACTGCTATGTAGTAAAAGGGGAGTCACAGACGTGGCAACCACTTTATGTGCCATGTCACAGCAGCAGGAAACTGTGCGTGCAGGCCCTGCAATGGCAGAGGCCAGAGACAGGTCTGAAAGGCTACTTTGGTGGGTGGCGCAAGCAGCGCTGCAAGCCCACCAGTAGCATTTAATTTACTGGCCCTGGGTATCTGAGATACCACTTTACAAGGGACTGGTAAATTAAATACACCAAACAGGTGTAGACCAATCTTACCATGCTATACCATAGAGAGCACATGCACTTTACACTGGACAGCAGTGATAAAGTGCCCAGAGTCCTAAAACCACCAACACCAGGTTAGAAAAAAATACCAGGAGGAAGGCAAAAAGTTCAGAGATGACCCTGCAAAAAGGGCCAAGTCCAACAGCCAGAAAGCCAAAACATAAAATCGTAATAACTTTTAGTTATTACCATTTTATGTTTGCTTTGCGCAGGGTGGGCGGGTGGGCGGTGCTGCTCTGCTCTTCGAGAAGGACAGGAGAGAAGTGCTTTTGCCCACTCCTGAGTGCGCAAAGACTAATTGGTCGGCCCTCTCTGGCCGCCCAAACCAGTCATGCATACTCTGCCCTTCTCCATGCAGGCTGCATTGCAGCCTGCATGGAGAACATGCCCACCGGTTTAGCCCCTGGCTGGGCGCTGTCCCAACCAATCACTATGCTGCTTTCAGAATTGTGATTAGCTTAGGGGAGGGAGTCTGGCTGCCTGCTTCATGTTCCTGTCGGAGGCAGGAGAGCAGGAGCCGAGAAGACGCAGGACCCGGCGGAAAGGTACGTTTTATGTAATTCTTTTCCCTGCAGCAGCCCCTGCAAATCCCACCCCCCATGACCTCTCGTGCCCGCCCCCCCCACCCGCGAGCAAACCGGCCACTACTGGCCACATTATGAAAGGCATTGATATTAGATACTTTCAGTTCAGCAACATGAATCATCCTTAGGATATCTAGGATAGACATTTGACTTGTATGTTTTTTTGTGCCTGTATGTAGAGCAATTAGATGCCAATAATTTCTAATGTTGTTTTCTCCTGCTGCTCTCTGAAAGTCATGCCATGTGTGATCTTGTAGCAAGCATTTGCTCCAATATCTTCAAAGGCTTTTCCTCAGAGACTGCATGCATGAGATTATTTTTCCTAAGAGACCATGGGTCATATTACAATAAGTGCTCCAGGGCACAACGGACGTTTGCACCCGCTTTGCGCGCCCCCTGGGCACTTTGGTATTATAGAAGGGTGCGCAGACGCTTGTGTGTCCCCTTCAGTAATACCAATAGCGCGGCGGGAGCAACCTGCACTGTGAAAACACGGGGCAGCTGCTCTGTGTTTTCACATGAATGCGCTGCCCTGGAGGCAGCGTGAGTTCGCAGCTGCCTTGGGGGCAGCGCATACATCATAATAATGCACATTGTGATTGTTTGCGCCCCGCGCACCTTTTAAAAGGTGAGTCTGGCACAAACATTCACAATGCATAATATGGCCCCATATGACTTTTGCCCTTGAGGTAAGGTGGACTTATATTTAATTCGTATTAAATTATTTATTTCAGAGGGTATTTGATGTTCAATTTTATCTCTTTTCACAACTTGCTAGCGGGAGATAATATTCTAAATTAAGTGAATTTTCAGTACAAAATTTGATACATTAATGTTTGAACTCCTCTATTGAGTTACTCAGCCAAGCCGGAGCAGAAACACATTAAGTCACACCTTCGTTTTCATGGATCATGTAATAATGCAGTAATCCTCTGGTGCCAATGTAAATGATCAAACAAAGTATGTACTTCGTGTAATATGCCCGCTTTCTAGATCTGTGGTGAATTTTGATGAGCAGACTGATCAAATTCAAGAAGGAGATGTTATATTCCATAAAGGTACCCTTTATAGGCGCAGGTACCATTGCAACCTTTCACCTATATTCTTCCCTACATTACATACATAACGGTTCTTAGGCACTGACCTTTTACCTAGATATGACACTGCATTCAGAATGCGGGTTTTTCCCTGGTTCGATTCTCATACATTATGCATGAGGCTTCTTGGAAGCACAGCAGTACTAACAGTAGGATTACCATCTCCTGTATAATATCTCTGTGTAAAGTTCAGGCCCAATGTCATCCTTTAGGCCGACACAGTAACACAGCAAGGTAGGACCCCTGGGGAGACCTATGGGTATATATACAGCACATCTTGCTTAAGAAGATAGAGGAGACCATGACTTCCTGGCTGACACACTGACCAGAGACGCTGAGGTTCCTGCATGCAGACGCTCCAGCTCGCAGTGGTCTAACATCCCTCGCTGGGTGTCCAACTCGAGACCAGGACGGGGTCCCACATTCTCTAAACTCTCAGGTAATGGGGTGGACTAGATCCTAGAGGGATTCTTGGCACAACACCTACACAGATGCTAGGTACATTTAGGTACATCTAGTTAGGGAGGCATTGTAGGAGTACGCACTTTTTATCATGTGTTTTATGTACTTGTATATATTCCTGATTTCTGCAAGATGGTAGAACTATACCATCCCTTTACTTTCGTAGTACTGCTAATCATATATCTCTGCTACTGTCTAATGGTTGTTGCAGCTCATATATTCTACCCTAGAATAACAACTGTTCAATAAATTCTTATTGAAAACGACCCGCCTGTTTATTCTGAGTATCTCTCTGAGATGAAATAAGTAAGCACGAGTGACTGAGCGAAAGGTAGTATATTGTTTCCACGATTCTGAGGGATCAGGGTTGTCATGTTCTGAGGTTGCCAGAATCTATTCTCTCCTTGGTAAGAGGAGATTATAGTGGCACTGTGAGCTAGCTAATACAGATAGGCTAACGTATCCGGTGAGGGTGTACAGAATCAGTCTGCCGCCAATCCCACAGTTTATGTTATCCAAAACGCGCAGATCCTGTATAGGTTATATAGGAACTACACAACATGGCGCCCCCAACGTTGGTTGGGTACTTATTAGCAGTAGAATCTGAGTAGTTCAGTCGTGCTATTCTCAGAGACCCCTACTCACAAAACACCAGAGATGTCTGGAGTGGGTGGGCACAAACTCCGCCACAGCTGAGTAGGCTAAAAATCCTATTTATTGGCTGTTGGTTAATCAAGCTTGAAGGACACAGTGTTCCTAAAATTTGTGCATAAACACCGTATCTTGGTTCTCTTGAAAAGTTATTTAGTAAACTAAAAACAATGACTAACCAAGTCTTAGATACACTTCAACAAGAACTGCCCCTCACAGACGAGGAAAATACAGATGCAATACAAATTGCACCAAACTTTAGAAATACAGTCACCCTGAGACTGCTAGAGCATGGTTTATCATCTAGGGGTGGCACATTAGTTTTCGTGATTGAGGCACATGAATCGAACAGAACAGAGGTATTTTATTCATGGGTTACTTTCCCAGCAGCAAATGCAAGAACAAAAACATTTCACTCCTACACAGAAGGAGATGCACCAGCGGAATATTGTCCGTTCGAGGACATATAGGTTCCGCTCACGTACCAGGAACATTTATACTGGTTTAAAGGTGCCCTACCCCATACAAGAAGAAGAGTAAGACTCGGCCCGCTCGGAAGAGAAGGGGCAACATGGCCAATATTAGCGGCCTACACACCACATCCTGACATTGAAACAATGCCACCAGGAGACTTACTCATACAACATAAAGATTTAATTAAAATCTATAGGAACTTGATGCAATTCGTCATGAGGACACTTACAGTCCAACCAGCAATAGTTGCAACAAATGGAACTCAAATTCAGGGTACAGCAACTAAAATTACACCACAAACATTACATGTGCTAATGGGTAAAATGCCCACAAAACATGAACAAATGCCATTCTGGGTAGCTCTGAAAATAACACAGCTAGAGGCAGTGTTCCCGAATACTACCCCGTATGAAAAACACAGAATGCTAACAGTCTGCTTGCCCATGGGGATAACTCCACAAGTAGAGGATTGTACCACTTGGGGTACAGTCTTTGCTGCCATTTATACCAGAACTCATGGTATCCCATCATTAGCAGTAGTACCTGATGTATTGAGACAAATACAAAACGAGTATGGAGCAGAACCTGCCCTAAACTTAGGGATGAAGTTACTAGGTAGCTATGCCCAGGTATCAGCCATAATACTAGCTAACATTAAGGGGGAAGCAGCTTCAGTGGCTATACGCCAACGCCTAAGGGAATTCAGTCCTTTAGAACAAGAACACGAACTACCGAAAATAATTGAAACTGCATATGCAGAATTAGGCAGAGACAGTTTGGGTGGGAAAGCTTTAAAACCACAACTGATGGGTGGTCCTGAAAAGGACACTTCTAAGCAGACACCTTCTTCAACAAAAAAGAAGTGGGACAATAAAAAACAACAAAACTTTAGAGGAAACAGATCTCAATCCAGAGGTAGATCTCCTCCACAGGAGCTCTCCAAAAAGAGGTATAACCTTAGGATCAGGGATAATATTAGGAAACCTGACAGGTATCAGGATACTGATACACGTTCCTCTTGTTCCTTTCATGGTTCATCGAAAAACTCAGAGAGGGAAGGACGGTCAGACAGACAAGAAGAGCGTACAGAGACAAGCAGCACGCTCAAGATTACACTTCTAAAAAAGAAGAGAAACCAAAGCAAAAGCCACAGTTCAAAAATAAGAAGGTTGCAGGTCTAAAGATCAGGCATGTCCAGAATTCTGAGGACTCGACTACTGAACGGGGAATGGGCTCTGACGATGCTAGACAGTGCGGCAGAAATAACAATAGCTCGCCAGAACCTGATGGAATATCTGGAGACAGCGGACTTGAATGATTATATCACGGTAGAAACACCCGATACTAGGGTAAGTGTCCCACATAAAGTATATGAAATAACGCTCCAAATAGAGGGGGACAAATGTAGAACAGCGAGAGGTCTCTTTTGGGAGAACCTGACATTTAGCTATGATATTTTATTAGCTGAACAAGATTGGCCACCAGCATTCGTCATGGATTGCCCTAAAGGAGAAACGGTCATTCTTCCAGCATTCTCAGACCATATTCCCAGGCACTTACAACATACATATGCGCAGGAGTGGGCGGTAGCCCAGGCTCCGGCATTATACAAAAACCATTTTGAATGGGATGAGGATTCAACCCACCACATAATTCCTTTAAAAAATACTGCAACTGCACAGAGGCAGTATCCAATAAAGCAAGAAGCTAAAAAACAGGTCAGGGAGATCTTAGATCAACTTGAATACCAAGGAGTGATTGAAACTTGCACCTCACCAATGAACAATCCTTTGTTTCTTGTCATTTAAACCTGACAATTCATATCGTCTAGTTTTAGATTATAGACATTTAAACACTTGCACTAAGACATTTGCAGTCCAAAATGCACACAGTGCCACATTAATGAATAACATTGTGCAAAAAAAATATAAAACAACACTTGATATCTCAAATGGATTTTTCTGCCAAAATAAAGCGCCTAAAAGCAGGTATCTAACAGCCTTTTCAGCACTAGGGACCAAGCGGCAATTTTGTCGGCTCCCCCAAGGGAATAAGAACAGCCCGGGGTTGTTTACGGCCAGGGTAACAGAGTTACTTCAAAATTTGGATGAAGAGGCATTGTCCTATGTGGATGATATTTATCTGACGAACGATGACCTAGAGGAGCACTTGAACAGAGTGAATATCATAATTTGGGGAGTTGCATCTGAGGGCTACAAATTCAACTTTAAAAAATCAAAAATTGCCCATCTCAGTGTCCTGTTTTTAGGATATGAGCTTTCAAGTGAAGGAAAAAGCCTGGCAGCCACTTTTTTTGAAAACTGCGCGCTGCTCCAACCTCCAAAATCACTGAAAAACTTACAGTCAATTCTGAGTTTCCTAAATTTTGGTAGAACATACATTTTAGATTACGCAGAAAGAGTAAAACGTTGTTACCTTTCTAGTGTTGACACCGCAGTCAACACTGAGGGGAGCGCAAGGTGCATTCAGTGCAAAATTTGCACTCCCCTCAGTGTTGACTGTGGTGTCAACATTACACTCAACACTAAGGCTGAGGGGCCAATTCCGATTCCGGCTGGAAAACGAACCGACCGAGTAGGAGCCGGAATACATTCCGACCGACACGTACCGGTGCAGCCCGACCCGCCAAGTACGATGAGAAGCGAGCAAAACCCGACCGACTCGTACGGAACACAAGCCGAACGACCGAGCCACGCGGAAAACTGCAATCCGGCCGGAAAAACACACGATTCGAACCGACCGACTCGCACCCGGAACAATACCGAACGAGACGTACCCGCGGACTCCCACCCGCCAAGTACGATGCAAGGCGTGGAAAACACGACCGAGTCGCACGGAGGACAAGCCGTACGACCGACACGCATACAAAACTGCGAGGCGAAGCAACCCAAAACACCGCGACCGACGCGTACGCAGCATAGAAAACAGCACAAACACAGCGTGAACGAAACGGATAAGCCCGTACGAGACAACTGCAGGGTCCGACTCGGTCACAAGAACGTCTCCTACATGCACGAAAAGTACAAAGGGAAAATACACAAAAAAAGGCCAAACAAGCAATTACAAAGCCAATAAATACTGGGGGGAGGGGCAGGGAACAAAGACACACCCACAACTCCACCCATATAAAGGACACAAATCCCTACCATGATCCTTTGCAAATTCAAATTACCTGCCAGCACTCAACAGACAGCAACCACACACCCACAGCTCATCCATCACACAAGCCACACACCATCAGCACCACAACAAATAGAAACCTCACATACACCTAGCAAAACACACACTCACACACCTTCACCTGCACACCAACACACACATCACTCACCATCACCACCCATCACCATGCCCCCAAAGAAGAATCATAAGTTCCTAGATAGTGAATTGGAAGTCCTGGTAGATGAGATCCTCAGGGTAGAGCCACAGCTCTTTGGTACACTGGTCCAACAGACACCCATGTCACAGAAAACAAAGATGTGGGAGAGGATCGTCGACAGGGTGAACGCACAATCACCATGTTTGCGCACAAAGACAGACATCCAGAACAGGTGGTATGACGTGCGCAGGAGGGTCAAGGAGCTGTTGAAGAAGGACTACATCTTGAGCCAACACACCGGCAGTGGCCCTCCTGCCAAGCCAGTATACCTCAGGCCCTGGGAGGAGAAGGTGCGGGCCATCCTACCACCAGTGAGCGTCTATGGACTAGAAAACATCCCAGAGCCTGGTGAGTACACAACAAATGTACACAATATTCTGCGACTACACACACACATCACTGTCAAGGGGAGAGTCAAACCATGCACTCTTAGCAAATACACAGCAACCAGAACAGAATCATCCCAAAATGTGTATGTCACTCAGAGAAACACAACACATGCCATCTCAAAGTGACATTTAACTGTGTCATCACATGTACAAACACAACTACAACTACAGCTAGGCAGTGGCACAAATATAACTGACAAACACATCCAGACAAGTAGCCACCACTACAACACCACCACACAGTGAAGCCCACTGAAAGAAAGGAAATATGTGTATGCTGGGCAAGTCAGTGTAGCCAATAGCATGATGGGAGTTGTAGGCACAGATATTGGTCACCCCCACAACTGTCCCATCAACACCACCATGAACCATGCGCACATCACAGGGAGTGGAAAAGGACTCACAAGATGGCTGACACTGGCTACTGCTGTGGGGAGCACAAGGCCCTGCTGGCAACTGTGCAACAACCAACAGCAGGACACCACTGACTGACATCCTGAAAGACAACTTGCACTCCCTGCAATGGAAGCACGTTCCATGGTGGGATATCTGGCTGGGTGGGAAGGAGGACTCACAGCACTGACCATAGTCACAAGCACCTCCCCTCACACACCCCCTCAACACAAACTCCACATAACCCACCTGGGAGAATGCAATGCCTCACATCCTAACTCAAGATCCCACAAAGAACCACCACCCTGGGTTATGCTGTGTGAAGCACAGGGACACTCCTGGGACTTTTAGCCAAACAACTGCCAGGACAACACTCCCAGCCATCCATTCAGCACAGGCAGCCCACCCCACAGGGAAGCAGAGTCAAAAGGAAGGAAGGATGGGCATGCTGGGAAGGGGGTGGAGGCAATAGCATGATGGGAGTTGTAGGCACAGATATTGCTCACCCTCACAATTGGCCCATCAACACCACTCTCAACCATGCTCACATCACAGGGAGTGGAAAAGGACTCACAAGATGGCTGACACTGGGTACTGCTGTGGGGAGCACAAGGCCCTGCTGGCAACTGTGCAACAACCAACAGCAGGACACCACTGTCAGCCATCTTGCCATTGCTCTCACACTCACACACACTGAAGTCCACCCAAAAGCAAGTAAGTATGGGCATGCTGGGAAGTGGGGTGGAGGCAATAGCATGATGGGAGTGGTAGCCACAGCTCAACATCCCCCACCCACATGGGCCCAGCAAGCTCACACTCAAGCATGCACACCCCACAGAGAGTGGAAAGCCCCATCAAAGATGTCTGACACTGGTGCTCTGTTGTGGGGAGCACAAGGCCATGCTGGGAACTGCCCACCAACCAACAGCAGGACACCACTGTCAGCCATCTTGCCATTGCTCTCACACTCACACACACTGAAGTCCACCCAAAAGCAAGTAAGTATGGGCATGCTGGGAAGTGGGGTGGACGCAATAGCATGATGGGAGTGGTAGTCACAGATATTGGTCACCCCCACAACTGTCCCATCAACACCACCCTGAACCATGCGCACATCACAGGGAGTGGAAAACAACTGACAAGATGGCTGACACTGGCTACTGCTGTGGGGAGCACAAGGCCCTGCTGGCAACTGTGCACCAACCAACAGCAGGACACCACTGACTGACATCCTGAAAGACAACTTGCACTCCCTGCAATGGAAGCACGTTCCATGGTGGAATATCTGGCTGGGTGGGAAGGAGGACCGGATGTCAACCAAATACAACCAATGCAGACCATGTACACACCCCAACATTCACATAGAAATGCCCAAATAATGCAGGACAATGTGCTACACCAATATCAACCCCTGACTGTGACAACTTAGGACAATGCAATGTACAGGCCCGCATCCAGAGGCACAGTCACAACTGTCAGGTGTGTCAACCATTGATGCCTGCAGAAACATAACATACATTGTGTGTGTCTCCCAAAAACAGGTGATGATGGGGACACAGCAGCAGACGCTGAGGAGTCCTCGTCCCAGGCTCAAGAGGATACGGAGCTCACTGGTGTGGAACAGCCTCTGCCCTCCTCGGATGAAGAAGACCTACCTGGCACCTCCGGAGCAAGTCATCATGCAGCACCAGCAGGACCACCAGCTGCACCCCCTGCACCCACCCCTCCAACGACTGTCAACACACATACCACCCCTGCCGACATGGACAGACCAAGGAGCACCACCACCACCAGCACAGGGACCCTGGACCAACGTGGGGCCATGGACACCACCACCACCAACAACCCACAAGGTGGCCCAGGGTCACCTGTGCGTGCCACCTCAGGTACTGCACGTGTCGCCAGGGGTGGTGGGAGGGGTGGGAGACATAGGTCGCTGCTCGCAGAGGGGTCTGGACTGCATGATGACCCACAACTGGCACGCATAGCCGATGCGTACCAGTCCAGCACCGGAGAGTTCAGCCAGGTAGTGGGGCTCCTCAGGGACATTAAACAGCAGCAGGCTGCCCATCATGCCCGCTTGGACTCACACATGTCCCGCGTGGAGTCCAAGTGGGACACACTGCAAGAGATGACGGCGGTGCATAGGGACATATTACAATGCCTCCGCCAGATGAGCAGCAACCAGTCAACACCTCCCTGTGTGCCCACAACATCTGGTGCTGAAACAACTGCAACTGCCACAGGGAGGGCGGATGACTCTGGCGAAGAGTCCCCTGCACCGCAGCAGCCTGCACTTGAGGGTCCCCCCCAAAGAAGAGGGGCCGTCCGAGGAGGGGCAAGTGAGAGGCCGATGGCCATGTGCAACCCCCAGGAAGCCAAAACCTGTTCTGGATAATCACCTTTGTGCGCAAACTGTTCACCCTGTTGACTGCAACACAACTCTCCCACATGACATGGGGAGCTCAAGTTGGACCAATGTCTCTGATTACTGTGGACTTTACTCTGGACATTTCTGCTACCAGGACTTCCAAATCATCTAGGAACTTTGGATCACAATCACAATGTACAGCACCCACCATCCTGTGCACTATACTCACACATGTATGTCAATAAACTCACTAATACACCATACTTGCCTCTGTTGTGATTCCTATGTTGTCTCAGAAGTGGCGATGATGATCGGGGAAATGACACTGTGCATGCTAACTGCTACAGCAAGTACAACACCGGCATGTGAGTCATGGCGACGTCACACATATGAGGGAGGCACACCACCAGGGCTACACAACACATACACACCATGGCCATCTGACTCATCGCCTACACTGATGTTGCCAGGAAATACGTTGCATTGCACAGACCCAACACCTATTCACAGTCTGTGTTAACTAGCCCACTGGTGCAGTAAGCAAATGTCAGTCAGATGTGTGATCACAGACAACGCACATCACAAAGTGAAGCACAGGTTTATTACACATTTGCAACATGTTGTAACCACCACAGATGCAAGGTAATCCCACCTGGCAGCGGGCACACAGTCAACAAGTGTAGAAGGAAGGAAGTCCATGGGTGTGGTGCACATCACCTGTAGGGACACAACAGCTACCACCCGGGAAGTCGAATCACGGTGTTGGGGATCACAGTTGACCAAACGACTCTGAAAGTACCCTGTGAAGGACAGAAATGACACACAGTCAAAAGCACTGAAGAACAGGACAGAACTGCAATACTCATGCACAATACATGTTACAAGATACCCACCCAGAACCAAGTTAGCATGTCAACACTGTTGGGGAGTACAGACTACCTGCAAGGACACATCGCTACACGCATACAGTCATGTAGCCCATGGACACACTCAAACAGCACCAGAGCACCACCAACACATATCATGCAAACTCACATCATTGACATGACATCTCTGGATACTCACATTCAGCTGAAGAAGTTGGTGATGAGCTGTGTGCGGACATCACCATCATCATCATCATCATCACTGGCATCGTGGTCCAGGCCAGGATCCTCCACAGGTGGCGGACGTTGGTCATCGTCATCCAGGATGAGAGGCAACTCCTTCCGCACTGCCAGGTTGTGGAGCATGCAGCAGACGATGATAATCTTGCACACCTTTGCTGGGGCATATGGGAGGGACCCTCCTGTCTTGTCGAGGCAGCGGAAGCGGCTCTTCAGGAGACCAAATGTCCGCTCAATCACTCTCCTGGTCCGACCATGTGCCTCATTGTAGCGCATCTGGGCTGGTGTCACAGGGTTCCTGAGGGGCGTCAGCAACCACGGCATGTTGGGGTATCCGGAGTCACCTACATACAGACAATTGCACATTAGCAGAGTTGGAAAAGAGGGTGGAACACTACATAGCAGAACACACACAATGGTACAAAGTCAGTACACACCAACAAGCCAGGCACGCTGGTTCGGCATCTGTGCCATCATCCTCGGGATGCGACTACTCCTCATCACGTAGGCATCGTGTGCAGAACCAGGGAAACGGGCACACACGTGTGAGATGCTCATATCTGCAAGACAGACCACCAGTGCATTGACCGAGTGGTAGTGTTTGCGGTTACGGTAGGCCTGCTCTTGGGCCTGTGGTGGTACCAAAGCCACATGTGTCCCATCAATGGAGCCAATGACATGCGGCATCCTCCCCAGGGCATAGAAGTCACTCTTCACGCCAGTGAGTCGTTGGAGTCTAGGGAAATAGATGTACTGGTTCAGGTATATCAACATAGCCTCCAAAACATCCCGGAGCACACGGCTGAACATGGTCTGTGACATCCCACCAGCAGTCGCCAGAGTGTGTTGAAAGGTACCGGTGGCAAAGAAGTGTAGGGCTGCCATCACCTTCACCTTGGGGGTCAGCGCTGTAGGGTACGGACGGCCAGGTTGCAAATGTGGTGCCAAGCGCACTGCCAAATCCTCAATCAGCTGCCTGGTGAAGCGGTACCGTCGGATGCTGTCACGTTCCACCATCGTTGCCAGGTCAGGGAATGGTCTATGGACAGCTGGTGCCCTGCAGTGCATAGGTGAAGAAAGCAAGATTGTCAGTCACCCCACATATGTGGCATTGAACACACTCAACATCACATGATACATCATTATGAGGCACAAGTACATGATGTGTGCAGTTCCGTAAGGATATGTATGGCACATACATGGCCAACATCTAACATCACAGTTCAACAAGTGGCATCAATAAGTCCCAGGTCGTGCCATTGGATATCATGAGGCCGTGTCCCAGTTCCCATCTCCTGCTGCCAAATTACAAACACACCCCACAGTGACATGTGAGGACTGATGTGCCCCAGGCATCACAGCTCAACGACAGGTAGATTCCCAGGGACCCTGTATTGCCACATGGACACTGGCATGACATGGTGTATCATGTATACACCACAGCAAAACAACCATGACCCCCACAGGTAGTGGTCCCTGTTGCCTCGGCAGGACAGACATGGACGTCTGTGACACACACACGCACAACATCAAAGTCCATGCACAAACAACGTGGATGTGGAGACTGCCTCCCATTGTGCACATGAAATCAGAGACATTGGTAACACAACATGCACACAGACTGTGGAGGACCATCACCATTGTGCCAATGGGTCACCCTGGGTTAAACATACCGTCCCACATGGGACTCAGGGGGTATGTGACATGACATACACATACACCACCGTGAAATGTGACCATGCCACATGCTCAGATATGAACAGTTGCACATCACAGTGGTCATGTACACGAAACACCAAGGATTCTGTCCCCATGAACACGTGCACAGCCTGGGGGTGGCTGCCCCCAAGTGACACCCACAGAACAACATGTTCACCCCCATACACGGAATAGGTAATGCAGCCTTACATGCCGTAGGATACAGTTTGGACAGGCTGTGGTGTTGTAGGTGTGCCCCTCACTCCCTGGGAAGTATATGTGGCTGGCATATGTTCACCTGTGACAGGCATGGTGACATATGCCAGTGACTTGTACAGGGATGCGTTGGACAGCAATGGACCGATCAGTGCGCACACATTGGCCATTGCATTCAATGTGCGCTGGTACGCGTTGTATTCGCAATACGCGTTGGACAGCAATGGACCGATCAGTGCGCACACGTTGGCCATTGCATTCAATGTGCGCTGGTACGCATTGTACTCGCAATACGCGTTGGACAGCAATGGACCGATCAGTGCGCACACGTTGGCCATTGCATTCAATGTGCGCTGGTACGCGTTGTATTCGCAATACGCGTTGGACAGCAATGGACCGATCAGTGCGCACACGTTGGCCATTGCATTCAATGTGCGCTGGTACGCGTTGTATTCGCAATACGCGTTGGACAGCAATGGACCGATCAGTGCGCACACATTGGCCATTGCATTCAATGTGCGCTGGTACGCGTTGTACTCGCAATACGCGTTGGACAGCAATGGACCGATCAGTGCGCACACATTGGCCATTGCATTCAATGTGCGCTGGTATGCGTTGTATTCGCAATACGCGTTGGACAGCAATGGACCGATCAGTGCGCACACATTGGCCATTGCATTCAATGTGCGCTGGTACGCGTTGTATTCGCAATACGCGTTGGACAGCAATGGACCGATCAGTGCGCACACGTTGGCCATTGCATTCAATGTGCACTGGTACGCGTTGTATTCGCAATACGCGTTGGACAGCAATGGACCGATCAGTGCGCACACGTTGGCCATTGCATTCAATGTGCGCTGGTACGCGTTGTATTCGCAATACGCGTTGGACAGCAATGGACCGATCAGTGCGCACCATTGGCCATTGCATTCAATGTGCGCTGGTACGCGTTGTACTCGCAATACGCGTTGGACAGCAATGGACCGATCAGTGCGCACACATTGGCCATTGCATTCAATGTGCGCTGGTACGCGTTGTATTCGCAATACGCGTTGGACAGCAATGGACCGATCAGTGCGCACACATTGGCCATTGCATTCAATGTGCGCTGGTACGCGTTGTACTCGCAATACGCGTTGGACAGAAATGGACCGATCAGTGCGCCACATTGGCCATTGCATTCAATGTGTGCGGGTACGCGTTGTATCCTAGGTACGCGATGGACAGCAATGGTCCGATCGGTGTGCCCGGCCGGCCCATTGCATTCAATGTGTGCGGGTACGCGTTGTATCCTAGGTACGCGATGGAACAGCAATGGTCCGATCGGTGTGCCCGGCCGGCCCATTGCATTCAATGTGTGCGGGTACGCGTTGTATCCTAGGTACGCGATGAACAGCAATGGTCCGATCGGTGTGCCCGGCCGGCCCATTGCATTCAATGTGTGCGGGTACGCGTTGTATCCTAGGTACGCGATGAACAGCAATGGTCCGATCGGTGTGCCCGGCCGGCCCATTGCATTCAATGTGTGCGGGTACGCGTTGTATCCTAGGTACGCGATGAACAGCAATGGTCCGATCGGTGTGCCCGGCCGGCCCATTGCATTCAATGTGTGCGGGTACGCGTTGTATCCTAGGTACGCGATGAACAGCAATGGTCCGATCGGTGTGCCCGGCCGGCCCATTGCATTCAATGTGTGCGGGTACGCGTTGTATCCTAGGTACGCGATGAACAGCAATGGTCCGATCGGTGTGCCCGGCCGGCCCATTGCATTCAATGTGTGCGGGTACGCGTTGTATCCTAGGTACGCGTTGAACAGCAATGGTCCGATCGGTGCGCACCCATTGGCTATGGCCTGGCCTGGCAACGGACGCGTTTTCAAAATTTGAACGAGTCTGATGCTGTAAATTCAGTTGGTCACCCACAACAATGTTGCAATTTCATGGGTGTCATGAAGTTGAACATTTGAAGGATGCTGGGGGCGTGTGTAAGTGGTGCAATTCCATGGATTGGCCAGATTCAGAAGATGCAAACGACTTGGACCTATCACTTTGGACACATGGGACAGTATCTGCCTCTGCAGCACACATATAATGCTGGCTGTTCCCCTGAGAGCTCACTTGCCTGCACTACATGCTCCAGGACGACATCTGCCACTACCACTGCTGCTGTCTCTGCACCCTCTGGACCCTGCAATGGCACGTACTGTGGAGAGAGCCCCAGCCTTCAGCACTGAGGAGAACCAGGCCCTGCTGGACAGCCTCCTTCCACAGTACAGCAAGCTGTATGGGAAACCAGGGGAGCAGGTGAGTGTTCTGTCCACTGCCTTTCTAAATGTGCATGTTGTCTGACTAGCAAGGCTAACAGTCTGCACGCCACTGGCTAGCAGGCTCACTGAGTAGTTGTCACCCCCCATAGTGTGTAGTTACATGCACTGGACAGGAATAGTGCAGTGACAGTGCATTTAAACAAGGTTTTACTGCCCAGGCAATGATACCATGTAGTAACTGCTGGCATACTGTCCATGGCCATCGTTGCACTGCCTGTGTACATCATGTGCCCCTGTGATTGAGACATGTATATCCAACTGTGTAATGCACGGTTATGTTGCACGTGTAGTAATGGCATTCTCACTTTGTCATCCTCACAGGTTGATGCCCACCAGAAGCAGAAGATATGGCTGACCATCGTCCGGGCAGTGAGATCCGTGGGGGTCTACAAGCGCCGGATCCGCAACTGCCAGAAGAGGTGGCAGGACCTTCGGGGCTGGACCCGGAGGATCGCACGGGTCCAGCTGAAGCTGTCGCCTCCTCGCAGGAGGGGCGGACACCGGACCCTGACCCCCACATGCTGAGGATCCTGGCGGTGGTCTTCCCTGATCTGGATGGGCAGCTGAAGGCCAGAGAGCAGCAAGGAGGGGGTGAGTCCATGTCTGCATTGTGAACTATGTCTGCCATGCTATGTGCCCTCCTCTGGCCTGGTTAAACTTCCACAGTACATCAGTCTTGTGGTCCAGGACCCATGTCCCTCTATTGTGCACTGCCCACTCCTCATCTGATACCCAGGTGTGGCCCTTACAGTCAGGGTATTGTGTCACTTGGGTACTGTGTCCTTGCAGTTTGCTTGACTCAAGGTGGGGGACAGCATCTGTTTCCCTGACTCTGTGGTGGGCATCATGGGTGGGTCCATTGCTTACACAATGCCTGTGTTCTGACATGTGTTCTGCGTGTTACTTTGATATGTGGCCCAATTGCTGAGCTGATCCACCACATGTGCCTGGGGTATCTGGCACACACCCATGCTGCGGGTGGGAACAATGTTTGGGCCCCAGGAGTGTGTATATAACGTGTGTCACACATACTTAGCCAGCTGCCTACTGTCCAGGGCTCATCCCTCATTCATGTGGGGCAGGACAGTCATGCCTACTCCAGGCCATACAATACACTCTGTACTCCCACTGCCGTGTATCAGCTGACACGTTTTGCTCAGTGATTTGTCCCCTCAGGTGTCTGCCTCTGTGTCAGTGTGCTGTGGCTTCGTTGTCAGGTCTGCTGGGGTGTTCCTCGGTTGGGGCTCCGCATGCCACCGGAGATGTGACCATAGGAGATGATACTTGTGTGACACATAGGTGTTTGATCACCTGACCGTGCAGACTGGGGTATGCGAATATGAAGTTCAGGCAGCTGTTTCCCATTCACAGCAGATTGTGAGGTGCTCAGGTGCAGAGGGTAGTGTTACAGGTCTCCCATATGTCCAATGGGTATGACCTGGACAGATGAGGGTTCAGATGATGTGGTGTGTGGGGGATGTACATGTGCACTTGTTCAGCTCCAGGACTTGCATTCCCCATGATCTACTATTGTGACACAGTGCAGAGTGTTGTTGTCTGGCTGCCCTGCCCATGTGACTGGAGACAGTGATGTATGACTTAGCAGGCATGGCTGTGCCATGGCATGTGACTTCCTATTAGTGATCCTGCAGGGGAGTGACATGTGCTACATGCACACCATTGTGGCAATGGCTATCAGGACATGGGTGCATCATGGTGTCTGTCGCTGGTATGCATCACATGCATTTCCTATTTGACTCTGGGCATCCCTTTCATCCGGACACCTGTACTGACTCAGTGGCAAGAGTTGTGATGTGTGCATGTCCACATGCTTCACCGGGTTCTCTGCACTGTCCAAATACTGTGTAGGTGGTGCATGTGTCCACACTGGGGTATTGCCATCCAACAGACACCAGACAGATGGGTGCAAGGCCAGGTGGGATGTGAGTGCCATGGTTGACCATCAGACTGACAATTGACTTCTCCTGTTCTGTTTGTGCAGTTTTAGCAATGTTCAACTAAGGATGCCAGGGCTTGCTCTGTAATGTGCTGTACTTACTGTGGTGTGTGCGTTCGGTGCAGGTGACTGATGTCTGTCTGTTTCCCTATTGTTTGCAGATACATCCACGGCCACAGGAGGGGACAGCTCCACGGACCAGGAGGAGCCGCAGAGCCAGACTGGGTCAGCAGCCGAGGAGTGGTCGGAGGGACCCAGTGGCATGGAGGGCGAGGGGAGCCACACCGAGGAGTCCTCAGCACCATCCACCTCAGCTGAGGACCAGAGCAACTCGGACGATGACTCCCTTATGGAGGCGGGTGTCAGCAGCCACCACACCCCAGCTAGTGTTGTTGTCCCCGCCACCACCACCACCACCCTCCCGTCGGCTCCCATTCCCGAGGTCCGTGGAGGCTCCCATGTTCGGGAGCGTGTCTCCTTCGGGCCAGGCACCGCACCCCCTGCCCCTGTGTCCCCTGCTGCCCTGAGTGAGGAGTCTGTGTACCTCCTCCGCCAGCTCCATGTAGGACAGACAGCGATGCTGAGTGTCCTCCATGCACACACCAGTCTGTTGACTCAGCTGGTGTCGTTCATGGAGGGCATCTCATCGGGCATGTCTGACCTACAGAGGGGCAATAGGTCCATGGACTCCTCCCTGACGGCAGCAGTGTCCCTCCTCCGACAGTCCCTCACCCCTCCTGCCTCTGCCCCATCCACACTCCCCAGCACCTTACCCGTCCCAAGCACACACACACTGGCACAGGCACACACCAGCACAGACACATGCAGCACACAGACACACACGCCACAAACAAGACGCACACGCACGCACCGTCAGGGGACTGAAACCACACTCACAGGGGATGGGGCACAGGCACAAACACACGCATCCACAAGCACTGCGCAGTCCTCAGTTGCCTCTCCCTCCAAAGACCCCTCCCTTGCCTCACCTGCAACCCCAAAGACACAGCGGCTCTTCCTCTGTGACCTTGGCCTCTTCCCCTCCGATCCAGCTGATCCAGCATTCAGGGGGAAGAGGAAGCCCACCCACACGGAGCGGAGTGCCCCTGGCCCCCGGACACCATCCCCCAGGCGCAGACCGACTGAGGCCCCCACCCGCAAGTCCCCCCGGTCCCGGAAGAGCAAGACCCCGCCGCCGCCCTGCAGCTCAGGCACCAAGTCTCCTTCCTCCATCCCTCAGGCCCCCACTCCACAGGTGCCCCCACCACACCCTGCCCCAGGTTCCCCCACCCACAGATACACCATCCCCAGAAGGGTCAGGCCTTCTCCCCTGCCACTTGCTCTTCCGGCCCCACACCCCCCGCTGCGCTTGTCTGTACCACTGATGTGGTGAGGGTGTCCTCCCCTCTGTCCTGCCCACCTTACCTGATCCCCATTCTCCTCCCCTGGAGGTAGGCACTGCAGTGGAGTCCACTATCACCCTGTCTGACTTGGGCACTGCAGTGGCGGACCTGTCCACTCCATCTGCAGGGTCCACTGCAGTCGTGCCGGCACCCACAACATCTGAGTCATGCCCCCCAGTTGTGCCGGCACACACCATGTCAGACACCTCCACTGCAGTTGTCAGTGGCTCTCCAGCACCCACCACCCCTTCCCTGCCTCCTCCTGGTGAGCCCTGATCCTGTCCCTGCGGTGCCTGGCCTGCCCCCCGTATGCCCCTCCTAGGGGATTGTCCCTGGTTTTGATCAGTGCAGGCATGCGTAGGGTGACATCTGCCACTGTCACCCTGTATTGACTTCCTTGATGGACTGGCCATTGGCCTTTGTTGATTCCTTACAGTTTTTCCAAGTTTTGAACCCACATATGCTGAATAAAGCAACTTTCTGTTCTCTAGTGCTTTTACTTCTGATGTACATGATGTTGATGACGCTAACCATGCCCTTGCTGCAGTGATGGTGATATTTGGTCTCATGAAAATGAAGTGTTACTGTGCAGGAACCCATGTGGTCCAGGGGGACAGTGTCCTATCCTGTGGTGTATCCATGTCATCCTTAGCAGCATCTGAGGGTGTCATGTTTTCAATATTTGGCAATGGGATTTCCTACTTACATTAGCAATGTCACATCTGTGGGTTCCACCCATGCACATCTGTTGTGTTTGCCATTGTTCAATTAGTCTACTTCCCTGACCGTGTGGCCATCTCCACTGGACATGCAGGTTTGGGCATCAATGGGGAAGGACTCATCTGTGTTGTCAGTGCAACTTGCTATACATGTGTGTTGGATCTGTGCTGTTGATTTCGTTGACATTCCCATGACCAGGCTGATGTGACGGGAGCCTTCATTTGGTGCTAATTGTTGACTGTGTGACCAAGTGTTCTGCTGACATGATGGAGCCCTACTGATGCGACATATGGCACAGCTTTCCTCACACAGGAGTGGAGTCCCCTCATGGCAGTGTGTACTCCTGTGACATCTTGTGCGCCCAAGGTGTGTGTTGTATGAGCATGTCTGTGTGTAAACTTCCATTTTGCTGTGCATGTTGGGATCCCTAGTGATGTTCCTGTTTGTGATGCTTGCTGAGTTGACCTATGTTCCCCCAAAGTCTTCTCCCTGGGTTCTCTGTGATGTGGGTGCATGGCACATTACTGGTCATCAGGGTGTCACCCATAGGTGTGTTTGCTGTCAGGGCTGAGTTTGTGGGCAGACGCTGATGTGTCACAGTCAGGATTCCCCTTTGCACTTGTTGTTTACACCTGTCATGTGATTTCTGGTTTGTGTTAGCTTTCATTGGTTGTGACACGTTGTGTGTGTGACTGCTGGCACTCCTCAGGGCTGCAATGTTGGTAGTTGTCTATATGTGTTCTTTGTGGGTGACCTTGGCTTCTTCATAGGTGTGTGACTGTGGCTGGGATCCCATTGGTTGGTGTGGTATTGCCGTCATGTCCATGTACAGCGTAGTGTGCAGTGTGTCAGACATTCAGGAGTCTGGTTGAGTGGCCATGTGTGATGTGTTTCTGCACCTTGGTTCCCACCACCCCCCTGGGATTGTCATGGGTGCATGTGCAATGTCACCAGTGCATGTGAGCTTCACTGCTGCACATTGTTGGAGGTCGAGGTGTGTGGTGTTGAGTGTGTGCAGATGAGAGTTGTTGCCCGGCTAGACCCCTGCCTCCATGTTGGCCTTGGCTGACAGGCCGTGCTGATTGATTTGTGCTTGTGTAGGTGTGATGGTAGTTTGTTGCTCAGGACACATGACTGTGGTTCACAGTGTGAACGACATCTAGCTTTGTCATCACAGTGGGATTGTAATACAGCCCAGGGTCACCACATTGTGGGGGCCCTGGGGGTAGTGCTGTGGTGTCTCTGTGTCTTGCTGTGTCAGTTGCTGTTCCTACATGCTTGTGTGACATGTGTGATTTCTGCTCCCTCTCATCTGACAATGCCTGATTGCCCACATAGGGGATTTGGATCCATGAGTTACCTTTGTGTGGCACTGTATGCACATCTGTGTAATTGGTATTCAGGCCTCCTCATGTGTTGTGTGGTTGCCTGGGGACACTGGTACCCCAGCCTCACCTGTTGTGTTTGATGTGCAGTGTGGGTCTGCCTGTTTGTGTATGTGCATCGGCACCACTGCATTGGCATATCTTAGGTGTGCCATTGGCTGTATGTTGTTTGGTGTGTTTGCCCTGCTGTCCCTGGGACTCCTAGGTCATCAGTCAGCACAATGATCATTGTGTGTGTGTCCCATTGCTGCCATGGTATGGTATCTGTTCACCTCACATCTACAGTCTCCACTGGGTATCTGAATTTGTGTGCCCCTTGGTGCAAATATATGGGTCTGCATTCTGATGGTCACTTCTGTCATTGTGTCATTGATGAATGTTGACAGTGTCAGCCACCATGGGTGATGTTTGTCTGCACATGGCCAAAGGTATGTCTTATTTGCACTGCACTGTTTGCCTCCCCATTCTATGTTGCTATGGGACACAAGCACTACTTTGCCACTGATGTGTTTGTTGTTCTGTGACCAGGAATCATCCATGCAGTTTGGCAGTTGCAGCTTTTTCTTTGTCAACACTTACATTTTGGTCACTGTGATGATGGGGGTTTGGACCCCATTGCCACAATGTTCAATATGTGCTTCAGCTATGGACCCCACACTTACATTTTGGGCACTGTGATGATGGGGGTTTGGACCCCATTGCCACAATGTTCAATATGTGCTTCAGCTATGGACCCCACACTTACATTTTGGGCACTGTGATGATGGGGGTTTGGACCCCATTGCCACAATGTTCAAAATGTGCTTCAGCTATGGACCCCACACTTACATTTTGGGCACTGTGATGATGGGGGTTTGGACCCCATTGCCACAATGTTCAAAATGTGCTTCAGCTATGGACCCCACACTTACATTTTGGGCACTGTGATGATGGGGGTTTGGACCCCATTGCCACAATGTTCAATATGTGCTTCAGCTATGGACCCCACACTTACATTTTGGGCACTGTGATGATGGGGGTTTGGACCCCATTGCCACAATGTTCAATATGTGCTTCAGCTATGGACCCCACACTTACATTTTGGGCACTGTGATGATGGGGGTTTGGACCCCATTGCCACAATGTTCAAAATGTGCTTCAGCTATGGACCCCACACTTACATTTTGGGCACTGTGATGATGGGGGTTTGGACCCCATTGCCACAATGTTCAAAATGTGCTTCAGCTATGGACCCCACACTTACATTTTGGGCACTGTGATGATGGGGGTTTGGACCCCATTGCCACAATGTTCAATATGTGCTTCAGCTATGGACCCCACACTTACATTTTGGTCACTCTGATGATGGGGGTTTGGACCCCATTGCCACAATGGTCATGGCCTGCTTGCATTGTGGGTGCCACACACATTTATGTGTGGCACTTGTGATAGGGGGTCACATTGTATGTTCACAGTCCTGTTCAGTGTTGTAGGCATTTGACACAGTCTACACACGCTTGTCATGGTGTTGGGGGGATGTCTTTGTGTTGCATTCTTTCTGCTGGTGTGTGCTTCTTGTGGCATGTATTTGCCATCCTGTGAGTGGGGGTGTTGTTGGTGGTAGGCATCCAGCCCCCCATGGGTAGAGGTGGTAGTAGTGGTAGGCACCTGGCACCCCCTGGGTAGAGGTGGTAGTAGTGGTAGGCATCTGGCACCCCCTGGGTAGAGGTGGTAGTAGTAGTAGGCATCTGGCACCCCTGGGTAAGGGTGGTAGTGGTGGTAGGCATCTGGCACCCCTGGGTAGAGGTGGTAGTAGTGGTAGGCATCTGGCACCCCTGGGTAGAGGTGGTAGTAGTGGTAGGCACCTGGCACCCCTGGGCAAGGGTGGTAGTAGTGGTAGGCACCTGGCACCCCCTGGGTAAGGGTGGTAGTAGTGACAGGCATCCAGCCCCCCATGGGTAGAGGTGGTAGTAGTGGTAGGCACCTGGCACCGCCTGGGTAAGGGTGGTAGTAGTGACACGCATCCAGCCCCCCATGGGTAGAGGTGGTAGTAGTGGTAGGCACCTGGCACCCCCTGGGTAAGGGTGGTAGTAGTGACAGGCATCCAGCCCCCCATGGGTAGAGGTGGTAGTAGTGGTAGGCACCTGGCATCCCCATGGGTAGAGGTGGTAGTAGTGGGAGGCATCTGGCACCCACATGGGTAGAGGTGGTAGTAGTGGTAGGCACCTGGCACCCCCATGGGTAGAGGGGGTAGTAGTGGTAGGCATCTGGCACCCCCTGGGTAAGGGTGGTAGTAGTGACAGGCATCCAGCCCCCCATGGGTAGAGGTGGTAGTAGTGGTAGGCACCTGGCACAACCTGGGTAAGGGTGGTAGTAGTGACAGGCATCCAGCCCCCCATGGGTAGAGGTGGTAGTAGTGGTAGGCATCTGGCACCCCTGGGTAAGGGTGGTAGTAGTGACAGGCATCCAGCCCCCCATGGGTAGAGGTGGTAGTAGTGGTAGGCATCTGGCACCCCTGGGTAGAGGTGGTAGTAGTGGTAGGCATCCAGCCCCCATGGATAGAGGTGGTAGTAGTGGTAGGCATCTGGCACCCCTGGGTAGAGGTGGTAGTAGTGGTAGGCATCCAGCCCCCAATGGGTAGGAGGTGGTAGTAGTGGTAGGCACCTGGCACCCCCATGGGTAGAGGTGGTAGTAGTGGTAGGCACCTGGCACCCCCTGGGTAAGGGTGGTAGTAGTGACAGGCATCCAGCCCCCCATGGGTAGAGGTGGTAGTAGTGGTAGGCACCTGGCACCCCCATGGGTAGAGGTGGTAGTAGTGGTAGGCATCTGGCACCCCCTGGGTAAGGGTGGTAGTGGTGGTAGGCATCTGGCACCCCTGGATAGAGGTGGTAGGCATCTGGCACCCCCTGGGTAGAGGTGGTAGTAGTGGTAGGCATCTGGCACCCCCTTGGTAGAGGTGGTAGTAGTGGTAGGCATCTGGCACCCCTTGGGTAGAGGTGGTAGTAGTGGTAGGCATCCAGCCCCCCATGGGTAGAGGTGGTAGTAGTGGTTGGCACCTGGCACCCCCATGGGTAGAGGTGGTAGTAGTGGTAGGCACCTGGCACCCCTGGGTAAGGGTGGTAGTAGTGACAGGCATCCAGCCCCCATGGGTAGAGGTGGTAGTAGTAGTAGGCACCTGGCACCCCCATGGGTAGAGGTGGTAGTAGTGGTAGGCATCTGGCACCCCCTGGGTAAGGGTGGTAGTGGTGGTAGGCATCTGGCACCCCCTGGATAGAGGTCGTAGTAGTGGTAGGCATCTGGCACCCCCATGGGTAGAGGTGGTAGTAGTGGTAGGCACCTGGCACCCCCATGGGTAGGGGTGGTAGTAGTGGTAGGCATCCAGCCCCCCATGGGTAGAGGTGGTAGTAGTGGTAGGCAACTGGCACCCCCTGGGTAGTGGTGGTAGTAGTGGTAGGCATCCAGCCCCCCCTGGGTAGAGGTGGTAGTAGTGACAGGCATCCGGGCCCCTATGTGTATATGTGGCATTGGTGATGGGCATCCCGCCCCTATGGTGCTGCTGTTTCTCGTGTAAGTAATTTCTGCATCCCTCTGTGTGTGTGTGATATGTCGGGTACGTGTAGTTTGTTTTTGTGGTTGGTGTCTGACTTACCTTCTGCGCCGTACGCGTCCATGCCTGTTCCGGTAGTAGATGTAGAATATTGGTAGGATCGGAACGATGGGATTCATGGTTGGTCTGCCTCGTTCATCTTTGTCGTTGCTTCGCCTCGTCCTCGTCGCTTGCGTGTTCGCCTCGTAGCCGTGGATCGTGTTGTGGCGCGAATCGGAGCTTATGTGCGCTCTCCCGGATGCTTTGACGTGCCGTGCATAGCGACGGGTTCGGCGCGTACCGGAAGCGCATCGTACTTGTCCGGCCGGACGGGGCTGCTTTTTGGCTTCCGGGCGACTCGAATCTGCGTTTACGGATCCGGCTCGGTCGGGGATCAGGACCTGGATTGGGTGAGTACGACTGGGTCGGACTCTGTGCTGTTGTGCGCATCGTACTTGTTCGTTCGGATTAATGTGCGGATCGGTCGGGAAACAGGCATTCGCATGGCTTTTTTCCCGACCGAATGGCGTTAGGTGCGCCTCCGACCGAGATGGGAATCGGCCCCTTAGTGTTGACTGTAGTGTTGACACCTCAGTCAACACTGAGGAGAGCGCAAATTGTGCACTGCATGTACCATGATGCAAAGGAGAAAACCTTTCTGGGTTATGATGTAGTGTCTGGCCGTACCCTTTTCCCTGCCCAAACTGTTTTTCATGACTTCCTCTACCATTTATCACACATTCCTAATGTTCCTTTTTGTAAAAATTGCAATCCGGCCCATTGATTACACTTTATCCGGCCCTAGCCGGAGATTACGGCTCGAGCCGGAGAGTACGGCTCGAGCCGGAGAGTACGGCCCTAGCCGGAGGGTACGGTCCGGGTGCGGAGATTACGGTCCGGGTGCGGAAATTCCGGCCCGAGTGCGGACGTGAGGTTAGGAGTCGTAAGTGCATTCTGTGAATACCAAACGTAGTAAGTTTAGGATTTTGTCTCAGATTAGGTCTGTGAATCGGCCCCTATGTCTTGAAATGCGACATCTGTCAGCAGATGAAAGGTTCCACCGTAACACGTCCAGCACAGACACCATTATTAATATCTGACAAACCACTAGCGTGTGTTTACTTGGACCACTGCGGCCCCTTACAAAGAGATGGGGCTTACAGGTATATCATGGTTGCAGTGGATTCCTGCTCGAGATTCCTATGGGTGTGGCCCCAGCGCTCGGCTGACGCTCGAACTGTTATCAAAGATTTGCGAGTCTTTATAGGGACATACACAATTGGCAAATTAAATTCTGACCAGGGCCCTGCATTTAGCTCTCGGGCTTACAAGGAGGCCATGCGAGGATTGGGTGTAGCATTGCGGTACTCATCTCCGTACCATCCCGAGGGAAATTTGGTAGTGGAGAGAAAAAAACGGGACTTAAAGCAATCTTTAACAGCTAGAGTATTAGGCGAAAGTTGGGTAAAACATCTGTATGGAGTCCAGTGAGCTTTGAACAACATGCCAAGAAGTTCTCTAGGGGGTGTCACTCCATATGAGGTCCTATTTGGGACAAGAATGTGGGTACCTGATCTTGATTGTGAAGGCGCAGTGGCGGATGAAAAGCCTTTTGACATCCATGATCGTTTGGCTGTTTTACAGGATCTAAATGAATTCAGGACACAACAAAGTAATGTCCACTTGAAGAAGACCGCCACTGGGGAAGTCAAATCAGTCACGGCAAGACCTGTCTGGATCCCAAAAGTCGGGGATCTGTTCAGAGAGAAAATAGCGGACAAAAAAGAATTTGGGCCATCATACAGAAAACCTGTACCGGTCCTAGTAATTGAAGGAACAAGAATTGTACTTCTACCGCCTCTGCCAGAAAAAGGAGAAAAGATTTGTCTCAATCGACCTAATCAAACCACATTATGTGGCCGATACTGAGTAGTAGGCCACGTGGACTCCAAAGTAGCAGACGCCCTCCTCTCTCTACAATCCAAGAAGTTCAAACGGAAAGACTCATCACGTTCAAAGAGTCCCCTGCATGGAATGATGGACTATGCAACAATGCTATGGAACTCGTTTCCCTTGAACCTGAAGCTCAACTTCAAAATCAAACTCAAAATCAAAGACAAATTGCTATTTGACAAAATACAGATGTCTACGTCAACATGCCTCAAAGAGAGCAAACCACGATTTCTACAAATCCTGATGCAATACCAACAATTGATCAAACTGCTTCTGGCTACTTCATAAACTTTGATACATTTTCTTTGGATCCAAGCGAACCGGAAATGACTCCAGCCCAAAATTACGCAAACAGCAAGTAAAAGACTTTCTGAACTTTCTTAAAAAGACTTACCTGGTATCACCGTGGGTAGTACTATGGATAATCACCGGGATACTTTTCTTTCTTTTCTGGGTAGGCTTAGTAATAGTTTTTATCATGCTTGTTAATGGAAGATACCTTCGACAAAGCTCTGCAGCCCAAAAGGTGAACTTACTTTTAAAACCACACCTATCATCTCATCGAGAACAAAGAGACTTGTCATCAGTGGACATTACAGCAGTTCCTATACCGGATGGTATAATTTGGGACAAGGTTGATTTTGATATATTTGGTCCGACCGAAATTTTAAGACTTCCTCATTTATTTAAAATATCGCTGAGTGATATCAGTACCTCAAGTACATTTTCCAATGATTGGGATTTTGAAACTGTTAATAACATGTTATCTGATTTGGAAAAATCTGCTGTGTTTTCTAATAGTGAAACATTGGAAAGCACATCAGATTTCGAGAGTATGTATTGTTATCAACACTATGGTCATCATTTTTTACATCAAATCAAATCAAATCAACTTTATTCGATTCAGACAAAGAATCATAAAAGCTTACAGTTCAGTACAAATTTAAAAATGAGAAGAGTTAATCAAATCATTAAAAAACAGGTACAGTAAAAACGCTTGCCGATTTAAAATGAAGCAGTTAAAAACTTCCTTTTAGTGATAACAGACCTCAAAAATCTTGCCACTACCACACATGTAAACAAGTCCGGGAGCAATTGTAGGTATAAGTAGGCTGGTCTGCATTGTATAAAATTTAACGATTTCATTAGAGGCTTTATAAAAATAATCCTTAGGTCTGTATAAAATTTGCAGAAAAACAGTACATGAATAGTTGATTGTTTAGAGATCTGGTCGCAAGCATATTAATTGACGAGACCAGTTGTTAGTAGTGGGAAAGGTTGTCAAACGATGAAAAATATCTAGCCTAAAACGTGTCAATACAAATCTATGTTGAGCATTTAAAACACCAATTAAATACGGTTGCATCGTATAGCAGGTCAGTACCATTTGGTTATATTGTACGGTGGGCTTCACAAGTTCCGATGTTAATCTCTTTTCCTCTAAGTTATTCAGGCATATTTTCTTTAAAGATGCTCTTGATATATGCAACAGAGATTCAGGATTATCGTAATATTCAGAATGACAAATGCGTATTTTTCCAGTGTCAACAAATAGTAATAATATGCGGATAAGGCCAACCTAACTATTGCGCTCTTTTCCTTAATATAGAGGTTACTAATGAGTGAACACCCACAGTATTTTGGCGAGAGGACAGAGAATGATAAAAGTAAACGGCGGGGGCAAGTTATAGGAGGACAACTAAGATAACAATTCCTGACAAGGATTAGAACACTTGGAGATATGCTACTCTGTAATTCTATGCTGGATACCATACAGCCAGATATTGTGTTTAGAGTTGATCCAAAAAGGCAAAAATATGCGGAGAAGGCTATCCTAATCATTGCGTTCTTCTCCTCAAACATAGAGACTGTTCAGGAGAAAACGCCCATCGCATTCTGCCGAGATATCGATTGATTAAATACTAAATGGCAGCGCCAATGTCTACTAGGACCCCAGGCATATAACAGGAGACCGCGAACAAAAGGTAATGATTCATACCACCAGGCAATAATATAAGGGTTTGAAATTTATGAAAACTACCATCATGAGATAACTGATAGACCTGTCTTTTCATTTCATATCAACCTGTAGATAATTGAAAGATTCTACTTCATGGAACCAGGGCCAGCAGAGGCATAGATACATTCGACTGCCTGCCCAGTGTACCAGAGTACCTTTAGAAATCTTCATTTTTAGTAGTCACAGGTAACTGGCAATATGTTTCATCTTAGATTATTATGAGCATGCTGCCAGTTAAGGAAAGGGACACTATTTAATGGATGTACAACTAAACACAACTCTTCCTTTTCGTTTCACCTTGTCTCTGATGATAAAAAATCTCTTTTTATATACACTGCTTTTTCTTACATCTCCAATAATAATTCTGACTAATGTCTATCTTGCATAAGACTATTATCATGTGATGATGCCCATGATTTTGTCTTTTTTCTTCTAAAATGTCTAAATCTTCACCTATATATTGGTTCGAGAATGAATACCACTAACCTCACATAATGGGGGATATCTGTTGTAATTTACTTGTATGCTTAGCTATAGAATATTGGGAATACTTGCATGTCTTGGCAATAGAATTGGAATCTTATTACCTCATGCATTGTCATGTGGCATTCTGGGTTTGGAGGTGCTGCAGTTGAGACCTGTATTCTGTCAGTGGTTGCCTTTGAATAAAGCCTGACTTGCAAGACTTTGGATACTGGCTTTTATTACTGGCGACGAGGAGCTCTTGATTGGGGACAAGCCTGAGCAACCACCGATTCCCCTGTGAACCCACAAATCTATTTTTTTTTTCTCGAAGTTGTGGAGAAAGGATTTGACTGGATTGGATTTTAAAGGCACTTAAATGCGATTCACACGATATCCTGGGCACTGCAATCATCGCTGGAGCGAAATTTTTGAATATTTACTTTATCAAGACCTGGACGAGAGGAAGAAAAGTAAGTGTCAGTTGCTAGCTTACTTTTGAACACTGCCATCGCGCGCCGCTGCGTGCCCCGCTCTCTGTGTTCCAGCTTCATTCCACCTTCATTCTGCCCCCGAGTGCCTACATTCTCACGTTCTGCTGACCCTGACGTCCGACGCACGCGTAAGGTCACGCAACGTGACGGCCATTTTGAATTGGGTTGCACTCACTTTTAAGAAGTGATTCAACCACTACTTTCTCACTGGAATTGGATTTAACACAGCGCGACTCAACACGTCTTCAACTACAGCACGATTCGGACTACGAGGGAAAGGTTGATAATCTCCATTATCACACCGCAGTGTCATTATCACACTTGTCATTTTCTGGTGAGAAATTTATTTATTTAAAACAGTTGTTTGGAAGAGAAATATGGCCACATCTCCTAGCATGTCTCAACCTCCAGCATTTTTATCAGAAAAAGGAGAACCAATTCTTCCTTGGAAGAGATGGCGTAATCTATTTGATTCCTATATAGTGGCAATTGGGGGAGAAACATTTTCAGCCTTCAGGAAGCAAGCCATCCTACTGCATAATTTAGGTGTAGAAGGCAGAAATATTTACGACAGCATGGACCTTATTACTATTGGTAATGGTGAAGGAGAGCCTACAGATGTTTATGAGATGTCCATGACTATGTTAGAATGTTATTTTGGACCTCGAATAAATGTAGTTTTGGAGCGTCATAGGTTTTTCACAAGAATACAAGGTTCCACAGAACGAGTGGGAACCTACGTTGCATCTCTCAAAACTCTGGCACGTACATGTGAGTTCGGCGATCTTTCAGATTCCCTTGTGAGAGATCAACTGGTAAGATGCACTAACAGCTCCAGAGTGCAAGAGAAGCTCTTATCCAAAAAACCTACATTGTCGGAGGCCATTGCGATTGTGGAAGGTGTTGAGAATACTTCCTCTTGGGTGATAAGGAAAAATCGTGAGGATAGTAACCAGGTTCAAAATGATGGCACAAAGAAAAGTCAAGATGCTGTACACACCTTGTCAGAATGTGACATGGGTGATGAGCTTTCTGACACCATTGCCAAAGTGTCTTTGGGTGCGAAGAGTAAGAGTGTTTTGAAGGACACTCAACCTCACACTACCTTGAACAGAGATATTCAGCCACGTAATGAACGCCAACAACGTTCTTTTGATCGTCAGAGAAATAGTAGTGACAATCAAAGAATGCGGTGTTACAGATGTGGCAGTTTTTCTCACTCTTCAAGTTTTCCTAATTGTTATGCAAGGGAGTCTGTATGTATTAACTGTGGGATCAAAGGGCATTATGCCCGTGTTTGTAAATCTTCAAAGAAAGGTCGAGCATTGGAGAGCAATTCTGACATTATCCGCACTGTGGTTATTTCAAGTATTGCTGAGGCTGGTGCCAATGTTGACTCAGAAAGAATTGTTATGCCGTTTTGCAACATTTCCGTAGATGGTAATGAATTCAGCATTATGGCCGATTCGGGTTCCCCGTTTACTTTAATAGGGAACAACATATGGGATGAAGTTGTAGGACTTGAAAATGTGAAGCTTTTGCCCCCAGACATTTCTCCACTCAGTTATGGTGGATCCCGGGTGGATATTGTTGGGTATGTAGTCGCGAAGATTGTGTTCAAGGGGAGGGAGACTGTGGGTAAAGTTTATGTGGCTGTGAGAGGAGATAATCTTCTGGGTTGGAGACATCAACGTGACTTGGGCATAATCCTAAATCCCAATGCCAAGAATCCAGAAGATCAAGTCATGTTAATGGACAGTGTGTGTGAGAATCCACATAGACAAGTTATATCAGTTGAGGCGGTGGATGTTGGAAGTAAATATTTTATAGATTTCCCTGAAGTATTTTCTGATGCCCTTGGCTGTCTCAAGGGTTTTGAGCATCGTATTATTTTAAAGAGTTCAGCCAAACCCTGTGTACATAAGGTAAGGAGGGTGCCAAATTTGATGGTTGAACCGTTAAGACTTGAACTTGAAAAATTGTTAAGGTTGGGAGTGATCGAAGAGATTGAAGCCTCGGAATGGTTAAGTCCAGTGGTTTTGGCACCTAAAGATGGTGGTTCTGCTGTGAGAATGTGTGTGGACTTACGTGGATTGAACGAATGAATCTGGGTAGACCGCCAGCCCCTTCCAAATATCTCAGAGTCTATTAGTTTATTGAAGGGAGCTAAAATTTTTAGTGTTTTGGACCTCTCGTCCGCTTATTATCAGATCATGCTTCATAAAGATTCCAGGCATTTAACATCTTTTGTCACTCCCTTAGGGGCGTATCAATTTTTAAGAATGCCTTTCGGGCTAGCCTCAGCGGCAGCCTGCTTTCAGAGAATAATGAAAATGATTCTGGGAAGTTTACCTAATGTTTTGTTTTTTCAAGACGATATTCTAGCTTATGGTAAGGATGAGTGTGAACATGAGAAGGTTCTGAGATCTGTGTTGAGTAAATTGAAGGAAAAAGGACTCACAGTCAAGAAGGATAAATGCCGTATTGGACTGAAGTCTGTCACTTATCTCGGTCACGTTATTTCTGGAGAAGGTATACAGCCTAAGCTACAACTTGCAGAGAGCATTGTCAAGGCCCCAGCACCTGAAGACAAAGAACAGGTTAGATCCTTTCTGGGGATGGCAGAGGTCTATTCCAAGTTTGTGAAAGGTTTTGCTAGTATTGTTGAACCCATCAGAGTCTTGTTAAAAATGGGGGCACGTTTTGTCTGGACACCAGAATGTGAGGTAGCTTTTGATTTAGTCAAAACTGAAATTGGGAAGATGCCAACATTTGGGCACTTTGATACCAGATTGAGAACTATCCTTACAACTGATGCCAGTCTCAAGCGACTTGGAGCAGTACTTTCCCAAGTTGTGGATGGAGAAGAAAAAGTAGTAGCCTTTGCCTCCAGAGCCCTTAGAGAAGCTGAGATCAACTATTCTTGTATTGAAAGAGAAGCGCTGAGTGTGTTTTGGGCAATACAACACTTTAAGTTTTACTTATGGGGGATTCCGTTTGCAGTGAAATCTGACCATCGTCCTCTTGTTCAGATTTTCTCGTGTCATCACAGTGACCACATGAGTCCTAGACTTAAGAGATGGAGTGAGGGTCTGCAAGAATTTAATTTCCGTGTACAGTACATATCAGGGCTGAGTAATAAATCTGTTGACTGCTTGTCACGCTTGCCACTGGACTCTAAACATGTAGGAGAGGAGTTTGAGTGTGTAAATTGGTTGATGGAGCATTCATTGTCTAAAGAAGAATGGTCATCTTGCACTGCTAGTGATAAAGTATTCACCTCTCTTAAAGAGGTTATTTCAAAGGGTTGGCCAAGTTACAAAGACCTTGACTCTGATTTGAAACCCTTCTGGACTGTAAGGAATGATTTAACCTTTTGCCAGGGAAATCTGATGAGAGGTGATAGGGTGGTTCCACCTGGTGAGCTTAAGGATAAGGTAATCAACTTGGCTCATGAGGGACATTTGGGAAGAAGTCTTACGAAAACACGGGTCAGAGAAAGATATTGGTGGCCAGGAATGGATCGAATGATAGAAAATGTTGTCAAAGACTGTCATTTGTGTGCCATTAATGACAAGTCTCATGTGACTAGTCATGCTCCTCTTTCTCCCGTAGAAGTACCAGATGCTGTGTGGACCAAGTTGGGACTGGATGTAATGGGTCCTTTTGAATTAATGCCTTCTCATGAGAAGTTTGTTGTTCTCTTAGTGGACTACACCTCAAAGTGGGTGGTTTCCAAGTGCATGAGTACTGTTAACTCAAAGTCAGTGATTGTGTTTTTAAAAGATGTCTTTGCTTCGGAAGGTGTTCCCAAATATCTAGTCACTGACAATGGGGTGCAGTTCACCTCCCATGAGATGCATACTTTTCTTGAGGATCTAGGCATAATTCATCAGAAGACAGCCTTATATTCTCCACAGGCCAATGGCCTCACAGAAAGGATGAATAGGGTCGTCAAGAGTTGTGCTCAACGGGCACAAGATTCTGGAGTTTCCTTTGGTAATGTGTTAAGAGAAACTTGGTGGGCACACCGCACCGTCCCTAATGCTATTTCTCAAAAATCGCCTTTTGAAGCTTTGAGAGGGAGGATAGCGAATTCTAAGTTAAACCCAGTATGGCTCCCTATTTGGAAGAACAAAGTTGCGACTGAAGAGTTAAGGAGAAATAAACTTGCTGAGTACCAACAGAAATACAAACTGCGGTATGATGACAAGATGTCAGTGAGGGAGAAGAAATGGAATCTGGGTGATCGTGTTTTGGTAAAAAAAAACAAGCATGGTCACAAAGGTTTGTCTAATTTTCTTGGCCCTTTTGTCATCACCGCAATTAAGAAAAACGTTGTAACTTTGAACAATGGTTGTACCTGGAGTATGTCTAGACTGGTTAAATTCACTGAGACAACTCATCATACAACCAGTGACCAAAGTAGCGTTTCTATGGATAGTAATGCAAACAATAATAGTTCAACTAGACTCAGGCATGTACCTGTGAAATTCAAGGATTATTTTTTATATTAGAATTTAGTGTCTTCCATTTTTCTTTATATTGTTTTTTATATACTGCTATGTTGGAATTTTCTCATTGTTCTCTTGCTCTTATTTTTCTTATGTTTTGGCCTTTGCAATGAGCCCTTACTGTTATGTTATCTTTGTGATTTTGTAAGGGGGATGTGTTGTAATTTACTTGTATGCTTAGCTATAGCATATTGGGAATACTTGCATGTCTTGGCAATAGAATTGGAATCTTATTACCTCATGCATTGTCATGTGGCATTCTGGGTTTGGAGGTGCTGCAGTTGAGACCTGTATTCTGTCGGTGGTTGCATTTGAGTAAAGCCTGACTTGCAAGACTTTGGATACTGGCTTTTATTAATATCCTTTTTGAAAATGCTTATGAGTGGCACATTCGCTTGTTTTACATGTATACATTAGGAGAAATGTAAGATATCTCCTTGGGCTTTTGTATTAATCAAAATAATAAAGTCTAACTTCTCCACGTTATCGTTACAGATCTGTTTCCCCCTCCTTCCACCAGTTATAAATTATAAAATAACAGGACCTGAAGAAGATGGTTTAGTAATTAAATCATTCCTTTGAAACGTACGTCGACCAGTTACAGTGAGACACCCCAGCTATCAGCACAGCAATTGAGGGTTGATTTCATCACCCTGATTTTTCCATCTGTGCATGCAGTGTTGTTCTGGGGTGTATAGTGTGAGTGTATTGTGTGTAAGGGATGTGGTTGTAGATTAGAGAGAGGTGTGATTGTGTGTGGGGGTGTGTTGAATTATATGTATTAGTCAGCTGTGAACTCACAAGTGTTGAAACAAATTGGGTTATATGTATTGCATTATTTGAATTATGAAGATAATCATATGTTTTGTAAAAAATGGTGCTATTAACTGTAAAGAGTCATGTATATTTTTTTATAATGTGAAATACCAGATAAATAAGTAAAAAAGAAAAAAATGAAATAAAATTTGTAAGAATGACCAATTGTCTTGTGTGGAGAATTATGTTCTTTATGCCCTATTTCTGAGCTTTGAGAAGCCATTAATTAAAGAAATGTAGGTCTAGAGGGATTATTACCTTTGTAGTTTTGTTTGTTTCCCCCTGTTCCCTGACCTGTCTAATAATTTCGTTTAGGGGGGTGCCTTGTTAATTCCCATCATTTTTTACATCAAATCAACTTTATTCGATTCAGACAAAGAATCATAAAAGCTTACAGTTCAGTACAAATTTAAAAATGAGAAGAGTTAATCAAATCATTAAAAAACAGGTACAGTAAAAACGCTTGCCGATTTAAAATGAAGCAGTTAAAAACTTCCTTTTAGTGATAACAGACCTCAAAAATCTTGCCACTACCACACATGTAAACAAGTCCGGGAGCAATTGTAGGTATAAGTAGGCTGGTCTGCATTGTATAAAATGTAACGATTTCATTAGAGGCTTTATAAAATAATCCTTAGGTCTGTATAAAATTTGCAGAAAAACAGTACATGAATAGTTGATTGTTTAGAGATCTGGTCGCAAGCATATTAATTGACGAGACCAGTTGTTAGTAGTGGGAAAGGTTGTCAAACGATGAAAAATATCTAGCCTAAAACGTGTCAATACAAATCTATGTTGAGCATTTAAAACACCAATTAAATATGGTTGCATCGTATAGCAGGTCAGTACCATTTGGTTATATTGTACGGTGGGCTTCACAAGTTCCGATGTTAATCTCTTTTCCTCTAAGTTGTTCAGGCATATTTTCTTTAAAGATGCTCTTGATATATGCAACAGAGATTCAGGATTATCGTAATATTCAGAATGACAAATATCCTGCATAAAATTCTTTATGTACTTCAGCCATGGAATTTTTAATGCATGGTCGGCACCACAACAGTCCTGTACAATGGCTCTGTTAAAGCCTGTGTGGTCCGAAGTCCAGAACTTGTGCCATAGGAGCACTGGCTGCACCCTTATTAAATCTTCTAAATAAGTTACGCCCAACTCTGCATGACACACGAAGTTTGAACAACTGGTTGGGAGCCCCAAAAGATTTTTAAGAAACCCATTTTCTACCAGCTGTAAGGAATCAACATCTACGTGTCCCCACAACTCAGAGCCGTACATCGCTACTGATCGGCATTTGGCGTTATAAATGCTCATCATATCCCTGGGAGATTTACGTCCCATTTTCCTAGAAAAATTATTCAGACCCGCAATTGATCTGAGGAGCTGCATTCTTCTCGATTTCACTGCTCTTTTCCAGTTACCATTACAATCGAATAGGATTCCCAAATATGAGAAAGTTGATGTTTGGGGTAAAATCTCATTTCCTATTAAAATCTTGAGCCCCTTGGCTAGCTTTCGACCAGCTTTCATAACGTACGTTTTACCTATGTTGATTAAAAGACCCAGGTTCTCCATAAAATTTTCAAATTTATCTAAAAGATGCTGAAGGGCATTAGGGGTGCGGGCCATAAGTACCGCATCATCCGCATACAATAATATTGGTACTGGCCTGTTGCCGATTAGGGGCAGATCGATACAGGAGTCCACAAGGGTGCTGCCCAAGCCATTGATATATAAATTAAATAAGAACGGCACGAGCACACACCCCTGACGGACCCCCTTCTTAATGTCAACAGGGCTTGTGCATTCACCATTCATACCATATCGGATCTTGGCAGAGCTCATTGAATACAAATATCTGAGGAAATTGACGATGGCACGGTCAACGCCCATCGAGGCCATAATAGACCAGAGTTTATCATGGGCGACACAGTCGAATGCGGAGGTCAAATCCACAAACGCCAGGAACAAATTGCCCCCTTTTATTTGTGTTTACTTGCTCACTAGCAAGTTCAAGTTGATAGCCTGCTCTGTGGTCCCAACACCCTGGCGAAAGCCATATTGGAAGTCGGACAGAATATTGTTACAGTCTGACCACTCCTGCAATCTGTCCAGCACAATACGACCCACCACCTTGACCAGCGAATCCAGCAAGGAGATGGGTCTATAGTGTGCGGGACAGTTGCGGTCTCCCTTTTTAAATATAGGCACAATGTGTGATTTCGACCAGGATGCTGGAAAACCAACATCCCGAAAAGACTTAAGGACCAGGGTCAGAAGAGGCCCCCAGAGATCAATGTTGTCTTTGCTCCTACACGGATGACACCCAACTGATGGTGACCCTTGAGGAAAGATCTGAAATCACCAAAACAGAAACTGCATAATTGCCTCTCAGAGATGGCACAGTGGATGTCTGAGCATTATTTGAAATTAAATGCAGGGAAATCAGAAATCCTGCTCTTTGGGGGTGCCAATCTAATTTGGGACGCCAACTGGTGGCCACAAACTCTTGGTGCTGCCCCAACCCCCAAACAGAGCGCAAGAAACCTGGGCATCATCATTGATACTACCCTATCCATGAAGGACCATGTGCGGGCCCTCTGTGGAAAAGGCTTTGCGACCCTGAAACTACTAACCAGACTTTTTCCCTGGATCCCATTGGAATGTAGAAGAACAGTCACACAGGCACTGCTCATAAGTCAGCTTGATTATGGAAATGCCCTATTCATGGGCATGACCGAGCTCCTCTTCACGCGGCTTCAGGTGCTCCAAAACGCTGCAGCCAAATTAGTATGCAATAAAAGCAGACTAAGTTCCGCATCAACGTGCATGAAACACCTGCATTGGCTACCAATACGACAAAGAGCAGTATTCAAACTGCTCTGTCATGCACATAAAGTACTACATCTAAGCGGACCCAGAATTCTCCAGGGGAGAATTGAGTTCTATGTCCCTACAAGGAGCCTTCGGTCACTCCATCAAGCACTAGCCAGAACTAAGCGCATTAAGAAAGTGAGGACCGGTGGACGATCTTTCTCATACCTAGCAGCTCAGAAATGGAATGAACTCCCCTTGGATTTGCGTCTCACAACTGATTACCTGATATTTCGGAAAAAACTTTAAACTCATCTGTTCCCTAAAAACGAACAACCACCAGTCCTTCTATACCAGCAGACAAGCACTGTTGTGACTAGCGCCTTGATATCCCTTGGGATGAATGATGCGCTCTACAAATAAATAAATAAATAAATCGGGAGCCCGTCGGGGCCAGGAGCCTTCCCTCACTTGCTAGCTCCAATAGCCCGAATCATCTCCTCCAGTGTGAAGCTAAAATCAAAATACTTCCACACCGGAGTAGGCCCAGGGGAGACATCTCTCATGCCGACCACGGAGTTCTCTTGGTCCTTTTCAGCTGAACCCATATATAATTTCGCAAAATGGGCCACCCATTCTTGTTCTGTAATTGCTGCCTCTATTCTGGGTTTATCATCGTCGCAGCAGAAGGGAGAGTTTACAATACGCCAGAATGACTTAGAATCTTTATTCCGGCTTGCTTCCTGCAGACGGTCCCAAGCCTCCTCTTTAAGAACCTTTTTGCGATGTTTTAGTGCTAGCTTATAAGCCCGCCTACAGTTTTGTACTTCTGTGTTATTCCTAGGCGACTCCTTCAAGGCCTTCTTTAACTTATTGTGTGCAGAAGTGCACGCATGGTCAAACCATCCTAGCTTTTTCGTTGCCCCTCTAATCTGTTTAGTAATCAACCCACCACTAATCTCCTCACTAATGTGTCCAAAAGCCTCCACGACCGTACTAGCGTCAGCAGTCTCATCCAAACAGACCTCAAAAGCCCTACTCTGTTTTATAATGACTTGCTGTAAAAATCGAGATGGGTCAACCATGGACCAAAGCAGGGTAAAGCCGTTTGAACGGGAGAGTACTATGTTCTCCGAGCCAAACGTGGATTGCCCTTGACCAGGCTTGCTCTGAAGACTAATGTCCAGTTCAAAGCTCTGAGGAAAGTGATCACTCATTCCGATATTATGTAATGTAAAGTTAAGAACAAGTGCAGAATAACATTTGGGAAATAGAAGGAAATCAATGACACTCTTACCCCTGCTGCCATCAAATTTACAGGGTACTTCAACCGGGCTGCCTCCAAGTTCGTTAGTAAAGCCTAAGTCATATTTGAAGAGCAGCTCATTAAGTTTCTCCCCGTACCCTGAATGAACAAAATGGGAGACATCGTCACCCAATGGAGAAATCATGCCACAGACTTTATTAGCCAGCAATTGGCAGGGTTGGATATTAAAATCACCCCCCCAAAGCAAGATTTTATCATTTGAACCCTTATCCAAGATAGTTTCCAATTCCTCATCAAGTTGACACAGAATATCCTTTATCTCCAAGTTACAGGCATTATTATAAAAATTAACTAAGATCAATGAAATAGAGGTCGTAGAATCAACCTGGACAATTTGATAAAATGGATTGGATGAATTTACTGTTACACTGTTGCTGGCCAATTTGTTAGATACATAAACACAGAGGCCGCCCTTTGATCTACCATGACTGGATGGAATAGCTTGATGATGGAAGGTCTTGAAACCATTAAGATGTATAGGGTCGTTGGCCCAGGTTTCTTGCACCATCATGATCACAAAACTGGTCATAAATTCCAGCCATTCTGGAATACTATGTTTACTGCGGAGCCCCGCGACGTTCCAGCTTAAAACTGTAAGGTTATTCGCTGATGATTTTGTACGGATCTTATTGTTATTATCAATATCATTTCCGAGAAGATTACAATAACCAGTAGAGTTATGAGCCACATTCCCAGAGGTGTTAATCTCTAGGCTAGACCCATAAACACCCTGACAATCACGGTTACTGCAAAGTAGATCACAATTATTACAGGGGGGATGTCATTAAAGGCATTAAAAGGGAGACTATTATTTTTTAGAAAGCATGCATGAGGAGTCGTTATAATTAACTGATTTGGGCTCTGCTCGTTGTTGCAGGGTACAGTGCTGTCACCTGGCCTCTCAGCATCTAAGTGGGCATCAGCCAGTGGCCCCTCTCTACCTAGGCCACGGTCCTCTTGTGAAACGTCAAAAGTGTCTTGGTCATCCCACGGGTCAGGTAGGGTTAGGTTGGGAACTAATCCATATGGACAGCTTACAGTAGGCTGGCTCTGCACTACATGACTAGATGCATAGTTGAGTCAATCTATTTCTTCCAAGGAAGAAAGTATATCAAATCTATTGTGTAGTGGTACACTAAATTGTGAATGATTTGTTAATGTGTAGATCTCTGCTGTCATGACTGGTGGTGGATGTAATCTGTTGGAGGGTAGAAGTATCCGAGGGGAAGTACGTTTATATCCCTAGTTGTCACATAAGTGCTGCCAAGTCTTTGTAGAATCTCCCGTGTCAAGCTGGGCGTTCTAAAAGTAAGAACAATACAATCGCCAGGGAGTGTTTTTTCCCTGGTCCCTACCCATCCGACTCTTCTCACCATTTTAAACTCAGTAAACAGGGCCTCTGTTAGTCCGGTCCTAGTTCCAAGCCAGCAGAGTGCCCTGTTCCTCAATGTCTCCCACGTTTCATTAGCCTGTGAGGTAAGAGATGGAACATTTGCCAATATTATTATATACGGCGTGGCTTCTGGTGGCAAGTTCAATCTCACCTCTTCCATGTTCTCCCTATCCGTAGGGGCTACACAAGACCTTGGCAACTTGAGGGGACGTCTGGCGTTATTGTGTATTACGGCTTCAGTATATTTTGTGTTGGTGGTACTCTTGTTGCCTTCAAGTGCCTTGTCTGGTGTTTGAGGAATGTTAACCTGAGGGGCATGAGATGGGGCATGAGATGAACTGCCGTTGTTCAGTGTAGGTGTGGGTTTTTGAAAATTTTGCAAGTGATTAACTGAGCCTACGCTTTCAACTCTTTTTAGTGCTTCCTCTATATCAGGTACCCTGGCCAGCAATTTCTCTAGGGGCGCTTTAATTGATACATAGAAATTATCCAATACCAGACCCTCCCCTGGAGCAGCAGCAACGTGAGAGGGCACATTTTGACCATTCAAATTGTTCATATTGTTTAGGACCATGTCCATACGTTCTAAGCGCCCATACAATTGGGCAAAGTTAGTGTCAATCAGGTCCTTAAACTGGGTTAAAACGCTATCCAAAAGAGGCTTACTGGCCTCGGTAACCACAGCCTCTAAAAGAATGCTTGATGTAGGGAGCAAAAAATCATCAGTCTGTGTGCCAATAGAACTTGTTTGGATCGATGGAGGGTGAATACGGCGGGGCTCCTTTAGTGCTCTTGATTTATATGCACCCGTGCCTATACCCCGTTTACGCTTTGCAGGTAACTCTCTTGTCGTACCTTCACTGTGGAGTTTAGAGGTCCGAGTCCTTAAAGCTATGCTGGGCTCGTTGAGCTCGCCGGAGGTATCCTTTATGGAGACCCTCGGGTCATGGTCGGGAGGGGTCTGCAATGTACCCTGTGGAGAGGGCGACAAACAGGTTTGGGGGGCAGTTGAAGCAGCAACGCCTAATGATGAGCGCCTTTGTAAGGAGGACGGATCCAAAGATAACCTCCTATCCATGAGTTGGATCTCATGAGTAAGTAAGGATTCAGCCCTTATAATGAAAGCGTCCAAAGTTCCTGTAACACCCGAAACCCCCTTGTTTTTGCTCATTGTTAAAAGTAAGATCTACACCAGCTCGTCGCAGACAAAGTCACAAAACTAAGGCCGGGGTATGGCAACGGTACAGTACCTGGCAAAATAGATCATAGGGCAGATCAGGGTCAAGGTATCCCGGACTATCGTCCTCCCGTCGCCCTTGCCCTCGGGTTGAAGCGCTGCTTGGCTAGGCTTGACGCAGTGCAGTGTCGATGATGCTGCTCCTGCGGCTCCTGCCGCAAAGCAGTCTGGGCACTGAAGTCCGTCTGTCCGTCTGTCTCCTGGATTGCAGCAAAACCACCACCGGTCGCATCCAAGGGGAAGAGAGCAAGTCACATCCAAAGGCAGCGGGCGCAAAGCAGCCGCGGACTGCGCCAAAAGCTAGGCTTCAGGTAGTGCTTCAGGTAGCGCCGGGTTTCTGCGCTTCCGACAGACTCTGCTTCTCCGTGAGCCGGTCCGTCCGTTGCTTTTCATCAAGGGCAGGGGTCTTCAGCTCGTCCATAAGAAGCTACCAGTGGCTCAACATATCTTCCAACTACTTTCTGGTTTTCGGTATTTCATCGCATGTTTTACATAAATCTGCAAATCCTAGACCTGTGCTCACATACCACCAGTGGGAACATTGTCCAACACCACCGAAAGGCAGTTCAAAAACATTTACACAAAAGTTTCCATATTTTTCAGGGTTCATATTATTATAAGGTTGCACCAACATCAGCACAGAAAAATATGTTAACAAACACCAAACAGATTTACTCTGCTTCCTTTATTGCCCAGTTGTCTGAACAAGGTTTCGACTTATGGAAAGACACCATAGACTAAAAACCATTCTGGGGTACTAGGGAATGGCAGGTACAGGGAACAGAAGCTTTGTTTAGAGCATGCCGCATCCCTCAACAAATCATGTTTTTGAACGAGACAGTGCAACAGACGTCTTGCCTTGGACTAGTCAAGAACAAAGACTTGAACACACCTCGGCTGCCAACTCCATCACACACCGAGGGTAACGAAACATCACAGAAAGAGATTACAGTAGATGACATCATACAATACAACAGATCAGACCCCGATTGGAAAAAATGGTTGATTTGGCCCACAGACACTAATAGTTGTCAGGCAAGATTCATGGATAACGCCGAAGGGTTTAGTATCCATAGGCCAGATCCACGTTATGTACAGAGACAACATTCAGGGGTAGTGACATCCTACAGTGTTGGGAAGTTGTGCCTCGATTGGCTAAAAACCACAACACTCACACAGGTGAAACAACACTTATCCTTACTGTCACAGGATGTGGATCTTAGGGATTTTTTAATGGGTCCCAGGAAGCCACGTCAGAAATTTTTCTATTATGCTGTCTATAATGAAATATGGAAAATATCACAACAAGAGGCCGCAGAGAGGTTACGTGAAAATGATCGTATAAATCTAGAAAAATCTTTAGCAGTGGTAGAGAATGGGTTAACTACATTGACCTCCAGGATATATTCCTTAGGCAACATTGTATCTTCTGCGATAGACATACTGGAACAAGATTTGTCCATATTACAACACGGGCAATCACAGTTACGTTCTATTATGTTATTAAGCTGGACACTGCAATCTTTGCGTGCAGGCTATGTGCCTTGGCGTTATATCAACAGTACGTCTCTTTTTTCTGAATACAATCTCACAGATAAACAGATAGAAATGGCACAAAGGGGAGCAAAATATACAATGCTGTGTATCAAAAACTGGATAGATTAGCATTTACAGTGGCAGAATCACCGTCCACAGAATGGCTAATCCATGGCCACATAACTCTACCGGTCACTACTTTTCAGTTTCAGTATTGCCTTGAAGAGAAGCAAGTAGGCAGATATGACGAAATGGGTAAGGAATACATTAAGGAATCATGGGTATTGCCATTCAGATTTCGATGCCGGAGTGGGGATCGAGAAGTGTTTCTGAGCGGTGCAAACTGTGAGAACGATTTAAGTGGATCACTCATATGCCAGGATATAATGCTGCAACGGGGCTTGTAATGGTTCTGTGGCGAACCTGTCCTGCCATTTGAGGGGTGCCCCAGCTGCTGTGATTACTCCAGCATTTAGGCTACTTTCGAATGGGAGTTACTTGATGCTGAACAGTCAAGGCTGCTGTGGCAAGCTCCCGGGCATCGCATATCTGGTAACCGTGAGCGCCAGGGTTACTTGTTGTATGCAAGTATTGTTTCCACCGACACATACAGTCAGGGAGGCGCCGTTATGGCCTTCACTGAATGTTTCTTTAATACGGTTTGATACTCTAAGCAGAATGAAAGCCATGCTTCTACAGAAGTCTGTGCCCTTAACCTCTGCTCAAG
This sequence comes from Calotriton arnoldi, assembly GCA_963921515.1. Classification (NCBI taxonomy): domain Eukaryota; kingdom Metazoa; phylum Chordata; class Amphibia; order Caudata; family Salamandridae; genus Calotriton; species Calotriton arnoldi. Next base: position 546,273 of record CAWUFW010009034.1, read on the forward strand.
AGACTTTTGATCTCCAGATCGCAAGGTCTTCGGCAGAATCACAGACGCTCATTCATACAAACTGCCCGTTCCATTTCGCAGAAATGGTAAATCGTATCTTTAACATGTCTGATACGGCAGGCATTGTCCACCTATTTAAGACCATAGGTTCTGGACTTCTGAGCACCTTTCAGACGGTACTTGGAGTTATCCCAAACTTCATACACTCCGTATTTGGAAGCATCTTTGGAGGACTTCCTCTCATCCTGTTCATAGCAGCAGGTATCCTGATTGTTTTATATTTGCTATGCAATGGATGTCCCAGTCACCAAGGAGATGGAAAAAGCACTCCTGGAGCATAAATACCGTGACCGCATGGTACAACATCTAGGCACACCCCGCCTAAGGGAACTAAGTGCATCTTGGTTCTTGTCATTTCAACCAGTCTGGATGGACTGCATCTTACCTGTCCTCCGATGCCTGTTTTGCGGAGAAGAATGCGTGTTAGACCTGTGTTTGACACTCCCATCATGTGCGCAACCGGACGTGAATGCGTTACTGGACCCGATAACGGCCCATGTTCTGCAGTGTCCTCAGCGTATTCCAATGTTGATGGCGACATTCCTTGAGCCACCGCAGGTAGTAACTGCACCTGTTGGTATGAACACCGGCTCCTCCACTGACACCCAGGCTTTGGACGGCATGCAGGCTGCCCCAGCACCGGCTGCGGACAGCGTGGAACATAATCTGTGCTCAATTGAAATACTCTGCAAGGTGTTACAGGGGCCGTCTACGGCAGAAGCAAGCAACGGAAATGTTGCATCTACCAGCCAGAACATATAAACAATTGACTCATTTGGCTCGTCGTGTGCTGGAAGAAATTCGCCCTTTTTTAAACAAGCTCAATTTGGGAACTCAAAAACAAAATTGACATTCCTTTTATTTTTTGGGCATACATGGCTTTTTAATGCTTATAGTGGTTCGGACTATAATTACAGACACTTTTAGAGCTAGGGCTTGAAAAAATTTCTTTTTACATTTTTTAAGTTTTTTTGAATTTTTTTAGAAGTTTTTAAACATTTTTAGCTAAAGAGATGTTTTTATAAACTTTGTGCATACCGCTATCTAGTTATGCTAGTAGTACAATAATAAGTTACATATGTCGTCCAGTCGGAAGAGGAGTGGGTGTTATATTCCATATAGGTACCCTATATAGGTGCAGGTAACATTGCAACCTTTCACCTATATTCTTCCCTACATTACATACATAACGGTTCTTAGGCACTGACCTTTTACCTAGATATGACACTGAATTCAGAACACAGGTTTTTCCCTGGTTCGATTCTCATACATTATGCATGAGGCTTCTTGGAAGCACAGCAGGACTAACAGTAGGATTACCATCTCCTGTATAATATCTCTGTGTAAAGTTCAGGCCCAATGTCATCCTTTAGGCCGACACAGTAACACATCAAGGTAGGACCCCTGGGGAGACCTATGGGTATTTATACAGCACATCTTGCTTCGGAAGATAGAGGAGACCATGACTTCCCGGCTGACACACTGACCAGAGACGCTGAGGTTCCTGCAAGCAGACGCTCCAGCTCGCAGTGGTCTAACATCCCTCGCGGGGTGTCCAACTCGAGACCAGGACAGGGTCCCACATTGTCTAAACTCTCAGGTAATGAGGTGGACTAGATCCTAGAGGGATTCTTGGCATAACACCTACACAGATGCTAGGTATATTTAGGTACATCTAGTTAGGGAGGGATTGTAGGAGTACGCACTTTTTATCATGTGTTTTATGTACTTGTATATATTCATGATTTCTGCAAGATGGTAGAACTATGCCATCCCTTTACTTTCGTAGTACTGCTAATCATATATCTCTGCTACTGTCTAATGGTTGTTGCAGCTCATATATTCTACACTAGAATAACAACTGTTCAATAAATTCTTATTGAAAACGACCAGCCTGTTTATTCTGTGTATCTCTCTGAGACGAAATAAGTAAGCATTAGTGACTGAGCGAAAGGTAGAATATTGTTTCCACAATTCTGAGGGATCAGGGTTGTCATGTTCTGAGGTTGCCAGAATCTATTCTCTCCTTGGTAAGAGGAGATTATAGTGGCACTGTGAGCTAGCTAATACAGATAGGCTAACGTATCCGGTGGGGGTGTACAGAATCAGTCTGCCGCCAATCCCACAGTTTATGTTATCCAAACACGCAGATCCTGTATAGGTTATATAGGAACTACACAACAGAGAATGGCAACAAGTACTAAAAGCAGTAGCAATTACTTAAGAGTTCAGAAACAAAAATGAATTTTTAATATGATGTAATTTTGTAATAAATTATCAAAGTACAAGAGGAACCCTGTCTTGTATAATGTGCTGGTACATCATCATCAGCCACCTGTTTACCATTAAAAATTCCATTTCTCTGAGTTGGTCTGTCAAATTTTTACCTCTGATCTGCTTTGTACTGAAATGGAAGCAATGCTCCAGGAATATTGCAAGCATTTTCTTTATTCTCCCACTTTAAACATCAGTTATTTGATCTAAAACTTTAGACTTTCTCATCCCCATTATCACGAGGCACTCCACTTTTTTCATTTTGCACTGTTGCTCCAATAGCATTGAAGACATGCAGCAGCTCATTATTAGATATTTTACCTGGAAGGGGGGATATAAGCATTAAAAAAAGAGTCATAGAAATGGCCCAGTTATACCATGACTGCCACAGGAATAGCTGATGCCAACATGTAAGAGGAGCTTAAGTGCAAAACTTCATACACCAAGACACATTCACAGAAAGCAAGAATGTTGGACCTCCGCTAGCATGGCCGCAAACAGATTTTGTCACAGGATTAGTAATAACATTGTGTCCTTTGACCACAAAGGACACATGGGGGCATATTTACAAGCCCCTAACGCCACCGGAGCATCACTTTTTCTGATGCTCCGGTGGCGTTGCATCATTCCCCATATTTACAAGGTGGCGCAAAGCCACTTAACATGGCTTAACTCCACCTTGTAAATATGCCCCTCTCCACCCCAGTCTGCTGCGGGAAAGGGGTGGGCAATGGGTGTTGCTGTGGGTGTTCCACTGCAACACCCATTGCTTTTTGACGCTGCCTCAGATTTACAAGGCTGGGGCAGCGCCAAAACCTAAGACCAGGTAATACCTGGTCTTAGGATGGCGATACTAGGAGAAATTATTGATTTCTCCTCGTTCTTTGCTCTTTCTGTGTGTGCTGTATTCTTCAGCACGCATAGGAAGAGCAAATCACCATTATTGATTGTTTATGTTCAGGAAGGTGTCCCTTCCTGCACATAAACAATCGTCCCTGCAGCGCAAGCACCCTTGCAACTGGCGTTGGCACTAGGCAGCTATTTTAGCCTAGTGCTAGGGGAACCGCATGGGTGCTTCGTATTTTTGTAAATACGGCACATCCCTGCGTTTTGGAATTGTTGGAGTGCTGCATTGCCAAACACTGCGCTCCGGCATTTTCTTGTAAATATCCCCCATGATTCGCAAGCCTAGGGTCTCTGTAAGCAGAAAACTGCTGAACTCTGAACACATAAGCATACTTCTTTGAAGCATGAAAGAATAACTGCGCAATATTCTAAGTTATTAGAGGCAGATTTTGGCTACATAGAGATAGATAAACTCTTTTGTGGATTAAGACTGGCCGAAGGAGAATCTAAAGCCCTTTCTGAGTATATATGCGGGAGAGCTTTGTGGGTAATCCTTCATTTTCTCAGTCCTTCTTCCTTTTCCTTTTGTTTTGCAGTTGATAGGGTCTCAGTAGCCTTTATAAATATGGTAATAACTTTTATTTTTTAACCAGATTTTCCCCCCTTTCTTGCTTGTATTTCCTCTATTTTTTTATATGAGCAGGCGAAATGGAAAGTGGTTCAACGAAAACAGACATTAGTGCCTCCTTGACAACTTCTGAAAGAGAACCATACAAATTAATACCTACATTAATTCTATCTAGCATAACACGAATTCTGGCTTTCCTGGGTTTAGGATCACAATTTCTAAGCCTTCCAGCTTGTTTCATTGGTATTAATGCCAGCGCTGCTTGACTGTCCATTTGAGAGAATACCTCACATGTTTCGTTTGTTTTTCCCATAGCTAAAAGTATTTTCAGAATAACTTGTCTCTTTGGCTTTCGTGTGAACAGGGCTAAATGGTGGATTGGAGTCAAGGAACCTCTGATAAGCTTATATCAAGGATTGTGTAATCAAAGAAAATTAACTATGGGTTAAAAAATAGATTGAAGTCCAACTCAAGTATGTGAATATCTTTGAGATCTCAGGATGTCATCAACTCATTTTCCGCTGGTAAGACCACGTAATTAATGAGTAATTATGAGAGGGTTCTTGTTATTGGGTGTAAGAGAGACATTTAAGACTAGATTTCGAAGGCTCACAACCACCCTCTATTTCTACATTAGCAACCATGATCGCAGCTATAAGAGTTAACTCGATTTTTATTGTGGTCTCTAACGTTAAAGTCGTGGCAAAGGCTGGAACAGTTCATTTGTCAGAATTTCTCCCAGGCAAATTAGCAACAGATTTCCTTAGTTTCTTTGTTCTAGTGCCTAGATGGCCCATGTAGTCCTCAAATTGGATTGCTGGGTTTGTTGAGCTCTTTGACCTTTGTGCATGCACTGTTTATGGTGGAGGTTCATACATATCGGCACTAAAACAATCGCTCTATGTCAATAAATGCATTTTGCTTGGAAATCCACATTACTGTGAGGATGGTGGTGTTATATATGGTATGGTTGTACAACCTTACTGTGTACACCACTTGCACAGCTGTCTTGTGCCCAGTCAGGCTCATTTTCAAAACCTTTAGCTCAATCCTGGGTAGCTGTGGCTTGGAGAAGCAAGGATTAAAAAATAAACTAGTGTAAAGCATTTAAAAGCACCAAACAACGAAATAAGAAAGTCTCACAATATGAAAGAAATCCAAAACTAATTTATAAAAAGAGACACCATGGTAAGCAAAATCCACCAGAGGGTTCCGGTGATATAAACGTAAAATCTAAATCTTAGCTTTGTAGTTCAAAGTACAAACAAGCATTGGTAACCATAAAGTTTAGAAACTTTTGAAACGTTTAAAAGAGTTGTGTTCTGCTACTACAGCCTGTGTGAGGTGACCAAATTCCTGCAGGAAGAAAGTCAGGGGGACCAATAAGGAGTGTTTGAACAGTTACCTGGTCATCAAAGCAGTCTCAAGTCCAGATCCACACTTTACATTAAGAGAGCCATAGACTTCAATGGAGGGGTCCTGATGCTGGGGATGCAGTAAGCCAAGGAGGCTGAAAGATGCTCTGGGTGCTGTGTGGTCAGAGAGGGTGTAGAGGTTATTCCCCGGTCCACGGGTAAGATGGGCGGCTTTGACTACAGGGGTCAGTGTCCCTCAAAATCGTATTTGAGCTAGTAGAAGGACAGCTGTGGCTTGTCAACTGATCTCCATACACAACAGGTCCAGCAGTATCCTTTGGTGAAGGCTGTGATGGAGCAAGGTTTCGCAAATGAAACTTGCTCGGATACAATATCACTCATAGTATTAATATTAAAAATTGTATTGTCCGAATTAATCCTTGCACACATTATACAAACAGAGAGGACGCTTGCCTATGTGTTTTACTAACGAATAACGCTTGTTCCTAGTCTAAAATGGCAGCTTAAGCGCGGGATTTTATCTGCGCATGTCACAAACTGATCACATGGTGTGACGTCTTTCTTTGCTTGGTGGGAATTTCTGCTTCTGCGCAGTGTGCATTAAAATGGCTGTTCAATGTTCTCACATGCTTAAGCTTGCTCTCGTGTCATTACTAAATTGTCATTTCTTAACGCAATTAATGCGGGATAGGATTTTATAATTAAATGGGATTAGAAATAAGATAAGTGGGTATACAGTGAAACGTTTTATTTGTGATATTAATATTTCCTTCTTGCACTTTTAGTAATTCGTAATCTTGGGCCTGGGTTGGTGACTTGAAACTCGAGAAGCAGAAGGTTCTGCGCATGTGTCCTGAATGACTGCCAAAATGAAGTCAACTTGGACGTCTCACAAGGCCGTGACCTGATGGCCAAAGATGTTATAACTACTGTATTTCCTGTCGCGCATAGATACATTGTCTATGAAAATTGGTGTACATTTGTCATGAGACGGGTGGGAAATAAAGCGAATGTATTAATTTGAAGGGTGGGAACGCAAATACAATAGGCTACACAATTTAAGCCAAATTTGTCATAGTGCGAGAATCCACCTCCGGTCCCTGTCCAATCAGAAGTAGTGGTCCCATATTTTAGCAACATTTAGGGGAGGTACATGGGTGTAGAAGGGTATAATAGAATATAGCATTAGTAATTAGTTAGAGCTCAGACTCTCAGGAACATACAGAAGAGCTCCAGGCTGCCCAGCTGATCGGTTGCTGACTGAATCCCTATCCGGAAGAGGTCCTGAGGAGGGGGCGGCAGAGTCCATTAGACGGGAGAATCAAGGAGAAGTCGAGTGCCAGAGAGGGGAATGGTGCAGGCGTCGTTGTAGAGAGGTCACCAGTCCTGTCCTGATCCAGAAGGAGGTCCTTGCTCTTCATCCTTCCAGGGTCCTATTCTTTCAAACTCCTTGGCTAAGGGTTTGGTTCTCGCACTTAGGTAAATATATGCAACCTTTAGTTGCGCTGCTGTTCCTATCTCCTCTTTTCCTTAAACACCGTCATTTATTAGCAATAATCATTCTATGCTTTCACATGGGTATTCTGATCAAATACCGTGTCTTTTTCTGTATTTTACTCTGCTAAAACTTTAGATAAACATTTTAAAACTTCCTGACTCATGTGGTTATTTCAGGATTATGTACTATAGTGAATGTCACTCATTTTAAACTTCCCAATTAGCAAAGGATCCATTGGTAAGTTATTACTCTTCAATCAGAAGGTAATTGGTAGCAGGGATTTTTGATATAAGAGTATATCTGACACCCAGCGTAAGTATTAGCGTAGTATGAATGTGTGGGCCCAAGTGAGTATATGGTGTATGAATGCAGTTTGCTAATATCGCGCTGGATCAGTTTTCTGGTAAGCAGAGGACGGTTTGTGTTACTCTTTGTTAATTGGGTAATGAGAATTTTATTTTGTATTTTTATGAACTAATACCCGTTATTCTTGAGTATTGTTTTATGTTGTCCAGAATACCCCGGGGAAAAAGAATAGTGGGTGGCAGGTAGAAGCCATACTGCAGTGAGGTTATCTGTCAGGCAGAAATAGTACTGAAAAGTTAAGCAGGGCTATCAGTACTCGTTAGGGATTCTATGCGTATAAGAATAGTGGAAGGAGTATGCTGGTGAAAATTTGATGTTATATCACCTAGAAAGGGTAACATTGAAGAAGTAACAGGTATTTCGGAAGCTTGTGTGAAGAGTAAACGGAAGGGTTTTACTCGTAGTGTATGTTTTAGTAAACGGAAAGGTTTTACTAAGTGTGTAAGAGAAACTATCTTTCTGAATTAGAGAAACTGGCACGATAGCAAATGTTTTATGTTGTTACTGAATTTTAATTAAGAACTATAGAGAAAATAAGTTTTGCGTAAGATTTTTGTAAAGGGAGGGTCAGTTGCCGGAGAGGGAGCTGACGTCACAAAACGCCGCGCTGGGATTGGTTGGATCCGCGGGCGTGGGAAAACCCTTGTAAAGGAGGGGTCAGTAGTCAGGAGTAGTACTGATGTCATAGGTGCCGCGCCAGGATTGGTTGAATCAGCGTGGGAACAGAAAAGAGCAGATTGTAAAGGAGGGGTTGACAGAGAAACGTCACCAAAAAAGCCGCGCAAGGTTTGGCTTAGAATTAAAAGTTAGCAAAGGTTTGATTGGTTGAGAGTTTAGAAGCAAAATTCTAAGTGGATAAGGATTGCATGTTAAAACGCGATCCGACTTTAACAGGGAATCGTCCAGATAGGAGATTTCTAGGGTTTGCAGAATATAATTTTATACATTGGTATTTGCCTAAGATGTACGGAGAAAAGAAAAAGATGTCAGTTTTACAAAAGATTAAGAATTATTTCAAAAAGGACAAACCAATCAAGACTAGGGAGGGAATTATTATTCCCCCAGCCAAACCGCCCGCATCATATATGATGATGGAGAGAGGTTATCATACTTGTGTATGGATAGAGAATTGGAGAGAATATACCAAAAATGACGGGATACTAGAATTTCCCGAGAATGGCACATTCAATGGGCGAATTCTTCAAAATTTGAGACAAAGAATGAATGATTTAGAACCTAGACCCAGATTAACTCAATACGAAGCTTTAGAAGAGTGGGAAACTGAGGCATTTGAGCGTGATCGATCTCGAAGTAATGGGAGGTATCCAGGATTTTTCCCCAGATATTTACGTGAAACTAGGGAAGGTCAGATGAAGCAATGGAGAAGGGCAATGCTTGTTGAGGGATTATATCCATTATTCACAGAAGGAGAGAAATCAGGAGGCAAGTGTACAGAAAAGACCAAACATTTAATGAGACATGAAGACTCAGAAGATGAGTTTATGGAAGAAATATTGAGAAATCCTCCACCGTATCAGGAAGGGTCAAGTGGACTTCCTCCTAGTGCCCCACCACAAACACCAATGGTACCTCAGGTACTACATGAATTCACCCCGAATAGAATACTTCATGAGAAAGAAAAGGAAGCATTAGAAAAGACCAGAGCAGAATTAGTACGGAAGATATCTCAGATAAAAACACATCCTGATTCATTGACTATTCCTGTAACAATTGGTCCAGTAGTGCCATTATATGGTACACAAGGAAATTGTCCTCCTCTGATACCCGTATCTTCTCCTATGAATACTCCCGAAAATTTTCAAAAACCTGAAGCTCCAGTTATAATTGAAGATCATTTTAGTGATTGTGATTCCACAATATCTCTCATGGATTTACCTGTCAGAGGTCCAGTAAAGGGTACTCCCAGAAAAGAAATACCTGAGCGTTCAAAAGATGTAAGTTTAATAACTTCATCAGGGGCAAAGAGTGCCACTATAGTAACACCTGAAGATTTAGAAAGGTGGATACAAGGATCAGATAAACATGTGCACACCTCCAAAATTACTAGACATTCAGAAATTAAAAGTGGAGTTAGAAGAAATGATAGCAGGAAATATAGGAGTGGAACGCTTAAACACTTATGATGAAGAAGAATTGCTGTTCCTGTGCAGGAGTATCACTAGAAATGTAAGGTTATTTCATGAAAAATTGTCCAATCTAGCCCTACAAATGGGAATCGAAATAGGGAGATCAAAAGTACTACAGAAGCCCTATAGAGCAGAATTTCTCAGACAAAGATTTGGAAAATATGAATGCTTCTGGAAGAAGACTGCAAATACGGGAATTAATGTTAGTTTTGCAAAAATGGGGAGACCTAGATAAGTGGAGAACTAGGTGGGCAAAGAAAAAGGAAGAAGCTCGCTCAAGTCGAACAGCTTCTGAATATGTGATGAAGGAGACAGAAAAAGCTGACAAATTGTACCCGATGCGTGAAGTTGCAGGAGGAGGTTATGTGCATGTCCCATGGAGTAGACAGGATATTTTATCATTTACGAATGATTTCCCGAAGCTTAGAGAAAAGCCAATTGAATGGTACAAGCAGGTTGAAAGGTTTGTAAAGGTGTCAAAAGTATTGTTGAAGGATTTGGATGGTCTGTTTGACATAGTGGTACCTGCAGATTTATGGACAGATTGTAAGATCACAGTGGATTGGCCAAATGACGAGTATCCCAGAGATCCAAAGACAGGTGCCCCGTCAAATGACGTGATGATAAAGTACCAGCAGGTGATAACATACCTGAAAGGGAAAATACCACCGAAAGAAACAGATTGGGTAAAAATAGATCGAACTACCCAGGAAGCCAGTGAAACAGTTCATTCGTATTATGAGCGCCTCTTACAGGTGTTCAAACAGTACAGTGGAGACAAAAACATGAGTCAGTTTGTATACCGATTTGTGTATGGTTTAAAGCCCGAGATTTGCCAGATGATTAAGCAGCATATGCTTTGCTGGCAAGGGAAACCCATCGACGAAATTTTGAAATATGTAAAATATTGTGGGGATGACATTGAGGACAGGCACAAGAAATTGCAGGAAAAAGTAATGTGGGCACAGGTGAAAATGGCTGAGAAACAGGGAATTAATTTAGATAATCCTAATGAAACTCAGGGAAAAGACTCTGGAACGAATGGTGATTCTGGAAATGGTGGAAGAATGAAAGGACGAATGAGCAGAGAAGAAGCTAAAAAGAAATTTCCTTGTCATGGATGCGGAAAATTGGGGCATTGGAAGGACGAGTGTAAAAAGATTCGAAATAATAATGGCCCAAATCAAAATTTAAATTCACAGACACAGAACGACTCACAGCAGGGGTAAATCCTCAGAGTCAGTTGCCACCTCCACCTGTTCAGGGTAATGTAAGCAGAGCAAAGCACGGTACAGACATCGGATACCCAGGAGGAAGTGGTAAGAATGATTATATGACCTCACAATTTCTTTTGCAGGATGACTTTTGCAGGTTCGACGCATGACGGTGCCTAGGAGAGGGGGAGAAGGAATGCGTACTTGGCGCATCCCTGCAGGTAGATCAATCAGGTCCATATGTTGAAGGAAAAGTGAGAGGTAATGATATTACTTTTCTTTTGGATACTGGTGCTACCAGGTCTACTGTAAGAACAGTAGACGTCCCAAACCTTCCTCTCTCTGGTGAAGATATTCAAGTTGTAGGGGTTGCTAACCAAAGAATTAGAACACCACTCACTGAACCAATGGAGGTTAAAATTGGAAACTTTAAAGAAATGCATCAATTTGTAGTATGCGATTCCAGTCCAGTCAACTTACTAGGTAGGGACTTATTGTGCAAAATGAATTGCACCATTTTCTGCACACCGGATGGTGTGGCAGTACAGACACCAGATGAAGATCATGTATATAAAATTATGGTTGCAAAACAAGGAACAGAAGTAGATGAAATGTTTTCATTAATAACAAAAGATGAATTGCCAGAAGAATTAAAAGATACAGTAAACCCTATAGTATGGGATTTCACCGGAAAAGAAGTAGGACTTATGGCTAAAATAGATCCAGTTCAAGTAACTGTAAAAGAAGGTGCCATTTTTCCAAATACGAAACAGTACAAAATGAGTGCAGAAGTAAAAGCAGGTGTCATTGAAGAAATCAATCGGATGGTCAAACAAAACATACTGAGAGAAGTGATGAGTAGCCCATGTAATTCACCAATAATGGGTTTAAAGAAACCTAGTGGAAAATATAGGATCGTTCAAGATCTGAGGAAAATCAACAAAATTGTAGAACCATGTTGTCCTATAGTGCCAAATCCTGCAGTAATTCTATACCAGATTCCTTGGAATGCTGGATGGTTTACAGTTATAGATCTGTGTCAAGCATTTCTTTTCAATTCCGTTACATCCAGACAGCCAATATCTATTTTCATTTAAATTCGAAAACAAAGTCTATGTATGGAATCGTGTTCCTCAGGGGTACACAGAAAGTCCTTCCATTTTTAATCAGATATTGAAAAAGTGCCTTGAAAAACTAGTGATGCCAGGAAGCTCAGTCTTAGTCCAATATATCGACGACTTATTGGTGGCATCAAACACCAGAGAGGACTGTGTTGTTGATACTATAGCACTCTTGAATCTTTTGGCAGAAGAAGGACATAAAGTTTCACCTGAAAAATTACAGTTTTGTACAACAACTGTTAAATACCTGGGACATCAAATTGAGAGGGGAAAAAGAAGAGTAACCTCTGAAAGAGTAGCATTAATAAAAAGAATGCAAATGCCAGTAACGCAAAGACAAGTAAGAATGTTCTTAGGAATAGTAGGTTACTGTCGACAATGGATACCAGGATTTTCCATGTTGGCTAAGCCCTTGATTAACATGACCAAAAAGAAAGCAAAAGATCCTGTTGAGTGGGAAGATGAAAGTGTAGAAGCTTTTGTAAAATTGAGAAACTCCCTTTGTTCAGCACCTGCCTTAGGCATGCCAGATTATAAAAGAGAATTCGCATTATTCTGTCATGAAAGAGAAAATTGTGCACTTTCAGTTTTAACTCAAAGACATGGTCTGGACAGACGTCCTATAGCATACTTTTCTGCTACGCTAGACCCTGTAGCATCTGCGTTGCCAGGATGTTTGAAAGCAGTAGCAGCAACATGTTTGAGCATCGAACAAAGTGAATCAATTGTGATGGGACATCCTGTAAAAGTATATGTTCCACATGCAGTTGTGATTCTGTTGACCAGAACACGAACTCAGCATCTCACTCCTAGTCGGCTGACTAAGTATGAGAGAATAATAATGGGTGCTGAAAATGTGACCATGGTAAGATGTACAATAATAAATCCAGCAAGCTTACTACCAGATCCATATCATGAGACAAATAAAGATGACGAAGAAGATGAACATGATTGTGTACAGATTACAGAACTATGCACAAAACCTCGCCCAGATATAGAGGAACAGCCTCTTAAAAAGCCAGATAAAGAACTGTTTGTTGATGGCTCTTGCCAGAGACATGAAGATGGTAAGCTAACCGCTGCCTATGCAGTATGTGAATTAACTGGAATAGTCGAAGCATCCTATTTACCAGGAGTAAAATCTGCACAAGTAGCTGAATTGATTGCACTGATAAAAGCATGCAAAATTGGGAGGAATCAGAGAATAACCATATTCACTGATAGTCAATATGGTTATGGGGTTGTGCATGATTTTGGCCAACTGTGGATGCAGAGGGATTTCATGACTTCTTCAGGATCTCCCATTAAAAATGGACAATTTGTAAAAGAATTGCTAGAAGCAATACAATCACCAAAAGAATTGGCTGTGGTGAAATGTGCCGCACATCAGTCAGGAGATGACTGGGTGGTAGTTGGCAACAGATATGCAGATTTGGTGGCTCAATATTGTGCCAAAACCAGAACATCAGTGAATAAGAGGGTGGAAAGAATGGGAATCAGCTGCCAACTTATGCTATTTATGCCACCTGAAACCTGGAACGAAGTGAAAAGATTACAAGATGAAGTTGATGAGGTTGAAAGAAAATTGTGGATCAAAGCGGGTTGTTCTCAAAGAAGAGAGGATGAAGTATGGGTCAGTACAGATGGCAGACCAGTCATGCCAGATTGTTTACTCTCACAAATGGCCAGAATGTATCATGGAGACACACACATAGGGAGAGATGCAATGATTAGACTATTCAGACAAAATTGGTACAATCCCAAATTCAGAGCTGTTACAGAAAGTCTTTGCCAGAGATGTCTAATTTGCCAAATGCACAACACAGGCAGGAAAACAATAATTGGGTTTGGGAAGATTGGGAAGGCAGAGGGTCCATTCATAAGATTGCAGTTTGACTTCATACAGTTACCACCATGCAGAGGGTTGAAATACGTACTAGTCATAGTGTGTCTGTTTTCAAAGTGGGTGGAGGCGTATCCAACTAGGAGAAATGACAGCATTACAGTTGCAAAGCTGTTACTAAGAGAGCTCATACCTAGGTTTGGTTTCCCAGTATCTTTGGAATCAGATAGAGGAAAACATTTTAACAACGAAGTGATCCTGATAATCTGTGAAGCATTTCAAATCAAACAGAAACTGCATTGTGCATATCGTCCAGAGGCTTCTGGAGTGGTTGAACAATTGAATGGCACCATAAAGTCAAGACTGGGAAAAATGTGTGCATCAACATCATTGGAGTGGCCTGATGCATTGCCACTTGTTCTGATGGGACTCAGAAGTATACCTGATCGAACGACAGGTTTGAGCCCCCATGAAATTATGATGGGAAGAGCAATGAGACAAACACATGTTCCCACAAATAGACTGGTGAATATTTCTGATGATATGGTGTTGGACTACTGTAAAGGATTGGCTGACCTAGTGCGTTCTGTCTCTCACCAGGTTGGAGAAGACGCAGTTTCCAGGCAGCCTGAACTAGAACATGATCTGAATCCTGGTGATTGGGTGGTGGTGAAGAATCACACCAGAGAAACGTGTCTATCACCCAGGTGGAGCAGACCTTGTCAAATCATATTGACCACGAATACAGCAGTGAAGTGTGCCGGATTTCCGAATTGGATTCACGTAAGTCACACCAAGAGAGTACCAGACCCAGAAGAAGAAAACACTCAGACGACACCAATCACTGAAGAAGCTGAAGGTTGCCAAGCTGAAGAATCTCAGGCTCGAGGTTCAAGAGAAGCTGACGGAGAACAACCGAGCACAAGTCAGGATTGGATACCAGTGGTAGAAATTCCTGAGGTTTTCCACCAAACAAGAAGTCAAAAGAAATTAAGAGCAATTGAAGAAGATCAGATAGGTGAAGAAGAAGGGGTTCAGGATCAAGAAGACAAGCTAGTAAACGACCCTGAACCAAATCAGATAGGGAAAGAAAACTGGACTGAAAATAGTGAAGATTTTATACAATTTGAACAGGGAGAGACAGGTTTAGAAGAAGCAGGTCAGGCTGCAGAAGTACACAGTGCAATAAGCCCTGATCAGAAGCAGTTAGGTCAAGAGGAATATACAGAAGAAAAAGAGACTGATAAAAATGAACATGAAGAATTTGAACACAGAACAAAGTGAATTATTGGAAACTCACAGTGGAGCTGCAAATGAGAAACCAATAAGACCAGAAAAAGAACAATCAAATAAATCAGAGAATACAGAAAACAAAACAGTGCCAAGCAGTGAAAATAAAAAGATACCTGAAGACGAAAATAAAGAAACAGTGCAAGTAGAAAAACCAAGAAAAGGAGATCATTGGCCAAGTTTCATCAAAAGAGTGAAGTGCCACATAAAAACCAGAAGTGAAGATCCAGATCAAGTACCTGAAGTAACAAGTCAAACAGATCAAGAGAAAAAGTCTGGGAAAAGAAAAAGTAAAAGATTAAGACTTGTGAACAACAAATTCAAGGGTCCTGATTGGACGTATATCGTTCTTGAAGACTTTGAAAGCTCAGAATCAAGTGACAGTGGTGGTGAAGGAACAAGTGCAGAACTAACTTACGAAGAAGAAACAAGACCACCCTGACTAAACAAAAGAATCCACTGAAGAAAAGGAATAGAGATAAGAAGAGCAATCTTCCTTGTCGAAAAATGCCTGATGATATAGATACTGGGAGACCAAAGAGAAAATGTTGTAGAAGATGCTGTGCAATTTGCATATGTAGTCTAGTATTGGTGCTTATAGTGTGGTTAGTCCTGATTGTAGCAGTTCCTTACCTAATGATAATAGATAAAAAGAACAATAATGAAACTATAGGGAGGACAGCAAACATGAAGGGCAATAGAGTAGAGCTAATGGCAGAAGATGATGAAAGAATTCATCATGAGATAGCTGATAACGACACTAGTTTAAATGTTTTCACGAAGTTATTGTTTCAGTATGTAGACACCATGGAAGTTAGTAATTGTTATGTCTGTATGAAATTACCTGAATCAGTAGCAGAAGGATTAACATACCATCATTTACCATTGACATATGGCATTTCATGTAGCGTATTAACAAGTTTATTTTATAGTACAGGTAGATTACAATATTACTATTCCAATATAGATGTTGTATTTTCTGAAGTTCCAATTCGCAAGAGCATGAACCCAGTGCTTAGCGCCTTAGATGCACAGTTTATGGGAGAATTTTTCTTAACAATGAAATCAATAGACTTAACACATGCACGTAGACACAATCTAACATGTTCTTTATTAGAAGAAGAGAAAATATTTTTGAATTTAGTAGAAGATAGAAGACAGGATTTTCAAAAGAAAGCTACAGAACATAAGGCTCATTTACCACCTTGGGCAGAGAAAGAGGGAAGTTACACACCTGGCAAAGCTCAAGCTGCTATGGCTCTGGATTTCGAAAAGAAGGGGAAAATTTGTCTTCATAGGTTAAAGACTGACTATAACAATGTTTTCATCGGTACCAGTGAATGTGAACACAATTTTTTAATATTGGGAGGTTGGGGACTCAAAGGAGGAACAGATTCAGTTTTTCCTGGAATCTATTATGTCTGCGGGAATAAGGCTTACTTTAGGCTTCCTGCACGGTGGTATGGAAGTTGTTACTTTGGAATAGTTTTTCCAAAGATATACCACGTAAAAAGAAACACTGGAAGCAATGAAAACAATGGTGAATTAATACGTAGTAAAAGAGCTAGTTTTTCAGAAATAGTAGGTGATATATTTGGTGCATTGATACCTTCAGTGGGAATAATTCTGAACTCAAGGAAGATATGTAAATTGTCTACAGTAGTTGATCGTTTATCAACGGATACTGCTGGAGGTTTTCTAATGATTAATGCGGAAATGGTTGCAATTAGGTCTATGGTGATGCAAAATCGACTTGCTCTTGACATAATATTGGCGAAAGAGGGCGGAGTCTGTAAATTATTGAAGACGAAACACTGTTGCACTTATATTCCTGATAAGAGTGCAGAAATTGGGACGTATATTCAGAATATAACTAAACTTGAGCAAGAACTTAAACCACTGGAAGTTGATAGTGTATGGGAAAGATTGACAAATAGTATATCGTCAATCGGAACCTGGTTTGCTAATATAGGTGAAGGACTTATAGGTCAAATACTAGTTCCCTTAGCAGGGATAGCAATAATAGTTCTGACAATAGTATTTTGGTGCAAATGCTGTAGAAAGAATGGAACGTATAAAGTGACAGAAAAAGGGAAGAAGAGAAAAAGGGACGAGATCGAACTGGAAGAATGGAAAAGTGAATTATACAAAAAGATGAAGGGAGATTGTAAAAGTAGAAAAGCTAAAAATGAAAATGAGAATGAAGTGATTTGCTAGAAGTTGGCATCTGATTGAGGGTAGTTTTTGATGGCTCAGAAACGCCATCAGAGAGGGGATTGATGGAGCAAGGTTTCGCAAATGAAACTTGCTCGGATACAATCTCACTCATAGTATTAATATTAAAAATTGTATTGTCCGTATTAATCCTTGCACACATTATACAAACAGAGAGGACGCTTGCCTATGTGTTTTACTAACGAATAACGCTTGTTCCTAGTCTAAAATGGCCGCTTAAGCGCGGGATTTTATCTGCGCATGTCACAACCTGATCACATGGTGTGACGTCTTTCTTTGCTTGGTGGGAATTTCTGCTTCTGCGCAGTGTGCATTAAAATGGCTGTTCAATGTTCTCACATGCTTAAGCTTGCTCTCGTGTCATTACTAAATTGTCATTTCTTAACGCAATTAATGCGGGATAGGATTTTATAATTAAATGGGATTAGAAATAAGATAAGTGGGTATACAGTGAAACGTTTTATTTGTGATATTAATATTTCCTTCTTGCACTTTTAGTAATTCGTAATCTTGGGCCTGGGTTGGTGACTTGAAACTCGAGAAGCAGAAGGTTCTGCGCATGTGTCCTGAATGACTGCCAAAATGAAGTCAACTTGGACGTCTCACAAGGCCGTGACCTGATGGCCAAAGATGTTATAACTACTGTATTTCCTGTCGCGCATAGATACATTGTCTATGAAAATTGGTGTACATTTGTCATGAGACGGGTGGGAAATAAAGCGAATGTATTAATTTGAAGGGTGGGAACGCAAATACAATAGGCTACACAATTTAAGCCAAATTTGTCATAGTGCGAGAATCCACCTCCGGTCCCTGTCCAATCAGAAGTAGTGGTCCCATATTTTAGCAACATTAAGGGGAGGTACATGGGTGTAGAAGGATATAATAGAATATAGCATTAGTAATTAGTTAGCTCAGACTCTCAGAACATACAGAAGAGCTCCAGGCTGCCCAGCTGATCGGTTGCTGACTGAATCCCTATCCGGAAGAGGTCCTGAGGAGGGGGCGGAGAGTCCATTAGACGGGAGAATCAAGGAGAAGTCGAGTGCCAGAGAGGGGAACGGCGCAGGCGTCGTTGTAGAGAGGTCACCAGTCCTGTCCTGATCCAGAAGGAGGTCCTTGCTTTTCATCCTTCCAGGGTCCTATTCTTTCAAACTCCTTGGCTAAGGGTTTGGTTCTCGCACTTAGGTAAATATATGCAACCTTTAGTTGCGCTGCTGTTCCTATCTCCTCTTTTCCTTAAACACCGTAATTTATTAGCAATAATCATTCTATGCTTTCACATGGGTATTCTGATCAAATACTGTGTCTTTTTCTGTATTTTACTCTGCTAAAACTTTAGATAAACATTTTAAAACTTCCTGACTCAGTTGTTATTTCAGGATTATGTACTATAATGAAGGTCACTCATTTTAAACTTCCCAATTAGCAAAGGATCCATTGGTAAGATATAACTCTTCAATCAGAAGGTAATTGGTAGCAGGGATTTTTGATATAAGAGTATATCTGACACCCAGCGTAATTACTAGCATAGTATGAATGTGTGGGCCCAAGTGAGTATATGGTGTATGAATGCAGTTTGCTAATATCGCGCTGGATCAGCTGGTGTCTGTCTTTGGCAACCAATCTGAACACCGACAATGTTTCCGGGTCTAGCAGCCCAGGTGCAGCTTTTGTCATTGATGCTCGGTCTCTTGGGTTGCCTGATGACGGTCAGCAGCGATTCGAAGAATGAGTTGGTTCAGCTTTGATGGCCCTGGTGCTGGTTCCAGGGGTTCAGCCTACTGACGATTGAAGTCACTTCTTGGTCTAGGGCTCAGGAGTGACTTTTCCATGAGTCAAGAGTCACAGGGTCAATCCTATATTTGCTAGCCTAAGGTGCAGCAGGTGCAGTCCAGCAGTCAGTGCAGCCTCTCTTTGAAAGGTCCAGGGGTCAGCAGTGCAGTCCTTCTTTGGTCCTTTCTCCAGTTCTGCTGTGCTCTGGGGTTCAGGGTGCCAAGGGTGCTATATTTATGCCCAGAAGGTGCCTTGGAGGTATGATGCGGTCACTAGCCAATGGGCTACCAGCATCCCTCCCACTTTGTGACAACCTTTGGCTATGTGTGGCATTTAGAAATCCCAGAGTGCACTATTCCACTCACTCTCTAGATGTCTAAACCCCTCCTTGGATTCTAGGAGCTTGGTAGCTCATCCTAGAGGCCACAGGAAAACCGGTTTATTCACTGGCTTCCCCTCTTTGTTCCCTCTGTTCCCGCTGCCAGCCTATCTGAACAAAGGGCAGCCTTACATGACTGTGAACACCATTTACCCACCAAAGGAAGCTTCGCCTTTGAAGCTCGTGTTTTGGGCCAACACACAGTGGCTTACTGAAAGGGGGAGGTAACACCTCCCTCTGTAGCAGGCTACTATTGTTCCTGCGATTGGGAGTTATTCACAGCACTCCCCAGGAGAGCAGCAGCTTGTCTGGTGGCCAACAGCTGTGCCAAGCCACTGGGCAAACAGGGCAACAGAGAGACAACTTTCTAAAAGTTGCCTTTCCTTAAAAGTGACATTAAATTCGACTTGGGCATCAAGCCGGGTTTAAGCCACAATTAATTTCATACCGTGAAGTATCCATTTTGTAGTCCCATTCAGAAGGTAGCCGGACTGAGAGGTCAGCTGGTAGCCCTGTGTTAGCCAGTGCGGCTACTAACCTTTCCACCGCAATAATTGCAATTTGGAAGTTTTGCTGTTAGGACATATTAAAGGTACATGTCCTACTTATTAATACACAGCTCCCTGCTTTAGACTCTATAGGCCTATCTTAGTTGAGACTAATATATATTGTTAAGGGAAGTGGGGGCTTTGCCATTGGTTTAAATGACAAAGTCGAACTAGCAGTTTTAAAACTGCTCTCCTAGGCTGCAGTGGCAGGCTGGGAGCCATTTTGTGCTTTGTCACAGGGTGGCACAATCAGTGGTGCAGCTCTGAGTGGACGCTTTGTCTTAGATGCCCTGGGTACCCTTGATGCCATGTAGTAGGGACTTATAAGTAGGTCAGCTTATTCCGATTGGGGGCTGCCAATTCAGCATACCTTTTGTAATGGGATAGAACACTGGCACTGAGGTCTGGATAGCACTCCCAGAGACGAAAAACCAGCAGCATCAGTCCAAACCTTTGGGGGTGACCATGCAAAAGGAGGCATTTTCTGCCTTTTGCCCTTACGCTTCTCCTGGGGCATCAGACATTCTGGTAAACAAACGCATGTGCAGGATCACATGCAAAACAAGACTAGGAGTAGTGGCAATAAGAAATACCTCTTTAGTTCTTTACAGTTTATCCAAACTAATATATAAAAGGGTAACGAACTAAAAACAGAAGAAGAAACAGCAGTAGTGAAAAAAAGCAGTGAAGACTTTCCTCTTTCAAAAAAGGGGTAATAGCCTCCTTCTTTCTCTTTCCTCAACAAAAGATTGTAAGCCCATAAAATATTTCTGTTGAGCTTGAGTTTGATGCCCTAAGGTATGCTTCAAGAGGCAAAAGGGCAATCAGTCAAGGTGCAGTTTACCCACTTGATGCAGTGGGAGGCTTCCCCCAACTTTCCTGACCCATGAAAGTCCACAATTGTACAAGAGTTTTTCACTCAGTTACCCAGTAGAATGTACCCCGCATGGTGGTCTTAAAAGTGGCGGGCCGGTCAGGTTTAATAACTGTCAGGAGAACAGGGCAGCACAAATACGCCCAACCTATTGATATAGCAGAAAGCTTGAATCTGCAACTCAAATATAGAGCTGAGAAGATTAAGGGAAATAAATCTTAGTAGTTGATGACACTCAGCAATGCTTGATAGGGAAGAGACATGGGTGGCAAGGCGTGGCGGTGCGGTGCGCCAAAAGTCCTTCAGCCACATAAGTCAAAAGAAACAACAAAACAAGTCTCAGGAAAGTCTCAGGCCAGTTGCAACAGGCAGTGGCAGCCAGCAGCAATAATTCCAGGGAAAATATCTTATGTGAATATGTGCTGCTCAGTGACTCAGTGTATCAGCATTTCAGAGGCTCAACATTGTGAATCGGGATGGAGGAGGGGCTGGAAGAGGCTCTGCATGCCTGGGTTGCTGAAGAACAATCAATGACATAGTCGATAATGGTGAGCAGGGATGAACACACTGTCACTATTGTCGCTTTTTGGTGCTATGTAAGACCGCTTCCTTTGCCTACCATGAGCCTTGCACTCAAGACTGCTTTTCACACAGTCTAGCTCAGAGCACCGATGATGTTGTTGCAGATATATACAGTGTACATTGCTTTGTTGCAATTCATCATCATAAAACATTATTTGATTATAACTCAGATAAGAGTATATACAAGAGATAAAATTACTTAAAATGCATCAGTTATTTATACCAGTTAATTACACATTGATTTTGCACAATACAAGAGTCTACAGCCAGATATACTTCTTCATCACTTAATAATTGTCAAAAGGATAATGCAGGTAAACTACTTCTAAAATTTCTTGATTTTAAAAGTGGATTTAGTGGCCAGTATTCTTCAAAAGGTAAGACTTGGGAAAAGGTGAAGTCTTCAGCACTAAGTATTGTCTGATGCTGCATTTGCTAAGCTCAATAGCAGTATTCTTAAGGATAGAGGTAGGGCAAACAAATAATTCTGTTCTGGCAATTGAAATCCACGACTGCCCTATAGTGTAACTGTTAGAAATGGGGGTCTCTAGTTGGCAATGGTCTGTACCTTTAGTATTCCTACTAGCAGTTCTTCCAGCTCTTCGTCTTGGCAGGTTCCTTGATTTCAGCAAGTTCTAAAGTTCTGGGGTTTGGGCCCTAATATTTGTACTCAGTTTCTCTTTGTTCTCTTAGGCAGAGAGTATCTGTACCTAGTCCAAACCAGTTTGGTCCTCACTTGCCCAGCTTCCCGGCTGGAGGTGGAGACAGCATTGTCTAATGCAGACCAGGCCTATTCGGGTGCAAGGAATTCTCCTGCCACTAATCTAAATGCAGCCTAGGTCTATTCAGCCCAGCCCTGACTCATCCAGGAAAGGCAGGACACACCTCGACCCCCCTCCCCCCAGTGGCTGTCTGAAGAGAATGCACATCCCCAGCCGCTGTCACTCCAAAGCCAGACAGTCAATCCATAAACCCAGTAGAGGCACATATGATGGCTAAGTAAGAAAATACCTACTTTCTAAAAGTGGTATTTTCAAACACAGAACTATAAAAATCATCTTTACTAAAAGAGGCATTTTTACATTCTGAGTCCATGCATACTAAACTCCATTTCTCTAGCTTGTCCCAATGGGAAGATATGGCTATAAGATGTTATAAGTAAACTCCAATTCTATCCTGTGGGACAGATAGCCTTTCCATAGGGAAAAACGAAATCTACTGTAATTCACTAACAGGACATGTCACACACACCAGTACATGTCCCACCTTTAATATACACTACGCCCTGCCCACGGGGGTACCTTGGGCCTACCTTAGGGGTGACTTACATGTAAGAAAAGGGAAGATTAGGGCCTGGCAAATGGGTGCACTTGCCAGGTTGCCATGTCAGTTACAAGCTGCTCACAGACACTGCAGTGGCAGTTCTGAGAACCCTTTACAGGGCTGCTTGTGTGGGTGGCACAATCTGTGCTGCAGGCCCACTAGCGCAAAAGAAACTATTGATGGACGGAATGATGGACAATGCAGACATTCACCCCCAGTCACAAGGATCTGGGTTAAATCCATCATTCTTTTGCTCACCACACCACCCCAGTTTGGACCCAGCCATATGCAAATCAGTCTTGACCCTGTTCCTTGTGGGAACAGTCCAGCCCGAACTGCCAAGCCAGGTCCTTCCTGGACCGGAAACAAGCATCCTGGGACCGGTTTCAGGGCATCACCCTTCCTCAGCCATGCTAGCTTGAATCCAGTGGTGTAGTGAGCACGGGACCCACGTCTGGGCATACCCTTCCCACTTAGGGTGACAAATGCAAAAGAAACTATTGATGGACGGAATGCTGGACAATGCAGACATTCACCCCCAGTCACAAGGATCTGGGTTAAATCCATCATTCTTTTGCTCACCACACCATCCCAGTTTGGACCCAGCCATATGCAAATCAGTCTTGACCCTGTTCCTTGTGGGAACAGTCCAGCCCGAACTGCCAAGCTAGGTCCTTCCTGGACCGGAAACAAGCATCCTGGGACCGGTTTCAGGGAATCACCCTTCCTCAGCCAGGCTAGCTTGAATCCAGTGGTGTAGTGAGCACGGGACCCACGTCTGGGCATACCCTTCCCACTTAGGGCGACAAATGCAAAAGAAACTATTGATGGACGGAATGCTGGACAATGCAGACATTCACCCCAGTCACAAGGATCTGGGTTAAATCCATCATTCTTTTGTTCACCACACCACCCCAGTTTGGACCCAGCCATATGCAAATCAGTCTTGACCCTGTTCCTTGTGGGAACAGTCCAGCCCGAACTGCCAAGCCAGGTCCTTCCTGGACCGGAAACAAGCATCCTGGGACCGGTTTCAGGGCATCACCCTTCCTCAGCCAGGCTAGCTTGAATCCAGTGGTGTAGTGAGCACGGGACCCACGTCTGGGCATACCCTTCCCACTTAGGGCGACAAATGCAAAAGAAACTATTGATGGACGGAATGCTGGACAATGCAGACATTCACCCCCAGTCACAAGGATCTGGGTTAAATCCATCATTCTTTTGCTCACCACACCACCCCAGTTTGGACCCAGCCATATGCAAATCAGTCTTGACCCTGTTCCTTGTGGGAACAGTCCAGCCCGAACTGCCAAGCCCGGTCCTTCCTGGACCGGAAACAAGCATCCTGGGACCGGTTTCAGGGCATCACCCTTCCTCAGCCAGGCTAGCTTGAATCCAGTGGTGTAGTGAGCACGGGACCCACGTCTGGGCATACCCTTCCCACTTAGGGCGACAAATGCAAAAGAAACTATTGATGGACGGAATGCTGGACAATGCAGACATTCACCCCCAGTCACAAGGATCTGGGTTAAATCCATAATTCTTTTGCTCACCACACCACCCCAGTTTGGACCCAGCCATATGCAAATCAGTCTTGACCCTGTTCCTTGTGGGAACAGTCCAGCCCGAACTGCCAAGCCAGGTCCTTCCTAGACCGGAAACAAGCATCCTGGGACCGGTTTCAGGGCATCACCCTTCCTCAGCCAGGCTAGCTTGAATCCAGTGGTGTAGTGAGCACGGGACCCACGTCTGGGCATACCCTTCCCACTTAGGGCGACAAATGCAAAAGAAACTATTGATGGATGGAATGCTGGACAATGCAGACATTCACCCCCAGTCACAAGGATCTGGGTTAAATCCATCATTCTTTTGCTCAGGCCCACTAGCAGCATTTGATTTACAGGCCCTTACACTCTCAGTGCACTTTACTAGGGACTTACTAGAAAGTCAAATATGCCAATCATGGAAACACCAATTCATAATACAATTTACAACAGGAGCACTTTCACTTTAACACTGAACAGCAGTGAGAAAGTGCACAGAGACACTAAACAAGCAAAAACAGAGTCAAAACCGGGAGGTCAGAAAGCAAAAAGACAGGGTAAACACGCCAAAAGATGCCAGGTCTAACAGTAACCATGGAATGTCTGACTAGCGCTTGCATTCCAAACAATCACTGATAACTTTACGATTAAAAGTGCCACACTCATTTGACCATACAGATAGCCAAAGCAAAAAGGGAGCTACCTTTATTGAGCCCTCAATATATGGAAGACCCAGCTCCTCATGACATATATAATGCAAACTGCTTGGGGGGGATAGAGAGAAAGCGTTGTCAAAACCAGTTTTCCTCAGTTTGTAAGGCCATAGTGATTTTGTATCTTCAAACACCATCACCACAAGTGGCGATTGAGATACACTGTGCTTTATAAATATCTATAAAAGGCAAGAACAGTTTCCCACTAAGTGAGGAGATAAGATTAAATAACGCCCCAACTGACTAACTTTAGTCTGATGATAGATGCTGTCAATGGTGACCCGAAATAGGGGAAGCTGGAAACCCTCAATAACTAATTCCCCTTGACAGAGATGGAACACATGTAAATGTTATTGCTTTAACCACAAACCATAGAATGTGACTTAGAGTAATTAAAACACAAGATCAGATTGTACATAAAGGAATCACAAAGAAGATACCAATTTTGTTAGACTAATAGGAGCACGTGCCAGCAACACAGCATCGTCAGCATACAACAATGTTGTAGTTGCAACAGAATTTATGATAAGCCCATGAAGACCATGCTTCACTAAAACTTATTTACATTTTTGTTGTTTAATAGGACTAGCAAGGGAGGAAGGATACATCGTTGACATACCCCTCTCTCCAAGATAAAAGGGTTGGTGCATTCTCTCGAAGGTCAAAACCTACCTCAGGCAGTCAGATTGTTATTTAACGGTTAGGAAACCAACCAAAGATGGATCCATCCCCATATGAATTAATATCAGCCATAGCTTCGACCGATTAACCCAGTTGAAAGTACTTGAAAGGTCAATGAAGGCCAGGTACAATGTGAAGTGCCTAGCAAAAGAATATTCAGGTGCAAATGTAGGCACTGCTCCATTGTACCTAGGCCCTCTCTGACCCCATGTTGGCAGGTGCTCAGTATGCCCTTCTCCTTAGTCCAGACCTTGATCTTGTTGAAAATGACCCTGCCGAATACTTTGCAAACACAAGGAGGTGATGGACGGACTGCTGAAACTTTGCAAACACTCACCCCCAGTCACAGATCTGGGTTGAATCCATCATCATTCTTTAACTCACTTTGCCACCCCAGTTCAGACACAGCTATATGCAAATCAGTCTTGACCCTGTGCCTCATCGGAACAGCCCAGACCGAACTGCCAAGCCATGTCTTCCCTGGACCGGAATCAAGCATCCTGGGACCGGTTTCAAGCTAACATCTCTCATCAGCCAGGCTAGCTTGAATCCAGTGGCAAAGTGAGCAAGGGACCCACGTCTGGGCATACCCTGCCAACTTAGGGTGAACAAAGCAAACACAAGGAGATGATGGATGGAGTGCTGAAACTTTTCAAACACTCACCCCCAGTCACAGATCTGGGTTGAATCCATCATCATTCTTTAGCTCACTTTGCCACCCCAGTTCAGACATAGCTAAATGCAAATCAGTCTTGACCCTGTGCCTCATGGGAACAGTCCAGACCGAACTGCCAAGCCATGTCTTTCCTGGACCGGAATCAAGCATCCTGGGACCGGTTGCGGGCTAACAGCCCTCATCAGCCAGGCTAGCTTGAATCCAGTGGCAAAGTGAGCAAGGGACCCACGTCTGGGCATACCCTGCCAACTTAGGGCGAACAAAGCAAACACAAGGAGATGATGGACGGAGTGCTGAAACTTTTCAAACACTCACCCCCAGTCACAGATCTGGGTTGAATCCATCATCATTCTTTAGCTCACTTTGCCATCCCAGTTCAGACACAGCTATATGCAAACTGGAATGGCATGGTGAGCAAAAAAATGATGGATTTAGGCCCAGATATCTGTACTGGGGTGAATGTATGACATTGTTCTGCATTCTGTCCATCAATTGTTCTTTTTGCATTTGTCACCCTGAGTGGGATGGGTATGCTCAGACGTGGGTCCTGTGCTCTCCATGCCACTGGAGTCAAGCTATCCTGGCTGATGAGGGGTGAAACCCCGAAACCGGTCCTAGGATGCTTCATTCCAGTCCAGGGAGGACCTGGCCTGGCAGGTCGGGCTGGACTGTTCCCATGGGGCACAGGGTCAAGACAGATTTGCATATGGCTGGGTTCAAACTAGAATGGCATGGTGAGTAAAAAAACGATGGATTTAGGCCCAGATTTCTGTACTGGGGTGAATGTATGACATTGTTCTGCATTCTGTCCATCAATTGTTCTTTTTGCATTTGTCACCCCGAGTGGGACGGGTATGCCCAGACGTGGGTCCCGTGCTCTCCATGCCACTGGAGTCAAGCTATCCTGGCTGATGAGGGCTGAAACCCCGAAACCGGTCCTAGGATGCTTGTTTCCTGTCCAGGGAGGACCTGGCCTGGCAGTTCAGGCTGGACTGTTCCCATGGTGCACAGGGTCAAGACTGATTTGCATATGGCTGGGTTCAAACTGGAATGGCATGGTGAGCAAAAAAACGATGGATTTAGGCCCAGAACTCTGTACTGGGGTGAATGTATGACATTGTTCTGCATTCTGTCCATCAATTGTTCTTTTTGCACCTGCCTAAATCTTTAACAGTAGAATATATTAGTGAAATGGGATAGTAACAGCAGGGGTCTGTACAATTAACTTTTTTTTAAAAAGGGACAATTAACAAGATTGGCCATGAGATAGGTAATTTCTTGTTGCTTGGGTTATTAAAAACATTAGTGAGCAAAGGAGCCCATAAGTTGATATTCCATTTAAAATGGTCAAATGGAATGCCATCTGGGCCTGGAGCCTCGTTGGAGGGGAAATCAAGAAGTGCCGAAATAACCTCTTGTAACTGTATATCAAGTATTAAAAAAGCTAATTGCCTCCAAACTGGTTACCATAATGTGGGGTGGTGGCAGGCTTGGAATAAATTCTAGAAAAATGGTTGAGCTATTGCTCAGTAGGTACATGGGAGCTAATGCTGGTCATTTGGGATCAGCCATTTCATACAAGTCAACTACTCCCCCAAAGGTCCAAGAGTTTCTATGTTTAGAGGCTAAAACTAACTGGTGGCAATTGTTCTCTTTAATCTCCTTCCTGACACAAAGGATTAATCTACACTCAGTATATAGAGTAGTGACTAGATTAATGTCCCTAGGTTTCGTAGATAAGCCTTACCTCAAGTCCCAATTCACTACAGCAGGCAGATTCAATCCATCTCAGGGATTTCTGTTAATTAGCACCAGCTGACTCAGCAAGAGGGCATTAAATGTCAGCACATATTTCCTGATAGGCATACAGAATAGCATCAACACCAGCCTGTAGAGAAAGACAGATGTTAAAGTGACTGAGTTTCAATCTGCCCAGGGTTTCTAGAAAGGCATAAGAGTTCTTCAGTTTCCATGCAATGCACTGGTTATTATGTTTTGGGAATAGACAATTAGATGCCTTGGACTGACTGGACAGCTTTAAAAGGGAAGACAGCAAGACTGCTGTCAAAGGTTTAAGGTCATCAAAATTCAGGTTTAAAGTAGCACAAGAAACCAATCAACACAAAAGACCCCCGCCTGCCGCTTTCTAATATGCAAGCCCCCCTTTGCCTCCCCTCACCGCTCCCCAGCCTAACCGGCTTAAACTTTCTAACTCGCTCAAACCAACATACATCATACAAAAGGACAGTGAAAGACAGAGAAGGGGAATCAAATGCTGCCACAAAGCTCTCCATAAGCCTTCCCATAGGCACAGGCACTGCATCAAGTTGAGGTGCGCTGTACAGGTGCACCATACAACTACCCCAGAGTCCTTGCAATGTGGGGAGCAAGGACAGGAAAACCATCTGGACAAGGGCACTGGCCAGGCAACTGTAATTTTACAGCCACACCCTGATCAAAATACAACACAGACAGCCTGGCTCAGCCTTTAATCCTCTAGACGAGTGTGCTCATGTTCTCACATCCAACAATTACCCACGAGGAGGGGGTGCGGCGGCGCTGTCTAACCAAAGGACAGCCCACGTAATCAACTGGCAAAAGGAGCACCGAGAGCACAGGGTGAGGACAAGTATGCAAAAGGTCACCCTTTAGGGGGGCCCTGCTAGAAAGGGAGGGGCAGGGCAGCAGAAGCAGCCAAGCAAGGTCTTGGTGTGACTAACTGCCTGGTGGCACCCCATTCACCCTCTCAACTACCTCCCATTGCTTCCCACTCTTCGCGACTCTCTTCACCTTCGAAGACTCGCCCTTCATCCACCAGGTGTGCATGATTGATCTTCCCAACCCAACAAAAAAATACACGCGAGGGTGGGGGTGCGCACTGCTTCCAACCAAAGGGGAACTGATGCGCTCAATTTGCCTGGACCCAAGCCCAACAGAAGAAGTGCCAACTGACTACCAGGCCCCAATCTCGGTGGTCAATAGGACAATTTTTTTTTAGGTCAGGGCAAGTATGGGGGCCTACCCCCAGCAAATCTGTGGGTGAAAGCGCAAGAGGAAATCACAGTCATCTCCAAAACACCCACAAATGCAGTCTGGCTTCTCACTCATAGAGACTGAGTCAGACAAAGAAGACACAACAAGCAGTAACACTGGTGAGGCACCAGACAGCATAAAGAAGTGTCATACTTACTAATTTCAACCAAAAATGTATTCAAAGTATTGCTTTTTGAAAGATGCAGGTTCAGCCCTCTTCTCAAGCAACGGTAATATTCAAGGCCTGCAGCCTCCCCTTCAGCCACTAGAGGCTAGCATTCAAGTGAGGGAAAGCAGCCCCAGTTATCCAACGCTAAGATAGAAGGAGGGTTGGGACCTAGCCCTATCATCATCATAAGCCAGCCAATCAATGATCAGGCATTGTCAACGTGAAGACAAATAAGGCAAACTGTCTGGGTGGATGTTATTGCAGCCCATGAGCAGGACTCGGGTTCAGATTCACCCCGCAGAGGTGAACAACACAACAGCATGGGACCTAGTTCCACTCATGCCAATACCCCAAAAAATGATCACAGAAAGACATGACGTACAAAAAGGCAAACAACATGGCACAAGGCTGCAGAACTGTCAACTAAACGAGACTTTTACCATAACCCAGGAGGATAATCTATCCCCTTTAAAAACTAAGGTTCTCAACTTACACCCAACTTCAATCTCACAGCTCTCTCCACCGCCAAATGGTGATAAACCATATCACCCATCTCCCGCATATCAAGTGCACCAGGAGGAAATTAAAGGGAATCCAGTGGAAGTGCAAGGTTTGCTATCATACCTGGGCACGCAAGAATGGAAGGACATGTTAACAGCCTACTCACAGGACTCGCCCCTTGCCACGGACTCAACAGTCCTCACACAAGGCGGGATAGTGGCCTTCAGCACAACTGGAGGAGAAAAGGCTAACCCAGGCAGAGAGGACTGGCCAAGTATGGACCACACAAGTACGTCCAGTATCTGGGCATCTCTGTTACAAACCATACAATTTCTGGTGGAGGCTTTCCAATATCAATCAGGTAAAATGGATGTTCAACTGACACTACTTAACATCTTGGCAGCTTTTTGTTGCCAGCACTGATGGGAAATTAGGGGATCTGAATTTACTCTTTTAACACGCGCAGTCTGACTTGTTTGCTGCACATCTTATTTGCAGATGTGGCCCAATCGTGGACAAACTATCCTCCTTACCTTCCATACTCAGCAATATATGCAAGGACCTAAAAAAGGAGGCCACAAGGAATCAGACGACACTTCAAAAAGTGCTAAACATGAAACCCCACGAAGAGCAGGATCCTGCACTATCCCCTCCAACCAGCAATGTAGAACAAACCTCCAACAAGATAACAGGGGACAGAGGCATAAGGGTCAAGACCCACAAATGGGCCACTCGACTGCCATGGCTCCCTCACAACGTGTTCAGACACAACTTTCGAAGGAGATCTGCCCCCAGAAGGCATTCTGTAAACTAAAACAAAATGAAAAACAAACGCAGAGGCAGGCTCAAAGGAGGAGGTAAGTGTCGGCTCCTCCGCAATGGCAGAGGAGAGTCGCCCCACTGCCTGGCTCAGAGCGATTAAATGAAAAATAAAATGATATCATAGTTTTAATTTTTCCTTTATTGGCTCTGAGCCAGCTTGCGAAGGGAGGGGCGGGGCATTGGGAGGAGGAGCGCGACGTGCACTCCACCTCCTAAGTACACATTTGTGTTTTGGCTGGCTGTCTCAGGTCGACCAAAACACACATGCGCACTAATGGTTTTCTCCAGCCCAGCTGCATTGTGCAACCTGGCTGGAGAAACCCCACAGACTCCCTGGTCTGAGCAGGGTGTCTTTCCTGCCTTCTCAGACCAATCCCCGGGCTGCTCTCACGTGAGAGCAGTGCAGGGATTGCAGGGAGTCTGTGACGTGGTCCCAGTGCTTGCTGGGACCAGGAAGGACTGTGCTGAGTCTGATGTGGGAGGCGGGAGGCAGCTCCAGATAAGATTTAATTTTTTTATTATAACCCCCCGTGCACGCTCCCCTGCGCCCCCCTCCACCTGCCCACCACCTCTTTATTGTGGTGGCCGAGACTGGAGGAAGGGCTGGAATAAAAAATCCATTCAGAACCCCACAGGCATCTACCCAATTTTCAGGCACACAATAGAGCAAAGGAACAAGTCAGCCAAACGTCGGAGCTCTCAGGGGCGTTCTCAGTGGACCCTAAGAGAAATCCAACTGAAGAGGCTCCTCATAAGCAAGGCTCTGTGAAGAACCATTCAGCGACCACAGCTATCATCCACAGCAGCTCCACACCTTCAGTAAGCGCACAACCCTGGCGGGCAAAAGAGGGCCCCTCAGAGTAAGTAACTAGCAATGTGAGTACAGGAGGTGAGCACAGAAAGAAAAAAGACTAAGCTGGCACAATGCAGTAATAAAGCTGGCACAATACAGTCATAAACAGTAGGGCGAACGACTAACATGACAAGAATAAAGGCTAAGCTAGTAACACACGTACAGAAAGACAGGGAGACAGGCAGAAGGCAGGAGCAGCAAGGGGCGGTGATCTGGGGGGGAACTGTTGGAGGAAGGGCAACGTCAGCGGCCCAGTCCTAATGGCAGCAGGGGCACAGCAGGGCACAATTAGCGGCTGCTGGGAGACCTGCTCAGTGACACAAGGAGGAGCTGGCATGAGACACTATATCACATAATGAAGGTGCTCTGATAAGAGGATCAAATGTAGCAAGTCTATGGTAACCAGCATATGGTTTCCACGTGTAAGGGCTTGTGATAACTTCAATTCAGGTCTAAAGCGAAATAGTCACTAACAAAGGACTTGTGATTTTTCTACAACTTCAACAGCCTCATTTGTGCAAAGGCCATTTCGCACTGTTAGGAATAAGATTAAAAATACCACAGACAAGATAATTAAAGCTAGTCCACCGTTTTGGTTTCTTCAAGGCAGTTGTAGCTACCCCTGTCTGCAGGGCCTGATGCGCTCTCCATTTTTAGGGGAGAATTTCCACAGGGCAAGATGGCATTATGTCTGAATTTGGACCCCTTTTCACTTTTAGGCCAGCACAAGGCCATCTTCCTTAACTCTTGAAGCATCTTTCGAGTGCCAGAGATTCAGTACATAGCTGAGACAAAATGCACCCCATGGTCTTCTTTCATGAAGATAATAATTATTTCCATTTTTGCCTGTACTAGGCAATTCTCTGTCTGAGGGTGAGGAGAAAGAAGTTTTTAAAAAGCCAAACCATTCTGACCCCAGATGAAGAAAAAGAAGCGTCCTGTACTGTGGGAGCAACATTATACTATACAAAGCCTTAAACCAGAGAGGTGCTATTTTGTACAGTGCAGATCTTAAACTGATTCTAAAATGTTATGCGATAGTGAAGGAAGCTAGGTGCAATAAAGTAATGGTCTAGGATTCACATTAAGGTGAAGCAGAGAAGTTGGGTTGATCCCAGGATTCCTAGTTTCACATTATGGAATACAGCCACAAGATGGGCATTTTCTTTATCCTGTTTCACATCAAAGGTTAACGCTTTTTTATTGTTTCAGCATTTAAATCAGTACAGAGTGTGAAAATAACACATGTATTACATGTTAAATCAAGCTGATACAAGAAGTCTTTCTAGTAAAAACAAAATTACAAAGTCAATAGAGGGCAGGGTCCTCTACTAAAATGTTGATATTACTGGCATCCAATAACTTAACAAAGAGACCGTCTTCAGGAGAGGGGCAATAATTAAGTGGCGGGAAATACATTAAACACATATGCCCACACACGTTTGTTGTGTTAGCAAACGAAAGCCCACAGAGTTGCAGGTCCTCACTGAGACACAAGTGAAGTGCAGAGCTCGGCTTCAGACAGGCTTTCACACAGAGTTCATATATGTTTCATTCACCCCTGAGTGGGTGGCGGTTCTGATGAGCTAGCTAAACCCTGCAGAATGCTATGCAAAGTGCAGGGAGCGGACACATCATTTCTCACAATTAAATTTTGGAATAAAACACAATAGCTTAATGACCCTGTCCCTGCACATTCACAACACTCGCATGGGTTTCTGCTAACTGTCCATCTACAAAAATCTGAAGGCGCAGCACTGGGCAGCACCTCATCTGCAGCAGGTGTAGATGGGCAGGTTTGGTGAATAAAGTACTTGTACGTGTGGTACGCAGAAGCCACATTAAAGCTCAACTGAATTTTGGCTTGAGAGTTCAAAAGGAACTCAGTCGCGGCCGGCATGGCCCACGGGTGGGGGGGCAGGCACGGTAGGGAACAGGTGAGTGGTCGCGCGGGGAGGGGGGGTCATGCGGGTAGGGGGTGTTAAATAATCATTAAAAAACGTACCTTTCCCGGGTCCCGCATTTTCCAGGCTCTGGATCCGGCGCCTGCTCTTGCTTTCCTGCCTCCGCTGAACCAGGAAGCAGGCAGCCTCACTCCCCTCTCCTAAGCCAATCACAGTGCTGCAATGGCAGCGTTGTGATTGGCTGGGATGCCAACCGCACAGGCGTCTATGGGAGGCCATTTTCTCTGTGTAGGCTGCATGCAGCCTACATGGAGAAAATGGAGAGAGTGCATGACTGGTTTGGTCGGCCCCAGAGGGCCGACCAAACAGTCAGGGCTAGCAACATTGGGCTAGCCACTCCTCCCCTGCCCTGTTGCAGAACCACCCACCGCCCCCAACCAAACCCTTCTTCTGCTTTCTCACAGTGTGAGAGGCAGAAACATAAATTGGTATTTATAACACTATTTTATGTTTCTGTTTCTCGCACTGCGAGAAAGCAGTGGGGCGACGATCCTCCACCCACACGGAGGAGCCGCCCCTGATGGAACTCCGATCGGGCCTGGTCTAGGCATCTGGCATAAGTCTGGTTTGAACCTTCGGTTGCTCGCCCACTTCTAGAAAATACTGCATGACACGAATAGCCTGGAAATGGGAAATGCACCTTTGCTATGCAAATGGTCGAA
This sequence comes from Calotriton arnoldi, assembly GCA_963921515.1. Lineage (NCBI taxonomy): Eukaryota > Metazoa > Chordata > Amphibia > Caudata > Salamandridae > Calotriton > Calotriton arnoldi. The sequence continues at coordinate 580,271 of CAWUFW010009034.1, forward strand.
TTACTTCCCGTAATCGTCCTCGCCACATTTCCTATGCATAAAGGTGTCATCAGCATGTTCATGCAAAGTAATAACAAAAAATGTTCACTTAAACCTTTATACGGGGAAAACATCAGTTCTTCTTCATTTTTGTTCCAACAGATCCTTATCCTTTATTTGACTACCACCATGAGCAGTAAGCAACAAGAAGATGAACATGACCTAGCAGTAGGATGGAGAAGCAAGGGCTATGATTTATTCCTGGCCTTCTGCAAAGACATCCTAACCAATCACAACACACAACGTCCAGTCCATTGGATGGGTCATAGGGTAGCCAGATACAGAGTAGGACTTAAATTAAATGTCTCCAGCAGAACCCATAAGCATGTGAGAATAAAGGTGGAAGGAAAATTCAACTGGTCATTGTAACAAAATATTCAAAATGGAATATTTTTGAAGGTCAGGAAAAATTCCCTGGTGTATCTAGCCTGATTGACTTCTAAAGGTTGTTGGCCAGATTGGTCTGAGGGCATCTGTATCATAAGTGTCAGCCATGCATCCACAGTCAAGAAGGAATCCCCTTGAGCACAGAAATGAATGTCAAAAAAAGATTATTTAATTTTCGAAAAAGTTTGTATCCACGTGAAATAGATTCAGGCTGGCCATAAAATGTCTTCCTCTACAGAAGGGGGAGAAGAAAGAGGGCAAAACAATTTCAGCATTATCTGTATTAAAAGAAAATAAAAATCTGGGGATAATAGTCTGGTCTAATCGCAAAGCCAACCCGACTGGACAAAACTGAAGCTAGGGACGTCAGCACAACAGATCTTCCAGGGAGAGCCGAGGGGGCTGCCTTCAGAAAGACCACTTTGTCTGAAATAGACATCTATGCATTTTTGGAAAATATACAGTAGGAGTGAGGAGTAAAGTGGCCAACAACACTGGCGGATTCCACCCTGAAAAAATGGAACAGGGAGTTGGCTGAGGAAAATGCCCTTAGAAGCTACTCCACCATGACTGCAATTGAAACCCACTCACCCAGGTCTCCATCAGAGTGTTAATGACTGTCCACTTTAAGCAATGTTTGGCCACAAAAAGACCTTTCGAGAAGCCATTATGCAAAAAAATAAAGAACATATAAAGTGTGAGAAAGCTCAAGGTTTCCTCTGTCTAAAGACATCAGTGAAGCAATAATCTTCAAGAGGCCTGAGATTGGAGGAATGCAATTGTGTTTGGACAAAGTCAGCCTAAAGAGTTGTAACCCCATCCTTGTTGAGTGCTAACATGTCAACTTCCTAAGAGAGTTTGAGAGGAATAGCTGTCTGCAGGGGAGTTGTTAAATTAGAGAATAGTGGGACAGTGGAAGACCCCACTCTGAAAGAGAAAAAGAAGGGGAAACCAACTCATCTAAAGTCAATAAAGTACCAACAATATTACCAGTCAATTTGGCATTCAACTATGGGGATGGTGGGGAAGTCATTTCAAAGCTCCTCCAATCTCCATTACCGTAATCATTTGGATCATGAACCTGGGAAGTGAAATAGGTTGGACTTGTGAAAAAAACAAACCAAGTGATCTCTCTCTATTGATTTAGCTTTATGTAATCAGCTGGATATCTGTCCCTGGGGCACATGCACACCTCATACTCTAATGAATACGATGAAGAAAAGAAAAATGTTGGTATTGCACTCTCATATCAAGACCACAAGATATGTGGAAAATGTGTGTACCAAATCACACAACAATCATAGTATTTAAGAAGAAGTTGATGGAACAGTTTAATTGGAATGTAGGCAGGTGCATGTTTTCATGTCACTTTGTTATATCTGTAAAATAAAATTAAAAGATCAGCTATTCAGGTATAAGCCATGTTAGCAAATTGCAGCAAAATTAAAATCCATGCATTCTTCCAGTTTACATAAATGTTGTATATGTAGTGAATAATTCTCAAACATACGCAAAGAGTGAGCATAAACACCCAATGCACTGGCTCACTGAACCATCAGCTACATGGTAGTGTTGCATGCTACTGTGCTGTCTGCCATCATTTTCGGATTCTTTGATGTAAAGCATAGTCCCATTTGTTAGAAGGGCAGATGTTATTGCCCCGACCCAGCCTCTGACATGGTTGAGACTTGACAGCAATGTTAATATTGGAAAATATTATATCAATGCACGTCACAGTATATGTACATATAGTAACGAACTTGCATCACCGTTGTTGAATTCGCTCGATATGACCTCCCCCTCAACCCCGAGTCAGAAGTACATGGTCAGGCAGGCCCTGCGACCTAGGCCTAGAACAACTGATGGACAGATCACAGATGGGGTGACACGCAACCCTTAGATAAGCATGTGAACAGGAAATCCCAGATCGATTCCACAGATCGGCAGTGACACCACAATGGCCTTAGGTGATTGGCCCCAATAAAACACGTTTGGCTGGAGGAGGGTGCATTCCTAAAACAGCATTAAGTGAGATGCCACACTAAATTCGGAACACTCAGCCAATCAGATCACAGCTTGCACACTACATGGAATGATCATGTGCTCCCCATGCCGGACATCTGGACACGTACTCACTGGCCCAACATTGTATCCACACAAAGTCGAGACCCACCTGCACTTCGTGAGTAGGCCCAGATTTCTGTTTCCAAAGTAATGTACAGATTACTTTATGACGGTTCATGTAATGTATAAAATGACAGCCAAAACCAATGTGTTTTGAGACAGTCTTCAGACCCCGACTCTGTTGCCTGCTTTCCCAGCCGCTGGGCTTAATTAAACCAACTTTTCCTGTTTACCAAACACCTCTTGTCTTCTATTTTTTCAGGGTAAATACACTTTCGAACAACAGCAGAAACAATCATGCCATTCATGAACCCTGAAAGTAGCTGAGAAGAAACCATCATCTATTTACCCAACTGACTGCATTTCGGGCCAGATGTATCATCATTGTATTTTGCGAGTCCTTCATAGCGAATTTTACCGATTCGCTATTAAGGACTCGCAAAATGCAATGTATGTAGGTTTCACAATAATAATTGCGATTCCTACATATTCCTTAATTGCGAATCGCAAATTGCGATTCGCAAATTAGGAATACCTTCCCATTCATTCCTATGGGCCTAAAAGCCCACAGGAATGAATGGGAAGGCATTCGCAATTTGCGAGTACCCAATAGGTATTCGCAAATTGCGAATGCAATTTCAAGGGTGCAAGGGTGCCAAAAGGACACTCTGTTGCACCCCTGAAATATGCATGTATGCACATGTGGCGCACAAACATGCCCAAAGGGCATGTATGTGCGCCACATGGCACTTTTAAAAATGCAAAAAAGTGCATTTTTCTAGGATATCGCAAATTACCACCAACTTGAAGTTGGTGGTAATTTGTGATTCCTTAAGGCCGAATCGCAACTTTTGAGTGCTTCCAGAATCGCATTTAAGGAATCGCAATTTGCGATTCCTTAAATGCATTCGCAAAATAGGGAATCACAAATTTTGCGATTCCCTATTTTGCGATGGCCTTTTGGGATGATACATCCCAAAAGGCTATTTTCCGTTCGCAAATGGGCTGATTCTGAGAATCAGCCCGTTTGCGAACGGGAAAAAGGCTTGATACATCTGGCCCTTCACCCTTTCCCTGTACCACACCAGTGGTGTAGGCATGCATGTATCGAGAAAAAAGGCAATGTGCAGGCAATGCAACTCAAACCAATAGATACACAAGCATAGCTAGAATTAGTTTCTGTGCACCAGGAGATAAAATCTCCTGAATTTCCCTCCTAGAGCACAATTGTGTATATGTACTCATACATTTTAAAACACCATTGGCTCAGAGGTGAGTGGACATTAGGGATACCATCTAGTATACGTTAATCAGACATAAGATCATCTTACTCTTGTCCTCTTGTCCTAAGAGTTTTCCCTCATAATATCTGTGTTTAGTAACAAAATGTAATAAGAGAGCTCCGACATTCACAGTTGACTCAAATGAGAAGCATATAGTGTCCCAGATGAGAAGTTAAGGGTGGGTATGTGAAAGCGTAAGATGGATCAGCAGTTGATCAAAGATTTGGTCTGATTGAAAGTGTAACAATTGGAAAACACCATGTTGTACATTTTGTTAAAGAAAAATGCTTCAACCCTACAGCATTTGGATACATAAGTATGTCAGAAATATCATCTACAGAAATAGATTCTAGCCTTATGTTTTACAGGAAGTTATATTGCCTGCCTGAAGTTTTTAAAATATATTAGCAAATGGATAGCAGTATGACTGTCCAAGCATCCTGTGGCTCACAATGAATTACCTAATAAATTCCTCCTATCCCATGTGGCATCATAGCCACATGTCTGGCTTCAAAGGCCTGCTGGAGCTATAGTCTGGAGGAATGGAGGGAAACTTCCACCCCACACTCTAGTCGCATCTTCATCACGTCATCTCTTTGTGTAAATGTGCCATCCATAATGAACTTGAGACTTTGACAATAGGGGTTAGGTCCATCTGGGGCCTGGAGTGGTGTTTTTTTCTTTGATCATTGAGCCACAGAACTGGACAGGCCCTCAGAAAAGTTGGGAGTGATGGAGAGAGATACTAATTGAACTAGGTATTATTTTCTTCTCTAATTCATAGGTCTTTGGGATAGTTCTTGCATCTATAATAATAACGCACGCCATATATTTAGGACACATGACAAATTAATTGCTTCTCAGTTCACAAATGACATTATCTGCAGTACTTTGGGGTGAATATCTCTATATTCAAAGCCAGACTTTGTTCAAGATTTTTCAATTTTTTTATTTGATTTGATTTAGACCTCAACTGAGGTCAACAAATACATATCACATTAGTTTAAAACAGTTGTTATAATACACTTTAAAAGAGCTTTAAAAAACTCTTTAAGATAAATTGTAACAAACAAATTCATCAGGTAGCGATTTGCCTCACATACTTAAACCTTGTACAGAAGAGACATTATATCTAAGGGTGGGCGGAATTTGCGTAGTCGCGTTACGCAAAGTTCTGCGAAACAGTAAAAAATCTCCGCGAGCACGCGGAAATTCTGCGAACACGCGGAATTGCTTGTCCCGCCCGTTCGCAATGTGTTTTTGCGTACTCGCGGGGAAATATCTCGCTAACTTGCCCATGCGGTCGCTAATGGGCGCGGACATCTTGTTTTTCACTTGTCCCGCCCGTTCGCGATGCTTATTTCCTGTTCCGAGTCGCGTATTGCGTGCTCCTGCCCGTTCGCGATGAGTATTTCCTGTTCGGGAACGCGTATTACGTGTTCACGGTGCTTTTTGCGTGCTCGGGGGGGAAATATTGCGCGAACTTGCCCATGCGGTCGCAATGGGCGAGGCCATCTTGTTTTTCACTCTATTGTATGGGTCTGGGCCTGCTTTTCTATCTTCGCTCTATCTTTGCAATCCTTTGTTTCTGTACACTTTTTTAAAAATCTTTTTTATTTATTATCTATCTCTCTATTTTCCTGATTCTATATTTTGAGTTTTTTTCTACTTTTTGTGACTTTTTCTACTACTTTTTCACTCTTTTTCTATAACTTGCTTTTTTCATTTCTTTTACTTACTTTTCTAATTCCTCCCTTTTCTTTTCGGCCCCCCCGAGTCCCAGAGTCATGGCCATGGGAGAGAGCAAGGGCAACAAGGGCAAGGGCAAGGCTACTACTCGTAGCTGCAGCTGCAACTGCCTTCCCTGCGGAAGGCGGCGCCCACAAGGGGTGCAGGCTAGGGACATCTTTAGCGAGGTGGAGGTGGCCGCACTTGTTTTTTTTGTGCAGCGCCACCTCCCCTTAACCCTAGCAGCAGGCGGCAGGCCTGGGTCCGGGTACGGGCTCCATGAGCGTCGCCAGCGGTGGGGAAAGGTGCGCCGGGCAGTGTTTTGCTGCTCTGGTGTCCGGCGCACCAATACCCAGCTGACGCACCGGTGGTCCGATATCCTGGACCGGGACAGGACCTGCTGGACCTGCTAGGAGTGGAGGTCCCGGGGCTTGGTGAGTAGCTATTTAATATTACTACTTTGTGTTCTTCTGCTCTGTGTTATATATTGCGAATATATTTTTTTTCCGAACAGCAAGAATGCTGCTGCTTACATTGCAGGTAAATTACGTTTAAAAATCTTCTGTGATTGTTATGACACAGGTGCTCGGCACTACTAATCTTACTTGTTTGCAACTTTGCGCTCGCTTGGCCTGATTATGTAAGAGTTTACTTTAGAGAACTTAAGTTAGGTAATGCTAGAGAGACTCTAGTCCTTCCTTTGTCCTCCTGCCACTAAGAAGAGATAGTGGTGGATTGATAGGTTTAGTTACTTATTAGTATTAGCTTATTTGAAATGGGTAGTAGCGTTTCCTGAAAGGGAGATACCGCACATCAATGATCGACAGATGTAAAAAAAGTAAAACAGTAAATGGCGTAAAGAATAAACAAGACAACTGTAAGTACAGCAGGGTGCTTATCTAGCTTAAGTCACCCACTACCCAAGGGTGTCAATCGCATGTAAAACATGCACATAAATAACCAGAGAATAAATCTATTACAGCACACCAATCATAGGTTGTAATTGATCCAATAAATCAAACTGTATTACAAAAAGCTAATAGTCAGTACTGTAATTCTTTAGTCCATACAGTCCTTTGATTTCTTGTGCCCTATGTACAGCACGTAAAAGATTTTCCAAAGCAATTCTTTTCATAGAGAACGTTCTCTTTACCGGTTAGAACGAACGTGTTGGGGTCGGAGTTACATCTTATTAACAGGACGGAACGAACGAAATACATTCATTACACTTTCAGTGTCTTGACTGTAACAGGACTAGCGACAAACTTGATCACTTTAGCCTTGAGAAAGTCTCGGTACACATTTGTACAGACGAAACACGTGTTGGCTGCTTTGTTTGCTGGGAATTGGCATTAAGGAAAAAGAAAAATTCAATAAAAGAAACGTTTTCTATGAAAAGAATTGCTTTGGAAAATCTTTTACGTGCTGTACATAGGGCACAAGAAATCAAAGGACTGTATGGACTAAAGAATTACAGTACTGACTATTAGCTTTTTGTAATACAGTTTGATTTATTGGATCAATTACAACCTATGATTGGTGTGCTGTAATAGCTTTATTCTCTGGTTACTTATTAGTAGGTAATTTTTTTTGTGGTCTGCGTGATGCATCCTCTGTCACGTCACGTGCTGCTGAGTGCTGCTTACCCCAGTCCTTAGTAGAACTGTTTGTAGTTTGTTTAGTGAGTGGTAATAGGCTTATCACTAGCAGAACATCAGCAGCAACCAACCAACAATTTGGTGTATGCAAAAATGTATGCATGTGTCCTCCATCTATGCATTTTTGAGGACTAAAATAAATGGAAATGCAGACTTAGTGAACAATTGGCCCGTCTGGAATCGGTGGGCTAGGTCAGGTGGTACTTAGGCTTAGTTAGTATTCTGGAATCAGAATGGAACACTGGATTAGTGTTCATAAATAATAACTAGACGGTCCGCGTATCCCGCAATACTAGTCGACCAGATTAGATAGGTCAATTTTATTGTAATTGTTGTTTCCAGAAATATTTTTTGGAGCGGTTTTTAAAATACTTTATTTCTTTCGCACCAATCATCCATGTTTGTCTCTTTCTTTCTTACATCTTTCATGATCAGCACCCAGGGGCAAGAAGACGGGGTCGTCGGAGTCGGCGGGAGCAGCTGATGGCCAGGACCGCTCCTCTACCGAGGGCTCTGCTGCTGGCCCCAGTAAGTCCTCCTGTTGTTAATATTAATAATTATACTTCCCTAACTTTTACTGCACCTTATTTTTTCAGAACTATTATTTCGATTTCCTAATTCTATTTTTTACAAAATCTTCTTCGATCTAGACTATCTGTTTCTAAATTCTTGTTATCCCTGCCTCTAACTGCCTCTGCTATGACTCTCTGTACTACTACTATTAGTCTGTCTGTAGCTAAGCTTGCCCAGTTGGCCACTCTTATTTAAAAGGTTTTAAATAAAAATCAGATTCACCAATAGCTCTAGCCACTGAGTCCAGTCCTTTGGGTTGTCCTCTTCTAGTCTTCTTAATCTTGAGGCTTTTCAACAATTCCCACCAACAAAATGCCCAACCAGATAATTTACTATTTTTTGATAGGATAGGACATACTACTACTGTTGTAGGGATTCTGCACATACAGAACTATGCACAAGAAAATAGGACGTTGGTGATAGGAGGTTGGACCTTCCTCACACCTCACCCGCAATCCTGTGACCGACTAGCTATAGTGTCTCATTAGCTCCCCGAACCCCCCGAAGATACCCAATGATTAGACAATGCAGAACATAACACTGCCGACCTCTCAGAGTTGTGGAAGCAATGCACACCCTTTCGCTCACTCACTCGTGTAAGTCTACACCAAATACCACAGAGTCTATGTAAGTTCAAAAGGTTTATTTTCAACTAACAAGCTCTGTACGTTGTTCTATAATGCAGTATACGAGCCAGCACCAACAGCAAAATGCATAAGATTAAAACAATAAACATTGTTACAACTACAAGTCCATAGAAGACAAAAGGGGAAATCATGATAACTGAACAGTGGTGGAAGAACCACCCTCCCTTGGTAGGAATATAGTTTATATAAAATTATAAATGAAGATCTCTGAGCGAATTCTGCGGGACCCCTCACCTTAGAAGAACCTAGAAGTACTGGTTACATCATAAGCTCTGCAAAGCTCTGGTTCGTAGAAGGGAATCTTCCGTCTGTTATGAGAAAAATGGTGCGCGTTAGTATATTGCAAGCATTTCTCAGTCGTGCCAAAAAATGTAGCATGTTATGGCTAAGCAATACGGACTGACCACCAGAACTCCATAACAAAGTGGCTTGTTTTTCGACCTTGTACGCAGCGCTCAGACAGTAGCAGTATGAGCTCATGTGGGCTCAAAGGCGTCTTACACAACAAGCTGCGAGGTAACGTGCGCAAAAATAAAAGACACAAAGCTAAAATGGTTGCATGGCTCAGGCTAACTTAGCAAAGACTAGAATGACCCTAGGGACCATATAACACTACTAGTGTCTACTCTACTCTAGTACCCGATTTGCACTAGTGATGTATGTTGTATATGTATGTATTAACTTTTTTTTCAATCTTGCTAGTGAAAAAGAATAAATAGGGGGATGTGTATATGACATCTAAAAAATGTGTAATTTTTTTTTCTAGGCGTACTACCGACCACAAGTGCCAGGGCCAGCGGCGATGGCGACGCGGCCACTGAGGGAGCAGGAGATGCGGCAGTTGCAGTTGCAGGAGCTGGAGGGGGTGAGCCAGCAGCAGTGGCGGGCGGTGGTAAGTTATATTCCTTACTTATTGACATTACACTCGCTGCAAGGGTGTACACTGTACTGTTGAGACTTAGTAAGTAAGAAGTTGTTGTGAACGGTTGAAGAAGACACCCTTTACTTAGCATTAGCAATAGCATTAGCGGCGGGAGTGTTGAGTAACCAATGGCCTCTTCTATCTGACTTCAACTCAGCTGTGAAAGTTTTATGGAGAAGACTAAAAGTCAGATCAGATGATCTTGATGGATGGGTTGAAAGAAAAGGGAAAGAATGGTGGAAGGAGGAAGGACGGGCGAGATTTAATATTTATGCTTGGCAGAGAAGGTTATGTGGGAAGCATGCATAGGTGGCTGATAGGAATCAGATGCATGGGTGGTTGAATGCCTGAAACTCCCACAAATGTTAGAGGCCGAAGAAGTGGGAGGATAGATACATACCACAAATGTTATGTACTGTGCTTGCTAGTGCTACTGTGCCACTATGTGCAGAATTAATTTGTCTTACTATTTTGCTAAGAGTATATTGTTACAATAGTCTTGTTTTTTCTTCTTGATATAGCTACTCCTTCCAAAGGGAAACCAGACAGGAAGGAGTTGGCAGCCATGGCCCGGCGCCGGAAGCTGGAGGCCATACAAACAGAATACCGGCGGCTGGTGGTTCTGGCAGAGAAGAGGAGGAGGAGGAGGAGGCGGCAGCAGCTGCAGCCTCCTCCAATGCCCCGGGCCCCAGCCAGGCCCAGGCCCCCCCAGTGTTATGGCGCCGCCATCTGGCAGCCGCCCGCCGCCGCACTTCTTTGTCCAGCACTGCTGCCCCCCGGTGGATGCAATTGTCAGGCATTGAAGCACCGCGTGGCCCGCCTAGAGGAGCGTATTAATGTCCTGGAGAAGCGAGCCCGCCGATGAGAGTTGAGAACTTGAGACCCTGTTGGATTGCCCCTTTTTTATTGCTTCTTTTGGTGGGTGGGAATTGGGCGTTGGGGTTTATGGACATGGACAATTGGTTGGACTTTTTCGTTTCGGACATTGGTTGGAGTTAGGGAGAGGGTGGGTCAGGTGTTGTTGTGGGATTTTTACATAGTTTATTTTTGTTAGGGGATTAAATTATATTTATACTTTACATACGATGTTGTTAATGTTTTGTGGGGGGGTTACTGTTTTACGTCACACTGTTTCCTTGCTGCTGCAGGGCCACAGCCGGTGTTTGATTTAAATAATCGGCTGATTTTGTAAGACACAAACAGATAGATGCGGTACCCCTCACTGAGTGACTTGTCCTACTAGTACTGTCAGTCTCTCCTCCTAGTCTATGCATTCTGCAACTGGACTCAAGGGGTGTATGAATTAATGAATTAATTTCCATTATTAATTATGCCTCCCCCAAACTTCTTCCCTTACTTAGGCACAGCGATGGCTGCATGGTGTTGGTGATCATGATGGTTTGGTTTCCCAACATGCCATGGTTGTGGTGGTAGTAGTAGACACTGGCAGTAGCATTTGCAAAAAAAGAAAATGAGACAGTCAGTCGCCTGAGAGAGACTGTGGGAGGAGTAGTAGAACGAAGTACAGTACAGTACACAAGAAGACTGCCAAACAATAATAATAATGCTGATTGCTAAAGTAAAATAAAACATAATGGTGGCGGGGATAGCCTAGTACAACAAGTTACAAACTGTAGTTGTGTAGAGTCACTCGACTAGGCCTACACTCGACACAAGCGTAACCTTTAGTGCTGTGTAGGACAGTAGGAGGATGACAAATCCAATCGATGCCGGCAATTAATGATGATGGATTAGGTTCCTTTGGAAAACAAAATTACCTTGCAAATATACTGATCATGGATGGGTAAGCAGAAGAAGATCCTCGCCCTGCCTTGAAATTGAATTAGTGTTGCTTTCGCCACATCCGCCCCAGCAAGCGTGTGATCAATTATTGGTGTACATTTAATTTAGTCACACCTCAATAAATCACACAGCCCGGGGGAAGTGGTTTAGGGTTTGATGAATGGTTGGGAAGGGGGGTTTGGGGAAAGGTTTGCCAAAGAAAAACACTATGCATGGACAAACAACAAAACACAATCTTGGCAGATGACCATATCAATAAATCTGTTAAGGGAGAAATAGGAAATGCATGCATGATGATGATAACTTGATGGTTAATGATAAGTACTACTTACTAACTACTACTAGACAATTAGACGGTACAGGGCAGCAGTATATTATGCAATTTGCCTTGCCTGTCTGCCCTCAGAGAGACCCAAATTACATACAGTTTCTGTTCGGTTGTACCGGGCTTACTTTCAAAGATAGCAAAGAAAATTAAAAAATAGCTGTAGGGATGAATTATAAGCAGAGAGCAAACACAATAACAACAAAACACAGTTGTAATGATTGAAGATAAAAAATGAATCAAATTATTTAAAAGATGATGAATGTTGATACTGTTACTGTATGTTATCCTGGTCAAATTGGGGAGTTGCATCTCGGTATTCCTCTTGGTCCTCCCTTCCATGGACGCTCCGTCCATCAATCTTGGGTGACGCCACTGCCTGCCTGGCGGATGCGGATTGGTAAGGTAAGTGTGAGTTATTTTTCCCAGTATAGCACAGGGTAAGGGCCGGCCTGTAATTGTAGATGGAAAAACAAAAGGGATATTAAAAAATCAAGGAGAAATAAAATGCATAAATTACGGTGGAGTGCAACAAGAACACTTTCAGTGGCAGCATGGATACATCATGTCTACTCTGTTTCCAGCATTAACCTACAACAACAACAGGACAGAGCAGGCCCACGGCACCCGTGACCCATCCTCCATTTAGCTTACATTTTGACAGAGGCAGACAAAGCACATATACAGCAACACAGCATTTTACAAATTAAGTGACTAAATCAATGCACCGCTGTCAGTCATACCACTACACTCGACTCCACCACTACACAGACATGTAGGTCTGCTGTGGTTGTTGTTGACTGTTTACCTTTTATGCCACTCATGAAACGCCCTGACTTATTCCATCAATCATCTACGATCCTACTGAGTGATTGCGAAGATATTATGTCACTGTGGTCATCATCATGGTGTTGTCCAACTCAGTGTGCAGTGTACACAGTGAGTCCACATTCCATATTCAAAATGCAATGGATCGGCCTGCAGTAGAAGTACAATTTTGTTATTAAAAAACAAGAGGGGAAACATTGACTTGAGTTACTTTTAGTGTGTAGATTAAATAATAGTACACAATGAATTCACTTCATGCACAACAAACAACAACAACACAAATCACTCAGTCAGCGTCCAATGCATGCCATCATTCATTACCTGTTCCTCCTTATCTTAAGTTAAGGGGCAGTCTCTCTCGGCTCGGAAAGAAGGATAGCTATAGTAGTGATCATGTTCCACTTCTTTTGGAGGGACTCAACGAGGCAACATTTTATTTTTTCTTCTATTATTCTACATCCAATCATCAACTGGCTTGAGGGAAATGGATTTAGGGCGAGTCAGGAGGATGGAGGAGCAGGACTCGGAGGAGTGGACTTCAGTTAAATGCAGACAGCTGCAACTCCAATATGGCAATAAAAAGACTAGAAGACGGTGGTGATGGATTTGTTGTGATTTGAAATTTCGAACCAGAAAGACAGACACACACAAATAAAAGTAAATAAGGAAGGAAGAAAGTAAGAAGTTCAAGCCTAGTTGTCAGGGAAGTATAGCTCGTCCTCAAACTCTGGGGGCTCAACCAGAAGTAGGTAATCATCTAACACACTACTTCCGTCACCTAAGTCGCTGTCCTCATCTTCCTGGGTTGATTCATGTATTGTGTAATTCAGTGGTATAAAGTGCTGATTCATTTTGATCATGGTTAACCTCTCCACATTTTTGGGCGAGAGACTGGTCCTTTTCACTGTTACAATGGCACCAGCAGCACTGAAAACACGTTCAGAAGAGACACTTGTGTCAGGGCAAGCCAGATAGTTTATCGCCAGCCTGCTGAGCACTGGCAATTGGCCCCTTTTCCCATACCAATACGCAATGGGTTTTAATCAATGTAGACCTCTGTTGGGCTATCCAGATAGGCCTGGACCATCCGCTCAATGTTCAGGGGTGCTACACTTTGTTTGGCCTCTTTTGTCTTTGCATCAGCACTGGACCTAGCAAGCCCTTGCTGTAAATACCAATCCTGTGCCGATTTTACTGGGGCTGATGATCCGGTTCTTGCTGTTGTCGATAGTGTTGGTGACCGCTCTGAGCCAAATGCACTGCCCTCAGGCTCTGAAGTGGAACTTGACGCCGGATGCCCTGCTGCAGTACTTGTTGTGGGTTTGAGTAGCGGGCCTTTAATTGCCAGCCATTCATTTTCAAAGTCACTGGCTACCTCAGCTATCCAAGCTTTGTACCGGGCAACCTCCAGTTCTGAAAAAGGAATTAATGTCTTACTGTTCAGTGCCGATTTGTACCATGGATCCAGAATTGTGGCACAAATGTAATGTTTTTCTGACACAATCTTAGTTTGCACCCTTGTATTTTCAGCTAAGCGACGGGATAAGCTCTCCACCAACTCATATGCTTCCTTTTTTTCCTCCACACCTATGTACGCTTCAGACACCTCCTTCAGCTGTTGCTCTAGCATGCGCAACAATGGGATAGCTTGGCCCATAGTACAGTCCTCCTTGCTGACTTCACGTGTGAAGACCTCGAAAGGAAGAAGCATCTCTGTAAGAGATTTAACTAGGCACCATTGGTCCATCTGAAGGGTCATGCCTTTCACAGTAGCATCCCCTCTTTGCATGACATATTCATTGATTGGTCTGTACTGCTCAAACAGACAGTCAAGCATGTAATAATTTGAGTTCCAACGTGTTGCCACCTCCTGGATGAGTGCTTTGACTGTCATTCTATAGTCACGTTGAATGATCCTCAGCTGCTTCCGGGCTTTAAAATAATGGCTGAAATGTGTGCATATTCTTCGGCAGGTGGTCAGTAAGTTGCTGACTATGGCTTCTTTTTTCAGAATGTCTTGAACAATAATGTTAATGCAGTGCCCCAAACACGGGACCCTGAAATAGCCACCATCCTCCATGGCCTTAAGTACATTACTGCCATTATCCGTGGCAACAAAACCAATGTTAAGCCCTCTTGGTCGCAGCCATACAAAGACCTTGCTGTTAAACTATTCCAAAATGTTTGCAGCAGTATGAGATTTCTCCATGGCGAACATGGCTACAGTTGCATGTTTCCGAGTAGCATTAAAAATCTCAGCAGTGTCAACAGCACCTGCTTCAGATATCTTTTCTCTAACCCCCCAAAAGAGATCCAGTGTGCAGTGATGCACATGTAATCAGTGGCTTGGCAACTGGTCCACATGTCTGTTGTCAGGTGGATATTGTGAACAGCACTCTGCTGCAAAGCTTGTCCAAGCAATTCCAGCACATCGTGATGTAGTGCTGGAACAGCAACTCTGGCGAAATAGAACCGGCTGGGAACTTTCCATTTAGAGCAGATGGCTAACACAAATTCAAGGAAACCCACCCCTTCCACAAAAGAAAAAAGGAGAAGGTCCAGCACTAACATTTTAGCCAGCTTCGCATTGTACAAACCTGCCGTTGGGTGGTTGCGTTTGTGCTGCCCCTCCGACCTAAGCATGCTGTCAATGGTAGGCTGGATTATTTTCAATTGTGGTGCAGCTGTCTTCTTGAACCCAGTTAGGCTCAACGACGCACTTTTTTTCATTGCAGTACTCGGTTGCCTTGGTGTCTCAGTCTGACTCTGAGTCTGACTCTTCTTACGGTGCCACTGAGATGTTGCTGAGGATGTGGGCGTTACCACTACACTGCTGGGGACAGGGCTAGAAATGTCTCCCTCTTGTTCACCTTCCACCGCAATCATATCTTCTTCTTCTACTTCTTCATCCCCACCAACAGCAATGGGTGCAGTTTTACTTTTTTGTACGCGAAGTAGGTGAGCCTCCCACTGGATCATGTGGTGTTTTTTGAGATGACTTGTTAGGCCTCCGGTACCATAGTTTGTACCAAGCTTAACCCGCCTAACAGCGTGTTGACAAATTGAGCATATAGCAATGTTCTCCTCCTTACTGCTAACCGAGAAAAAGTCCCAAACTGGGGAGGTGAACTTTCTGGCACTGCTGGAGGTGCCACTTTCAATGCCAGATGAACTGGAGGTGGGCGTGGAATTTGACTCTGTGCACTTACAATACCACTACCTACTGAGGTGGTGGTTGAGCTGGATGTAGGTCCCTGCCGGGCCTTAGCAAATGCAAATATGGAAGCTAGAGGTGGTGTTACCTGTCTTGGTGGTATCCGTGCTACATCCCTCGCAGCGATTGTGGATAGGGTAATAATGTTGGTCTCCATCTCCTCTGGGCCGGGAGTGATGTTCATGATGACTGGCTCGTCATCATCATCCCCCTCTTCTACATCTACCTCCATAACTCTAAGGCTTTCTGGAACCTTCCTTTTCACTAGCCTTGTCTTGTGGCGTGCATCACTCTCAGACTGAGCTGGTGGCTTCCAAGTGGCATTGAGATCATCAGAAGCGGGGCTCGAAGAAGAAGTTGATGGACTAACCCTCCTTTTCCTTGCTGGGGATCTGGAAGACAATGGATCTTCTGAAAGAGTGGCTTGCTCCTCTTCGTCTGCAGGAAGCTCGATTTCATGAACTGCCCCTACTTCAGGAGGAACAACTACTATTGTGGGCTGTTGTTGCGGCTGTTGTTTCCCACTTATCTGCTGAGTTTCCGCCTGCATTGATTGGGTACTACTTTGCGATAATGACATTTCAACATCACTGCTCGTTAGTAGACTGGCTACCTCTGCAACACTCATGGGCTTGGGCCTAGGTTGGTGGGGTGGGCCCACTGATGCGGAGGTGCTGCTCCCAGCTTGGTCCCCGAACACCGCTGATGCAGGCGTAATTTTTTGTTTCCCAAAAAACATATTGGCCGGCACACCAGTCTTGGTAAGTGGCAGTGCCACTTCCTCCTTCTGTTCCTTCTTCTCACTGGCAACTTTCTTGGTACTGGAGGACCTGGTACCTTTCTTTGGGGCCATCTTCTTCTTCCTTCTGATGTCAGCAGGACGCAGGTGCACAAGTTGCAGAGATGTCTGTGGTCACACGTGGACGTGACGTGGTGCGCAGCAGGACTTCTGTCTGTCAGTACAACGGGTGATGATGACACCTCCTCCTCTGTCTTTTTGTGCACCTAAAAGCAAAGATGCCACGAGAAGAACATCAGTGAAATGTTGCATTTGTTGTTGTGGTTCAATTACTACTAGTACAAACAAAGAAATATAATATATAACTTAGTGTGTGGTGGTCACACTTGTTAGTGTTATATTATTAAATTTTATTAACTCAGTTTAAGTTATAAAAAAAAAACATAACACTGTAGCCATTTGTGAGACTTTGACAACAAGGGCTTTCATGGTATACTGTGTACCCTCAGGAAGGATAGGAAAGAAGAAGAACAAAAACCCAAATACAAATGTAATGGAAGTGGACCCTGTTTGGCATTAAATTATTTGCTCATCACGTCATTCAGGGAGCTGCAGCTGGCAAAGGGGATGGATGGAAGCAGTAAGCCAAGAGGAACATAGGAGAGACATGCAGGCATATATGGCAAAAGCAGCACACTACTAAACTACCACCACAAAATGGCCACCAGCCACATGGACACTCACAGTCACAAGCAACAAGCAGGAGGCCTGGAAAACAATTACCTGAAACAGGCCTATAATAGCCAGGCAAAGGAGGCATGCTAAACAACACTGCTTTAATGCAATAAAATGCAAAAACGAAAATCCACAGGGCTAAACAAGGTGTGCAAGTTACACAACAAACACACCACACACACACACACAACAAAGGCATTTATTTAACACACACCAAAAAAGTGAAATACCCCAAAAAACACATTTTGCAATTCAATCCAATGCCATCCATGCCCTAAATGATGTTTAAATTCAACAGAACACACAGAAACAGTTGTTTCATGCACCCATGACTACCTCTGAGCCTACTGGATGAAAGGCCTGTTGGCAGACTAGGCCACAAGCTTGCAGGCATATGGCAAAAGCACACTGCTTGGCTTCAAAATGGCCACCAGCCACATGGCCAGGCCCACAACAACAAGAAAGGGAAGACAGACAATGCAGGCCTATGGCAAAAGCACACTGCCTGGCTTCAAAATGGCCGCAAGCCACATGGCCAGGCCCACAACAACAAGAAGCCTAGGCCAAAAAGGAACAAAGGAAACACATGCATGCCTATATGGAAAAAGCAGCACACTTATAACTACCACCAGAAATGGCCACCAGCCACATGGACACTCACAGTCACAAGCAACAAGCAGGAAGCCTGGAAAACAATGAACAGAAACAGGCCTATAATAGCCAGGCAAAGGAGGCAAGCTAAACAACACTGCTTTAATGCAATAAAATGCAAAAACGAAAATCCACAGGGCTAAACAAGGTGTGCAAGTTACACAACAAACACACCACACACACAACAAAGGCATTTATTTAACACACACCAAAAAAGTGAAATACCCAAAAAAAACACATTTTGCAATTCAATCCAATGCCATCCATGCCCTAAATGATGTTTAAATTCAACAGAAGACACAGAAACAGTTGTTTCATGCACCCATGACTACCTCTGAGCCTACTGGATGAAAGGCCTGTTGGCAGACTAGGCCACAAGCTTGCAGGCCTATGGCAAAAGCACACTGCCTGGCTTCAAAATGGCCACCAGCCACGTGGCCAGGCCCACAACAAGAAAGGGAAGACAGACAATGCAGGCCTATGGCAAAAGCACGCTGCCTGGCTTCAAAATGGCCGCCAGTCACATGGCCAGGCCCACAACAACAAGAAGCCTAGGCCAAAAAGGAACAAAGGAAACACATGCAGGCCTATATGGCAAACGCAGCACACTTATAACTACCACCAGAAATGGCCACCAGCCACATGGACACTCACAATCACAAGCAACAAGCAGGAGGCATGGAAAACAATGAACTGAAACAGGCCTATAATAGCCAGGCAAAGGAGGCATGCTAAACAACACTGCTTTAATGCAATAAAATGCAAAAACGAAAATCCACAAGGTGGGCAAGGTACACACCACACACACACACAACAAAGGCATTTATTTAACACACACCCAAAAACTGAAATACCCCAAAAAATACACATTTTGCAATTCAATCCAATGCCATCCATGCCCTAAATGATGTTTAAAATAAATTCAACACACACCAAAGGAACAGTTGTTTCATCATGCACCCATGACTAGCTCTGGGCCTACTGGCTACCCACAATAAGTTTTTTTTTTTTAAATGATGAAAAGTACCAAAATTGTAGTTGCAGCAACTGCAATGCCCCAATCAAACAAACAACACCACCAACTTACTTCTAAAATCTCAAATCCAAAAGTCCTCAAATCCAATGATATATGATGCAGGAGACACAAAGAGTGATCCTTCCAGCTCAATCCAAATGAAAAATGAACCAGAGGTGGACAAAGCACTGGGAGGAGCCTGCTGGACAGGAACAGGAAGTTGGAGACTCTGTGGCACTTCCTTCCTCTCCCCAATTAAAGTTTTTTTTAAAAAAGGGCTCCATGCACAAAAAAGTACTGCCAAATGTCAATCTGAGGAGTTTTTTTCATCCAAATCATCATTTTAGAGAAGGTTTTATGCTGCTCGAGATATTCTTCTTCTCCAGATTGCAAATTTTGCGTGTTCGGCATCGCGACCTTCACCAAACGTAGGCCGGATTTCCGATGGCGCGTCCGAATGACGTGTTCGCGATCGCACACTCTCTTGCGGTGTCCGATGGCATGGCGAATGAGGTGTTCGCAATCGCACACTCTCGCGGGATCGCGCTGCCGGCTACCAAAATCTCGTGGCACCCGCGAACGGATAGGAAAACTCGTCGGCGAATGCAAGGATCCCGGTAAGTCGCTATTGCGCGCGCGAAAACGCATTTTTAAAGCGCGAACAAGGAAATAATTCCGCTACGCCGCAGATCGCGGAATTTCCGGCAATTCCGCGTTCTCCACGGAACGCGGAATTGACGAAATTCCGCAAATTCCGCGAGCGGAGCGGATTTTACCGCCCAGGGTTAATTATATCTAAGGCAAATAGGCTTTATGTACTGGCGCCGGGCCTCTACCAGGATCGGATTTGGACAAACTAACAATACGTGAAGTAGATCCTGCTCTCCTCCTTTGCACAAATCACAGATTCCTGTTGTGTTTTCTGTATTGTTCCATTTTGATGTATGTACTTTTAATGGGATGATTCTTAACCACAATAAAAGAATACAGCGCCGGACCCTCTGTTCTAATAAAAGATGTGTGTATCGCTTGGGAGTTTTGTATTCTATGCTTTGGACA